>JANIJM010000005.1:0-600000 GCA_030557885.1 Lachancea quebecensis | reverse complement strand
CAGCTTCCTCGCGGATCCTTGCTACTTCCGCCTCGCGTCTTGCCAGCCGCTCTTTTTGTCTGTTGCGGCGTTTCTTGGGCTGTGGGGCATTTTGCTGCTTATCAATGATAATCGAGGGTGAATCTTCAACTTTGGCATCAAGCTCTAGCTGTGCCAGAAGTTTCTCGGGCGTTATTTCGTCATCAGAGCTCCCCTCTGGGATTTCACTCGATGGGTCCTTGTCTGGCGAACCTTCATTCTTTAATACTTGTAACTCTTTTTCTTGCCTTTGCAACAACTCATGCTCAAGTTCCTCGCAGCGTGCATTAACTTGCTTCCGCTTTGATTTCGTGGCTTGCTTTTTCATTCCTGTGATTTTGTTTTGTAAGTCCTTCTTCTCAGCGCGATGCCGAGCTAGAATGGCCTCTTCGCTGTCCATGATTGTAGTGTATAAAGTGGCTCACTAAGTTACGCTGCTCGCCTGCTTATCAAGTCCAGCAACTTAGAATATCTTAAAAGCGCTCACTAAATAGTGGGCTGTTGAAGGGTTCACAAGATATCCGAATATCCTAGCACAATACATACAATCTTTACAGATCTTTTACTCAATTCTTTGATCCTGGTTGACATGGATCAAAAATAAAAATAATAGCGCCGCTAGGTTTCGATCCTAGGACATCAGGGTTATGAGCCCTGCGCGCTTCCACTGCGCCACGGCGCTTGCTATTGAGATATTGAAAGCATAGCTTCTATATAATACTCTAAACTGTCATGTGCATCTCAAAATCTGTGTTATCCGAAGAATGTATTATGTCAGCTAACGGCTAACAATTCGAAAGGCTGTGAAGTAAGACAAAAGAGCTGGCCCCACCCGTCTATCTCACACAGAAGGCATTTCATTGCCTCTATACATGCTGGTGTTTAATGGCGGTAAAATTCTGAGAATTATTTTTTGTATTCAAAATGTTTAATGTGTTTGCAAGAAATGGCCACTTTAACAGAAATTTTACATAATTGAGGCCTCAACATTTAAACGAATATTTCTCGACCACCTTACCATCTACAACGGTAGTTCACCTACTCTATCGCGCGTTTTTCTGAATAAGCCGAGAGTGATCTGGCGCCTTGAGATATAACACGCAAGGTCAACTTCAATTAAAGTCCTTAGATATTTTGAACAAAATAAATCCAACGTTCTACACGGGGTTGGCGTCATCTTTTTCTTCCGTTTGAATAAAGGATGCGCGATAGCCAGCTGTTCATGCGTTATTGTTCTCATAGGCCAAGAAGGCTTTCAGCGAATCGTTATCGGACATTTATGTACAACGGATTTAGCGTATACAACGATACGCATAGTTTATGTATGATTCTGGAGACGAATCCGGGAAGGGACTCACCAGTTTTATAAATTCGTCCGGGGTCTATTTCGGAAACGGTAATTGGCGAGTCAAAGCTCCTGATCGACAAGACTACAGGCCCAATTGGTGTCGGAAGCTTACTAGATACCACGGAAGAGTCTTCTAAATCATCAAGTTTTTAGAAAAAAGGAGATTCCGCCTTGTTTTCAAGTTCGCAGTTCGGAAAGCCCAAAAGCTACCCAGTCACTCTGAAAGTTTTGTGCGAAAGGTCCCAGGGGCAATAACTAGCACCGTGACAATGTCATTTTCCAGAAGGGAGAGCGAATCAAAAGAAGCTGAGACATCACCGGAAGCTGGCGGGACGGCGTCGGAAAGGAGGCGCTCCAAGACCTCACGAGCATGCGATCAATGCCGCGAAAAGAAAACCCGATGCGATTTCAGTGATGACAAGCCTGTCTGCTCGGGGTGCCAACGTCTGGGTAAAACTTGCACCTTTGAGCGTGTTCCTATGAAAAGAGGCCCCACTAAAGGGTACACGCGCAACAGTGAACCGCCGGAAGGTTTTGATACTAGTAGGAGGGGGTCTCGTAAGAGGAGTTCCTCTGATGTTTTCAGAGAGGATGCTGGAAGGTCTCGCGGGGATCCTGTTTCCTTGCCGCCTCTGGCGCAATACTTGCCACAGTCGGGTCCGCAACCAAGACTGCAGCCGCTGCTGGCCCCCGGCACCCAGCTTCAGCAGCAGTTTTGGAAAGTACCGTACTACGAGTATCAACATCAAAGGCGCGGCTCTATAGACTCCATAGGCAGTGATGTCTCCAATAGGAACGGGTCCGAGCAACTTGCATATCTACCATCCAATGCCTCATCTGGCTCACAGTTCTACCCGGCGTCGCAGGGACAGTACGCCCCACAACCTCCGCCAGATGTCGAGGGCGGAAATCCAGAAGATTGCAGAGGGTCTCTAAGTCTTCCAGCGGTGCAAAAATACCAACAACCATCTTCAGGCTATTACTTGCAATACCCATATTCCCAATTTAGCATGTTGCCACAGCAGCAACCACAGCAGCAACCACAGCAGCAGCAACATGTACAACAATCTTACTTTACCTCTCAACATGTGCCGCCCGCAGCCCCACCTAGTGCTCAACATTTTAAAGAATTCGATGAAGGGTTTCATTCCCGAAAAGGTAGCGACGTGAGCGTAGCAGTTTCTCCTAGCTCACCCTTGCAAGTTACACGTTTGCAACAGGTTCCATTGAACTCCGAAGACCGCGAGGCCAACTCAGCAGCAGCGGCTTCTCCTAAGCTCCTTCCAGAGTCATCGAAGACGCAAACACCAACAGACCGTTCAAGTTCCAAATCCGATGGGAATCATAATGGCTCAAGAAAGCCAAAGAGGAAAAATAGTAACAGAAACAAGCCAGGATCACAAAGCTCAATGGATTCCATGGCTTCTTCGAGCCACGCAACAATCATTTACGGAAAGATCCCTGACAAGCAGCTCATTGACATTTATTTTGAATTCATCCACCCAAATTTTCCGGTAATACCCATCAACAAAGATACCTTAACAGATGATCTTTTGCTCGTGAATACCCAACCAATTAGCCCGGTTCATGAGCTGAACACATATATCTTGCATTGGTTTAGAAACTCATTAGAGTTGCTCGTGCGCGTGGCCCTGAAGAAACCCTCTGGGTCTGGTCAAGCTTACTCGGATGGGGTTGTTGATATTTTAGATTCACAAGCCGCTTTCATAAATGCTCTCAATGAGTGTTTCCAACGGATCGTAGATATTCACCCTGCCCTCCGAGAAAACGAGAAATTACTTTCGCCCAAGACAAAGTTTATCTACCTTGCTACATTCAGCATCTTAAACTATATCCTGGCATTTGTGGGTTACGATAACTCCTTCGTTTTGGGTATGTCTGTGACAATCTACAACGAATGCAAACTTTACAGATATTTGATGTATGATGAGCTGCCCTCGAATGACACCGAAGTCAGCGAGAATGAAAACGGGGCAGAAGCCGGCGACACTCGCGCGAGCGATGCCCTCGAAAGCGAGAAGAGTGCCAAATGCGATTTCGGATATCAGGTTCTTTTTAAAAGGCTTTATGTCCTGCTTGTGGTATTTGACTCTTTACAAAGTTGCGCTTTTGGCGTCCCAAAACTGATAAGTGTTCCGCTTGCGGAGCTTACAGCGGAGACATTCAAGTTCTCAACCGGTAAATGGAGTGTCGAGCGCGACCCCCAAAGATTTGAGACTATACGGCAAAGTTTGACGCTCGGGCAAGTGCTGTCGTGGCTGTCAATGGGCCGTAAAAGTGTACGACGTAACTCCTTACAAGCGACGCCAGAAGACGCATTTTGGAAAGATGCTGAAAGCAATAGGGCATCATCCTCTCTTTTCGCCAAGTTCTTGGTGCAAAAGCATAAAATGATGGAAGACTTTCTATCGCTTGCGTCAGCCGAAAACGCAACTCGCTTATTGTCTTTTGATTTATTATCAAAATCATCGGCCGCAGTATGTGATTTGATCTCCTCTATGCATCAATTATTGGCGTTACTAATGAAGATAAACCCCACTAATAGCGTCGATCCAAACAACCGTCCGCCGTTAAGACAAGAAGGTTTTGTTCATGCGGATACAGAGATTTCTCCTGTGTCCTTAAATCCGCCTGCAGCTACAGCAGCCCCCGATTCTTGTGACGCCGACAAATATGACGTTTACAGGAAGCTATTGGGACTCAATGGAACGCAAGAGAGAGAAGTTGCTCAGGGCACCATATCCCCTTTTATGATTTCCATCGTTGTGGAGATTCGCAACGTCTTGGAACTTGTAAAGCACCTCCCTACATCTATCATTGGCGTTGTAGTTAATCTATTACCCAGCGGCGAAGGTGAAAACCATCAAAAACGCTCGCACAGGCTAGTGATGTCTCTATCAAATGCTATGAATGAATTGGTCCAGATCACGAGTCTAATTAGTCTCCTTAAGCCCTTCAAAATGTTCGACCATACAACGCGCTCCAATAGGCCTTCAGCGAAAGTTTCAATAAAGCTTCTCAAGCAGAAGTTTGCCCCTAAAAGTGTTACAACACCCTCTTCTCAACCGCCTTCGACTTCTCCAGATCCTACTTCTGGCGGCACCAATAATACCAGCTTATCCCAAAGTACGGTGATGCATGCGATTCTAGATGTCGCGTGGGATCTAATGGACGGTGAAGAGTTAGGATGGCTCTAAAAGAACCACAGCCTTAAGAAGCAAAACAGGTAGTTACCAGGTCAAGGTGGCGGGAGGGGCGATCTCATATATTCGAATCAGTAGTACCTTTGCAGCTAAATCCTCACCTCCCGCGGATGTAATTTCGACATAACCTCAAAAATCCATCGCCAAGAACGAATAGCACGGCTATTTTTGACAGAACTTTCTATATAAGCTCCCTTTGCGTTTCAGCATTTGTGCCAAAGAGGCCCTTGTTCCCTCGAGATCAAAGTTAAAATACGAAGGAATTGGCATAACCGGACCTTTCGAGGATGATGCAAGCTAAGAAACACACCAAGACTCACTCTACTTATGCCTTCGAGAGCAACACAAACAGTGTAGCGGCATCTCAGATGAGGAATGCTCTGAACAAGCTGGCAGATTCGGTCAAAGACGAAGATACGCGCAGCAAATTCGAGGGTGAGCTCGATTCGTTCTTCTCCTTGTTCAGAAGATACTTGGTTGAGAAGGCCTCCGGAAGCACTCTGGAGTGGGACAAAATCAAGTCGCCTAACCCCGAGGAGGTGGTAGACTTTTCCGTCATCGAGCAGCAACCTGAGAATGTTGCCAACTTGTCCAAGTTGGCAGTTCTGAAGTTGAACGGTGGGCTGGGCACATCGATGGGCTGCGTTGGTCCCAAGTCTGTTATTGAGGTTCGTGACGGCAACACATTTTTGGATTTGTCAGTGCGCCAAATCGAGTACCTGAACAGACAGTACGACAGTGATGTTCCTTTACTGCTGATGAACTCTTTCAACACAGATGCGGATACTGCTCACCTAATCAAGAAGTACTCTGCTAACAGAATTAGGATTAGATCTTTCAATCAGTCGAAATTCCCACGTGTTTACAAGGACTCAATGTTGCCCGTGCCATCTTCGTACAGCGATGAACTTGATTCTTGGTACCCACCAGGACACGGTGACCTTTTCGAGTCATTGCATGCTTCCGGCGAGCTCGACGCTTTGATCGCTCAGGGCAGAGAGATTCTCTTCGTCTCCAACGGTGACAACTTAGGCGCAACCGTCGATTTGAAGATCCTGAATCACATGATTGAGACAGGCGCTGAATACATTATGGAGTTGACGGACAAGACTAGGGCTGATGTTAAGGGAGGCACTCTTATTTCTTACGACGGACAAGTACGCCTTCTGGAAGTGGCCCAGGTTCCAAAAGAGCATGTCGATGAATTCAAAAATATCCGCAAGTTCAAGAACTTTAACACCAACAACTTGTGGATCAATTTGAAGGCTGTTAAGAAACTTCTTGAATCGAGCAGTTTGGAAATGGAGATCATTCCAAATCAAAAAACGATCACCAGAGGAGGGCACGAGATAAACGTTCTTCAGCTCGAAACTGCTTGCGGTGCTGCAATCAGACATTTCCAGGGCGCCCATGGTGTGGTCGTACCCAGATCTAGATTCTTGCCAGTCAAGACTTGCTCCGACTTGCTTTTGGTTAAATCCGACCTGTTCTGTCTCGAACACGGAGCTCTAAAGCTTGATCCCTCGAGATTTGGGCCCAACCCTCTAATCAAATTGGGTTCTCATTTCAAGAAGGTATCTGGATTCCACGCCAGAATCCCTCATATTCCCAAGATCGTAGAACTTGATCATCTAACTATAACTGGTAACGTCTTCCTGGGCAAAGGTGTTACACTAAAGGGAACCGTGATCATTGTTTGTTCCGAAGGCCAAAGAATCGATATCCCTAACGGATCAATTCTGGAGAATATGGTGATTACTGGAAACCTGCAAATTTTAGAGCACTGAAAGGTCTCAGAGAAATCTCGGAGCCCACGGCCTCTTTGCTTCTGACAAACCCATCAGACATGTCTTTAATATCTACAAGCTTTTTTAGAAAGCACTATTGTAGTCAAATAAGCAGACTGCACAATATTTTGTAGACAACAGAAGATTAATTGTGGACAGCTTGAAGATTTTATAGGTAGATACTACTATCATTTCTCATATCCCTGCTCCAAGATGTGATTGCATCCACTTTATATCTGGACCGTCTGCTATGACTTAGCATAATTTAATCATAAGATATTAAACAAGGATGCCCCTCCCACAGAGATGCATTGGATAGGCGCACTAAGGACGCAAGATGGAAATTGACGGCAATACAATTTTGTTTATCTTTGTGATCCTCTACTTTTTATATTCAAGCCCGTCGGGCGATGGGGTCACATCACAGTACGAGTACAATCAGCTTCAGACACTTAGGGCTCAGTATAAGGATGAGCACTCTCAGTTTGCTAATATGACACACAACGAGAACTTTAGAAACATAACAGGTTTCAAGCTTAGCTACGAAGACGTTCTGAAGTTACCTGGTATAAATGCCACATATCCCATCCCTGGCAAGGACTACAATCATTGGTCGAGTGACCAGAGATACATGATACTCCCCGAGAGCGTTATCACTGAAGTTAGAAACGATGTATGGAGCGGCAACGAAAACGTGTTTCCTCCTAACATAACGAGTACTTTACATGGTTCTATCAAGTTAGAATCAAACAAAGATTACCAGAAAGTCTCTATGCCAGTGCCAGAATATTACGAGCCTCCACATGATTTTTCGCAAAACTTCAATGATCCATACGTTGATGACGGAACTTTCAGCAATGGTTTGCACAATGTCACCTTCAGTGAGGGCCAGGTCGTTATTGAGATCAAGGCTGCAGACACGGCGTTGGCTTACTCTGATGTGAGGAGACCTTCTTTCTTCAATAGCCAAAGTGATAGGTGGCGGATGTTACACGTCAACATGCACTTTTCTGACTTCCACGACGAAGAAAAACACTCAATCAACAGCAGAGCAGTCTACGACATTAAGACTGGACGTATTCTGGCCATGTCAGAGAGCGCAAAGTTTCACTCACTGTTTGCTTTCCCCCATTATATGGGCTTGCAAGAAGACGATAAATTAGTCTTTGACGAAGTGAAGCTTCTGGTACAGGAGTACTGGAATGCTTCAGATTTCGTTGACACAAGGACAATGAATTTCTTGCAAGAATCATATGCTGTTGCCAATTACAAGTGCGAGTACCTCGCATACTTTCAGCTGAGCCCTTGGTCCTCGTATAGTCCTGAACAGCTGAAGGTTATAGATGATGAGCTTACATGGCCTTTAGGAAGGCGGGCAAACTTGTCGAGTCTTCCGGCCATCAACATTTCTTCTGGTATTGTTTATTCACCTGATTGTGGAATCAACCTTCGTGTAAGTGGCGTCAGCGGTCCTCGCTACGAATTGCATGTTAAAAAAATGAGGGACACATTGCTCTTCGGCATAATCTTGCTTGCATCTCAAATCTATTTGCTGTTGATTCAAATGCAGCATACAAACACACCATCAATGGTGAATAAAATTTCATACTGGTGTTTCTCTTTAATGAACACAGTTGACGGATCGTTAGCCATAATATTTTTCTTTATGACAAGCGCGATCCCGGAGCTTTACCTCCCGCTTGTCATCTGCTCATTTGCTTGTTTGATTTTAGCTTCTGTCTTTGAAATGCGCTACTTGATATCTATCTATGCATCGCAAGCAAATGAGCAAAATGTGAGCTTCATGACCTTACTGCGGCGGAACACGGGTTCTGAAGAGAGGAATACACCAACAGTTATACCTGATGAAGCAACGATTAGCAGCCACATGTACCGGAGGTACATCCTTATGATGTTTCTCTCCATGGTTCTCATCCTCAGCGTTGCAACTTGGTCTCGAAGAATTAGGACTCCATTTGAGTGTATTGCCTTTTTTGTTCTCAACTCATACTGGGTTCCGCAAATCGCAAGAAACGCTGTTAAAGGCAACGAGCCAAGGCGAAGAAGGCCATCACCAAGTGATTCGCAGGCACCAAGGCAGAATAAGATGCCGTTACTCTGGAGTTTCGTCATTGGTACTTCTATAATCCGGTTCCTTCCTGTGGCCTATGTCTTCACGGTTCCCTCGAACATTTTTTATCACCACAGGGATACGCGTTATGTTGTCATCGTTGCCTTGTGGATACTTTTCCAAATTGTTATGCTGTATTCCCAGGATATTTTGGGCGCTCGTTGGTTCCTCCCGAAGTACACAATCCCTGAAGGGTATTCTTATCATAAAGGCATGTCTTCTGCCGACTTATTGGAGCATGGAAGCTCTCCAAACTACAGCATTGATTGCGCTATCTGCATGAACGACGTTCCTGTCTACGTTGACGACATTTCAAAGACCCACAAAGTCGATAAGGAAAGTTACATGATAACACCATGTAGTCACATATTCCACACGCAGTGTTTGGAGAGCTGGATGAGCTATAAACTACAGTGTCCGGTATGCAGAGCACCACTCCCTCCTCTTTAAGTTTCTGTAAATAGTTTATGAAATGAATCTCAGTCACGTTACATTAAAACTTTACTCGAATAAGCTCGAAAACAAATTGCATGCATGAACCGAGTGAATCACTGCAGATTAAGGATCCCGTGCAACCATGAGACACAGTACAAAGTATGTCGTCAGCTATCGAGTAAACCCTCCTTTAATCTCAAGGGGAATAACAGACTAACAAAAATTACAGAATCAAGGCATGTCTTTTTGACATGGACGGCCTTTTGATCAATACCGAAGATATTTACACGCTAGTCACAAATGAAATCTTGACCGAGTATGGGAAAGGGCCTCTTACATGGGATTTAAAGGTCCAACTCCAAGGATTGCCTGGTCCTGAAGCATGCCGCAAAGTTTTGGACCACTTTCAATTAGATGTGACACCACAGGAATTCGACCGGAAAAACTTAGAACTTCAGCACAAAATGTGGCCCAAGTGTTCTTTCTTGCCAGGTGCTTTAGATTTGATCAGATATCTGCATTCCAAAAATATTCCTATTGCGTTGTGCACTTCTTCTGCGAAGCACAAATTCGAGGGTAAAACCAGCCATCTAAAGCATGGATTTGAACTGTTTGACGCAATTATCACAGGGGATGATCCAAGAATTCCCCCCGGGAGAGGAAAGCCTTTCCCGGACATATGGTTAGTGGGACTCAAAGAGCTGAACGATAAATTCAAGACAGACATTCAGCCCGAGGAATGTCTAATTTTCGAAGATGGTGTCCCTGGTGTGACAGCGGCGAAAGCCGCAGGCGGTTACGTTGTGTGGATACCGCATCCAGATGCATATGAAGTTTTGGGTGATACCGATGCTATTTTGGAAGGCAAAGGCGAGCTCATTAGTTCTTTGGTTCACCTTGACAAGGCTAAGTTTGGCCTCTGAATTATACCTTGCAAAACAAGGATCACGCAGCTGATGGCTTAAACGCTGAAATATAAAAATATACATAGAACAACAGCTGTTTTTTCTTACTACAGCGGAGAGTGCTTGAAGAGGTAAGAAATACTCTCACCGTTATGTAAACGGCGGATACTCTCCGCCAGAACAGCGCTCACATCTATGACATCCAGTTTAGGGCAGAGCTTCATCTTTTCTTCGAAAGGAACAGTATTAGTGCAAACAACTCTATCCAACTTAGAGTTATTGATGTTTTCGATGGCTCTTCCAGATAGAACACCATGAGTAACAATAGCGATCACCCCCTTCGCACGGTTTTCCAGCAGCACTTCGGCTGCCTTCGCAAGTGTACCACATGTATCAGCCATATCATCAACGATGATACAAATTTTATCCGTCACATCGCCGACCAACACCATTCGAGAAACTTCATTTGCGCGAGCTCTTTCTTTGTGAATAAGCGCAAAGTTCAAATCAAGCCTATCTGCGAGAGCTGCAGCTCTCTTAGCTCCACCAGCATCCGGAGAAATGATAATCGCTTCGTTGAAGTTAATGTGCTCGCGAATGTACCTCACAACACTAGGTTCAGCATAAAGATTATCCACTGGAACGTCGAAGAATCCTTGTATTTGTGATGCGTGCAGGTCCATGGTCACCACATGATCGCAGCCCGCTGTGGTCAACATATCCGCCATAAGTTTTGCGGTGATGGGTGCACGACTCTTGTCCTTTCTGTCTTGTCTTGCATAAGGAAAGTTTGGAAGCACTGAGGTGATTCTTCTTGCTGAAGCGGTTTTACAAGCATTGATCATAACAAGGAGCTCCAAAACGCGGTCATTCACCACCCCTGATCCAATTTGCGTGATAATGAAGATGTCCTGGTCTCTCACAGACTCTCCGATGGAAAAAGACACCTCGCCAGTGGGGTCACGTTTCAGTTTGGTGTCCGTCAACTTGAGGCCCAGGCGTTTGGCCACCAGTTCCGCCAGCCCACGGTGTACATCCGGGGCCAATAACTTGATCGAATTTGTAGCCATGATGGACAAAGCAGTTGCTGAAAAATATTCCAAACAGAACAGCAGAAGAGAATACTACTCTCAGCAGGAAGTTAAGAGCTTGATGAACAACACAATCAGCTAGGCACTTGGTTCATTCAAACGACTTAAAAGTTAAATTTTAAGAGCTCTTCGAAATATATGGAATCCTGATTGCCAATCATTAAAACTTTTAAATGGAAAAATCCGATGGACCTAGCAGGAAAAAAAAAATTTGTCCACTGGCGTCTGTTTGTGATAAAGTGATATCTATATGAGCCTTGAAGCAGATCCAGATACACACTTCAGCGGACAAGCCGAACGGCATCTTAATCTTCCAACTCCACCAAAGGAAGTATCATTCTGTGGAGAAGAGAATTTCTTTGGGGTCTGAAGCTACTTCACTCGCCCAAAAGTAAGTTTGGTGAGCCAAAGAAAACTATTTGTGCCAACCACAACGACCAGATGCTAAAAGCCAGGGGTTAACCCATTATGCGTTCAATCAATATCCCGCAGCTTTTTCATATTACTTCTTCTTTCTGCCGTTCTTTTTGGGCTTCATGACTAACGTTCCCTGCTTGACGCTTTCGTCAGCGTCCTTTAGCTTTTCCTGAGACTCCAGGAAAAACATCAGGTCAGTTACCTGTTCTTTCAACTCCTGATTCTCGGTAGCGCTCTGCTCCTGCTGTTTTTGTAGATCTCCAACAGAATCACTAAGATGGTCTAAGTTTTTTTGAAGCGCTTTCGACAGAAGGCGCTCTTCCTCGAGCTGCTTTCGCATTTCATTCACTTTTTGCTCACTCTTAGAACGGGTTACAACGGCTTGTAGTTTCAGTTCTTGTATTTGCTGCTGCATGTCATGGACAGATTTAAGCTCTTCCGCATTGACTTCCGACTGCCGTAGCTTGCTCTCATAATACTCGCGTTGAGACTCGAGCTGAGAAAGAAGCACCTGTACGTATTCTAAATGATATTCTTTGTCTCTCTTTCCACTGGAGTCTCGCGAAGATGAAGAACCGACTTCTACAAGCTTCCCGTCAACCTCGTTCTGAACTAGTCGGTGCACATAGTTGTCTCCAGCGTAGTCCCATACTCGTTGCGTTGCCACATCCATAGCAAAAAAGTGCGCGGTATCTTTGAAGTGTTGTACAGCGTGCTTAAAGTTATAGCGGCCGCACCCGACGTTCCCACAGATCAGGCATATCCATAAGTTTTCGTTTGCACCGCAAGTGCTGCAGCGAACTCCTTGCCGCTGCAGTGAAGATTTTGTAACTTTTAGGCCCGAGTACCGGCAAACTGGGCACCTGCCATCTTTCCATTTGTTCAAACACTGGCAGTGGAAGGTATGCTGGCATGGGATTGTAGCCAGGCCCGTAACTTCTGAGTCCAGCCGCTCGAGACACACAGGACATGTTGGGAGCTCTACATCACCTGTTTCTTTGTGGCTGGTGAAAGGGTCTTTCATCAGAAACTGTGAGCTCGCGCTCTGCGGCTTAGGAAAGAGGTGCTCTTGAAACACAACCTCCTTGATTTGAATAACATGGCATGTCTCGGGATCCATCTGGTTGAAGTTCCGGCCGTTGTACTGCTCCTTGAAGAATGCTGCAGACTCAGGGTCTCGGAACTTCATCAAGAGTATGAAACTGTAACCTGCGTCCTTGTTGCTTCGAATGATTCGGAAATGCGACACTCGGCTGGTCACCGCGTCGCCTAGAAACGAATGCAACAGATCGCGCGCACTAAGATAGCTCGGTACAAATAGAACGCCCATCATTGTATTGTCCCCGGGAATTCGCAGTACGCTGTTGCCTGCGATACTGGTATCTGGCTTCTCTTCGCCGATCTTGAATAACCGCACAATTCCATGGCTTGAAAACTCTGCCTCAATGAAATTCTCACGCTCTGGCATCGCTGTCATGACACCAAAACTTACGTCTCCACGTCTCCAGTCTCTGATGGTGCTGTCTCCGAGTTCCGATCTGACAGTTGCGCCTTCTGTCGCAGTCTCTTGCTTGCCGCAAATCCAAAATTCGCACGCTTCCTTAGCTTCGTTTGGCACGTCGAACTCGATGACTAGGCGGTACTGAAAGCCCATATAACACTCTGCGGTCCCAAAATGAATGCTCAAGCCCGCCCTAGCACGATGCTCATCTTTAGAAACCAATGCTTACGTTTGCCGGGGGTCTTAATATGTGACGTATATAATGATCAACAAAAATAACAACGTACATGCTTCTATGGCACCGGCCCTGCTCCCCGCACGCATGCTGCGAACGGCTTCGAGAGCTACCTGAACCAGAGATGGATAATTGTTCTACACACGGCCAGCCTCAAACCTCTTGTTAGGGTCCTTGGCCGCTCTACGGGGTGGGAAACGATCTTATGTGAGTAAGAGAATTTGTACGGCACTAAATTCTTAGTTTGAGCGCCGCATAACACACCCGCCATTGTCGCTTGTGGATGCAGCCTTTAAGATAATTGACTAATGCGGTCTCTGCCCTCAAAAGTTCTAAGCCAAGCAAGTTCGCGCTCCTTCATGACTGAGATGCAAAAAAAAGCTGTCAAAGAAGCCAAAGAACCAAAAAGCCACACTTCCCTACAGCAGCAGTAACCATGAAAAAAGCTGACACTTAAATAGCCTTTGCGGATCGTATAGAAGTTGTGCCAATGCTGGAGGAAGCGTAGTGCATTCGCTAACAAGCTTTGCCGGTTACACCTTTTAATCGCGTACTATAGTCGGATTTGTGTTTCCCGCGAAGCATTAGTAATGTCTCTAAAAAATGATCAAGAGGTCGAGGTTATAGGCATTGCAACTTCGCAGTCTTTGAGCAGCGACGCTCAGGGTGCCGAAGCCCTGAATCACGGCTACGTCAGGGAAAATCTGAATCGATCGTTGACGCCGCGTCACATCAATATGATCTCGATTGCAGGTGTGATCGGGACTGGACTTTACTTAGGGACAGGAAAAGCGCTGGCCAACGGCGGGCCCGCCTCGCTGCTGATTAACTACGGGATAATAGGGCTAGTTGTCTACTTGACCATGCTGTGCCTGGGGGAGATGTCCACGTACATGCCAATATCCGGATCTTTTTGCTCGTACGCCAAAAAATTTGGATCCGGGTCGTTAGCGTTCACACTTATGTGTAATTACTGGTTTAATGACGCTGTGTCGGTGGCCAGCGACCTGACCGCACTGCAGCTTATCTTGGATTACTGGAAAAATCCGGACTCGCACTTTCCATATTGGGCTGCGTCGTTGATCTTCTGGTTTGCGCTACTGCTGCTCAACGTCGTCCACGTGCGCGTTTACGGCGAGGCAGAGTACTGGCTGGCCCTGCTCAAGGTCATCGCGATCATCATGTTCTTCATCATCTCCATCATCGTCAATGCAGGTCACAACAGCGACCACGCCTATATTGGATTTAAGAACTGGGGTGTTGGTGATGCTCCATTTGTTAATGGATTCAAGGGTTTTGCATCTTTATTTGTGTCATCCAGTTTTGCGTTCGGTGGAACAGAATCCATAACTCTTACAGCAGGAGAGGCAGTAAACCCTGTTAGAAACACTCCTAAGATTATCAAAACTGTTTTCTGGAGAATTTTGATATTTTACGTGTTCACAGCCTTTTTTATCGGCATGAATGTTCCCTACAACTATCCAAATCTCAGTGAAAAGTCGGTCATGACCTCTCCTTTTACCATCGTTTTTCAGATGGTGGGGTCTAGGGGCGCTGGATCTTTTATGAATGCTGTTATCTTGACCAGTGTGATTAGCGCTGGCAACCACGCGCTATTTGCTGGAAGTAGGGTTCTGTTCAATATTGGGCTTGAGGGCTACTTTTTCCCTAACTTTATCACCAAGACTAATAGGTACCAGGTTCCATATGTGGCAGTATTGGTCACATGGGCTGCTGGCGGTCTATGCTTTGGCTCAAGTTTTATCGGTGCGGGCACACTGTGGACGTGGCTCCAGAATATTGTTGGTGTATCGAATCAGCTTGCCTGGCTTTGCATCAGCATCATCTCGATCAGGTTCAGGCGCGGGCTCGCCAGGCAAGGAAAGACACACGAGTTACAGTTCGTCAATTGGACGTATCCCTACGGTCCGTATTTTCTCGTTGTCTTTGTAACGTTTATCGTTTTTGTCCAGGGCTGGTCATCGTTCGCGCCTTGGAGCGTATCCAACTTCTTTTCTTACTACATTGAACTGATAGTGTTCGTGGCGTTGTACGCTTTCTGGTGGCTTTGGAAGCGCGACTCATTTGTGGAAAGCGACGAAATGGATTTTGTTACGGATAAATACGTTTCGCCGGAAGAAGAGGTGCTACTGAATGAGAGACTTGATAACCTAAAGGGCTGGAAGAAGGTACGCCAAGTTGTGGACGAGTACTTCGTCTAAAACAGTTTCAGAAGGTAAGTATAATAATTTATATCGCTTGGTGTTGACATACATTGTATATATGGCATAACTAGGAACCGGCCGCACAAAAGAATTCCATACGGAGGGCTGTCCAAGTCCTCGAGGAACAACTGCCAGAATCAGCGCTTTTTCACGAGTCGTGCACGATTGTTATAATATTTATTAAGTTTAAGGTCACATGTGTGTTACGAGTCAGCAGAGTGACTTCTGCTTCAATAAGAATAAGTGTTACCACCTCATTGACAGACCATGGCACTCAAAGAATCGGTTGCTTTCCAAAGAGTTCAGCCTCTCTGCGTGAACTTATCGAGACAATCTTTTTTGCCTAGGGATGTCTTTGATTCAAATTCCGTCGTTTTACTAGAAAGCCTGAAGTCTCTCGAGGAAGAGTTGAAACGACTAGAAAATGAGGGAGTGAATTTGTCACCCAAGTTTGCTGACTACGTGTTTGTGCCAATCGCGAGCTTGTTGCGGCAAGACTCGCTGGGACCTTCCCAGACTGAAGCACTTCTACAGGTAATAGGTCATCTCGTCTCACTCTGCTGGTCATCAGCTGGTTCATTTCATGAAACGCTAGCCCAACAGCTCTTTGCACTGGTAACATTCCTCATTAGCAATGACAAGGATAATAGCGATCTTCTCATCAAGACTCCTTCGTTTCAGTTAGCAGGCTGTGTTGTTTTAAGAAAGCTTTTCAAAGCTTTCGCAGCGCAAAAGGCCGGCGGGGTTTTTGATCACTTCAAAGACCCCAAGAATTTACCAAGTTTAGGGCATTCAGTGGCTATTCTATTGGATATCCTTGGTGGGAATGATAATGAGGTTGACCTTCAGCTTGCAGCTATTGCGGCGTTGGAAGTTCTTTACCAAGAAACGCTGAACGACGGTGAAATCATCTCTTTTATAGTGCCAGGGAACGTGTCAGCTTTTTCCAAGTTGCTTGTAAAACCAGGACTAATTGTGAACCCTCGTGTGGTATGTTCCACCTTGCGCCTGTTCGCAGCCATTCTTCGCATGGTCTATTCCGATTCTGATCTTCATATTGTTGAGCATTCACCAAATGATCTCAACGAGTTGCTGGAAGAAGCAGAAAAGCCTTTCAAAACAAGCATTGTCATCAACGAGGTAGATTTCGAAAACAGGAAGCTTCATCGGGATACCAAATGGCTCCGGGCTACTTCTGCTCAGATATACAGAGCTTTGCAGGTAATTCTTCCAAAGCTTGCTAAAAGAGACAATGATAATATAAATTCTGCTATATGCGAGTTTATATCGATTGTAATGAAACATTGCAGATCTTCACTCAAAAACTGCCAAAAGCTGTTTTTCTCTGTTGCATTGGAGTTGCATTCCGTTCCAGCCGAGCTTGTGCAAACGCTAGAGGGTACAAGTGCTCTAAAACTCATAGTTGACAACAAAGTCACTAGGATCTCGAACGCCATTCAGTTTGAAGACACAAAGGCTCTCCAGACAATAGAATATGGAGTTCAAACCTTAAATACCTATCAATGTCTCGACTTTGAAATGGTTGATGGATTAGTGTTCAGCCTCAAATCCTGCATTAGTGATTTCTTAGAGCAAAAGAACTTACGGTTTACCGAAGGTAAACTCAAAGAACAAGGAGGAATGGTTATCGTGGGCCAAGATTTTTTGGCGCTTACAGAGAGTTCGCAGCCATTGCTCCCAAAAATCTCTACGTCCTTGGAAGAGGTATTGTCTAAACTGCTTCACACCTTGGGAACGTGCTACTCAAGCGCACATATCCAGGAAACGGTTGGCGAGCTGCTTTCGTTTGATGGTTCAGAGAGTGGCTTCGGCAAAGCTGTGTCGCTTTGGATGTCGGCTGTATTAGTTGAGGCGGCTTCGGAGGTACTGCCCGACGCTCAAGACATCACAAATGAGTTCATGACGTTTGAAAGTGACGAACAAAATGTGGCTGACGTAGCATCAGAACCAATAGAGGCATGCTATGATATTCTTGAAAGCTCCGTAGCCCTTATAGATGAAGCGGGTCAGAACATTATCACCTTGAATCAAGCCTCAGAGTTTCAAATTGCTGTAGGCCTCAAATCTATTCAAATTATGAGCGAAACTCTGGGCGAGGAATTCCGGACAGAACTCATTGATGTATTATTTCCTGTTGTTGACTGTTTAGCATCCCCATCTCCAAATATCAGACATTTTGCTCAAACTACAACGCTTTCAATCGCGAATTCTTTCTATGACGGCTCAATACACGGCCTACTTCTGGACAATATCGATTATCTTGTGGATGCTGTATCGGTTCGTCTAAACAACTGTATGACACAAAGAGTGCCTACATTACTCATGGTTTTATGTCGGATCGGCGGCTACGATTTGATAAAGAGTTTCAAAGATGTACTGGAGATCATATTCAGGCTTTTAGACTTTTATCATGGCTATGAGGATTTGTGTTGCGAGTTTTTCCAGCTTTTTGGAGTGATAGTCACCGAAATGAGAAAGACGTACTTCGACTCTACCGATGCACTGCCTAGGGTACAAAACGAACATTCAGTATCCAGCAGTTTCAAACCTTGGGGGATGCAGAATATCCTACAAGTTTTGGATATTGTTAGAACTAGGGAAAAGGACGTTCATGAGGAGCATTTCAATGATTTTGACAGCAGCCCAGATGATCCTAGTACCTTTCAGGAGTTCTTTGATAGGAGGGTACATGAGGTCGACAGCGATGATGAAGAGGACGATTTTCTATCAGCGGGTCACTCAGAAGGAGAAGGTTTACCGGAGACAACAGAAGAGGGCCAGCCGCTTTTACCTGGGAATGCCAATGACAAATGGGTTTCACCCATACCACGAGATTCGTATCGCTTGCTACTTCAGATTATAGGATACGGCGACAGACTCCTTACGCACCCCTCTCGTCAATTAAAAGTCCAAATATTGCAGCTCATGAGCAAGGTATTTCCTATGCTTGCTACTCAACACGATATGCTACTACCCCAAGTCTCAAAGTCCTGGGATGTGGTAGTTCAGCTTTCTTTAAATCCCGATTTTGCTATATCCAAGGTTGCGTGCGAATGCTTACGGGAAATAATTCATTGCTCCGGCGACTTTGTCACAAAAAGATTCGTTGATTTGTGGGGTGCGCATAAGGCTCACTCTCCGCTTCTTGGTATTGTCGCCCCGAAGGGGGTCGCTCCGACCCTTAGTTCTAAGAAGTGGCTTGTTTCCCCAAAGCAATTTCCGCCTATTACGAAGGAGGCTCTCATATCGCTTTCGGAGATGTTGTTGGAAGGAATTGTCCAAACAGAGCTTTTTACTTCAGAAGTTCAACTACAAGAGATGGTTTATTGCTGCCTGCTAGTCTTGCCCAAGGAGCACGTTCAGTCAAGATCGTTGTTACTAGGTGATATTGTGTCATTTTTATCATTGTGAAAACGGTATGTTCATAAGGAGATAAAGAACCCCGGTAGGTTAGTATGTCTGTTCTACGAATTCTGTCGTTTGTCTATTTTTTTCCACCTTAGTCAAATGTTCAGATGATTGTTAACTTTGAGTGTAAAAAAAAATCCTTGATGTAAAATGGCCAAAGTTCATTGAACAGAAGACAAAAAGACAAAGGTGACTAAATACACTTCTGACAGCCTCCGCTACTCAAAAAAGCTTGGTTTTTTTGGGAAATCGTGGGGTCCTCCCAGTACAGGCGTGTTATTAAGAAAAACCCCTAATCAAATAGGAATCGGGAGTCCTCAATTTGCCATCTCTGTCAGTGACAGCTCATTTGCACCCGTTGAGGAATGTCAGAAGATGAGTATTACATCTCTCCTCATGAAACAGCGTTAGCAGTAGTTGCCACTGCGATGAAGAAGGCCAGGCTTACGCTGACAACTTTAGCTTTGAATTCATTGGCTGGCGGGGTTCTCTTCAGCACCGGCGGCTTGCTGTATACATCATGGCACGGATCGAACCAAGGAATACTGGAAAACGACCCTGGGGTGTTGAACTTTCTGGGAGCCTTCACGTTCTCTATCGGGCTATTCTACGTTGTGATAAATGGTACAGACCTGTTCAATTCTAACATTCTGTTCTTCTCTGTGGCATTCTTGCGTGGTGCTGTGTCGATTTATGATTTGTTAATAAGCTGGACTGTTAGTTGGATAGGCAACTTCACGGGAACGCTTTTTGTGGTTTATGTGATGTGTCACTTATCGGGGACTACACGCTCTGCTGATTTGGTGTCTTTCACACGCCAAATGGTAGCCAAAAAGGACTCTTCCACTTTTGTCCAGACCTTTATTAAAGGCATTGCAGGCAACTTCTACGTGAGCCTCGCTATCTATCTCCAGCTAATGGCTAAGCCGCTACACGTAAAATACCTTATGATGACGTTGCCCATTTTCACATTCGTTGCAGCGGGCTTCACTCATGTGGTAGCAGAGATGTTCCTGCTTATGGTTGGAATGTTAAATGGTGCCGACCTCTCAGTTGGTACATTTGTGTGGAAACACATGGTTGCTGTGACGTTAGGCAACATGATCGGTGGTAGTGCGTTCGCTCTCGTTATCCCTTACTATCTGCACCTAGTAGTAGTGGAGCAGGACAGGAAACGTTTGGCTTTACCAAGTTACGAAGCTAGGGATGAGCAACCTGAAATTAATATGGATTCTAGGGTTGTGAGAATTCCTACTAAGGAGGCGGAAGAGGTTGAAGAGGAAGCAGAGGAGAATGAAGAGCTAACATCTGAAGAAAAAGCCAACCAGGACCTGGCAAGCAGCGATTCCTCAGCCGAAGATCGAAAAGCTGCACCTCCTGTTGAATATAGACCAAGGCTCTCGAGCACAAGCCTCTCGAGAACGTTCAGTAACTTGCGGCGAGTAAGTACCAGCAGGTCTTATTCTAGCATGCGGTCTGTCAATTCGCTTCCCCATAGAACACCTGTTGGCGTCTTTCCAGTCAAGGGGATGGCGTCTCCAGTGAGAACAAATTCAGGAATATCATCAAAAAGTCGGCGGTCTAACAGCCGTGAAAATTCTCAAGGGCCAGGCAGACTTAGTCGAGCGGCCAGTCGCCGGAGCTCTCAAAGCTCTTCTTTGCAGCTCTCTAAAATTCTTGGCCCCTCCAGGCGAAATTCAGTTTCCGCCTTCCCTAGGCCAAGTGAAAATGTTGCTCATAGGTCTAAATCCCTTCCGCATATGGGACTCGGGCACGAGAGCCCTCAACATAGGACAAGAGACGTGTTGGAAGACAAAATGGGTACTAAGCTTGAGAGGGCACTAACGCGAATAACCTCTCGAGTTTCGCGCGAGGGCAGAAACAGCCCAGGATTTGGACTTCCATCTACCACTCAAGATATATTCCCTACTAACACGAGATTGCGCCCACAGGAGACAAACGCAACGGCATCGTTTTTGATGGATGATCGTTCTTCGAGTAGTATGCTAGACGGAACGCCGACGAGCAGGACGAGGTCACGCACTCCTTCGATGAGAAAAACCAGCATTCAAGATCTGTATCTTAAACCCAGCCCTAGCGAAGGCCTTTTAGGGGTTAAAAGCGCGGCCCCCGGTGATGGGAGTCCTTCAACTGAATTTCAGCAGGAGGGACAGCCAGGCAGCGGTCCTCCTCAAAAGAGCACAAGTTCACGCAGCGTTCCTACTATTCGAAGACCCTCAAGCATATATGTGCCTGATGCTGTTGACCAGAGGAACTCAATTTACAACACCGGATACAAAAACACCCTATTGAGGAATCATATTACCCCTGACAATGACTACGATGAAGAGCAAAGCATTGAAGACGCCTGAGGCGGTCTGCGGAGTAAAGCCAAGCATCCTCTCTAACACGTATATATGATCGACACCGACTTATGGGCGTTTATAATTTTCAGCAGAGCTGCTAAACATACTGTAAATATTTTAATATCGCTTGAGAAACTAGTCCAGCTTCTGGTCGGCCTGCCATCAAAGATATGTAGACGTACTGCTTGCATTCGACTCCATCACGTGATCAATATCAATTGCAGAAATACTAACGCGACTGGTTTCAGGACGCGTTGCATGTCATCAAGCTAAACAGACCAAAGTAAGCTGGGGGATACGGCCGACTATAACCCAATGGTTGGAAGCAAGTCAAGGCTGGAGTCTGATTTCTCCATCATATCTACAATCAAAAATAATATTCCTACTCAAGAGCTCCTAAGTAGACTGGAGCGCCTGCATGAAGAACTTTCCAACCTAAAGCAAGAATCAGTTGACCTTCGCTCGTTAGAGCGGTATCGGGTTGACTTGATTGACAGAAAGATACTCCGAAGCAAGGATCATGGCGTAAGGGCATTTGCAGCATGTTGCTTGAGTGATATATTGAGACTTTATGCTCCTGACGCGCCATATACTGACAAGGAGCTCACCGAGATCTTTCGGCTGTTTTTAGCTCAACTGAAACTATTACAGGAGCCAGAAAATGGCTACCTTACTCAGCAAACGTACCTGATCAACAACTTATTGGAGTATCGGTCAATAGTGCTTTTAACCGACTTACCTAGTTCCTCGCAACTCATTGAGGAGCTTTTCAGTATATTCTATTCTCCTGGTAATAGTACTCTCCAAGGGAACATGTTCACAGCGATAGGTGGTGTTTTGGGAGAAGTTATATCTGAGTGCGACTCGCTTCCTATGTCAGCATTGAAGATGGTTTTCAACAAGTTTCTTTCTCACAAGCGAGCGGAATCGCTGGATGGAATTAGTTACAAGAAAGATCCGGGATTTGAAATTAGCTTGATTATATGCCAGACATATTCCAATAGGCTAGGCCGACACTTCATCAAGTTCTATTCCGAGATTATGTATGAGGTCCTCGGTGAAAGCGACATCAATGAAAACGGGACAGCGTCGAACGCTTATAAGACTCTTGTGAAGGTTGGCAATCTAACTTCCGAACTGTGGAAATACGCTCCCGAGCTGGTGGGGTCCGTTACGGGTTTGATATATCAGCTACTTTGCTCTGACAATGAACTCTTTCGGGAATCGGCCACGAAATGCGTGAGTAAAATGCTCGAAAGTCACTCTCTCATAAATTTTGCAGTTGCGCACAACGATACCTACAAGATATGGCTCAGTAAAATGGCTGACATCAGCCCGCGTGTAAGGCAGGCATGGGTTTCAGAGATTCCATCAATTTTGATGAGCCGAAGTGATCTTTCTGATGATATATCGAAGGGCTTGGCCAAAGCACTTATCGACTCTGACCACAATGTGCGTTTGAGTGCAATCCGAACTTTTCATGAGGTACCGGTAAAACGCCTATGGGAGTGCGTTCCAAATCCAGCCGTGTTCGCAGGTCTTGTTCACTTAACAAGAGAGACAAGAAGAGACCTCCGAGACGAGTGTATTGATGCAGTCGCTAGGATCTACACAGAGTCGATTGAGGGTATTCCGAAGACAAACGAGAATAAAGAAATTTGGGGGGTGGTTGAAACCATACCATCGGCTTGCTTCAACCTGTACTACATTAATGACTTAGAGATAAACATGAAAGTTGACTTGCTCACGTTTGAAAAATATTTGCCGCTCAGACTGAGTAGCGAAGACTTCGTTCGGCGGCTGTTGACTTTGTTGCAAGGGTTCAATGAAAAGGCTTTCTCCTCATTTTACGCCTTTAACAGAAGACAAGACCAAATGTCGACAGTGCTTTGGAAGTTTATAGATTTTTGCGAGGACACCAATTCCCAGAGCTCAGCCGGCAGCTTGTCAGAGGCCAAACTAATAAAAACGGTTGAATGGATTAACAGTGGATTCCCATCACATTTGAACGTTGAGCAGATACTGCTTGCTTTTAGAGAGCTGAATGATCGGAGATTGTATCGTCTAGTCAAAGTCGCTGTCGCCGAGACATCTAAGCACTTGACAGTTCGGAACGCAGTTTCTGAACTTTTCAAAAGGTTAGAGGAACCAGAGCTTTTCCGGAAGAAAAACATCAAAATAGAATCTAGGTTCTCTAGGGAAAACTTCTCCACCATCTTTAAAGTTCTAATTTACAGAGCCGCGCCGATCATTTTCAATATCTCCAATCTTCCCAGCTTTCTGAATACATCTGAGTCTTCGAATGAGGACGAAAAAGCATTGAAGCGCCAGCTTATTGATAATATATCCATCATTAAGCCGGGCATCTTTAGAGACCAAGTGAAGAATCTGATTGCCACAATAATGGACGGCGGAGCGACTGGTCCTGGAAACACTTTGAGTCTTGCCGAAGCTATGAGAACCGTGTACAAAATATCGAAGGACAAGCGCGAGCATTTAAACATGGAGGAGAACACTTTTTTCCTGGAGAAGTTGGGACACTACGCCAAAGAAGGCAACCCGCTCGAAGCAAAATACGCAGTTAAATTGTTAGGGCTCATGCCTAACGCCGCGGAACATTTGTCAGAAGTTGCAACCGCTATACTACCTTTGAATCTCAAATCAAAGCATTTTGCTTCGAACGTTTTGGTTTTGGCCGAAGTCACCAAAATACAGCCCCAGCTTCTTGACAGCGACTCAACAGAGATTGTAGGACTTCTGATCAAAGATGTTCTTTTGTCCAACGACGTGGTCGGGGACGAGGGTGACCAGCCGGCGTGGTTTTCCGATGAAGATATATATACGGGCAAAGCGGACACTTTAAGCGCCAAGGTATTCTCTTTGAAGCTGTTTGCAAATAAGATCAAAGTAATGGCACCGGAGGCACATGCAGATGAGATGACTCACGCCTTCACGGAACGAACTTTGAAGCTCTTTTTCTATCTTGTGGCCAGTGGGGGCGAATTGGTTTCAGAGTCAAACTCCGAGAATTATCCCACCCCGAGCAACTACCAGAGTAAGCTGAGATGCTGCGCTGGATTACACATTTTGAAAATCGCGAAGATTGCGTCTTTAAGCAGATTCATTAAACCACAGGATGTCAGTAAGTTGATGAACCTTGTGGAAGACGAGTCATTTGAAGTGAGAAGCTTATTCATCGGAAGGTTGAAGGACTTTCTAGGCGATGGATCCATCTCCATCAAATTCCTTCCTTTAGTGTTTTTTACAGCATATGAGCCTGACCAAGCTCTGAGGACAAGCACAAAGATGTGGATCAACTATACGTTAAACAAGGAGAACTTCAAAAAGGGGACTTTTTTCGAGCGGGCGCTACCGCGGTTGATACACTTCATCGCGCATCATCCAGACGTCGCGGAAGGGCTTCGGCTCAGAGAGACTGCTTTCCTGACGGGCTTGACTACGGCGATTGACTATCTGGTCTTTTATGTGGAGTCTGTGTTGAAAGCGAGCAACTTGGCACTTTTGTATTATTTGGCGGGAAGGGTTAGACAATACAGAGACTCAATAGCGGATGAGGATGAAGAAGAAGAAGAGAACGACGGGGAAAATGAAGAGACTGGCGAAGCCGGGGCATCTCATGATAGCAGTTCCAACATTTACATTATATCCGAGTTGGCGCAACTAGTCCTCGGTGAGTTCAAAGAATACCACGAGTGGACGCTGTCCTCGTACCCTGGAAAACTCAATTTGCCTTCGGATTTGTTCGAGCCGTTTGAGAGCATTGATGAAGCGCGCAAGAATACCTTTGAAACCTACCTCAGGACAGAAGATACGCGTAGTCTTCGAAAGGTGATAGCCGCCAAGGTTTCTCGCCTTTACCGACGTACCAACGTGCACAAACCTGGGGTTCAGAAGAGAAAAAATCCCGAAAGTGGTAGCCGGCCCAGGAAAAGGCCACAGGTATCCGCACACTCCGATGCAGAGGTAGAAGACGGATCCGAGGATGATAGCTACATACCTTCGGGTGCCCGCCGCGGTGCAGTGGGCGAGACGAGGAAGAGTACGAGACCCAAGAAGGTTGTAGATTACGCGGATGATGAGAGTGAAGAGGACTAGCTTATATACATAGGTGCTATCGATCTTGCTCGATGAGACAGGCGACCTCCGTCGCCTTTGGTTGTTTTGTTGGATATATATATATTTTCGTTGTCTATTTAGTGTAGAAAACGGTCACAGCTTTATACCCAAGAACTCCATGACCTCCTCCTTTGATTTTGATTCCAGTAGTTTTCGAAGTGCTTGTAGCTCGCTGATTTCTGCGGTATCCAACTCAGGTAGCTCTAGTTCTTTGTCGGCGACGCGGCAGAGCTCCTTGAAGTCCCAGAGCTTTCGCAGCTGGCTGTTTTCCTGCAGGGAAAAGTACAGGAGGGGCTGAGCATCAGACAGCAGAGAGGGTTTGGAGTGCATTGTGTTGTCGATTAGGGCCTGCTGCTGGCGGAAGTGTTTATCCATTAGAGCGCTTTTTGCGCGGTAAATCTTGTCCACAAAGTCTATCTTGATTGAGCTTTCGGGCAGCTGTAGAATGGCCAGCTCCTTGTTAACCTTGTCTTCTTTTATAGCTTCCTTGGACACCGGCACAGAGATCTCGTCGAGCAGGACTTCTATGTCGCCGTTGTTTGGGACGCGGTAACGACTGGCCGGGGTGAAAAGGCGCTGGTGGCGGGCGAGCCTCCTTTCCTGGTGGGGGATGGAGGAGTCTGCGTGCAGTGGGCACATCCACTTGCTGCCAAGGTTCTTGAAGGATGCACGCGGCACGTGCGGGACGCAGTCCAGGTGCCACGGCGTGTTGCAGTAGTCGCACCTGGTTATAAGCCTCTCGTCCTCGGGGTGGTCCACAGTGCCCATTTTGGACTTGCGGCACTTGAAGCAGACCAGCAGCTCGCCGGACTCCGGGTCGACGTGCAGCTCGGGGTTGTACTGGTCCATTTTGGTGAGACTCTGGCCGTAGCCAGAGCCGAAGATCTGCTTTTCGTTGAGAGGCTCGCGCATGGAGGTGTCAGCGTACTCGCCGTGCGAGCCGGTCCTGACGTCGGCAAAGGCATCGCGGATTGGGTGCGGGGGCAGGTACTGCTTGGGGTTGGTGAACTCGAGGCGGAAAAGGAGCTTGCCGAAGAGAGTGATGCCCTTGGAGCGCTCGAGCTGGGCGAGGTAGTCCTTCTCGAGGCGGTGCGCGGCGGCCTTGTTGGGGCACCTGATTTTGAATTGGCACTCCGCGCAGGACCAGTCGCCCTCGGGCAGGTTGTCGGGGTCGAGCGGCGGGTTGCAGCAGGCAAAGTGGAAGGACTTTGGACACGTGTCGCAGCACAGGAAGATGCCTGGCTGGCGGCAGCTGGAGCAGAAGTCGTCGTTTTCGACCGCGGCCTCCGCGGAGGACGCGAGCGGCGGCGCGAGCGCCTTCTGGTTGGTGATGGAGTTCTGGCCAAAGAGCTTGTTTTCCTTTGCGGCGGAAGCCTTGATCTTGGTGTGCGTGGGGAAGTGGCGCGCACGAGGCTCCGCGCTGTTGCTGTTGCTGTTGCGCTTGCGGTACTGTCGCTTGGTGCGGTAGATGTCCTTGGGCGTGGCGATGGCGCGCAGCGAGCTGGGCCGTGTGCGCTGCTCGGACTCTTGTGTCTGCAGGTGCGCGCGGTAGACGTCCTCGCTAGAGGCGGGGATCTCGACGTCGGCCGAGGCCGCGGCGGAGGTTGGGGCAGATGCTGAGGCGGAGCTGGACGCTTCCGACGACGCAGGAGTGGTTGCGTTCGCACTAGCGCTAGCGCTCGCGCTGGCGCTGGCGCTGGCGTTCTTGCGGTAGCTCCAGAGCGACTCTTTCTTGACTTTTTCAGGCGGACCTGCGCTGAGCGGCAGCCCCGTCATCCCGTTGACGGGGTCCACGGGCTCAGGCTCGAGAAATTGAAGCGTGCCCGTTGCGTCGCGCTGGATCACGCTCTGCGGCGCGGGCGCCGCGCCGCCGTGGGGGCTGTCACCGTCACCGTGGGGCGACTGCGATGGCGCGGACGGCGACGGCGATGTGGACGACGCGGTCTTGGAGCCCGCGGGGCGGCCCGGCGGGCGGCCCAGCGGGCGACCTGGCGGACGACCTGGCGGACGGCCTACGGGCCTGTGCTTGCGTGGACGGGCGTCCTCGGACGGTATGATGCGGCGCTTCTTGAGGTTGTAGTCGACGTTCAACGAGATGGTGCGCCGGGCCCGGGAGGCAGGCTCGCCCGGGGAGCCGCTGCGCTCGGGCGGGTGGCGCGCGGGATCACTCATGGGCGGTTTGTGGGCTTGCGGGACAGAGGAGGAGAGAGCTGGTTTGGAAGGCCTTGGACGTGTCTTGTAGGCAGGAAAAGAGAGCTTTGGCTGGGAGGGAGGAGGGATGGAGGTCGCTTACGACGGGTCACATGCCTGGAGGTCGTCCGTCCGTCACGTGGGGTAAGAGATCGTAGCTTCGTACGGAACATTGTCACGTGATGTATCGCTACATACGCACGTCGTCGCGTGATCCGCGGCCCGTGCCGATCACGTGGTGTATCGCTATATACGCGCGCCGTCACGTGCCCAGCCCTCTCAATTTTCAACCGCGCAGAGCTCACACCGTCTACATCTCTCACATCCACATCTCTCACATCCACGTCTCTCACGTCCCCTCCCCCCCCAGCTGTCCCGCACACAAACAAACCCCCATCCATGGACCCAGAGCTGCAGGCCCTCCGCGAAGCCCGTCTCGCTGAACTCAAGAACCACGCCAACCCGGCCGCCGGCGCCTCTGCCCGCCCGCAAAAGTATGTGCCGCCCGCGCCCTAGTCACCCGCCACGACCCATCCACGACCCATCCACGCCCTCACTAACCTTCCCCTGCAAGATCCGCCGCCGAAGCCGACGCCGTCGCCGCCCTGCTCCAGCCCCAGGCCCTCGAGCGCCTGTCGCGTGTTGCCCTCGTGCGTCCCGAGCGCGCCCGCGCCGTCGAGGCCTACCTCCAGCAGCTGGCCGCCCGCGGCCAGCTCTCCCACAAGGTCTCCGAGCCCGAGATTGTCGACATCCTCAACGGCGTGGCCCGCGACGAACAGCGCCGCTCGACCACTCGCATCATCTTCGACCGTCGCGACGCCCGCGATGCACGTGATCCCTCCTCGGTCGCTCCAAACGGCGCCGTCCCCAGTGACGACGACGATGACGATTTCTTCGACTAAAATCTAAAATCTCCCCCGCGGCTGCACCTGCCCGATTAGGAAGCCGCATCCGCCCCGATAACCGCCCGCGTATCGCACCGCATCGGGGCATTTACGCGCGCGTAGCGCTTATCGCGGCGCGTCCGCCCAGGCCGCCCTTCCAGCGCCTCCTCCCCCCCCCTCTTCGGCTAATTTCTGGCCTAGTTCCCCGTATATATAAAAGGTGCGCGGCCTGGTCGCAGAACCTTCCTCTAAGGCTTTGTGTCTCGAACAGCATCTGTCCTCCCTGTGATCTCTCGATCTCTCGGTCTATCGGTCTATCGGTCTCTCGCCCTCTCGCCCTCTCGCCCTCTCGACCATGCACATCTTCGACCCCATCTCCGACGCGGAGATCCGCACCACCGCGCGCCTCCTCAAGGACCTTAACGGCGACGCAAAGGTCCACTTCGTCCAGATCGACCGCCTCGACCCTCCCAAGAAACAGGCCCTCCGCTACCTCAGCGTCGAGCGCCACGGCGGCGCTCCCCTTCCCCGGATCCCCCGTCGCACCTACGCCTACTACTACCTCAACGACCGCATGCCCCTCTACAAGGCCCTCTGCAACGTGTCCGACTCGCGCGTCATCGCCAACCAGGCCACCCCCGACGGCACCGTCGGCCCGCTCCTCCCCGAGGACGTCGAGGCCGTTGAGGCCGCCATCCTCGTGCACCCCGCCGTCCAGGCCGAGATCGCCAAGCTCAAGCTCGACACCCTCTCCTACAACCACGCGGCCCTCGGGCCCCTGCGCTACGCCGTCGTGTGCGAGCCCTGGATGTACGGCACCGACTCCCCACACGACAAAATCCCACTCATCCAGGCCTACATGTACCTCAAGCTCGACCACCCGGACGCCAACCACTACTCCATCCCGCTCAAGTTCTCCCCCGTCTTCGAGTACCTGACCCACGCCTTCGTCCGTATCGACTACCTGCCCAGCGGCGCCGACGAGTCCCTCGTCCACAACACCCTGCCCCACACCGCCCTCCCCACCGTCGAGTACCACCCGGACCTGCTCGAGGACACCCCGCCACGCGAGGGCCTCAAGCCCCTCATCGTCTCCCAGCCCGAGGGCGCCTCCTTCTCCCTCGACGGCTCTAAGGTCACGTGGCAGGACTGGGAGTTCCGCGTCGCTACCAACGTCCGCGAGGGCCTTGCCATCTACGACGTCCACTTTAAGGGCCGTTCCCTTTTCTACAGATTTAGTCAAAACGAAATGACGGTCCCGTACGCTGATCCGCGTGCTCCGTTCCACAGGAAGCAGGCCTTCGATTTAGGTGATTGCGGTTTCGGGAACACTGCTAATTCTTTAGCTTTGGGCTGTCATTGTCTTGGCGTTATTAAGTACTTGGACACCAGAAGATCTGACAGCGAGGGTAACCCCGTGCTAATTCCTTCAACGGTCTGCATGCATGAGCAGGATTACGGCATCCTGTACCTGCACAAGAACTACAGGAACGGCAAGACCGTCACCACGCGTAGAAGAGAGTTTGTGGTGCAGACAATCGCGACCGTGGCTAATTATGAGTATATCCTCAACTTTGTGTTCGACCAGGCCGGCGCTATCACCGTACAGGTTCGTGCGACCGGTATTTTATCCACGATGCCAAATGACGACAACAATGTGACCGATTTCGGCACCATTGTTGGTCCAGGTGTCACTGCGGCCTTCCATCAGCATTTGCTGTCGTTCAGATTCGACACTAGAATCGACGGTGACAAGAACACCGTGGTCTACGACGATTACGTCCCTATGGAGGAGGACACTGCGATGAACCCGTACAACGTTGGTTTCCGCCAAGTGAGGAGCTACATGGATAAGTCAGGTTACGTCGACCAGTCGCCTTTCACCAACCGTACTTACAAGGTCATCAACGAGAACTCCATCAACCCAGTGACTATGAAGCCAGTGGGCTACAAGTTTGAGATGCCTGCGAAGCAGATGATCCTGGCGTCCAAAAACTCTTACAATGTTAAGAGAGCACACTACGCCACGAAGCAGCTCTGGGTTTCCAAATATCACGATGATCAGCTTTATGCGGCTGGCGAGTTTACGAACCAGTCTCAGGGAGACACTGGTTTGTCCAAATGGGCAGACGGCACTGAAAGTGTGAGAAACACAGACACTGTCGTTTGGGCCACTCTTGCCTTAACCCACCCTCCAGTTACTGAGCAGTTTCCAGTAATGACTTCGGACTTTTTGCAGTTTCTGGTTACTCCAGCTTCGTTCTTTACCAAGAACCCCGCTCTAGATGTGCCATTGGCCAACAACAATTTCAACAAGTCGGTCTACTATGAGGACGCCCAGAAGGCTGCTGGTCTTGCCACGGGTGAATCTGAATCCTCGTCTGCCTCTTGTTGCAAGAGCAACATTTAAGGCGCGGAGCGTAGTCGCCCGTCGCCCACCAGTATATAGCAATATGCCATGATATAGATACTATTCAAGCCAACATTCTTTCGTGTAGCCAGTACAAGCGAGTTTGCGCTACTGCAAACTTGGATAGCAGCGTTCATCAGGCTAATTCCTTGCAATCTTCTCGAACCACTCTACTTTTCCCCTGTACTTTGGGCATGGGAGATAATACATTTTCTTCTCTGGTAAAGCCTTGAGCAGCTCGAAATGCCCTTTCCCTCGCATCTTATCAAGCTCCTCTGCATACGGCACGAAGCAACACGCTGGTGAAGTGCACCGCGCTTTGTATTCGCGAAAGCGTGATGCACAAACTCCGCATATGCGCTGCGGGTTCTGCCTGTTCCAGGGTGGTGGATGTGAACAACGAAGAACTGGCTTTTTACAGCTTAGGCACGTTTCTTTCCATCTTCGCAACTTCTCTAATAGTATAGATGTGTTAGCACCCGGTATTCAGACACCTGGTCGCAGTCTTCCTGTAGCGGACCTCGCATTTTCCACACATTCTTTGACTGCTCACCTTGTCCCATGATATTCGATTTCACTTCCGTTTGATTTTCCTATCGCAAGTGAGACGCGCACCAGGCTTATGATGGTCTTTCCTGTCGCGTATAGTTTTGGTTTTGTCCATAGCAACTGGACCCTGACACTTGTTGCATTTGAGCACCGCGTCGGCGTCTGCATTCTTTCCTGTCTCCCGGCGGTAGTTTAACTTTACTGTAGTGAGATGTTTCGCATGGTGGATCAGAGAACATGCTTCATTTTGGTACCTTGCCTGCGTGTAGTACTGGTATGTATTACAGTTGCGGCATATCCTCTTTCCCTTGTACACATCGTCATTGTACCAGCTCATTGAGTGTGTTGCCTTACAACTGTTGCAGAACCCAGGTTTCTGGTGCTGGTTATACAAGTCCTCCCGCGAATCATCGATGAGCAGCATATCCCCGCATTTGATGCAGGGGAACCCCACAACTGTAGTTCCGTCATCCCGCGTCTTCTCGGCCTTTGCTGTCATCAGTAATAGCTTCCGCTTCGTCTTAGATAGAATAGCGCGGCACTTCTCATTCGAGCACATAGTGCGAGATAATCGCAGGTTTGTATAGCACACCTCGCATAGTTTCCTGGCCCTGGAGTGGTACGTTAATTCGCTTTCCCAGGGTACGGGACACCATTTATCTGCCTCATTCTTGTATGAGCAGCAGACGCGGGAGCTATCCTTCTGCGCGCAGAGTGTGATATGGTCCTCAGTGGTTAGCGTTCCCTCGTGTTCAAACTCGATTTCATAGCACTCTCCGACATCTGCTTCACTGCAATCAAATGAGTGGAGCGGCTTTCTCAAGTCGGAGCTGATGCGATGTGCAAATGGGTCTATCGAGAGAGTCACGAGCAGCGCACCCTTTGCTGTCGCCTTTCTCACGCATCCGCGCCTGGATAGAAGAGACTTGAATACCCCGAAGTTGAAGCCGGGGGTGATGACGCTGTTGAATGAGTCCTGGGCATGAGAGCCAGTTTCAGTGATGTGCTCAAGTGTGAAAGATGCTGACACGTTGAGTCCGAGTGAGCGGCATAATGCGACTACGCCATTTTTTATTGGAACGTAAACAGCAATAATTGAAGCATAGAAGTATGGCCGCTTGTCTACGTACCCATCTCTGTCAATCAAGCCTGCGATCAGCGATTCTTCACAATATTCTCGTCATATGCGTAGATCAAAGGGAAGTTTTCTTGCTTGTTCACTCGAAACCCTAGGCTCATCACTACTTGCCAGGACGGATTTCCTATGGTTAGAACCCTACGAGTTGGCAAGATCTTGTGCAGGGATCCTACTGCGCCTTTAATTCCTTCAGGGAATCTCATGGAGAGCTCCATCCCCCAGATACGACCATATTCTTCAAGCGTTGATTTCAGATCAACGTCTTCTCGATTGAGGGCAAACACAGAGCTTATTTTATAGCCGTCGCCCAGCCAAAACCCTAGCAGCTATGCCATAGAGCCGAGCTCCATATCTCTAATCTCCTTTTCGAATAGCACCTTTAAGTGCTCGCGCATTATGGATCTTCCGCCTGACAACGGAGTCAGCTGTAAACGTGTCTTGGCGCGGACGGGACCTACCAGGTCTCGCAAGTTCCTGACCCTCGCAGGCCATTGCAAATTAGTGGCATGAGGACCAAGCTCGTCTTCCCCTTCCTCTGTCAAGAAGAGCGAATCAATTTCCCTGATATCAGCCTCAGTGATCTCTGAGAAGAGGTCAGCGGTTTCTACAGAGCCAACATCCAAAACAGAACCAGTTTCTTTAACTTCCCCAAGAACCTCGAGCAAGTTGGATTCATCAAAGTGGATATTCGCCCAAGTTTCAAAGACACTTTTCTCAGCATGAACCTCTGTGACTACGGTAGTTTCGCTGCTCGCTTCCGGCTCAACCTTCATAACCTCAGGGTCGCTCCTGTCCTGAAAGAAACCTGACACCATTTTGATGGACACCATGATAATCTGGGACGCAGAATATTTGACCTTGATCATTTCATAGGGTGTGAAGTTCACGCTCTTTTTCTTGTGAGCTCGGTGAAAGCTGAGCCGGATGGGCTTGTGCACTCCCTCGACCGAACGGCTAACTCTGACTGCTTTCTGGGAAGAGTCGTCAGCACTCAAGACTAAATCTCCAGCTGCTACGGATCCCCTGGCTCCAGCGCTCCATCCGCCATAAAGACCCGCGTTCCCTTTACCAGGCCCATAACTGCTGTAGGTTTGTTCTCTTCTGTACGTCTCGACTGGTGCTGGACTACAATTGCTGGATCGTGAGTGTTTTATATGTTCTCGAACTTACCAGAGTTCCTCATGAAACGATAGTGAGACAAAAGCCAAAACTGTCGTAAATGAGTGAATGCTTGCTGAACAAGACCATCTCGCATGCACCTACGAACAGATACGTGGGAATCCAGGAACAAAGCCCTGCTTCTACATAGCTCGATGCCACCCTAGAACTTGAATCATACTTTTACTCTGCCCATGAACACCTTTCTGGAAAAAAGTCTTCAATCTCAAAGAGCCACACGGCAGAATAACATCAAAAAATACCGGCCAAAAAACCTATTTAACGTTCGCTTCTTCCTTGATTAAGCGATGCCAGCATAAGAAACCAGCTCTCTTCACACGCTAACTGCGACATCTTGCGCAGGGCAAGTTCTGATTAGCCTCATTTGATGTTTTACTGAAAATTCCAAAGGTTCCCATGTCTCACCCATCGCTTAAATGGCTACTGGTAGCCTTTTCGACTGCAGCGAACATTAGCCGCCGAGGGGCACTGGTAATCTGATCATAGACGACGAAATAAACTGAGACAGTCTTGCCAAGCAGCAAAAGACACCCCAGCACCCCAACGAAGAGCGGATTTGGGGCCCGGAAGGTCTAAGCTCAGACTATTCTACTCCTTCGTTGTACCTGATATCGTGCTTAGTTTGGGTACGGCGCTCTGATACGCTCTGATGCGCTCCACCTTCAAAAGTCTCAACTGCACTCTAGATTCCCTGATCCTTACGGTCCTTGAAACGTCGCAGCAAGTTCCATTATGTTATGTGATAGTAGTTCTCGCACCGAATTATTAGATGGTAGCCCTTCGATCTATCCAGTTGGCCGTCGAGCCTGGCCTGCTCCGCTGCAAACCATCCCGCTTTGGTTCCGAAACCTCTAAATTATGCCTCTGTTTACATTATCTGTGCTGGACAAGCGGGAGTTGAATTACCTCCTCCCAGACGACTCTGTAAACACAGTAGTTGTTCGAGTACATCCTCCTGCATCGCCGCTCAAAGCACAATCATATTCGTTACAAAGTCTTTTCTCTTAAACTTCTTTCAGACCTTAGTAGACCCGGCCGTGCCAGTCGCCCAAGAGGAGAAGGCTTGGATATATATACATCTCTCTAAGGAAACCGTAATTCAAAACTCTGCATAATAGTTATATGAGCTAAAGAACTTAGGACGAAAAAATCATTAACTTTTCTCATATAATCATTAGTACGTACCGTTCTCGTTGAATATATTCTCTGAAATGGTCGATGGCAAGAACGAAAGGCAGAGTTCCCAAGACTCCTTCCGAAAGCCTTCTCCTCTGAATGCACAACCATCTGCAATAAATCCTCGAACATCATCTCGGCTAATGAGGCCACCTACCGGTGGTGACCTTAGAGTGCCTACACAAGCTGGCTGCAGCACTCTGGGGGCTGGCGGCTATAGGAATAAAGTAGTACTAAAGCCTGGCCATAGTGCACTGGACTGGTCTGAGCTTTCTGCCAGGAGGGGAACTCAAGGCCAGCTAGTAACAGGCATCACAAAACTCGTTACTGACCCCGAAATCCAGCAGTTAAACAACCCACAAGCGCTCATGGCGCTACAGCATAATGTCCCGAGTTTCAAAATTTATCCTCCAATCAAGATAACTAAGGCACAGCTTCAAAAACACAGCACCGCGGAAGACTGTTGGTGCCTTCTCAACCAGAGAGTATACTGTATCTCATCTTACCTGGATTTCCATCCCGGAGGTGCCGAAATTTTGTTGAAAACAGCGGCAGGCAAAGACGCAACCGCGCTATTTAACAAGTATCACAGATGGGTAAACTACGAAAGACTCCTAGAGACCTGTTTGGTGGGGGTGTACGTGCCGTAATAATTTATTAAAAGTAAACCGTATTAGGCAGGGTCCTGCAGCAGGGCCCTGCTCACTTCATATTCTACAAACGCACCAGCTGAGCTGGGTGCAACAGGGAAAGAACAGGAACGGGTAAAGCACCTCGAGTAGCCTCTTCTACTCGCCAAGGACATCCTTGGGCGTGGTAGGACTAGTCTCCTCTGGGTATTGCTCCTCCCACTCTTTTAGCTTTCTTTTGTAAGTGTCAGTGTAGGTTCTCTTGTCAACAGGAGAAAGGGAACGCCATTTTTCACCAATCAGCTTTGTTATTTCAATCAGGTCCTTCTGAGGGTTCTCGCGAATAATCTGCGGACGAACTTCCTGTGTAAACTGGATGAAAGGGCCCGATGGCCTCTTGGGCGGCAAACTGGATTCGTACTCCTTTCTGGCAATTCTATACCTTTCCCAGTTCTCTTTGAACTTCTCATGGTAAGGTTTCTTGTCCTCGTCAGACATCTCCTTCCACTTCGCAGAAGCCAGCTTTGACAATTCTGGGACTTTGGCGTCTGGGTACTCCCTCACCAAATCCTCTCTCACCGCCATGGAAAACAAAAAGTATGCAGAAGATGGCCTCTTGGGCCCTTGCTTCTTCAACATTTTGCGCTTTTCGATTCGGCTCTGGCTTGCAGACATCTTCTTCGCGATTGGAGGAGGAACCTGCAACTGAAATTGAGGGGTAGGCTGCATCATCGCCGGGTGTGTCATTTCCATCATAGATGGTGTGTTCATGGCAGCGTGGAAAAACCGCTGTGCCGGTTGCGTCACCATGGCCGAGTTCATTGCAGTATTCATGGAATGCGCACCAGCATTGAAGGTGTTCAGAACATTGGCGACCTGGCGCTGTCCGATTTGAGTGAGAAAAGAGTTGAACATGGCGTCTGAAAACTGCTGCTGCTGCTGCTGCTGTTGCTGCTGCTGTTGCTGTTGCTGATGCTGATGTTGCGGGGCCTGAAGGTGCGACTGTAGTGCCTGTCCGTAGAGGTCTGCTTGTACTGGGATATCAGGATGCGCAGCGCCTGTTTGCACTCCTTGATGAACTGACTGCTGTTGCGGTATGTGGTGAATCTGAGGTCCTAGCTGCTGAAGCTTAGAGCTGACCTGTTGCGAAGGTTGTTGGTGGGCTGTAGGGTCCAGTTCCGGATATGGTAACAGTTGGTCCTGCAGGCTGTTAGTGTTGGGGATAGACCCGTGGTTCGGAGAGCTCTTAGGCGGCGGGGAAATGCCGGTGCCGACGTTGGGGACATTCATCTTGGACGGTATAGTAAATAGGGGGCCGCTATACGTGCAGGTTCACGTAGTGCTTCAACTGCAATCTTTCGAGATGTGCGGCGTGTGATGCGCAGGTACAAAGCAAGTCTTTCTGTGGGTCGTCTGGGTCGTCTGTGCCAGAGCTGAATTTTGTTTGCCGTTTGCCGTTTGTGAGGTGGAACAGGAGACTCCGGGAGGCTGTGTGGTAGGCTTCGTACTTCTAAGAGACCAGGCAAGGATCACGCTACAGTGCTGTCTGAATGCTTCCGGGACGCTGGCTGAGCTCACTTTACGCTCTATCGTACCAGAAATGGACGTATCAGTCAAACTTGGTTGTTGATGCTCTGAGAAAATTTTTTTAAATTCCCCTTCCAAATTTCACCCCCTGGCCCATCTTCCCGCACGCAGCCATTTCTACGTAGCAGTGACACGTAGTGTCAGCACACGGGGAAAAAGAGCCGCTAAAACGAAGTAGCAGAGCAGCTAGCGCCCGCGTCGCCTGCAGCAAAACGCGCGGTCGCGCGTGTACTAGCCTCGTAGCACTCTCAGAGCAACAAGAAAAAAAGCGCATAGCGTTGCATCAGCTCCTATGCCCAGAAGCAAACTGGCAGTGGGCCGTTACACCCGCTTCAGGTCCGCGTCTTGCCCAAAATGGTCAGTGGGCTAGAAGCGCCACGTGCTCCTAGAGATGTGGGAGCAGGAGGCATGCCCTCTAGGTATGATGATGCAGAGATCAATTACTAATCTCAAAATAGACTGCACATGACTGGCACGTGATAACACATGACCGCGCTTTATTTTTTGAACGAACATGCCCGTTCTGGTCACGTGAATCATAAAACAACAAGTCTCGTATTTCCGGACCTCTCACCCCCCCTGAGTTTTTAGCGCTTAATTTCCCAAGACAAACATCCATCGCAGAAATTGGATCCGCGGCAACTTCCCTAGTTCCTCTAAGGGCATTGATTCCAACAATCTTGATAATACATACTCTTGAGTCTTGCGGCCCGTTTTATTCGCGTCTTGTAGATGCGCTGTTTGTCCTGTATTGGTTCAGAAGTAGTTTGTAGAAAGAAAAGTACGTTTGAAAATTGAAGGTATATAAGCACACAACAGACTAACGAACAGGGCGCAAACGTATGGGACCCAAGGTGGCGATAAAAGAACACCCGTGTATTTTCTTGCAAATTTAGTCTATCTGGAGCAAAAAATGTGAGAATGAATTATAGGTACTAAGAGCATAATGCAAATGCTATGTAAAAACTCCAAAGGGGGGGCGGAAGGTAGTGCCGTACATCTGAGGCCTCAGAGAAAGCCTATGCTATGGCCGCTTTTTACCCTATCGTGCAGATGCTTGAGATGAACAATCATCCTCGTCGCCAGATGAAAGTCCTTGGTGACTCCCCTGTATAAATTTCTGGAAGGCATCAGAGATGGATAGCTGTGGTGGCGCGTCATTTATAAATTGCCGTAGCCTGTCAGTCAGCGAAGGGGCTCTGGCCATCGAAGAGCTGCCCACTGTAGCGTCTTGCGACGCTATTTCGTTCCCGTTGTTCTTGAAAAATCCTGCCGTGTTGAATAAGTTCTGCGAACTGTAATCACCATGGTCGGCATTTGAATTCTCGTTTGTGCCCTGAGCGTCATCGTGGAAGTAGCCGTTCATATATTGCTCAATATTTGAGAGCATTCCGCCCTTCTCAACAGTGATCAGTGGCGAAATTTCCTCGCGTTGAAACTGACCACGTAGTAATTCCTGCCGCATAACGTTGAGAGAGTCAAAACTACTGTTGCTTTGAGTTATTGTATCGAAGTCTGCTGAGTTATCGTGGGTGGTAGCTTCCTCGGGCTTAACGAGTTTTAGTTGAGAGGTATTGTAACTCATGCAATTGCCACAGCGGAGCCCCAAAATATGGTACTTGCATGTGCTTTTAGCCTTGCAATCGTTGCAGGAGACATAACAAATCCAGTCGCAGTAAGGGGCCGGCAGTGGCTGCTCTTCGATTTCCTTGTCAAGAACTCTGAACTGAGCTTCCATGTTCAGTATCGACACTTGGCAGGAGGGACACTTGTATGAGTGTTTCGTGTACTCGTCGAAACAATGCTGGTGGATGGCATGACCGCAGGGTGACATATATACCACCGGCTTAACCGAGGTGAACATGAAATCGCCACAGATTGGGCAACTCGACATTGTTGCTCGCTCGATACATTTGTGGTTCCCTTGCAACTCAATGGAAAGACATGCCTGACAGCCATCGCAATGGAAAAAATCTAGGCCCAGTCCGAGACCGAGTCGGCAAATGCCGCACTTGGCGCAGTGGTAAATATCCTTCGTTTCGTCGTTATCATATAGCTTACACTCTGGGCAGAAATAGAGCGCAAACTCCTCGTCACAGTTTTCGCAGTCTTTCTGGGGCGTCTGGACGTGGTTACAGCGCATGCACAAAACCTGCCGCGTCTCCGCGCGCTGGAAGCTATGTGGATGAGAGGACCCGCTAATCTCGGGAGACTCATCGTGGCAGAAACGGCAGGTATACCAGCCAAGACATTGATGGCACTGAAGTTTGCAGTTCCTTTGGTAGTGTACACAGCCTAGGACACCTGAGTTATGATATGTGGGCGCTTTCTCGATCTCCGAAGGATCCCTGAGTTGCGGAGCTTCAAGTGTGGGAGTTGGACTGGCACGGTTAGGCTCGTCCACGAATTTTCCCATCATGAGCCGCTGCATCATGACGGCGGTCTTCGCGGAGCCTAGATCGAGGCTCCTTATATGCTGGATCCGTTGCCGCAGAGCAGTCTCATCGTTATTTTGGTCACTCGGAAGTTCTGTTAGCTTAAGCAAGTGCTCATCCAACATCTGGGGATCCTTACCTTGGGGGATGACCATGTCATTATAAGCGGGCACGTTTTTGGGCTTTACTGCGGGAACTACGCCTGCAGGGACCTCTGGTTTGCCAGTATCATCGCCGCCCCAGCTAGCAGAGTTGTGGTTGCATTCTTTGTCGCCACTGTTAATAGCGTTGCTAATCGCCTCCTCGGTGATGGCCTTAACCGTTTGTAGCCGCGTGAGAGCGTTGGAGAAGCTAAGTCCTTTCTGCAAATCGTTCAAGAATGTGTTCATTTGGAACCTGCGGCTCCAGCGTCCGAAGTCACCTTCGACCTCTTCCTTGCCGTCCTGGTCGGCAGACCTGGCCCCCCAAATAGACGGGAAGCTGATGCGGGGGAAGCCCCTTCCAATCTTTTCGAAACTCGCATCAAAGGCGCTCATAATGAGTTCGTCCTCACTCTCTTCCTCCGCAAGCGAACGTCCAGATTCGGACGCACTGTCTGACATGGCTTTTGTGGGTGAGGCAGCCTAGCTTATAGGTGCTTCGAACCCATGGGCATCTGCAGCTTCGTATATCCCAGTTCGTACCTTTTCTGCAGATTGAAGGGCGAGTCGTATAGAGTGTCGGCACGTGATATTTGTTGGAAACCGAGGGTTTCGCTAAGGCGGCGGACGTCCAGCCCTCGGAAAACCAGGCATGGGAATAGACCTAAAACGGCTTAGTTCTTTGATGAGTTTGGAATAGTCAGGACCTTAGCCAGAAGCTAGATTACAAAACTGAAGATGGCGCTGAGTATCAAACAATTCATCAACGTTGCGGGTCTCGTGCGAGACCTCAAAAGCTTTAATTTCAGGTATGCCTCTTTTATACGTGTCTAGGATATAAGGACACGCTCTTTTTAAGTGCGCATGGATACTAACAAGGGTGCAGTGTATACGGCCAATGGTTCGGCTACATAAACATTCTTCTGTGTGTGGCATTGGGTATCGCTAACCTGTTCCACGTAAGCGCGGTCATTGTTTTCGGCATCATCGCAATTGTGCAGGGGCTGGTGATCCTGTTCGTGGAAATCCCATTCCTCCTGCGCATTTGTCCACTGAGTGACAACTTTATCGCATTCATCAAGCGGTTTGAGACTAACGGCAAGCGCACACTGTTCTACGTCGGAATGGCCGCAGTGCAATGGTGCTCACTGGCCGTGATGGCAACGAGCCTGATCGCCGTGGCTATCGGGCTAACAATCTCTGCGGCCAGCTACGGGGTCGCCTTCTTCAAACACCAGCAATTCCAGGGCACCAGCGTGATCAAGAGTCCGGCCGACGACGACTTCCCGCACGAAGCCGTGGTTCGCGAAATGCTGTGAGGTTGCGAAGCGCCCGTGCCAGTATCACTCTGCACGGGATACTATCCTAGCTAGTTAGCCTCTTCTTCTTCTTCTTCTTCTTCTGCCATTAACTATTATTACTGTTATACTCTGCATCTATGTGGCCTGGCGCGGCGCGGTGGCCAAGGGCAGACCAAATAGACCCCTTACTGCCCCGACTCGCCGTCGTGCACGCGCGCGATGACCATGTTCAACACCGTCTTTACACGCTCTTTTTTTAAGCGCCCGTCTTGAACGAGCGTGCGAATGCTGGGACCTGCCGCCATATCGTCGACTGCCAGTCTGACGTTGGCAGCTATGCTGCCGTCGAGATCTCCAGCTTCCATCAACTCCTGCAGCACCTGGTGCACGTGCTTGGTCTTCATGTGTTGGAAAAGGTTGTCACGCCGTTTGTGACGACTCTGGCACCAGGGACAGTTGTAGGGCTTGAAGGAAGAGTGCGACAGCAAGTGCCGCTGATGCCACGACTTTCGCTTGAACGACTTTTCGCACATACTGCAGCGGTACAGTAAGGCCATTGAGGATCCACCGTCATCGAAGGAGCCGCGGTCGGATCCTGTTCCGGTTCCGGAGAACGGCGCTGGGCCGCGGGCGCCGGCGCCGGCGCCTGCGCCGGTGCCCACTGTGCCCATACCAAATGGCGCGGGTGCTGCTGCCGAGCCCGGCGCTGCTGGAACAGCGTATTGTCTACCGGCTAACGGCGCGCCACCACGAGGGTCTGGAGCGTAGGCGGAGAGAGGCAGCTCAGTAGGCGCTAACGCGCCTGGGAACTGATCAGCGGCGAAAACTTGCGACTGTCTGTGGGAGATTGATTGCCTGTGTAGCGACGGTTGTTGTGGTTGTAGTTGCAGTTGCTGCAGTTGCTGCGGTTGTTGCTGGAACTGAAGCTGTTGTTGTGATTGCTGCTGCTGCTGCTGCTGCTGCTGCTGTTGTTGTTGTTGTTGTTGTTGTTGTTGTTGTTGGATCGTCATCTGCGGTTGCTGGGGCGATTGTGTCGGCGCCTGTAACTGCATGTGCGGATAGCCGCCGGAAGATGTCGCGGGTTGACCGTTCCACACGTGATGAGACCCTTGATAGGTGCCCCATGCGGGGGCTGGGTATTGATATGCTGGATAAGCGGCTCCGGGTGCGGCTCCGGGCGCGGCTGCCGCGCCCGGAGCAGCAGCAGCAGCAGCAGCGGATCCGGTAGGACCCCACATAGGATATGCGGACTTGTAATGGTAAGGGAGGTAACGAGGGTCGTACTCCATGAGCTCATAAAGCGGTCCGCCGATGAGCGGCGGCGGCGGCTGTTGCTGCTGCTGTTGTAACGTCTGCTGGTGAGCGGCTGCGGCCGGGGCCGGCACCGAGGCCGGAGCCGCAGCCGGAGCCGTGGCCGGGGCCGAGGCCGTAACCGCGGCAACTGGGCCTGGGATCGGCGCGCCAGAAGAATCTGTGCTCGAGGTTCGCGGATGTTTTTGACGTATTGCGTAAGCCTGTGAGTGCATCTGCGCAACCGAGTACTGCGGCTGGCGCTGGATCGAAGAAGGCACCGCTCCAGACGGTGCCGGAGCCGGCACCGGAGCCGGCGCCGATCCCGCTGCCCACAGGGCGCTCGTGGGAGATTGAGCGGGGCCACCGCCAGCAGCGGCGCCGCCTATGCTAGCACCAGAACTGCCACTGCTGCGACGACGGAAGTCCTGTTGGGAAGATCCGCGGCGGGCGGCACGGTCGATATCCGTAGGGCTGGTGTACGGGTGCACCGTGAGCATGCCTGGGTCGCCAGGGGATCCGTGGCGTGTTATTTTTGCTTTTTGTTAGCGGTGGTTTTTCCGGGCCGTATCTCAAAGTCACGTCCCCAGCTGACCACAGGAACGCAGGCCCCTGGAATGTACTTCGGGCTTGGCTGCACTTAGATATATACTTTTCAACAGTTATGATGCGTGCTGGCTATGTGTGGCCAACACTAAACATAGCGGGCGCACCGAGGTCCTTTACCAGCAAGTAGGCGTTTTTTTTCTCGTGCTTGCAGCCTCTGTCCCGCCCTCCTTCCGACGCAGGCGTGCATATACGCATGCAGCATAATGGCTACGTGAAGCACCACCGCACAAGGCACGGTGCCACATTAGCTTGCAGCCGGCCAGAAGAGTATGTAGTAGGCAGGCCTCGTGACCAAATTGGACTCGTAGGCGACCGCGCGCGTGCGTCTACGCACTTGGGCCCGCTGATCCTGCGGTGACCATGCAGCAACATGCATGCCCAACGTCAGGTACAGTTGTAGAGCGCGCTGGTTTTCAGAGAAGACCGTTAGCTCAGCACCCAGCACTGACGAAGACGCACGCCGTAGCGAGGCCAGCGCCCCTCCCAGACCGTCGCGCAGCAACCGCGTGCCGAGCCCTTGGCCTCTGATTATGTCAGACACGTGAATCTCAAACAAATAGAGGACACGAGCCGCCAGCTCTTGCCCCAGCTCTTGCCCCAGCTCTGGCTCGTCTGTGAGCAGCAGCGACAAAAACACCAGCGGCTGGCCTTGTAGGTCGCTGTAAACAACATAGACGAGTCCCGGTGTTTCCATTTCTGCTCTCTTGCGTACCTGCCAGGATTGGCGGCCCACACCGTAGATTGCCCGCGCGTGGAGTTTATACATGGAACCGAGGTTCGCAGTTACGAGCGCGAGCAATTGGTCCAGTAGATCTGCGGGTGGCCTCGGGGCCGAGTCTTGGTCCGAGACTGGGGCTGGACCTGCAGTGCGTGATACACAGCGATCTTGTTGTTGTTCCCCATCGCTGGGTATCGCGTACACCGCGCGAGTGAGTTGTTGTTGTCCGCTCGGCAGGGTCAGCTCCACGGGAAAACAACGCATCACGTGAGGTAAGACTTCGTTTGCCGGATAATCCACCATAGCTGAGGTTTGTTTTCTGTTTTTTTCCTTTTTTTTCTTGTTTGTTTTGCTTGACTTTTGCCCGTGCTCGCCGTAGTTTGTGCACCTGCTATGTGTCCTCTGGCTTGCCCCAACTTATCATTTTGCTTCTGCCGTGCTGCGCCGCGCGACGTTTCTTTTTTCGGCCCGCCCGTGGCGGAAGCCACTCGAAACTGAGCCGAAGCCGTTTGAATTCGGAGTTTGGCACCTCCGCCGTCGCGATCTATTACCACTTTCTGTGCTAGGCTCGCTACCCGGATTCTCCCACAGCACGAATACTTGGAGAAAAGCGCCATCTATGCAAGAGCCGATCCCGGCTGCTAGCCTCATCATGAATTATGCGCTGGCACTAAAGCGAGCAGCCCGAACTAGGCGAGTTTTGTGCAGACAAAGGAAGACGCGAAATTTCTCGGTTCTAAAAGACAGCATGGTTGGAGGGGGTATTTCGCACATTCACGAAGCTCGACGCCTTTTCTCCCTGGAGACGAAGGAATGTGGTGTCGCTTGGGTAAGAAATGCTTACCTTTGTGCTCTTAAATTGCGCGTAAAGTTTCCGTGGAGATTGTCCTGGTAACCCCGCGGTTAGGGCGGAGGGCCAAGGAACTTGGTTCGAGAATAGCCGCCTTTTTTGTTTTATTGACTTTTTTTTTTTTTCTACTAGGCTTTTTTCTTGGTGTTTTTTTTTTTTTGGTCACTCACTCCCTTGTTTTTTTTTCCTTATTCCACGAATTTCCGGCGCTTAAGGGTGATTTGATTCATCTGTATGGGGTCATGTCGTTACAGTGACTTCACTGCCACGATTTGTCTGGGATGAGGGACAAGCGCAAAACTCCTACGTATTATGTGTTCTTTGGCGGCTTCTAGAGATCTCGTGTTGCTGCTGGCACGTCAAGGCTGTGTGATTTACGTTTAGCCCATGATCGATGAGCCGCGCGAGCTCCCTGAATACATAAACAATAATGCGCGTCGCCGGCGGAACTTCGGCAAAATCTTGGATTATCAACCTCATCGCTTAAAGCGCTCTACATTAGCCCTTTTTTAAGAGCATAACTTTGGACGCGATGCCATGCCGCGAAACAAAGCACGGCAGCGGTCGCGCAGAGAAGGCTGAGCACTCGGCTCAAGGCGTAGGCTTGCCGCGTAGTCCGCGAACAAAGGGCGTGAGGCTGATAGAGGTAGGTGCAACGCCCCCATCGGAGGCTTGGTCGCGTGCCAGTCCTAGCGCGCCCTCCCTTGATCCGCAGGATTTGTTTCCCTACACACAGTTTTTTCAAAGTTCCGGGGTTGGGTCCGCTATATCGCAGGCTTTCTCAACCTCGCCGCCGAAATCACGAAGTTGCCCGCAGATCTACACGTCGACATCGACCGCACAGTGCGTGCAGCCAGTGCAGCCTGCTGTCGTAAATCCGTATGCAAGGCTCGGCGTGCAAACGCCGCCCTTGGAGCTGGCGCTGCAGCCTAGCAGTGGTCTCTACCATGCACTCAAGCCTTGCACAGGACCGCGTCAGCCGCACGCTTGGTATGAGCCGCACGTCGAGCACCAGCCGTACAAGCCAAATTCATCACCGTTGGTAGGCCCAGAATCGCTTCTGGACTGGCCACGTCACAGCTCAGCTCCGCTGGCGTCCGTACCGCAACTGCCGCCGGCGCCCGCGCCACCCCCGTCTGCCGAAACGCGAAAGCTTCTACGCTACCAGTGCTCGCGCTGCCTCAAGATATTCACGCGTTCCAGCGCGCTGCAGTCCCACATTTTGGTACACACAGGCGATCGCCCGTTCATGTGCCCAAATTTGAACTGTTCCAAGTCCTTTAACGTCAAGAGCAATATGATCCGCCACCTGAAGATTCACAGGCAGCTTGTCCTGCGTCGTGATTCGACGTAAATACCGACAACACCATTCTCTCGTGCCTCGGATTTTCCGTGCACCGTTCCGAGGTCAGTTGCACGCTGGAAAACAGCCAACCGGGCAGTACTGCTTGAACCTCAGTTCGAGTCACCCATGGCTCGGCCCAGCACATTCGCGGCTTTGATCTTTCCTTGAATCTTGTAGCCTAGTAAATACTTTTTCGGGCTATGGCTGCCTGAGAATCCCCCTCGGTGCATAAACAACTATACAATCATACGCGCATGCAGAGCATCGCATTCTCCACAAAAAAAAAAGCTACATTCATCGGCCCCCTCCAGCTCACCATTTCGCTGTTTAATTCTTGGTTCTATCTTACTTTCGCCGAAACAACAAGCAAGGGTTCGCGCTAATGCAACGAGAATGCTGTCAGCAGGCCCTGTTGCCATGTCATGCGCATCCTGCGACTTCTCCGCTTAACGTGACCCAATGATCCGCATTTTAACGGTAACATATGCTGACAAAAAAGTTTTTTTGTATTCTTAAGTCCGAAAGCCGTAAAGTGCAGTGTCGTGCGCTGTTATGTGTTATGCACTTTAACAACATGCATGCAGTTGTTTCGAATATCAGTATGCAAGACGCCAGGTGTGCCCGGTTTTTGGAACCGGGGGATTGTTGCGCACGGTTGTCAAGCGTTTGCAGAACCGATCTCATGACGGGACGCGTGCAGTGCATCCAAAATGCGAAAGTCTGTTGACTTTGGCGCGCATAACTCCGTTGGTTGATCCGGCATGTTCGGAAATACTCCACTAGTCCTGCTTCAATTCCTGAGAACACGAAGGAAGGTTTACGAAGATGCGCAATCCACCAACATTGAAGCGAAATGTTAAGTTAACCAATTCTATGTTGGACCGGTGAATCAGCCCTTCCAGATCCAGGAATAATTACCTCATTCTGCATAAGTGATGCGTCCTTGTGCAGGCGACCATAGGAAGGGCGAGTGCAAGGTAGGAGCCATGGCATACCACACAATTGTGTCAAAGCGCATTTCCAAGAAGACACCACGAATCTTTGGGGTCCCAAGAGGGCCGAGGCTCATTTCCGCTGCCGTTAGATATTTGGCGCCAGCTCTTCATCTTTCCATCTTCAAAGAGATGCCCGTGACAACAGTAACAAGGCTCCTAACCCCTGCGCCAGCCTCGACGCCGTGGATTGTGACCAACGTGACCCTGTGATTGTTGAAAGAATGCCGTAGACGTAGTTGTGATTTTTCCTGAAGTCTAGGCCCGTCGGGATAGTTACTCGTTTGGGACCCAACTGGATTAGAGCGCTGCAACAGAGAAGGCGCGTGTTATTTTTGAACAATGGCACTGCATATGGATGCGCATTGGCACCGCCATAATGAAGAAATCCTCAAGGTGCCTGCGGCAGGCAAGCAATTGTGCCTCGGAAAGCAGATCATCGTTGACAGTTTCGTGGAAAAGATGGGCCAGAGTGCCCATGCTGCACGCCGTATGGTCCAATGATCTTCATGATGTGGCTGCCTCGGCTTCTGCCAGGCCCATGCAAGGCGATTCCGTTGCAATCACCTTATACGCGTATAGCCGCTGGAATTCGAATGGTGTTTCTTGGCGTTTTCCAGCCGCTGCCTGAGTGGACGGTGCGACTACTTGCCATAAGGTTCTAAAATCATATGGGGCCACCTGCTTTCTGCCGAGAATTCCTTTAAGCGGCACAACAGGCATGTTAAAACAACCGTGCAGCGGTATGCACGAGGCTTTCGCAAGCTGGGCAGGAGCAGATTAGCGCTGCGGCCTGCGGTCCCGCGTTGAATGTTTTATTACCAATAACGCACCATTGCCCAGTAACTGTGCTAACAAATAGCTACCAGTTTAGAACTGTATCACTACTTTATGTTTGGAAGGAGTCGTTGTAAAAGACCTCTGTTCGAATCTCGAGGAAAGAACTTCAATTTCTTCAAAGATTGCTGCCAGGTGCTAAGCCAACCCCTTTTGTTTTTTTCAACAACTCATATCATTATAAACGCGTAGGGGAGCGTTTTGCAGATTATGTACGCAGTGCAAAGTGAAAAAATCGAGCACTTCTAAAGGCCAAATATTCCATCAATTCATATGAAAGGCAAATTTAACGAAACAAGATTTACTGAGTGCTAACAATAGTAGTGGCACGTATAGTGTGGTTTCGTCACCTGTAAAGATTAGCAAGGGCTTAGGAGGCGTGAAACCAAGTCCATGAACGCTATTTCATACCTTACCAATAACGTTTTGCCGCCCAAGCATGAAGAATCGACGATCACCCCGCATCGTTTGAAAGACAGTGAGAAAACAAATGAGAGGGCGGCTGGGGTACCAAAGGAGGCGCGGAAAAGCAAACGTGCGCGCTGGACGCTGCTGTGGTCGATTCTTGCGTTTCTTCCCAATCTAATCGTGATCAAACCGGTGCTGTTTATGTGGTTTGTGATCACATTCCCTTTGAGCCTCATTGAGCGCTCCAGCTCTTCAGAGAGCCAGGGAATGGGCTTCGAAAACGCAGAGGGTGATTCGAAGCTAGAGGTATCGTCAGAGGCCATCAGCCCGAAAAATGCCTCCCGCATCAACACTATCACGGAGGAAGAGGACGACCTTGCCGGTGAAGAGATGATACTGCAGGCGGATACTGTCAAGGGCTCACTGACGGTTACTAGCGACGCAAAAGAACGCTCCCAGGACAGAAGCCGGCGCCAGCAGCAGCAGCCCAAGACATCGCGTCAATCATTAAAGACGGGCAGTGTGCGTTCAGGCGTCAGCAGCAGCGCAGGGACCGCGCTTGGGTCCCGCCGCATGGGCCGGTTTTTGTTCCCGAAAAAGCTAATACCACAGTCAGTACTCAACCGGCGCAAGCGCCGCACCCTGGTGCTAGATCTCGATGAAACGCTCATTCACTCCATGTCACGTGGTACGTCTTCCAGCAATTCGTCTCAGGGCCACATGGTTGAGGTCAAGTTCGCGACCAGCGGTATCTCTACACTTTACCACGTGCATAAGAGGCCATATTGTGATCTCTTCTTGACTAAAATAGCCAAGTGGTACGATTTGGTGGTATTCACAGCATCTATGAAAGAATATGCCGACCCGGTGATCGACTGGCTCGAAAGCTCCTTCCCAGGCAAGTTTTCTCGCCGTCTTTACCGCCAAGATTGCATATTACGTGATGGTGTAGGCTACATCAAGGACCTTTCTGTTGTAATGCCTAACGCATCGTTAAGTGACATATTCATTATCGACAACAGTCCGGTAAGCTACGCCATGCACGTAGACAACGCGATACAGGTCGAAGGCTGGATTAGTGATCCGACTGACACAGACCTGCTTAACCTGCTTCCGCTACTGGAGGCATTACGTTTTACTACCGACATAAGAAACGTGCTGGCTCTTAAAAGTGGTGAGCACGCTTTCACTCACGTATAAAACTACCACCGGACTTTCGATAGGACGTCTCGTCGCGAACTTGGCGCTCCCTAATTTGCAGCAGCCGCTTGATCACCGAAACCCCGGCCATATCTTACCTCCTATCAGCACTTATCGGTATGATTTATGTCCGTTGCCAGCAGAACTGCTTGGCGTCATGATTGATTCGAGATTACCCAAGACGTGAAACATGTAGAGGTTATTGAGCACGAAACAATAGCCTTTTTTTGCTGCAGTTATTCTCACGGAGACTTTCTATAAAAGACTTGATATCGAAGTCACATGTGCCACACTCGAACCACCACAGCTACTGTGAATCACTCACCTGTCAAAAATCCTATACGGCTCTAGGTTCATTTGGTGCCTCGAGCTTGGAGTCGTTCACGTGGCTCTACGCTGACGTCTCAGGGTTTTTCTAAACTTTTTTTAAGTTTTTTTTCTTTTTTTTTTTGTGCTAAAGGTGTCTCCAGGTTGGGCTTGATAGTAGGGTGGTAGCAATGGTGTGGCTCCAAGAGCCATAAGCGACGAATTTTCTTCGACGCAAGATAGAGCACTGAGCGAGGGATGGGATAGCTGTATCTTATTCTGGACATGTCAGACGCGTGCACTTTGACTTCAGCTTAATATCTTCTTGTCTTGAGACAAATCTTTGAAGCTTGGCTTTTGCTGCTGAAATGGTATATAAAGAAGCAGCCAGCTCTGTTGAGGCGGCTATGCATCGAAACTTTGAAGAAAACCCATTAGCTCATAATCCTGATAACCTAAAAATGAGCAAAGAGGTGAAAATTGTCGACACACTTCAAGTAGTTGAACATGAAGAGAACTCTAGTGATAGCAGTTCGCTGGGACAAGAATTAAGATCTAGGGCATCGCCAATCACATACCTCACTGGAGGTCGACTAGAGAATGAAGGCGCAGGCGCTGAAGGAAAAACTGAGCAGACATTAATTGAAGAGGAGGAGCTCACGGATCAAACTATTTGGGAAGGGGACGTTTCTCTTCTACCCAACTCTCCCTTTCCAGAGGTTCGTGCTACAGTTCCGCCAACGGATGACCCGACGATTGTATTGAACCACTGGAGAACTTGGTTTCTGACTACGGTATTTGTTGTAGTATTTGCTGGTGTTAACCAGTTCTTCTCGTTGCGCTACCCCTCGCTTTCTATCAATTTCCTAGTTGCCCAGGTCGTCTGTTATCCAGTGGGAAAGGTTTTAGCACTGCTTCCTGAGTGGGACTGTCCTCGGTGCCCCTGGTTCAATCTTAATCCAGGCCCGTTCACTAAGAAGGAACACGCAGTTGTTACAATTGCTGTCGCTCTGACTTCCAGTACTGCATATGCCATGAATATATTGATTGCGCAAACTAATTTTTACAACATGAATCTCTCAGCAGGTTACATGATTCTGCTTGTATGGACCTCCCAAATGTTGGGATACGGAGCGGCCGGGCTCACCAGAAGGTGGGTTGTTTCGCCAGCGGCCTGTGTATGGCCCCAGACCCTTATTTCAGTATCACTTTTCGATTCCTTGCATAACAGATCTATCGACAAGACCAAGGTGAACGGCTGGAGCATGTCGCGTTATAAGTTTTTTGTCACGGTGTTTTCCGCCAGTTTTGTATGGTATTGGGTTCCAGGATTTCTTTTCAAAGGCTTATCGTATTTTAACGTGGTTCTCTGGGGTCCCAAAACCAGACACAACTTTATTGCCAACACAATTTTTGGCGTCGAGAGTGGCATTGGGGCTCTTCCTATCACTTTTGACTATACGCAGATTTCTCAAGCGCTATCTGGCTCCGTTTTCGCTACACCTTACTGGGTCAGCGCCAATTCATGTGCTTCTGTTGTTCTGTTCTTCGTCATTATCCTGCCAATCCTCTATTTCACTAACACTTGGTACGCGAAATATATGCCGGTCATTTCGGGAAGTACTTACGACAATACCCAGCAGAAGTATAATGTCACCAAAATTCTCAATCCAGACTTTTCTATCAACCTGGAAAAATACAAGTCGTATTCTCCTCTATTCGTCCCATTCTCATACTTGCTGAGCTACGCTATTAATTTTGCAGCCGTGATCGCCGTTTTTGTCCATTGCTTCCTCTACAACGGAAAGGAAATCAAAAACAAGTTCAGAAACAAGAACTACGGGGGACAAGACATTCACATGAGGCTATACACTATGAACTACAAAGACTGTCCTGATTGGTGGTATATTGTTCTACAGGTTGTGATGATAGCATTGGGCTTTGTTGCGATATGCGCATTTAATTCACATCTTCCTGCCTGGGCTTTTGTTGTTGCGCTTGTGATTTCCTTCCTGAACTTTATCCCTCAAGGCATTTTAGAGGCAGTCACCAATCAACATGTTGGTTTGAACATTATCACTGAGTTAGTTTGTGGCTACATTCTGCCATTCAGACCTATGGCTAATCTCCTCTTCAAGTTGTACGGATTTATTGTCATGAGACAAGGACTCGAGTTGAGCAGGGACTTGAAGCTCGCAGTTTATATGAAGGTATCCCCTCGCCTAATATTTGCTGTCCAGATTTACGCTACTGTCATCTCCGGACTAGTTAACGTCGGGATCCAAGAGTGGATGAGATCTAATATTAAGGAATTATGCTCATCCAGTCAACCAGATGGCTTTACATGCAATAACGGAAGGACAATTTTCAACGCTTCCATTATCTGGTCCATGCCTAAGTATTTGTTTTCTCCAGGTCGCATATACAATCCTATTATGTGGTTTTTCTTGATTGGGCTTGTTGTCCCTATCATTGTCTTTCTACTTCAAAAGAGGTTTAAGGGAAATGAGTTACTCAAGTACTTCCATTCGCCTGTCTTTTTTGCAGGCCCAAACAGCATTCCACCCAGCACTCCTTACAACTACACCCTATATTTCGCCTTGTCTTGGGCACTGAACACAATAAGAAAGAGGTTTCCCAGGTGGTTCAGCAAATACAACTTCGTTATGGGTGCAGGCGTGGAAACTGGAGTTGCTTTGGCTGTGGTTATAATTTTCTTGTGTGTCCAGTACCCCGGTGGTAAACTGAACTGGTGGGGAAACAACGTTTACAAAAACACTTACGATCACAATTATCGGAAGTTTTACAACTTGAAGAAGGGGGAGAAGTTTGGCTACGACAAATGGTGGTGATATTAGGGTAGGAGATAGTTTTATATGCTACCATGTATGTGCTACCTCAAAATTAATAGATAATTAATGTACAACTCGGCGTTTTTTTATGTCTGACGTCAGGCAGCCTTTTTCTGAACCTTGGAACCACTCTAAGGTAATAAAGGATGCAACTCACGAAGTAGTCAACGGAACTAATTCTAATTCTTGAGCCTAACTATAAAAGATCTATTAATAACAAAGTAGGTTGAATATGTACATAATGAAAACATTGTTTTCTTTGGGCGAAATGCCAAAAGCAGCTTTAAACCTGGTGAGTGAACACATCTGGATCGTGCTGGACTTTAACCATAGGCCTGTATTCTGGTTTCCACATCTGTTTCGTGACCCATTTCAGGCATGACTCAAAGTCCCGAGGCACTTTAACCTTCTCTTCAGACCCAGGTACGTCTTCATCCTCAATGCGAGCTGTTCCCTCCTTTAGCGCCTGCAGAATCACTGCTGTGGCAACTTTCGATGATGTGTCATTGATCACTTCTAGAGGGGGAAGTAACCCCGGCTTGGAGTCGTTCTCTGTCATAGGAGACAACGAGGCGAGTTGATCAACAGCAGCAGATATCATTGTATCAGTTATAGCAGTGGCACGAGACAAAACAGCACCTAAGCCAATACCAGGGAAAGAGAAACAGTTGTTGTTTTCAGAGATCCGATATCCTTCAACCGGTGGGAAAGGAGATCCTGTCGCCACCAAGGCTTCGAAGTTGGTCCACTTCATTAAATCTTCTGGTACAGCCTCATGCAGTCTTGTTGGATTCGATAGAGGGAAAATGATGGGTCTTGGGTTGTGTTTATGCATTTCTTGAACAACAGCTTTGTTAAAAGCACCGGCTTGGGTTGAGCAGCCAATGAGACATGTAGGTTTAACCTTGCTAACCACCTCTAGCAACGATGAGGTGTTAACGCCACTCCATTTCTCGTCTGGCTTAGCATATAGGAATTGTGCGGGAGAGGAAGAGGACTCCATGGACTTCATAATCAAACCACGCCTGTCCATTAAGTATATCTTGGAACGAGCTTCCTCGACACTCAACCCGTACGTCACCATATGGTTCTTAATTTGGTCAGCAATACCTAGACCAGCAGAGCCTGCGCCATAAACAAGCACCTTAAGGTCTGCAAGTTCTCTCTTTGTATGTCTGAGGGCAGCCAGTAGCGACGCCATGACGACAGCGCCCGTACCTTGAATATCGTCATTAAAACAAGCTAGCTCGCCGCGGTAACGGTCTAGCAAAGGTCTAGCAGTGGTAACACCAAAATCCTCAAAATGTAAGACAGCAGATGGGAACCGTTTCTTAAGGGCCTTTATAAATTTGTCAACAAATTCGTCATACTGCGCACCTCTAATTCTAGAGAATCGATTTCCCATATAAAGTTCGTCGCGCGCTAACTTTTTGTTATTAGTGCCGACGTCCAAGCATACTGGCAAAACACGTCCGGGGTGAATCCCTGCGCATAACGTCATTAATGCCAGCTTCGAAATAGCAATTCTGATGCCGCCAATACCTTGATCGCCAATACCCAAAATACCTTCAGAGTCACTCACTACAACGTAGTCAACGTCTTTACTGGTACCATAGGCAGCTAAGCGGCGTTCAATGGAGTCGGGCTCCGTAATGTCTAGAAAAACACCCTCAGGCTTCCGAAAACGATGAGAATAAGCAGCGATAGCGTCACCCTCTGTAGGCGTGTAGATTATAGGTACAAGTTCACGAATATGACGTCTCACGAGTTCGAAATACAAAACTTTGTTCTGAACGCGCATCGAAGTCATGAAGTCATTTTTAGCGAGCGGTGTTTTAAGGTAACACAGCTGCTTATATGCCCTCTCGACTTGCTCATCCAGAGTATTGACCATGGGAGGCAGGAGACCCTCCAGGCCAAATGCCTCTCTTTCTTCCTGCGTGAATGCAGAGCCCTTATTGAAAAGCGGCGAATTCAGAAGTTGAAATCCTTCCATAGGGCACTCAATGGGACCTTCAACAAACAAACGTGTTTGTTTAGGAACTGGGTCCTTAAGCATAGCTTTTGCTTGCGACCCCACCGGTTCCAATTTACGGTGCGCTGGATCTCCACAGTCTGTACCATTGCCAAAAGTGTTGTCACGCGTTGTAGACGCGAGGCTCATTGGCGACCCGCTTGTATATAAGCGCGCGAGCCTCCCAATCTTGATAGAAGTCTTGATCACAGATTCTATACGGACAGACATTATGGCAATTTGAAACCAAAAGAATCACTCGCTGAAACCCAAAGTGGTGAATCGCGTAACTTATTTAAAAGCAGCGGTCCGCGGTGTGATGTTTCTCACAATTCTGTGATCGACCCAACAATGAGTTATTATCTCGAGCCTACTTGTATACCTCATCACACTGCGTTGGTTTGCACTTTTTTTTTTCATCCTCACCCGGTTTCTCCCGAAAAGAAGTCCGCTTCCGGCATAAACAAAAAGTAAATGCTCTCAGTAGACTCGGATAAACTTCGTTCTTTCTTGTGCCTACGGATAAGACTTCGACTTAGACGCTCATGTCTAGTTTTTCCGGTGCTATATAGAAACTATACTTCCCATGATTTCTTCCGATGGTGCTTAGGTAATGTAGTGAGGCGCGCGCTATGGTTGATTGATGTAGGCAAGAGGGCGATCGGGATATGATTATGTTGATCTTGCGGCTACCAAGCCACGGGCTTCTAAAATCGTCTCTCAATTGTCAAGCATTGCTTCTCGCTCTTGGCATTCCTCATTGTTTTTATACTGTTTTCTCTATTGAGAAACGGGAAAGCGGGAAGAGCTATAAAACCACAAGAACATGCGGATACCAGCCCTGAGCCGAGAAACTTGTCAGCCAGTCGGTCCTCGATGAACTTCCCGCGGAAGTGAACAAATTCTGGCGTGCTAAATAAATACACAAAAAATCACCGCACCAACGTATTAAATGTTAATGTTGATTGAAGTGGCCATGTTCCTATTTATACACTCTTAAGGAAGCCCACAACTTTCTGTAACAGCATGCTCTCCCACTTAGCGTATGTTGGCATTTAGTTTCAAGTACTCTCCAGCATGGCCATTATTTAGTGTCAGCTTGGCGTAAAGGGCAGATAGCTATGCTTCGCCAATTCACACTAAATAAGCCAAGTCAAAAAAGACCATAGACACGAGCAGTAATGGAGTAACAGAGGATGCAATGTGTTTTGTTTAAATTTTCGTTCAAGATAGAGTAAACCGGGCGCTGAGTATTACGTTTCAACTAAATTTGAAATTCTACAAGCTTCTTGTGAAGAGCTCTCACACCCTCCTTGTCTCCATTCATGCAAGCGGAGACGTAACTCGCATATCTTTGGCACACGTTATTATTACGGAACCCCTATCATCTCATTGCAAGAAGACACGTATCACTTGACGGCTCCCCTCCAAACTATCAGTTAGCAGCAAGAGGTGATTAGTTGCTAGTCCTTTAGGTCGAGTAGCTGGTTCTGTTTTCAATACCGCTTTGCTTCAGCGCAGTTTCAACACACTTCGCCATTCTACTCAAATTCCACCGAGTTATCAAACGTTTCCCTGTTATGATTTACTATTAATTAAAAAACTAAGACTCCTCGAAAGCTATTAATTATACCAAAATTGCTGCTAAGGTGCACAGCTAAGCTTGCTTCTGAACATCAGCTCCGTATTAGCTGCGCTGCCGAGAAACTTGAAGTAGCCGCCTGATATAGACGGCGGAGATGACCCAGTTTCTATGGATTCAGCAGCCCAGAACAAATGATGACTCGGGCAGCAAAGCTAGCAAGAACTCGCAACCCGAAACCCCCGAAATAGGAGTTACAGGCACATTCGCAATGATGGGGGGGCCAGGAGACGACGTCGCGGCTAGAGGTGGAATGATACAAACTACAAAAAAAGGCATCATTTTGAACCCTCAACCATCGAAAAGCAAGCGTGACCCTTTGAACTGGCCTGTTTGGCGCCGTGATACTGCTCTTTTTGTTGTAGGCTGGCACTGCTTCGTTGGAGGGGGTCAGACCTCAATACTTGCAGCTGGTTCCAAAGGATTGGCGCTGGAATTCCATCGTTCACTGAGCGATGTCTCCTACTTGGTGGGTGGCATGATGCTTGCTTTGGCGCTAGGTTCAATCATAGCCTCCCCATGTGCTGTGATTTTCGGTAAAAGAGTTGTTTACTTGGTTGGAATCATAATTTTCTTTTTTGGTAGCATAGGCTGTGCAGTTTCCCAAAACTACGAGAGCTTGCTAGCCTCTAGAATTATTTCTGGGCTTGGTGTTTCTACCATTGAATCCCTTCCGTCTGCCACAGTTGCTGAGATTTACTTTGCCCACGAGCGTGCCTACAGACTGGGGTTCTATACTCTATTGCTTCTAGGAGGCAAGAACCTCGTCCCTTTACTTGCATCATTTGTTTTTGAAAACCTTGATAGACATTGGCTTTTTTGGATTGTCACTATAATAGTTGGCGTGGATTTTATGCTTCATGTCTTCTTCGTCCCAGAGACTTTCTGGGATAGGGCACCGGTGCCCAATGAAAGATCTATCCACGAGACCGCAATAGCCCGTGCTGCAGATGAGGCGCGGAATTTAACAATTTCCGATCATTCAGCACCTAAATTTCAAAACGAAGAGGATATTAGCCTCTCTAAAAGCCTCTCTCCTGGGCTGCTAAAGTCTGTAACGCCCACTCAGTCCCATCATTACCTTTCGGGAATGAAAGCAAAGATGAAGGATAGTGCCATAGGCCAGTCTCATTTGGTGACGGGTCTGGGAATTTTTCACGGGAGGCACTCTGTTGACAAGTGGACAATGGTTATGCTGCGCCCTTTTGTCCTATTTTGCTATCCAGCTGTTCTTTTTGGAGCATTTCTCTACTCTTTAGCAATCGTCTGGCTGATCATGGTTGCTCAAATCATCAATACAGTATATGGAAACCCGCCTTACAGTTTTGGTTCCATCCAAATTGGATTGGTCTACATTTCACCATTTGTTGGAAGCATTCTCGGCTCTATATGTGCTGGCCCACTTAGTGATAAAATGGTGAGGCAATTAGCCAAAAACAGCTGCGGCATATATGAGCCTGAATTTAGGCTTCTTATGGTTCTTCCCGCTGGCCTGTCTACAGCTTTAGGACTTATGGGTTTCGGCTGGTCTGCTCAAGCACACGATGCATGGATTGCTCCTACGATATTTTTGGGGGTTGTGGGGTTTGGGTCTTCATTAGCCAGCACAACTGCTATTACGTTTACTGTTGACTCCTATAAATGCTACGCTCAGGAAGCGCTGGTGACTCTAAATGTACTCAAAAATGTCATGGGGTTTGCATTTTCGTTTTTCAATACAAAGTTCAACGTAAACAGCGGCTACAAAACTGCCTTCGTAGTTTATGGCTGTGTGGAATTAATCGTCTGCCTCTTCGCTATCCCCCTGTATCACTATGGGAAAAGAGCAAGGCGATGGACGGACAGCAAAGGGTTGCTGGACTTCTCTTATGTCAAGAAAAAGCATTCAGGAGGCTTTACAGAGGGTGGATAAGACGAAAATAGCCACTGAAAAAAAAAGGCTAATCTGCATGATGGGGACACTAAATTATGTTTCTTCGATGAGCCACATCAGCATAGCGGCTGAATGTTTTGAACACAACAATGTAATTTCTCAATTCGTAAACAGTTACTATATTAATGCGTAAGGCTTTCATATAGATCAATTAAAAGACCTACACCGATGCATATGGCTAGCTATTGACGCACAGCTATCGGAAGTATGGATCGTCCTATAGATGATATAGTCAAGAACCTCCTAAAATTCGTTGTTAGGTGCTTTTATCCTGGAGCATATGTTTTGGTTCTAGATGCAATTCTCTTCCACTCGGTACTTTCTGAAGAAGACTTAGCGCATCTGCTCGGGATAAAGCGACCTGAGCTGCGTGGTCTCTTGACGAAGCTATTGGAAGATAGAATGCTAGCAGTACATTCTCAGCAGGAGTTTCATTTCAACACTAGAAGTATCAAAAGATATTATTATTATATCAAGTATCCTCAAGCCATAGATGCCATCAAATGGAAGGTGCATCAGATCGTATCGAAGCTAAAAGATGACCTGGACAAAAACTCAGCTCCTCAGGGTTACATGTGCCCCATATGCCAGAGCAAGTACTCTCAGCTCGAGGCTGTATCGCTACTAAATTATGAAAAGACCCAATTCTTATGCAGCTTGTGCGAAGAACCGCTGATCGAAGATGATTCCGGAAAAAAATCAAAGGAAAAGCAAATCAAGCTCAACAGACTCATGGATCAGGTTCAGCCCATTATTGACTATCTGAAGAAGATCGATGATTCGAGAATTGAAGAGAACACGTTCGAAAGCTCATTGGCGAGATTGATTCCTCCTCAAAACAACTCTGTCGCTTCATACACCGTTAACCCCCGGTCTAAAAAGAGCAAAATGTTCACGCCTGGCGATAATAGTAACTCTGCCTTGGATAATGCTAGCAGCAGACGCGCTGGTGCCAAATCACAGGCAACCTTGCACGTGAGTATTACTACTGCAAGTGACGAGCAGGCTCGCAGTGAGCAAGAAGAGAAAGAAATGGAGGAAAAGAGAAAGCAAAATGCTCTACCAGCATGGCACGAACAAAGCACAGTGGGCAAGACTGCTCTCGGAAGGTTAGATGGAGATGAAGACGTTGCTGATGGAGCCCAAGCTCCCAATGGCAATGGACCAGCGCTTCCAGAGAATTCAGCTGACACGCAGATTTTGCCGGTTGCAGAAGATATATCTGAGCCTGCTCCTCAACTGACTCAGAAAGAGATTGAAGAAAGAGAAGCAGAAAGAACGCTGGCAGATTATTACGCACAGCTTGCCCAAAAGCAAGCTTTAGAAGATGAAGATGAAGATGGGGAAGACGACGAAATGGACGATGATGTGGAGTTTGAAGATGTCGGTAGTGACAATGAGAATGAAGGAACTTCTCCATCCGAGAATATCACTACTTCACAAGATGTAGCATCACGCGATGCCGAATCCAAGGTTGCAGAAGATTCAAACGGAAGCAATTCGAAACAAACTGAAGAGGTTGAAGATGAAGATATGGATGCAGAATTTGAAGATGTTTGATCTTCGTTTTTACTCTATTGGCTCTGTATTAGCCGCTAAGCATTTTTCAAGCACAACTCGTATATAAGCACATTAAATTTTTTCAGTATTGGCGGCTCATCACTTTCTCAGCATCGATATTCAATGCAACATAGCACAACATACTTTTGCATTACGGTGCTACTATCCCAATGGCCCAAGATAGCCAATGGAAGCTCATAGCAGCCACTGCTTTCTTTGCTGCAGCCACTACTAAGTTTGTTGATACCTTAGCGCGCAATTACCAAACGCACGGCACGTTTATACCAAAAGGGAAAGCCACAGCAACCGTCAAGCCAAAGGAGGCTCCGATTAGAGAGTATGACGAAGATTTGATACATGAACAATTAGCGCGTAACTATGCGTTTTTAGGAGAGGAAGGCATGGAGGCCCTTAAGGGGCAAAATATTGTGGTTGTTGGAGCTGGCGGGGTTGGCTCTTGGGTCGTTACAATGTTGGTCAGGTCGGGTATTTACAAAATCAAAGTGATTGATTTTGACCAGGTTTCACTCAGCTCATTGAACAGACACAGCTGCGCGAATTTGAAAGATGTTGGTACTTCTAAGGTTGGATGCTTAAAGAAGCATCTCAAAGAGATTGCGCCCTGGTGCGAAATTGATGCAGTTCACGAATTGTGGAACAAAGAAAACGCTAGTAGGCTTTTATTTGGTGAAGATGGTAAAGATAATCCAACATTTGTTATAGATTGTATTGACAACATTGACACAAAGGTTGATCTATTAGAATTTGTTTACCGTAACAAGATCCCCGTGATTTCGTCTATGGGAGCTGCAACTAAGAGTGATCCAACCAGAATAAATGTTGGTGATTTAACGAATACAGAAGAGGATCCGCTTGCACGTTCCGTTAGGCGGCGCCTGAAGCAGAGGGGGATCACGAAAGGCATCGCAGTGGTTTTTAGTGCAGAAAAACCGGACCCTCGCAAAGCTTCCATGCTTCCTCTGCCTGAGGATGAGTTTCAAAAGGGCAAAGTGGAGGAGTTGAGCGCTTTAAGAGACTTCCGCGTTAGAATACTGCCCGTACTTGGAACCATGCCCGGAGTTTTCGGACTAACTATTGCAACTTGGGTCTTGACGAAAATTGCTGGTTATCCTATGGAGCCTATCGAAGGAAAGAATAGGATCAAGGTTTACGATGGAATCTATCAGTCTCTCGCCGCGCAGATGTCTCGTATTGGTATGCCAGACCAACGCATTCCTATAGCCCTTAAAGAGATAGGTTACATCTGTGAAGAAGTTTTCCGGGGTAAATCCCCTGTGAGCGGATTTTCCACCAGACTTACACTTTCAAAGTGGGATCCAAAGAAACCCGTTTCATTGCAGAATGTTGTACTTCTTACAAAGGAAGAGCAGAAAGAACACGAGAGACGCGTTTTGAATGGTGGAGAGCGCTTAGAAGATTGCTATTCCTCAGACGTCTTGGAACTGGTGGCTAAAAGGTTCAAAGAAGAGGAATATTATTCTCAATTTAAATAAGTCGAATATAAGTTGGATATTACTAGTACATAATTTGGAGGAAATCCTATTGAACTATTTACAGAAGAGATTTTGTAATTCATATGGCCAAGTACCACTTCATCCTTTCGTAGACGAAGAAGCTGCAAGCAACCATAGGAGTCACCTTAATGTAGCCTATACTTAGGCCTACGAAAAAGCCCCTCCATCCGCGCTCCTTATATATGATTCGTATCATATCGGGTATCGTCTGAAATTCGTGAATAGATGTAGGCGAAACAACGCTGACTTGGAGTCTTCTTCTGATGATTTCAAAAGGGTAGGAAGCAGTTTGAGATGCCATTCCAGCGAGACCGCCTGCCACAAGTTCCGCCCAGGTTTTCAGCGGCCTATTGCTTTGTTTTTTCGAGCGCATGCTGAGCTCTTCATTTGATACATGAAGCACAGAGTACGGGGCAAGCATTGAGCTCCTTAGGATGTCACCGCATAGGTCGTGAGCGAAAAAGGAGACACCTGCGTAAGGAATCATACCCAAAACAGTAGGAGTAAATCCCCGATAGAAGTTGCACCAATGCGCAAACCACTGTGGAACGAAAGATTTAGATGTCAACGATTCCGAAGCCCGCTCGGTGTATATTTGTTTGATGATGGGTAACATCCTGATCCTCCTGTGGTCCGTTACATATGCAAGTCTGACTCGAATAAGGTCTAACGGGTACGTCATAAACACACTGCAGAGTCCTGCTAGAGAACCACTGGCCAGTCTGCGCGCGTGTGTTTCATACTCCTTCGACGGTATCATGACGTTTCTGATCTGTTCATATGCAATGAACTTAATTGCTGCGTAAGGAAATATTCTTATAAGGGTAGCCGAATGTCCTTGGTAAAAACCTCTGATACCATCACGCATGTTAATGTGAAGTCCCGCTTGGACAAGCCCTACCATTGACCCTGAGTATTTCAGATAGTGCGGGTTCGAGGTCTGGAACAGAATCTTAATTCTATCCAAGGGCGCTATTAGTGTCTTAGCACACGACCCCGCAATCCCACCAGCCAGTCCAGACCTCAGGATATAGTGTGCTGAGTACTTGTCAACCGATCGAAGTTCAGGCGGCGCACGAATTTCATTATTATTATCGGCATTGCACATTGAATCATGCAAGCTCTAACCAATAGTCGAAACAGGGATATGTAGAATTGATGACTAGCTGAATTCATAGAGCGTTTTTTTGTAAATCATAAAAAGCAGGTTTTCGACACTACATTGGTCCGGTATTAGTCACCGTGATGAACGATATTTCATATGATAGAGGATTTGGTGGAATTATTAGTTTCCATGGTAAAAATATTGGCATAACATGGCATTGCCGCCCATCCTTTGCAAAACCGTCGAAGCAAGCGATTTGCCCATGTAATAGAACTGTTTCGAGTAGCTATCGAAAGCCACACTCTCGTATGGCAGCTCAAATTTCAAGGCCATGAACTACTCGAGCCCTGGTGCATTTGCACATTTGAAACGGTAGCATAGACAGGCGACAATACTGCGATGAATATCAACTGCAATTGCACATCCATGAGAACTATCATTTTTGAGGGTTTTGAGCTTATACTTCATAATTGGATGCTACCACTCGACGGCTGTACAGCAGCCTTTATTCTTTGGCGTAATTGCGATGGCAGGTTTCACCTTCCCATTAGTGCAAAACTATTCATACAGTAAAGCTCTGGCACTCTTTTGTATGCAGCAGCTATCAATACAATATCCAAATTTCAATCGAAGGCCACGCCTCAAGGCAGATGCGAAAATGCGAGGGGAAATGTTAGATCTATCGCCTGACTGTTTTTTCCTCGAAAAGGAGCCACAGAGTGGCAGAACGTGTACTCCATGTAGCACCTTTCAAGAGGAGTACGAAAAGGTCTAACTTAGGTCTCGAGTCCTGCTATCGCTTAATATTTTGGATGCTCAGAGAAAAAGAAAACCGCATCCTTGCTTGTCATGCTGCGAAATGGCATTTCTACCATCACTTGCGAAAAAACTGTAGATAATGGCGCTGAAGTAGCACCCTTCGTTCTTTGTTATGGCAAGTTGGATGTATCAAGCTCAATGCATCGTGAATCTCAGTGATTATACATGGTAATGCTCTTGCAGAGACTTGGGCCACAGATTTATACTTGAACACATTTTTGCTGAGTTCCATACCTCTTCGCTTCCCGTTAGTCTCTCTCGGAATTCATCCTGTATAGCTCTTGCAATGTTCCTCTATTCAAGAATTTTTGGCGCTTTCAACAATGGTTGATATACTGAACCACAACATAAAGTGAGCCTAGCCTGGGACAAAACATGCAATAGTTCTCGCCTTCCCCATTGCATCAGTCTCAACCAAAATGTACCGGCAGCAGCAGACCTGCGTGGCACTATCGATTTGACGTGTCTAAGCACCCATTATCTGCTGATTTAGTGGGCGAAAGAGAATTCCATCGGAAATTTAAAGAGATGCGCTAAGCGGTATAAATAAATGACATGTCAAAAACAGCTTTGCTAGGCCCTCCCCAACCCTCACAACCACAGTTTTCCCTATAGCACCATAATGTCCCAAAAGAAACAAGTGGACCCCCTGCATTCTTTCCTCGCTGGCGCTCTTGCTGGAGCAGCAGAAGCGTCTATAACATATCCATTTGAGTTTGCTAAGACAAGACTTCAGTTGGTAGACAAGTCCTCTACGGCGTCCAGAAACCCCCTCACCCTAATCTACAGGACGGCCAAATTGCAAGGCGTGGGCGCTCTTTACGTAGGGTGCCCGGCGTTCATCGTTGGAAACACTGCGAAAGCTGGTGTAAGGTTTCTCGGCTTTGACGCGATCAAAAACATTCTCAGAGACCCGCACACAGGTGAGCTGAGTGGTCCGAGAGGTATCGTAGCCGGGCTAGGGGCAGGTCTGCTCGAGAGTGTGGTTGCAGTCACCCCATTTGAAGCCATCAAAACCGCTTTAATAGATGATAAACAAAGCGCTAACCCCAAATATCACAATAATGGTCGCGGGATGTTTCGCAACTACTCCAATCTGGTGTACGATCAAGGTTTTTCTGGATTATACCGGGGCGTGCTTCCTGTATCTATGAGACAAGCTGCAAATCAAGCCGTGAGGTTGGGCTGCTACAACAAAATTAAAACCATGATACAGGATTACACCAATGCACCCAAGGACAAACCACTATCATCTGGTCTAACTTTTGTGGTTGGCGCCTTCAGCGGCATTGTAACCGTTTACACCACCATGCCTATTGACACCGTAAAGACTAGAATGCAAAGTCTGAGTTCTTCCAAGTACTCGTCAACGCTGAACTGCTTTACTACTGTGTTTAGGGAAGAAGGGCTCAGAACTTTCTGGAAAGGCGCCACCCCCAGACTTGGCAGACTAGTATTGAGTGGCGGTATCGTGTTTACAATTTACGAAAAGGTGCTTGTGGTTTTGGGCGCTTAGACGGAGTTTTTACGAAAACCGATTTTTTGTTATAGACCATACTCAAATATTTTATATCCTGTTGCCTGCATTAATTAAACTTGCTCTTGAATCAAGTAGTGCCTTTCCTTCCTTTTGACTTTAACGTAGTCATAAATGCTTTTGAACATAATCGAGAAACCGCTTACAAACAGCAAAATAGCCAAAAACGGTATACCACTCTTTTTCTCATCAATCCCATGACTTAAATTTGATTCGAATTCATCTTTTGTGGCGCTTCCTGAGTATAAGTGCATGTCGTCGAACTCGTTTGGATCTAGTGGCTTCAGTTTGCTGATAGTTTTGCTTTTGCCAACCTTGGAAGTGACATCGTTTGGTATCATAGAATAACCATAACCCAAAAAAGTGAGACCCAAGCCGAAACGCGACCCTTGCTTAGCAGCATGTGAGGTGTGCAGGATGTATGTTAACAAAAATCCCACGAACTGAAAGCTGACACTCACTATTATGTTCCATAGTAAATTAACAACATTACCAACGGGTAGCCCTTCGAAACATATTTCGTTGTAGTACATGCCTATACCATCTTCGTCCATACCATAATAAGAAGGGGCCATGTCAGCGGCCGCTTCTTCATAGTTGGGCGGCTTGTCCCTGTCTTGTAGTTCTGCTGAGCCACTTTCATCAGGCTTAGCTGTTAAGTTACTGAAAACCCCGTCCGCATTAGCACCAAACTGCAAGCCCATCGTACCACTATTCTTTTTGAATAGCTTGTCTAGTATATTAAACTTCTTGCCTACACTGTCAAAGCTCTTTATAATGTTCTCTCTTAGTGTGTTGGTGAAACCATGTTGTCCTTGTGGCGCATCCTGTTCATGGGAGTCGGAATCTGTAATTGCGTCTGAAGACCTCCCTACCACGCCTGCACCTAAGTTCAACTCAGCCATGTATCCAGATTTTTGGCACTACGCGAGGCCTTATATTTATATCTTGAACGCTTAGTTGTTTATAAGTGGTGCTAAACTGAGTGCGTTCCTTTCCGGAACTTACAAGCCATAAACCGAAATATATCATTGAAGACGATTATGTACCTTGACGAATAGCCCCATCCGTCTTGGATGGGAGCTTGATACGTACAAGTAGGTATTGACCTGGATTATGGTCGATTATACGACAGCGTGGATTCGGTTGTTCCAACACTGGTTCAGGCGGTCTCGTCACGTACTCGGTTGAGCTTTCTGTCCTGTAGGAGTTTACCGAAGGACCTAAGTCGACCCCGCCCGGGAGAATAGAAGAAGGCAGCGGGATCCGGAACGTTTTTGGTACGTCGGAAAGATCAGGTAAAGAGCCGTCATTTAAGTTAACTGAGGTACTGGGCCCGACTCCGCGTCTATTGAATCGGCCTTGTCTCCTTTTACGCCTAGTGTCTCTGTCTTTATCCCTATCCAATCGTTCAAGTTCTGCATGCGATACCTTGAGAAGGCTAGGAGTGAAAACTTTCGTATCCATAGAATTCCGAAACACCTCATTAAGTGTAATTAGCGGCAGGAACCTGCTTCTGATATCCTCGTCTTCTACTGTAGAACCATCGAATTGGTAACAAGTGAGAAACAAAGACTTATGATACATGTGGACCTGCTCCCTTATAGAATGAGCAATCGCTGTGGAAAATTCGCCTGGAAGTTCAAGCTCCTGGCTCAACGCCTCCGCAAATTCTTCGGGGCTGTTGCGTGGATTCGATATATCCCATTCGAAGGCGTCCATGAGTTGATTCTGCCCGACCACTATGTCTAGCTGAATCTTGATACGAAGGTCGTCTCCTCCATATCTATCCCCCTCGTTCTCAAGAAAAGGGTCTGGCTGGAATTCATTTATCTGTTCTTTTATGCTCTGCACCACAGTCTCGAAAAACTGGTCGTTTCGAGCGAACCTGTAATCTCGTAGCATCTCAGTCACAAGCTCTTCTATCTTTATTATTTTTTCGTTTCTGTTCCAGACGAACACGTCTCGTAGTGAGAAGTTGTCGCGTTCAGCATCGAACTCCAATCTTACCGGCACAAGTTCCTCCTGAGTTTCGAACATCGCCTGCTGGTAAATCTCCCCTGCAGTATAGTACGTTGCTTGATGTCCATCCGGCCCTGTAAGGCCAGTAGATACGTTGGTTACTGTATTGCTAAACCCATTTCCATATCCAGAGTATCCGTCTCCCCATATGCTTTTGGAAACGAGCCCTTGTGTCGTAGCAGTTATAGACTTCATCCTAGCTGCTTTCACCTCCTTGATGTAATTTAAATCCTGTAAAAGCCTCGTAAGGTACTCCTTATGGCTAAAGCCATATTTACTAAAGGGCTCATAACCGGTCCTCTCCTTGATAAGTTGTTCACCATTTTCCCTATCGCGTTTTAGCGTCTGTTCGTAGATTAAAAGGTTTGAATCAGGCTCTTTGATATCAAGCTCCCCTCTGTTGATTCGGTCTGACCAATGACTATGCGAGCTCATTTGCCTCTCGGGGGGATCCTGGTATATAGTCTGGAATTTCGGGAGGGGTGCGGAGACCTGAGGCACTGGCGGAGTTGGCAATCCTGGAGTATGAGTTACTGCTTGTGGAGGAAACTGAGCAGATGGAGGAGTTGGTGATTGATGGTTTGACATTCGACCAGCCAACTGCTGCTGTGCAGCCGTGATAGCTGCGACTGCTGCAGGGTTGTTCTTAGCTGCGGCTTGTTGTTTTAAATTGCTAAGCACACGTTGCTGCACATGTGGAGGAAGCTGTGCAATCTGTGGCGGGAGGTTGAGTGTCGGAACTCCCGTGGGAGTCGATGCTGCCTGCTGCTGATTAGAGTCTAGCTGCTGCTGCTTGGCCTTCAATATTTGGGCTCTTTGGGCGAGATTGAGTTGTTGAGGAAGGGCGTTCGATTGCCCAGCATTTGCTGTGAACTGCTGCTGTTGTATCTGCTGCTGTTGGTCATGATGTAGTTGTTGCTGTTGTTGTTGTTGTTGTTGTTGTTGTTGTTGTTGTTGTTGTTGTTGTTGTTGTTGTTGTTGTTGTTGTTGTTGTTGTTGTTGTTGTTGTTGTTGTTGAAGATGAAGATGCTGTTGATGCTGCTGTTGCTGTTGCCGCTGATGTTGCTGTTGCTGTTGCTGTTGCTGTTGCTGTTGCTGTTGCTGCAGTTCTCCTTGTCGAGGATGTTGAGGTTGGGGCTGTTGATGCTGCTGTTGATGATGTTGTTGATGTTGTTGATGTTGTTGATGTTGTTGATGTTGTTGATGTTGTTGCTGTTGTTGATGTTGTTGCTGTTGTTGTTGTTGTTGTTGTTGCTGCTGCTGCTGCTGCTGCTGTTGTTGTTGTTGTTGCTGCTGATGTTGCTGTTGCTGTTGCTGCATTAAAGCCTGGCGCTCCATCAACAGCTGTTGATGCTTTTGCTGTATCATTTGCAACTGAACAGGAGTCAAATTTTGCAGAATATGCTGGGGAACTTGTGACAAGCTGAAGCTTGTGGTCCCAATGTTCGCAAACGGGTTGGTTTGTAGATTGTTCATCGCTGCTCTATGGATCGCGTCGCGTTTCGAAGGAGCGATGGTGTTGTATTTCACACATTGAATTTATTTTCATTTACAACATTTATTTATTCATGTGATCTACGCGAACTAAGGAATACAACCTGAGGAACATTAGAATAGCGCTTTATTGAGGGTCTTCACCAGCAACTTGATATGTTTTTATCCTTTTACATAACGGATTTGGAGAACGCGTTGGTGTTCCAGCACCTGTTGAGCTACGACTCTCCATCTTTTATGTCCTTATGGACAAAGTTGCAAGCTATGGCGCCTGAATCACCGAACGAAGATGGCTGGTTCAAATTGAGCATCAGTAGGAGTTTGCAGGTCTACAGATATAAATCCAAGACCAGCAAACTTATCTACTGGTGTCTAGCTACACATCAGTCTAATCCGCTGGAACCGGTGGTGTTTTTGGAAGTTTTTGACAACACATTACTACAGTACTTCGACAAAGAGCACTTAACGGTTTCGAAAATGATAAACAATCATGACCGTATCGCACTGCTTCTTAATTGCATGGTAGACTCTAACGAACCTGCGGTTACGGACTTCAATCACCTCCGCGACATGGTTCCCTCCAGAGAAGATCTCTCCAAAGTTATCAACTCTACCGCCTCATCTCTTAGCAATAGGATCGCACAACGCAACACGAGCCAGGTGTTCAATATAGGAGACCCCACAAAGGACCCGGGCACAAAAGAGAAGCTGGTGCCCTGGAGAAGCGCAGGGGTCAGATATTCGAACAATGAACTCTATGTGGATGTTGTTGAGACAATTCATGTCGTTCTCCGCAAAAGCAGAAAAACCGGTGAGGTAGCATCTGCCCGCGGCACCTTGGATGGAGTAATTGATTTTCGATCGCACCTTTCTGGAAACCCAGTCATAGCGCTAAACTTACGCCTACGCGGGCACGAGCTCGGAATCCCCGCACTTCATCAGTGCTGCCTTGATAGTTATAAGGGTCGTCCAGATCAGCTACAATTCGTTCCACCTGATGGCAAATTTCAGTTGATGCATTATAGCATAGACCTTGACTCGCTCCAGAGCAGGAGTAAACTTTTCTCAAACATAGGACTAGTTAGTCCAGATTATCGCACAGAGCTGGGGGATTTGGGAGACGAGTTCGAGATCAATGTCAATATTTCTGGCTCTCAACATACCAAGACTGTCGATGATCTCGTTATTACATTGTCTTTCGAACCACTCCCTAGTGAATGCAAGATAAAAGTTATGAGGAGTACACATGGTCATTTCGAGAACTGTGCTGCGAACAATGTCGGGAAATGGGTGTTTGACAGGGAAACTCTAACGGGCACACTACCCGTTTTACGCGGATGCCTTGAAAATGCTACACGAGAGCAGGTCAGGACTCTGCAGCTCTCCGTATCTTACACCAATAAAGGTGAACTGCCAAGCGGCATCAAGGTGGATTCGGTCGACATTTTGTCAGGGCTTCCTAAGAACATCAAGCCATTCAAGGGTGTCAAGTACATTGCAAAGACTGGTGATTTCCATCTAAGGTGACGTATGTCTCTATATACGTCGAGCGTCAAAGGAAACCCTTAAATATTGGGGTAGCTCACTTTTGAGGGGTGACCGTTTCTTGGTGTGGTGTATTGCCGCTCGAGCTATATAACAGGGTAAAAGGCTCTATTTGGTGGTCGTAACCAACCTCTACAATGATACTATTTTCCTTCGTTTCTGATACGCAGCTTTTGGGATAAGAATTAAGGCCATAATGAGTGACAACAAGATGACTGACAACAAGATGAGTTTTAAAGGCCGCGTGGTTATCATTACGGGTGCAGGCGGTGGACTAGGGAGAATTTACGCTCTTGAGTTTGCGAAAAGGGGAGCCAAAGTTGTCGTGAACGATTTGGGTGGATCTTTGGGGGGAGAAGGACAAAACTCCAGGGCGGCTGACGTGGTTGTTTCTGAAATTAGCGAAAAGTTCAAGGCTGAGGCAGTCGCAAACTATGACTCGGTAACAGAAAATGCTCAAGGAATTGTTCAAGCAGCGCTAAATAATTTCGGTCGCGTTGATATCATAATCAATAATGCCGGTATTCTCAAAGACTCTAGTTTTGTGAAAATGAACAGTTCTGCCTTTGCCTCAGTGGTGGACGTGCATCTTAATGGTGCTTATCGACTGACGAGGGCTGCATGGCCACACATGAAAGAACAGGGTTTCGGAAGGATTATTAATACATGCTCCCCAGCAGGCCTCTATGGTAATTTCGGACAAGCCAATTACTCTGCAGCAAAGATGGGCCTTGTAGGGCTTTCGGAGACTTTAGCTAAAGAGGGGTATAAGTACAATATCCGAGTAAACTGTATTGTGCCATTAGCAAGGTCGAGGATGACAGAAAAAGTGGTTCCTCCACCTATTCTGAAGCAGCTAGCACCTGAAAAAATTGCCCCGCTAGTTATGTACCTAACCCACGAGAGCACTGAAGTCACCAATTCCATTTTTGAACTAGCAGCAGGGTTTTACAGCCAAATAAGATGGGAAAGGTCTTCTGGTCAAATATTTAATCCAGATCCAGAAAGTTTTACGGCAGAGGCTATTTTGAATAAGTGGTCCTCTATATGTGACTATAAGGATAAGCCTTTCAATAACACGCAACACCCTACCCAGCTCAGTGACTATAATGCCCTCATCGCGAAGGCCAGGCGTTTGCCCCCAAATGAACAAGGCCGCCAACCCATACAGTCTCTCAAGGGAAAAGTTGTTATCGTTACCGGGGCAGGAGGAGGTTTAGGCAAGTCGCATGCTTTGGCTTTCGCCAAATACGGAGCTAAGGTTGTAGTTAACGACATTAAGGATCCAGATTCTGTTGTCGCAGTGATCAAAGAGATGTATGGCAGGGGTCGGGCGGTACCTGACAAACACGACATTGTGAAGAGTCCTAATGAGGTCGTTGAAACTGCACTAAAGGCATTTGGTACCGTCGATATTCTTGTCAATAATGCAGGTGTCCTGAGGGATAGGAGCTTTATGAAAATGACCGATGAAGAATGGGATATCGTGTTGAAGGTACACTTATTCTCTACGTTCGGTCTTTCCAAAGCAGTTTGGCCTGTTTTCCTCAAACAAAAAAGCGGATGCATTATCAACACTACTTCTACCTCTGGGATTTATGGGAATTTTGGCCAAGCTAATTACGCGGCCGCAAAAGCAGCCGTGTTGGGTCTTTCTAAAACTCTCTCTCTAGAAGGATCAAAGCATAACATCAAAGTCAATGTTGTTGCCCCTCATGCGGAGACCGCTATGACAAAGACTATTTTTTCTAAGAAGGAACTGGGTAACCATTTTGATCCGTCCCAGGTTTCTCCCTTCTTTGTATTGCTCGCCTCTGGAGAACTCGACACTAAGACAGCAAAGCCTGTCACTGGTCAGCTTTTTGAGGTAGGCGGTGGATGGTGCGGCCAGACACGGTGGCAGAGGAGTAAAGGAATTGTTAGTTTACAGCCAACGCCGGAGTTTTTGCGCGACAACTGGAAAAAGGTGGTTGACTTTTCGCACTGTACGCACCCTTATTCAGCTCAAGATTCGACAATGACAATCCTACAAAGTGTCGCCCTTGAGTCAAAATCTGCCTCTAAGTCTGCGTCTACAAAGGATGTTTTCCAGTACAGTGAACGAGATGTGATTTTGTACAATTTGGGTTTAGGGTGTTCGAGCACTGAACTCAACTATTGCTATGAAAACGACCCTAATTTCCAAGTCCTGCCCACTTTTGCAGTTATTCCTTTTATGACTAGTGGCAACAGCATTAAGTTGGAGTCGCTTGTGGACGACTTCAATTACGCTTTTTTGTTGCATGGTGAGCAGTACATCAAGCTGAATAAGTTTCCGCTTCCCACTAAAGCGACATTAAAAACAAAAGCAGAGCCAATCCAAGTAGACGACAAGAGCGGTAGAGCAGCTTTAGTTGTCGGCGGATACCAAACCGTGATTGCAGAGACTAATGAGCCTTTGTTTTACAACGAAGCATCGTTTTTCATAAGAGGCGCTCACGTTCCAAAAGAAAAGCTCTTAAAAGGAAATCGGCCCAAATTTGCGGTGCAGCCGTTTAAAGCACCTAGCTCAAAGCCAGACTTTGAGAAGATAGTAAGCACCGATCTTAACCAGGCAGCAATCTACCGGTTATCTGGCGATCTGAACCCCCTGCACATCGATCCCGATATGGCAAAACTTGCAAAGTTTCCAAGGCCCATTTTACATGGCCTTTGCACGCTCGGGATTACTGGCAAGGCCCTTTTTGAGGAGTTTGGCCAATATAAAGAGTTCAAGGTACGTTTTACAAACGCTGTATATCCAGGTGACCGCCTGAAAATACAAGCTTGGAAGCAACAGGATGGTGTGATCATATTCCAAACTGTTGATTTAGACCAAAATTATGTCGTCCTTGACAATGCTGCTATGAAAGTTGTTGGCTCCCAAGCTAATCTTTAAAGCGTGATCATCGAACCTTCTAAAACTTATCTACATTCAACACATCGACGACGCTTTTCATGTCTAGTCGTCCTACGTTCATTAGTTTATGTAATTTAACCTGAATATCTTATTGGTAACCTTCTTAAGTAGCCTTTTTTTGTTCGTCTCTTCCATAAAGGTCGTGCCAGGCCATAAGCGAGGTCATGAAGTAATAAATACTTGGCTGAAACGCCCTCGTCTTGAAACAAAATAATTTATTGGGGGCTGTCTTCGGGAGGGATCTCAACCTGCCAATGAGGACCCATGATTGGAATCTTCTTGTAAATGGTATCTTGAAACTTGGGCCAGCCCTCAGTAAAAACGAAAACTCCGGCCAGAGAAGCGCCTCCCCAAATAGCAAGATTTGGAACGTAATCGATGAGGTTTCTCAGCTTCAATTGCCCGAAGTGAGGTGCAGTTTTAGCAGCTAATTTTGAAATGTACTAGGCAATGGTTAGTATTCCGTCATTTGTGGAACAGTGGCGCCACGTTTTAAGAATTTCGAAATCGGCGACTCGCGCTGTAAAAGAGGCTTTCAGCCACTGCTAATTTTGGGGGAAACTTCGTGCACATACAGCAACCATCTTGTCTTCTTTCAGCTAATATTGGTCTTGGATAAGGTAAAGGAAAGATGTCTTCGGCGCAAATGAAGATACTAATGAAAAAACAAATGATATCGGCATCACTATATACGCTTATACAAATAGCTTTGTTTAATTGGCTTGTGGTCATGTGGTTTTCGAGAACTGCTTCATAAAAGTGATCATTCAATCGTGATATAATTTCTCAGGTATGACCTTCCTTAAAGCTTTTTGTAACGCGGGCAAGGACAATGCTTTATTGTGCTTGTTTGGAACCTACTTTACAGACTTTCTTTGAGAAGCGCACGGCGCCCTAAAAATGGTAACTTCGATTCGTCTCAAGCCAACTTAATGGCGCCGCGTTTCATCGCTAAATGGCAGGCTGCATCGTTTGGTTAGATGCGTGTGCATGAGCTTACACACCTTAGGCTAAATTACTTGAACTTCAGCGGACAGAATTAACATTTTATGCTTTAAATCAAGGTAAAACTACAATCCATAGTTTGAAATTTTCGGAAGTTCCCGTATCCTGGTCTTCACAAGTAAACTCAAGATGATTATTTCCCTCTAGTAGTCTCACCTCGTATCTGATGGGATTTGCGTCTCCTGGGGCGATTGTGCTGGGCGCGGGGTTCGTTTTCTCTTTGTTCACAGTCAAAGATGCATTGTAGTTTCTTCCAGGCAAATAGTTCAAATGTGCTGTTATGCTTGCTGATGTCTGGACAGGGGGCAACGTCAAAGAAAACATGTTATTTTTCTTGGTCAGGCTTTCGCCCTTAAAAACGTACTCAACCCACATTTGGTTGAGAGGCGGCAAAGCTCCTTGTATAGGCGCCGTATCCTGCTTATATTGGGACTTCGAAGAAGTCACTGACACTTCATGAATTAAAGTGTATGGTCCAACGCCCTCTTCGCTTTTTTTCTCCGCATCTTCTGTGAGAGAGTTGAAGATGTTGTATTTCGGCACTTCTGGTAGCTCCTCAATCACCTCCATTATATTCCTTTTAGGGTTCATCTCGTTTAACTTCATCTTACTGGGGCCCAATAAATAGTCTCCTGAGAATAATGTCCTATTGTAACCGTTTCCTAGCCCTTCGTAATGATTAAAGTCGTAATCTTCAAGCTCTATATCTTCTTCTTCCACTTCCGCGGCGTCGCCGTCGCCGCCGTTGGCCAAATATTGCTCGTATTCGAATTTGTCGTACTCTAGTTTCACCTCTCCTCGCTCGCTAGCATCTTTCAAGCTAGCAAAGAAGTGTTCCTGCATGAGCTTTCTAAAAAATCGTAGAAGCTTTTCAGCATCCTGGTAAATCAACGTCTCAGGGTCGTTAAACACCAAGGCATTTTCAAAAACTAATATCAAATCAATGTAAAAGTCGTAAATCTTGGAGTAATAATCCATTTCCAGGTTGTTTCTTACCAATTTGAGAGCTGAGGGTCTGTGTATTACCTCGTAATACTCTGGCAGCTCGTCTTTTGATACAAGTTCCACGAAGGGTTCGCAAATACGTAACGAGTTGTCGAAACCTTCAGAAGGCTTGCCCATCATCTCAGCCACAGATTTGTCGGTAGCTTCAAAAACTTTCGCTAATGTGTCTTGAAGGAATTTCTTCACTTCAGCATTAATCAAATAATTCCTCGTAACGTTCTTGGCCTTAAAAACCTCATATTTGACATAATTAACAACTTGCATTGAGTTTTTAACAATCAAGCTATCGGAGTCGTTGTAGGAATAGCAGTTCTTTCTTATTAATTCAATGTCTAGCAAAAAGGTTCGATGGCCGTTCAGGTACTCATAGTCTCTGGATTTGATTTCATTTATCGATATTGGCTGGTCAATTTTGTAAAAGTAACCGGGGTGAAATTTTCTACTGGGTAGTTTTATAAAATCCTTGAACACATTTCTGTAGCTCTCGACTAGGTTGTCAAGGGTGAAAGAGATAAACAGATTGAACTTAGGGATAAACCAATCGTTTTCTGTGTACAATTCACTTTCAGGGTCGAGCGGAACATGATAATCAACAGATGGTAATTGCTCTTCAGTACGGGGTTGTTTCCCAGCCGCATATCTCCTTTGCACATCTGTTGTGTCGGTGGTTGGTTCAGCATCCTGAGTCTTTCTCTTTTTAGGAGCCATCTTTTTTTCAAGAATCTATCGTTGTTATTAGCTGGAGAGTTGACAATTACATTGATACTCATTTTCTTTAGTCTTTTATGTACGTACTACATGATTGTCACAGAATAATCATCATGAGCTTCCCTGCCACCTCCCCTCCTGCATCCTATTTCTTTCCTCGTGAGCCCTTAAACTTTGTATTGTGATTGCTCCGACAATATAATGGTATTATAATGTCACTATTAGATCCTCTTTGTTATCTATCATTAATTGATCATCAAGTCCACTAAAAAGTTCTGCATAAACCTCCTTTATGGCATCGCGATGTTGATGCTGCAGCTTTGATGGGCTTAGTTCTTTCAAGCCTTCTTGAATATCTAAACCGTTTGGTTGGGCGCACTCGTCCTCGCTCTCGGCCCCGAGGATGTTGTCTAAGTCATGGCTTTGAACGACTATGCCGCTGTTGCTCATCATCGAAATGTCTATCAGCTTGTCATTTGTGCTATTCACAATTTCCGTGAGCTCTTGCTCTCTCACCAAAAGCTTTTGTTCTTCCTGTTCAAGCTTGCGTTGCAGGGCATCGTAGTCGTTATTGGCATTTGCACCATAACCCCTCTGAGCGTCTTGCATCAAGGGCTCATCCTCCAAGGTCCTGCCACGAAAGCAACAACTAAAAATGCCGCCCATCAGAAGTAGGTGTCTATGAGCTTACGACTTGCTGAATTTGCAGTTATACCTATCCAGTCAATTCAGTGTCTATGGCGTCTCTATTAGTAGCTAGTCGGGTAACATGATATCTTTGGCTTCTAATTCTAAAAAATTTGATAACCATCATCAAGACGTAGAGTAAAGGTTTGTTAACAACCAACCATGTTACCAAACAGGATCGCGTCATGCGGTGCCAAGAGAAGCTTGCATGTTTCGACATCGAATAAAGATTTTATGTCCTGGTTCAAAAAAAAGCAGACTGCGAAGCCCTCTGTACCAATAAAGAAAACAGAAGAGGTAATCAATGAGGTTGAATCAGGAGCAAGAGGCGCTGAAGTTCCACTGAGCAGGTTAAAACTCACCGAGGATTTTTTCATTGGAAAGAACGCCTCGGACCTCGACAGGCGCGAGAGGCAATCTCGCATCAACGAAATTCCTTTTAATGTATGGAGGTCATCGGAAAAGCTCAACTCCTCGGACGCGTTGGACAATATACTAATAGAAAGCTACAATTCGACTCATTCGCGCTCCCAGGTCACAGGTATTGCTGACGAGAAACTCGCACTTCCTTTCACAGATCTTGCGTTCAAGTTCCATTTCAGTAAGGCTATACAGTCTGCGACAGGCACTTTGATAACGGACTACCAAATAACTCGCTTGCAAACTCCAATAGCTTTCCGCGATTACCTCTTAAAAGAGGTTGTGAGCGGTAAACTCGCCAAATTCAAGGACTCCGAGCCTAACGCTATCGAACTTGCTAAAGGTAACTACTCCTCCGATAGCATTCACGTGGTCGAAGATGTGAGGCCTCATGAAAGAAAGAAGAGACTATCTAAGATACTGTCAGAAGTGGAGGCCCTCGAACGCGAAGCAGCCAGACAAGCCGTTGAAGAAGCTCGTCAAGCGGCTTAAATGCCGGTCCAACCGCTCCATCAACTCACCAATCATGTAAATAAAATCATCGCCGGGTTTTGGCAACATTGTGAGCGAACACACACTTCCTTCTACTGGCAACTCTACGTCTTAACATGGAGCTATATTAGCACTGAACATGCAAAATATGAACCCTTAGGGAGCGCCTAAGTCAAACAGCAATATTAACAGCATTCACCCAGAAAACTCATACTCTAGGTTTTTGCGTTGCAACTCCACGCCTGGCGTGTCCCAAGTTTTACATTATGTTCTTTTTCGTTCCCCGCTCATATCAATCAAATTGACTTGCTCGATATAATTTGATTAAGGTTATAAATTAGTCGGTTATTGAAGACAAAATAAGCAAAAAATTGGATAGCTTTAAGTTAGTGTGCACATTGCGCATTTGTTTGTGTAATCGATCGGTAATTCTTAAGAAGAGCTCGGCAAGTTCCGCATGAGCGTTTTGCCACAGGCTAATTCCGAGTTACTTAATAATCGCCATAAATCAGTTTCCTTATCAGCACTTTCTTCTCCTCGCTGTGGCTTTATCCTTGCTAGGTGCATGATATTAAATGTTAAGATCTCGGTCCGAGAGTCGTGGAAGCTCACTGGAAGGAGCTGCTAGGTTGCTAAAAAGGTACTGCGGGTATGTAGTATAAAAGAAATTGACAAGTAGCAACCGTCCTTCTCGTCCTATGTATCATAGTTTTAGCGTATTGTGCTCTCCACCGTCATCATCGATTACTTGGCACGCTTTTAGGTGGAATGGATCGCCATCAATTTCCAACCTTCAAATTTATTGTTATTGCAGTTGTGAGAAATAGAAGCATTGATAACAAAAGTGACAAGAATTAAGACGCCAAAAAAGCTACCGATGACCAAAACATGAAAAATCTAAATCTCAGCAGGAAGCTTTATGAACTCCTCACAGCCGATTATGAAGACGAGGAAGCAAGACTTGTTATTCTACCGGACCACTTCCACGAGAAGAGACCTGCTGACATTGTGTGCGTGAACGACGGCAATGGCATCGAAATCATTTGTTTCAAGACCTTGTACTTCCAAATCTTCAGTGAAGCACGTGGAGTTCTTAGTGAGCTTCAGATTGACCGGGGTATGTAGTTGAAGAGACTTGTCTTTTGACCAAACTGTCCTACTGACTTTTCAACCAGCCGCCGCCAATAGTGAAGGGTGCTACCTTGCTACTACCGTTTTACTCTTAATCACACCAGAGGACCATTCTAACATAAGGAGACACGAGGAGCTATTCCTGAGCCGTTTGAAAGACAGCAACTGTGACGGTCGGTGGAAGCGCGACAAAGTCACAGAGGCTTTTGTCAGGCGTGAGATAAAGTTTGTGACATTATGCTTAACATCATCCCTTGCTCGCGTCAACAAATCGCCATCCCTTTGGTTGCTGTACCGGAAGCTGTATGTTATTACAGATTCACTTTTTCCTACAATAGAGGTAAATCACGCAATGTGCTTTTCTAAGTCAGCAGAGGCTCATTTCTCTAATTACTACTCCTGGCATACACTTCGATGGATGTTTGATATAGGCCCAAAAGAGTTAAAAATGCATCTGTCAGAAGCTACTGAAGCATTCTGCTTTAGGAATCCAAAAGATAGTTCAGCTTGGTGGTCTCTCTCCCACGTACTTGTTCCATCCTCCGATGCGCAGAAACATTCAGCAGCGCAACGCAACATGCTAAGAACCCGTTACTCTTTTCCCTCGTCCTCCGAGCTCATACCCCGTTGCGCTTCTCCAATCGAAGTCGAGAGCAAGGTTAGAAATATCGTGAAATATATTGATTATGCTGAAATATGTGAGTATCCACCCTTTCGGTGCCTGGAGAAGCTCTTTCAGGTGCTGCATCAAAATTGCCAGGAAAAATACCTTGAACGATGGTGCTTTCAAATTAAGATGTTCGAGCGAGAGAACTTCGCAATTAGCGAATCGTCGGTTGTGCATAGTAACACCCAAATACAAGAGAACTTGCTGATCCAGAGAGATTTTAAAGCGCTTGTCATGAAAAAGAAGTTCGTCTTGCATATGTTGCCGCCCACTGTCCTGAAGAGTGCTCCTTGAAACCCCAAATCGACAAAGAGAGCCTATATTTACATAGTGTTTGGATACTCAGCCTACATAAAATGGCATTAGTGGGTGCTTGCGACAAGCTTTCAAGCCCCATTCCGCTTTTGCACTTCGTGCTTTTGTTCGCCAGGAACTTCGAATTTCTCGGTGAACTTTTGGCCTGGTAAGACTGGAGCTATTTCCAGAATACTTCTAATTTGGTCTTCGTGGGTAGCACCCTCTGGAATATCCTTATAAATGTAAAACTCAAGGTCGTCGCTTTGATGGCTAGCCGGCCTGAACAACTTGGGCAGAAATGAAGAGCCACTTTCAGCTCTCTTCTTAGCAAGCGTGCGCTGATAATCTTCAATTTTGAATTTCTCCTCCGTAGCTGTAGCATGATCGCGCGTAGCTAAAGCATCTGTTACCTTTTTCCAGAGTTTTCTAGATTCAAAGTCTCCCTGTTCCTCGAGTGGCCGAACCAGAGGTTTCAATGGCTTTGCTTTGCTTGCATCAAATAAGACTGATTTGGGAGTTTTCTTCTGTAGATCTCTAATGTAGATTATGTCATTCCATTTACCACTAATCTCAAAATATTCATTTCCGGCGTGATCCTTTATGGTACCTTCTATGGCATCGTAGGTCCCAGAAATAAAACCTTTAGTCTTGAACTCGATGTCAACTTTGTGCTTCGGTGACTTTATCACCATATGGTCTCCAAGTTCAATCCTCATCTTGCCAAAAAGAATGCCTCTAGCATACATATTTGGTTGGGTTAATGTAAACTTTTCTGGACGACCCTCGGAATCCTGGATGTCAAGGAACTGCAGAACCGTTAAACCTTCCATCATTGCCGCAGTGGAATTACCCAAAAATTTCGATTTTGGGACCGTTGTTCCATCAACCCTTATGTTAGACTCAGGTATCATGTAAAAATACGAAGACTTCGGTGGGTGGTGGCTGGTTTGCTCTGAAAAGTAAAAAGCTTGTTGTTTATTGGGGAGATCCCAATAGCAAGTGAAGTGTTCACCCAACACAGGGTTCAAGGGCTTCTTGACCGCCTTGGGAGCAATATGCCAGCCCGACAGATACCATTTCACGACTCCCACAAATCTTCTTAAATCGTCTGTTTCTTGATGGGCTTCCAGCAATATATCCGGAAACTGAAGTTGATTCGTGATTCTTTCGAGCATTGACTTCTTTTCTAAAATGAATGTTGGCAGAGTTATTCTTGATAGGTCGCATCCTGGTTTCAATTGGGATATAATTCCAAGCAAGATACTTTGACCTGACTCGTCATTCTCATCAATATCGTCGGTATCTACTAAACTCCTACTTGAAGCATTCGTTGCCGGTGTTGGTTCTTCTAGTGCCGCTGCTGACCTAGTTTTCAGTTTGTTCAACGGCATCTGAGCTCTGTATAGTTTCGATTTTCGAGTGTAAACGGTAGCTAAATGTTCGAGCGAATTCCGATTTACGTTTGCTCAATCTTTAAATTTGGGCCCTGAATTTTTCTTGCCCCTGTGATCACAAGCTCACTTTACACCAAGCGTATGAAATTGTCAGCTACAGATAATCTACTTGACTACAAACTATGTAAAAGGTGTAGGAAACGTTACGAGACCCCGACCCAGCAAATTCGTCCACTTGATGAGCGGTATGAAAATAAACAGGTAAAATGCATTCTAATGATAAAGTATTCTGTAAAAGTAGGATAACTCAGCTGACTTAGGAGCCAGCAAGAATGTTTGGCGAAGTTGGCGCAGTGGGTTCGTACTGAGCTGGCTTACTCTCACCGTGGGATTTGTTGTTTCCTGAAACGTCTGTGCCATCAACAGATTCTTCAGCTTTTAGTGAGTTAGATTTTGGCCTCTTAGTCTTCTTGCTCTCCTTGTCCAGCTTTTTCCTCTTGCTGTGCTTGACTGGTCTTTCTTCGCCTTCCGTATATACGTTGTCAGGCAAGTCATAGAGTTTCACATACTTTATCATCAACGAAAACATATCAGTGTCATCGTATTCGCTGAATGAGCGGCAAAGATTAAAAAAGTCAGAGCAGGGAACATGTATGTCAACCTGTTTCTTCCCATCAAGTGCGACATCAAGTCCAATATACATGGTTGTTATATGGACCTGTGCCTTGTCCTTAACACTGTCCGCATCTTTGTTCTCATCAGTGACCTCAGTGTACTGCGCCAAAATCCCCTGAGCCTTGTGCGTTCCATAATTATCAATGATGTCCTTACATTGCGCTTCATTGTCGTACACATATGAAGCCTCGAAGGGTTTTGTGAAGGGGTGGGCCAGGTTTATTCCACCAAGGGTTTCTAACTTTTGAACGAGTAACCTGAGCTTACTTTCCACCAGTCCACTCCATTTCAGATGCTGCTCGCTGGATCCCGAAGTGGAGGCCATGACAGTCAAGTAAAACTTGTACTTGTAAAAGAAATCATGTTTTCTAAACAAATCGGACCAGGTCTTTTTGTTAGAGAATATTTCACTCGATATCTGCGCCCCTCTCTCCAACTCTGCCAAAATCACCTTTTTTGTGGATTCGCTTATGTTATGCGTGGCACACATAGACGGGTATGCTGGGGTTATAACAGGCATTTTGTGCGACCTGTCTTGCGCATATATTCTAGGGTTCCAAACCCGTACTTGAAGCGGGCCATCCTCAATGGGTTTCAGCAAGACGGGCTGAGGCCAATTCCATTTGGTTAAAATATGGAAAAAACGAGTCAGAATCACCGCACTACATGCATTAGGATACAGTTGGCATATTCTAGCCACCAACATAGCCCACGCAACACCTCCTGGAAATCCGAATACATTTGCATAGACAGCTCTTCTCTGAGCCCACAACTTGATAGCCCTCAAGGCAATTTTGAAAGAAGTAGGCTTCGGAACAAGCTGCAAAATTTCGTCGGTAACTCGGGTACCATTCAAAGCTCTCAAATCCTTCTCGTCCAAGTTCCGCAAAAGATTTTTGTCTGCCAAAGTTAAATTTGCTGGCACCTGTGCAATATCTAAACGTGCGCAAATCAAATCAATTGAGATGCCACTAAATTTAATTTTAATGATTGGTACGAAAGCATCCGGTACTGGTGCAATCTCCTCTAGTTCACATCTTGTTCTCAATATTTGGTCGAAAACAGTAAAAAAGTCTTCGCGAGTAACATGCTTCGGCACAACGATCAACGTGTCTATATCACTACCAGGACCGTGCACACCAAGTCTATAAGAGCCGAAGGTGAAAATCTTCCCCCCGGCATCCTTAGCCATCCCATCTGACATGTTTTTTTTCTTCGACACCTGAAAAACGAAGTCCTGAGCCAGGTTCTGAAGAATATGTAAAACTTCTACCCTCTTTTTGGTGTCGTCCTCTGACTCAAAAGATTTCTCTTTCTTCAATTCCTGAATTAGCGCATCATTCAATTGATTTTCTGCAGCTGTGGGCCCTGCTGTGGAGATAGGGCCTGTGACACCATATGTCTTCTGCTGGCTCATTATATATGGACCGTTAATATTTCCTAGGTAACCTCGATTCGATAGTCCGTGATCAGTTTACGCTGGCTTGTGATTGGCTTCAATATTCAAGGCAGAAAGTGATTCGCTTAAGCTTGATCCACTTTGATGAGGAGGGGTGGCCTTTATCTCAGATATATTCGGTGAGGAGAAGATTCAAAACAATGAGCTCGTTTCCACAAGCAGTCTTAGTTTCCCACGAAAGGCTGATGAATTCTTTAGGCCCAGATCCAGTACTTTTGGCTGAGTGAGGTTTAGCGACTACATTTAGTTTTGTGCTAGAGCTTCAAAAGTGTCGGGTAACACAACAAAAAAAATGTTTGATGTTTAGGAAAGGTGGCGAAAAGGGGCCACTATTAACCCAGATATCAACTAGTTATCAAATTAAATCAGAAATACAAAGCACAAGATGGATGAGGCATTGATATCAACCATTAACAAGCTGCAAGATGCGCTAGCTCCTCTAGGGGGTGGATCCCAATCACCTATCGATTTGCCTCAGATCACCGTTGTTGGATCGCAATCTTCCGGGAAATCATCTGTCTTGGAAAACATTGTGGGGAGAGATTTCTTACCAAGAGGTACAGGAATTGTTACTAGGAGGCCGCTTGTTCTGCAATTAATCAATAGGAGGTCTACCAAAAGTTTGCCTTCCAAGCCTGACAAGAATGACTTACTTGAGTTAGAAAATGAACACCCTGTAAAGGGACAGTCAGAAGATAACGTAGATGAGTGGGGCGAGTTTTTACACATTCCTGGTAAGAAGTTTTACAACTTTGATGAGATTCGGCAAGAAATTGTGAATGAAACGGACAAGACTACCGGTAAAAACGCAGGTATTTCGTCTGTGCCGATCAATTTAAGAATCTATTCTCCACATGTCTTGACGTTGACATTGGTTGATTTGCCAGGCCTTACGAAGGTTCCCGTGGGTGACCAGCCCGCGGACATAGAAAAACAAATCAAAGATATGCTACTAAAATACATTTCGAAGCCCAATGCGATAATTTTGTCTGTGAACGCTGCCAATACTGACTTGGCGAATAGCGACGGCTTGAAGTTGGCGCGGGAGGTTGACCCTGAGGGTACTCGAACGATTGGTGTTCTTACCAAGGTTGATCTAATGGATCAGGGTACAGATGTGATTGATATTTTAGCTGGAAGAGTAATTCCTTTGAGATACGGATATATTCCAGTCATCAATCGTGGACAAAAGGACATCGAGGTTAAAAAGACCATCAGATTAGCATTGGAGGACGAGAAAAGATACTTTGAAAATCATCCTTCGTACAGCTCCAAAGCACACTATTGTGGTACCCCTTACTTAGCTAAAAAACTTAACTCGATACTTCTCCACCACATCAGGCAAACACTGCCTGATATAAAGAATAAGATCGAGATCACTTTGAAAAAGTATCAGGCTGAATTAATGAGCCTTGGCCCTGAAACGATGGACTCGCCGAACTCAATTGTGTTGAGTATGATCACTGATTTTTCCAAAGAATACACTGGGATCCTTGATGGTGAGGCTAAAGAGCTATCTAGTCAAGAACTTTCAGGTGGCGCACGTATTTCATTTGTGTTCCATGAAATATACAAAAATGGTGTAAGAGCCCTTGACCCCTTCGACCAGATCAAGGACTCCGACATTAGAACAATCATGTACAACAGCTCAGGTTCCGCGCCATCTTTGTTTGTGGGGACTGAAGCTTTCGAAGTTCTAGTTAAACAGCAAATTAAGCGTTTCGAGGAGCCAAGTCTCCGCCTTGTGAGTTTGGTGTTCGATGAACTGGTTCGCATATTAAAACAAATCATATCTCAGCCCAAGTATGCCAGATACCCCGGGCTCAGAGAGGCGATGTCCAATTTTTTTGTACAATTTCTGAAGGAAGCAATAATACCAACTAACACATTTGTTTCGGACATAATTCAGGCTGAACGAACTTATATAAACACTGCTCATCCAGACCTTTTGAAGGGATCCCAAGCAATGGCTATGATCGAAGAGAAACTGCACCCACGACAGATTAGTGTTGACCCAAAAACTGGCAAGCCTCTTCCGAACCAGGTACCCCAACCTCAGCCTCAGCAGACCGAAGAAAAGTCCAGCTTTTTCGGTGGCTTTTTCTCCTCTAAAAATAAAAAGAAGCTTGTTGCTCTAGAATCACCCCCTCCTGTCCTGAAGGCAACTGGGCAAATGACGGAACGTGAGACAATGGAAACAGAGGTAATCAAGCTTTTAATTGAGAGTTATTTCAATATTGTCAAAAGAACTATCGCAGATGTGATTCCTAAAGCTGTGATGCTCAAGCTTATCGTTAAAAGCAAGAACGATATCCAGAAAATGCTCCTGGAGAAGCTGTATGGAAATCAAGATCTCGCGGACTTAACGAAGGAGAATGACATCACGATTCAAAGGAGAAAAGAGTGTCATAAAATGACGGAAATTTTACGCAATGCGAGTGATATTGTCTCCTCTGTCTAGATTTATTCATACAGTGTTTGATAAAATGATAATTTCTTATAAAAACAACAGAAAACTGTCTGTAGAGGGGCTTATATAAACTTGGTCTCGATCGTTCATGAAAACATGAACCATAATTTATGATTATTTGAAAGGTGTGACAAAGCAAATATAAAAATAAAACTGTTCAATAAAGAATTAGGCTTCGGAACTAATAAACATCCTTACAATTAAAAAAACAAAGTGTTTAATATACAAGCTTTAAAAATATATAAATGTTGATTTTTTACTTTGAAACTAAGAATAAATCTGTCAGCTGACTTTAGAATTGTCAGATTTTCGGCATTTTTTTATTGTTTTGCGGCGAGGCATTGATTTTACACTTTATTATTTCTCCAGGATTTAACATATAGAGGACAACAATAGGTTTAGGAGACGTCATTGAGAAGCGATGCTTAATCTTTTCAACATTTCAGATAGGGCTTCAATGCGTACTAATATGGACGTCTCAAACCAACCATCGATGATTGGTTTTGCTTATGGCCTAGTTATTCGCTATTTGTAGGGTAGCTTCAATTTTTTGAGGATCTCAGATGTTTTAGGGTATATAAAAATACATTGGAAATAATCTCTTCTATCCAAAACTAGAAACGGAGAGGGCCTGTTACGAAAATGAGTGACGAGCTATGAAACTTGCTAACTTATTTGAAGGCATTTGATGGTCCCAAAAACCAAAATTAATGTTGAGGTTTTAATTGTCTACCCTCGATTTCCAAAGTTCGTCAGTGGTAATAACACGTGCAACTTAATTCACTGTGGTGGTTGGCCGCACTTCTTCGCGACTCACGTCACTTCCCTCTATATATAAGAGCTTTGAATTGGGTCAAGACATTGGTTGTTTAGATCGCCAGAATTATACAGAGCATACGTTACATATTTTTCTACAATGTCTACCAACATAACCTGGCATCCTAACTTGACCTATGAAGAGCGGTCTGAATTGAGAAAACAAAACGGTGCTACTGTCTGGTTGACTGGTCTCAGTGCATCAGGGAAAAGGTTCGTATGAGTGGGTCATAATGTTCTTTTATAGCTACTAACTTCATATAGCACTATTGCGTGTGCCCTTGAGCAACTTCTCCTCGGCGAAAATGTGGCCGCATACAGATTGGACGGTGACAACATTAGATTTGGGCTAAACAAAGATTTGGGATTTTCCGAAAAAGATAGAAACGAGAACATCCGGCGTATATCAGAGGTTTCGAAATTGTTCGCAGACTCATGCACCATTTCCATAACTTCATTCATATCCCCTTACCGCGTAGATCGCGATAGAGCTAGAGCATTACACAAGGATAGCGGGCTCAAATTCGTTGAGGTTTTTGTTGATGTCCCATTAGATGTCGCCGAGCAAAGAGACCCAAAAGGCCTATATAAGAAGGCGAGGGAGGGAATCATAAAAGATTTCACTGGCGTTTCAGCGCCATACGAAGCCCCTGACACCCCTGAACTCCACTTAAGAACAGACAAGCAAACAGTTGAGGAATGTGCTCAGCAAATTTATCTATACTTGAAGAAGGAATCCATCATTTGAGCTGTTGTATGTTTTATTTTAATATCAATTACCTCTTTAGACTATTAAGCCTCGCTTGAAGCTCGTCATCAGCACTAACTGTCCCCGGTCCTCCTGAAGTCATTGATTCTGCAACTTTTTCTGGTGAGCCTTTCTCAGAAGTTTCTACAGGATCTTGAGGAGTGCTTTGAAGCTTCACGTTCAGGTCCACTCCTATTTCATCTAAAACTCTGTTGACAATTTCATCCGCTTCGTCGTCCTCCTCCAACTCGTCTCCCATAACATCGTCTATAGCCTCATCCATAAATTCTTGACGTTGATCCATGAGATCGCTTTGCTTTTCAAATTCGGCAGAGATCCGCTGCAGTTGCGGTAGGTTCATTGACCTGTTCATAGAGGCTAGCAAGCCGGTTGCTTCTCTCATTGAGCTAGTCATTTGGTCGCTGCTACGAACCGCTTGAATCCTAAGTGAAATTGCTTGGAGTTGCGTCTTCATGTTGTTGAACTTAGAAATGTGTTTTCTTGTTCGCACTAGGTCTTTGGCCTGTATTTTGGCAGCGCTTACTTGGCCGTCTTTAGCCGATCTCTTTATATCGGAAATCAGCTTTTTTTCTTGCTGCTCAAGCTTCCTTCGCTCTCTTTCTAATTCGCGTTGCGTCCTTTCCAACGCTCTTTGGTTCTACCATATCTAGTTAGTTCTTAGTCTTTCAGCTTCATGTAAGACATATAACTTACCTTCTTTAGGCGCTCTTGAGGCGTTAGGCTTTTGCCAAAAACCCATTCAAATAGTGCCATGCTATCCAAAGGTTTTTCTGTCAAAGTTATTTGATATGTAAACTATTGTGGGTTGTATCTATTATCAGGGATAGATTGAGATTCATTACTGCTACCACACTTTACCCGGTTGACAATAAACTGAAAAAAAAATTTGATGAAATCATTGGCACAATGTAGAGTAGTTTAGTTCAAATTAAGTAAGATTCTACAATGCTGTATGAGTTGGTCAGCGTTGTTCGTGTGGTGAATCCGCTGTCTGCGAATACAGAAGCTAAAGAATTGGCTACCACTATTGGGAAGCTTATTATCCAGAATAGAGGTGTTGTCAGGCGAGTACTTCCTGTGGGAAACAAGTTGCTCCCAAGGATTTTAAAGAAGGACCAAGAACAGCATTTTCAAGGTTACCACTTCCTCATGCTGTTTGATGCGTCGGCCGCGGTGCAATCTGAAATCTTGCGGACGTTGAAAAAAGACCCTCGTGTCATCAGGTCATCTGTTGTTAAAATTGACACATCAAAGCAACTTGATGTCGCTTCTTCCATTGAAAGAGCAGCAGGCTATAGCTCAATTTTGGAAAAGGTGAAAAAAGATGCGTTTTAGAATTCATTACTCCCATTTCATCTGCATTTCTTGTCCATAGTTTTATTTCCGTCTCACTCTGAATGAGTTATCTAACAAAATGCTAATCTGGCTAATTATACAGATCGTGCCTAGTTCAGGTTTAAGGTGCTGTTTTTGTGCTATATTCAGTCGATTCGTTGCTTGCTGGGCCTTGCCCCCGAAACGAAATCATCCTGTACATCGGCGGATGTGTTTGACGTTGCAGAAGACCGAGACACAGATCTATCATGGTCGAATATCGAAGGGGGTTCACTGTTTTCCATAGCGTTCAATTCAAAATCTGTATCAATAGCCAGAGGAACCGCCAAAGATTCGGGGTCGCCCCCGTCACCGCTCAACGGGTCGGCCTGCCAAACGCTAAACTTCTTAATGTCGGCATACGACCAACGAGAATAAACAGAAGGCTCCGGAAGGGGTAAGTGAAAATACTTGGTATATTGGAAGATGGTATAAGATAGTACCGATCCTGCCATTAGATCCACAAAATAATGATGGGTTAGATACATTGTCGACCACCATAACCAGCAAACGTAAAATATGAAAACAGGCTTCAATTTAGGAAACACGTAAGAAAAAAACAAGGCTTCCATCGTTGCGCAACCTGAGTGCAGAGAAGGAAGCGCCCCAAAAATCACAGCAGAGTTGGAAAAACCTTCAGTGTAAACAGTGATGCCGAGGTATTCATCGATTCTTGCCAAACCTCCCGGCGAACCTTTCATCTTGTAGTTTGCAGGGGTAAGGCCGTAGTGTATTTTGTACCAAGGAGGGGCCGCTGGTAACAAATTCTGCATAATAACTCCAACAAGGTTCATATACCCAAAGGCAAATGCATAGCCCCTCAGCAAAGTTGGAGGACCACAGAGGAAAAGAATTATGGCCACAACGAATGGCGCTCCAAAGTGGAAGATTCCATATGGCAGCCATGCAAATATATCCATAGGTTTGTTTAAAGAAGCAGCAAGAATGTCGCTCAAGTTGTCACCATACAGAATAGTTTCAATAGCAGGAAGTACTTGTACAGTTATTGGAGGTCTATGTTTGGCGTCAAAGGTAGAAGACGTGAAATATAATGCTAACCAGGTGAATATAGGCAACGCGTTGAAGAAGAACTGAGATGTGGCAGGTAGAAGGAATAGTACTCCAAAAATTGCATAGACAGAGAGCTTCAAAACTAGTGCCGCGGGGTGAACTATTAGCACGAACAATAGCACGCTTCCCAAGAAGGCATAATGACAAAAGTCTCCCAACGAAGGTATGTAGCTTCGCAGCCTTTGTAAGGTCTTTGATGGATCGAGGCTGGTTTCTAAATCGGAAACCTTGGAGTTGGTAGGCCTGTGCGACAAAAACAGTCTCTTGAATATTTCCGACATTGATGGCACGTAATTCGAGCCAATTTGAATGCGCTGGGTAAAATTAAGATTCGAGGCGGCGCGAACAGCTGGAAGCACTCTAAAATTTGATCTGTGCCCGTCTATTGAGCTTCCCAGATATATCTCCCTAGACAGTTCTATGGGGTAAAACTAGCCAAAGTACAAATGAACAAATTTGTCCCTTGCTAGCCGATTATAATGGTTTCTCGCTTTGTATTTTTTTTGTTTTTTTTTGTGAGCGATGGAGTTTCCCGCTATATAATCATTCATAGGCGTGAAGCGTACATAGCTACATATTGAATCATATATCCATACTGGTCGCTCACTGGAGACACCATACGATTCGAAATCCCACATAAACTTCAACTGATTTATCTTCAAGTCCGTTCTCAGCGTTAGGAATGCTAGAAGAAGGAGTTCGCAGGTCCTCTCGCAGGAATAAAGGAACAAACAAGTATTTGCAAGACCAAAGAACAGCGGAACTCGAATATGTGAAAGCTAGAGCTAAAAAACGTGAAGTCGAGGCTGACGACCGCGAGATCTCGGACTCTGTGAGGTGTCTTGTTTGTGGTACTACCGATGAAAACTACGATGAGGATAATGATCCACATGGGGACATGATACAGTGTGACAAATGTTACACTTGGCAACACATAAAATGTATGATTGGTCAAGAGGAAGCAGATAAAATTGGAACCTATTACTGCAGCATTTGTGCGCCTTCAAGCTACCCTAATCTAAAATATTCAATAGATTCTCAAGCAGTTAAAAAATCGCATGCTATCAAAACTTCCGAACCTGATGATGAGTTAGAGGACTTTCAAAAGGATCTGTCTGATGAGAGTGCTAACGAGAAACTGGAAGAAGACTTTGTACGCCCAACAAAACGAAGGAAACATAACGGCCGCAAAAACGTAACAACGAATTCCACGAGAAACCAGGGTTTTAGGCTGAGAGATTCTGCACTCAAGATGTTCAGAGATCTTTTTGCGAAGTATGTTATTCCTGACACTGTCCAAGCTCGCCGTTTTCAGCCTCCCTCCCAGCTTTCATGCGAGCAATACGCGAATACTTTAGCCACCGAACTGGAAGAGGAGCTTTATGCAACAAACGTAGGACAGGAAGAGAGTAAATTCAATGAAGTGTACAAAGAAAAAGTACGGGTTTTGTTCTCGAATCTGAAAGATCAGAAAAACATCGATATGAAGGCCTTGGTAGTCAATAGAGCTCTGCCGTTCAATAAACTTGTCAAAATGTCAGTGAATGAGCTTGTTAATCCCGATCTTAGAAGCTTTAAAGAGAAAGTAGGCAGCGAGGCCTTGACGCAGCTTATTCTAGAACAGCCTCATAAACCTAGATATTTCAAAACTCACAAAGGGGAAGAACTAATAGAAGACCCAAATGACTACGAGCCAGAAGACATGATATTTAACAAAGATATTTTGATTACGAAGCGGGGGGCTAGTCCTGAGAATTCACTAGACGAAACTCCAAATGAGACGAGCGTTAAGGTCACGCCTGTGCAAACCAGTCAAGAATCAGATCAGATATATGACGGTAGTAGCCTCGATGGAGATGAAAACACATGGAAATGCACGATGGATTACAAAGAGCTAGATTGCAAGTTCTCAGGAAGCGTAGAGTTTATTGGATCCTCTCAGGAAATGAGTTATACGATACAGCGCGACGCCGTAGGGGATTCTACATTTGTAGTCGAAGGAAGACTGAGTGGTGAGGAAGCAGAGAAATACATACGCCAGATGGCGTCTAGTCGTGCATTTCTAGTTTATGCTATCAAGCCAGGGGACAGTAGCCAAGTTGACGCGTTCGAGCATATGTTTGACTTTCTGAGTTCACGGCAAAGATACGGTGCTTTGGTTTCCAAGAGGCAATACGTGCGCCACGTTTATGTCATCCCAAAAACGGAGACACTTCAATCAGAGGTCTTCAACTTCCTAGCACTTAACGAAATTGAGCATAATCTTAAAAATCAGAAGTGCTTATTTGTGGTATTGATTTTACGGTTGGACATGCTGGATCTTAAATAAAAAGTCGCCAACCTGGCGTTTAATGGATAGTTTGGTGTTTTTCATTCTTTAATTAGCTTAAGTAGAACGTGTTCTAAGCAGCGAAATGGGAATCAAACTCAGTAAAAAGGTTTTTAGATATACATTATGTTACTGAAATAATATATATTTCATGCCCCGGTGGAAAAGAAGATGGTTTATGTTCAGTCGTTGACAAACTCTCGTTTAAGCCTTAGCGACAGCCTTCTTAACAGCGTATCTTCTTTGCTTTCTCAAAACCATGACTTGGAATCTCTCGAAGTCAGACAAAGCAGCACGTCTCTCACGTTGAGCAATCTTCTTAGCCCAAGAGGAAGCGGCCCACTTCTCGGCAACACCAGCAGAAACCCACTTCTTAGCGACAACGGCAGTCTTGGCACCTCTTGGCAAAGCGAAGGTCAAAGGAGTCAAAACAACGTGGCCCAAGTTCACGGACTGACGTGGGACGTTGGTCTCTGGACCGTCAATCAAAGCCTGTGATAGCGTTAGTAAAGTAGAACAAAACCATGTTGCGAAGGATACAGAAGCGATGACTGTGATTCGTTGTGCCTCCTTATACCGGCACCTTGAAAGGGTTTCCCAGTCTTAGTGCATGGTATGCAAGTTCCTTAGCAAGTCCCTTGCTTTCATATCATTTCTAACATACTCTTTTTTGGTCAATGATTTCGACAATAGCGGCCAGCTTACCGGCGGAAGGGCCCTTCTTGATCAAGACGACACGACCAACCTCAACCAATCTCCATTGAGAGTTCTTGACAATAGATTCAGAGGACATTTTTAAACTTGCTCTTCTGCTGAAGTTAGGTACTATTCGCAGCTGTATTGACGATTATGGCCAGAAGTTGAGTTTGGTAAGTACCCATCCATCCACCACAGCACCTACCATTCGTGGTTCTGCGTGGTGAGTCGTCCGGCCTCTCACAAGTTCTCAGAAACTGCGTGGTTCATGAGAGGGATATCCTGGACTTGAGGAAAATTTTGTCATTTTTTTTCAGGGCCGACGAAAATGTGCACAATAAATCTATAGATGGACATTACAGAGTGTGGTGGGTGGGTGGTGTCATGACCAAATATTCAACAACAGTCCAAACCAACACCAGTTGGATGAGGGCTAGCCTTGGACATGGAGCGGTGCCAGGAAAAAACTGATTTCCCAAGAAGGTATTTAAGCGAAGATTAATTTACATTATCCAACCACATCGGCAATAGTCTAAACTAAGTCCTTGAGTATTCAACCAAGTGATAATCGTTCTGACAACAATGGAAACAAGCTCTTTCTGATAACAATCAAGAGAATACCTCAAAGGATGATATAATTTGCGATTGAGTACAGGATATCCTGAAGCATGCCTAGCTTCATATAAGGGAATCTTGCAGCATGTAATCACATTTTGCTCTGACGAGATCTTTACCCACTCATGGAACGGATTGTTTTAATAGAGGGTCTGCCGATATTCAGATGAAGTCGGTCGTTGTTGACAGAAGGATATCACAAGGAAGATGACTTAAATATGCTGAGATGATGAAAAAAGTTGCCTAAGTTGAATTTTATGAAAAACGAAAAACTTATAACACCAAGATCTACTCTGATTCAGTTTTCGTAGCCCAGCTTGTTAAATCGTGTCTTGAGGTCGTGACAGTCGAGGTGGTTAAGCCCTCGCCGAGACTTGTAGAATCCTTTAAAACTCTCCGTATGTAATTACCTCATCAAAGTCTAACGGATTGTAAGGAAACCAAATTTATCGTCAATACTTCAGGTTCTTGGGCCAAAGACTGACAGATGTCAAGTTCCAGATATGCACAACTAGAGAGCAACGTAAGTCATTTAATATGTTCAGTGCTCCGCTCTTCAACTGTATGCACCTAACCACTAACTAATTCAGAACGATCAAAGACTCGATGAGCTAGCAAATAAACTCTCGACGTTTAGACGAGTGAATCAGGAGATTGGAGATGACGCACGTGCTGACTCCTCCGTAATGGACCAACTTCAAAATCAGTTTAGCTCTTTAATGGTGAATGTCAAGAATTCATCCTCGAGATTAACGCGTTCGATGAACGCCGGTAATAACATATGGAGAATGGTGGGACTAGCGCTGTTATTGTTTTTTATTATGTACGCTTTATTCAAGCTATTCTAGGCATCGCCTACACATTGCGGTTCAATGTTATGAATCAATTCAGCTGGGTTTCAGCCGAGTCTTTGCCCAGTCTGTAGGTCCCTATCCCTTTGCCCCAATTAATCTTAGACCTAGTTACTGGTAGTCTTCTCCTCAAAAGTTTGAATTCTTTCTCGTTGAGGTTCGAAAACGAGTTGCTCATTTCGGCTTCCACCTCGTTTTCTAGGGTCTTTATGGAAACTACTGCGCTTGATGCTGCATTGTCCTCGACATCTTTGCTAAACTTGAAGTTCACGTTTCCATCCTCGAAGTAATGAACATCTATATCGATCGTGCCCTTTAAAATTTGGGATTTCAAGTTATAGGTGTAGCTTGATCTCCAGTGACCGTTCCAGAAATTCCCCGGGCTGTACCTTGTACTGGAGATAAAAATAACAACATCGTCAGGCTCATCTCTAGGGTAAACTGCATACGCTACATCTCCAGTGAAATTCTTGGATGCATATCTTTCCAAATCTTCATATAGGCTCTTTTGTTGGGCCGTGTATTCCTGATCATAACTTTCCACATCCATACCGGTACGATTCAAATGGTCGACGGAAAACGCGATAGAGCGCACGGGGTCAAAGAACTTCGAGCCTTTCTTGTTGTACTCCGATATGATAACGAGCTCCCTATTCACCTCTATTGGAATCAGGTTTTTGATGTTGTAGTGCACCACAGCTTCAGTGATAGCCTCCTCGGCTTGATTCCCCGCAATTGTCTTCAAATCCTTTACAACATCTTGAATTTCTCCAGATGGTGCATCGGAAATGATTGATTCAATAATTGTCTCGAAGTTTGAAGGCATAAAAAGTGTTTACGTCCCCTCAGTACAGTGCTTTAATATCTTCTATGTGATAATATAGGGGAATGTACATATTTTCGTCTTTCAAAAAATCGAGGAAAGCTGATTTTACGAACAAATATACCCTCTTCTTTAAAGAGCCGCGAAATTAGCCTATATACCCGTGCCCTGATTGCTAACTGGATATGGAACCTGGTATGCTGGCCGATGTTCAGAAGGGCGCGTGTTCTGGGGCTGTTGCTGATAGTTCTGGGGCTGTTGCTGATAGTTCTGGGGCTGTTGCTGATAGTTCTGGGGCTGTTGCTGATAGTTCGGGGAACCCTGCTGATATAACTGCGGGTCCTGATGGTGGCTCGGATGCTGTTGACTCTGCTGTAGCTTGACAGAGTGTGTTGGGTATTGGTTAGGTTGGGACTGCCCCGTCAGGAAGCTTTGAGCGTGTACATAGGGGCCCCCGGACACAGTTCGGCGGCCGGAAGCACTGACTGCAAAAGCATGGGGTTCGTGCGCCTGTTGCAGTCCTACAGGATGGCTATAGGTTCCGTTGCCAATGCGTTCAGGAGACAGTCTTTGAACGGAATTCGCTTGGCTAGCCCCGTCTAGCAGGCGATTATAAGATGCCTCAGCATCTGCTAAGACTTTTCGCAACGAAGAGTATTCTTCCTTCTTTTGGGCGTAGTCCCCAATCATTTTCGTAAGCTGTGGCCGAAGAGGCGTCACAACGCTGTACAAATTGTTCACCTCTTCATCCTGGGTTAGTTCGGGGTCGTTAGCACTGTCGATCATTCTTTTGTGAAGCCTATCCACATTTCGAGCCTGGCTAAAAACTGCCTCTTCATTTGCCTTTTGCTGACGCTGTTGCTCAAGGGTCTTTTCTGCTACAGGGGTAACGTAATTCAAAGGAAATATTCCAACCCTGCCCCTCAATCGGCCCCTCCACCAATCCCTATACACCTGTTCGATCACGACAATTATATCTCCCTTGCGAAAGGATAATTCATCAGACTCTCTACCGGCGAGATCATGAAGAGCTCGGACTTTCCTTACCGCGGTCTGGCTTTGTGGCTCGCTATAGTCTGTCGACTCAACTGATTTTAGGTTGAGTACCTTGTTTTCAGTGTTCCGCACCATATTTTGGGATTTTGATTGCTCGTATTCTAATATTGAAAGCTTTAATGCTTCTTCTAGCTCCTTTTCTTCATTGCGCTTTGTTTCAGTACTCATTTCTTTCTTCTGAGGCACTTTCTCTTGGACAAGGAGATGCGGTGCTTGGGTGCTAATTGTCATGTACAGGTCTTCCATGGATTTTAATGAAGAATCACGCTTGAACGAGTCACTCAGTTGTTCCACAACCTTGGCGACTTCCGTTTTGACAACTAGATGGACCTTTGGATTCTCTATAAGGCCATATAGCACTTTTGTGAACCCCTTGGAACTTATAGCTTGTTGAAGCCTTGAGCCGCAGTTCTCTGCCAAGGACACGACAAGAGATAATGTGCGCAGCACAACATTAGCGTCATCCTCTTTTAGCCGTTCCTCTACAATATCTATGGCAAGGCGACCCCTATCTTCTGGATCATCCCTAACTAAGTCACACACCTCGATGATAAATTGCCAGTTATCAACCCGTAGCTTGCCGTCCGTAGCTCGTAATATCGCATCTCTTAAACTCTGATTGGAAGACATGAAGCCTAGGTTGGAATGTATCTTTATTTAAATCCTTCAAACAATTAGCTCTTTATGCGTGTATCGTGTTCGTCTCAAATGATCTATTGCTATTTAGATATGAAGTTCAGGATTAGTAGACCTCGCATGATGTTTCATTATAATGACAAAGGAATAATCTACAGAATAGAACATCATGTCTTCCCACCTCCAGAAGCCTACAGTAAGGGCAAGGAGGACATCCTCCGTTGGTGCGATCAACCTGGGTGACAATAAAGTTCCGGGTCTGTCAACAATGAAAGAATCAGAACAGTCAAAAACAGCTGCACTAGAAAGGATGAGGGCCCTATCTGAAGCATCAAAGGGCGATGTTGATTTACTGAAAAAGTTCTATTTGACATACCGGGAGATGAGTTACCGTCACACATGGCTTACTCCATTAGTGATACTTCTAGCCGTTTATGGCGCTTACTTTTTGTCCGGTAATCGGACGGCTTCGAACCCTTTACATCCATTTGTTGCGATTTCTTATCAGGTGGGGGACTCTGATATGTATGGAAAAGGCATTGGTGATCTTTGCTTTGTATTTTACTACATGGTCTTCTTCACTTTCTTGCGGGAGTTTTTAATGGAATGCGTATTGCGTCCTTTCGCCTCTGCATTGGGCGTTACAGGTGAACACAAAACGAAGAGATTAATGGAGCAAGCCTACTCGATCATTTACTATGGTATATCAGGGCCCTTTGGCCTCTACATCATGTACCACACTGACTTATGGCTGTTTCGTACTGCGCCCATGTATGCGACATATCCCGATTTAACGAATCAATTTTTGTACAAGGTGTTCTACCTGGGCCAGGCTGCTTTTTGGACACAGCAAGCCTGCGTTTTGGTTCTTCAATTGGAAAAACCAAGAAAGGACTTCAAGGAACTGGTTTTTCACCATATTGTCACTCTAGCGTTAATTTGGTTGTCGTACGTTTTCCATTTCACAAAAATGGGCCTTGCTGTCTATATAACAATGGATGTGTCTGACTTCTTCCTCTCCCTCTCCAAGACACTCAACTACCTAGATTCGGCCCTTACTGCTCCAGTTTTTTTCATTTTTGTTGCTTCTTGGACTTACCTTCGTCATTACATTAATTTAAAAATTCTGTGGTCAGTACTAACAGAATTCCGTACCGTGGGCGACTACACTTTGAATTTTGCTACCCAGCAATATAAGTGTTGGATATCGCTTCCTATCGTTTTCGTTTTGATATCGGCCCTTCAATTAGTGAACTTATACTGGCTGTTCTTAGTCATGCGTATTCTGTACCGTTTGCTGTTCAAAGGAATTCAAAAAGACGAAAGAAGTGAGAGCGAATCTGAAGAAACGGTGCAAATAGACAAACATGAGAACGCTGACGAAGGAAATATCTCCCAAAGTGAACCCCGTTCGGCGTTGAAAAAGGAAAATTAAGCTGATCTATGGCGCGGTCTTCCTGTGTTTTTTCCTGGCCATGATTCCGCGTCTGGTACTTGGTCATTGCATCGAGTGGATGCATGTTAAATTAGACTGAATGCTTCTATGAAACTTTATGTACAAGATTTAAGCTTTCACTCCTTAAAGAGCAGCTTTGGCTAGACGAGATTTCAATCCAGCTTCGCCGGCCTTTGCCAAAACACTCAAAATCAGGTTTACCGAACGTAAGGAGTCATCGTTGCCGGGAATTGGGTACGTGACCAGAGATGGTTCTGAGTCAGTGTCAATAATGCCCACTGTAGGTATTCTGGCTTGCATCGCTTCATTCAAAGCATTTCTGTTTTCAGTTGGGTTCAAAATCACCAGCAGATCAGGCTTAACGATAGCAGCCTCTTCATCGGCAGTGAGGGGCCTATTTGTAGGGGTGTCAGCAAAGTCAACTTCATGCCTCTCCCAAACGCTAGATATTTCAGTTGGATTCGTGAGCGTACCTGGAATCCATCTAGTGGATACGTAGAACCCGTTTGTTCGTTTTGCTGCTTCCTGCAGAGCTCTTTTCTGGCCGTCTCTAGTTCCCAAAAATAGTACAGTGCCGCCTTTTTCGGCGACTCCCTGAACTACTTTAGCGGCTCGTTTAAGGCTCGAAAGCGTCTTGTTCAAGTCAATTATGTGAATACCTTTATACTCTCCATAAATGTACGGCTGCGTACTGGGTCTCCAGAGTGATGTAGATTGCCCCAAATGTACACCAGCTGCAAGTAATTTGGAAATAGAGAGTTCCTCAATCATAGGCGGGTTGAAGATGTCATGATGAGGATAGTAAACGTTTTCCATGGAAGCCCCTAGTTTGGCTGTCATTTCAGCGTGTTTTATTTGACGTAAAAAAAGTTCTTGGCTTGTGTAAGGCTTATCCTTTGGAGAGGGGACAAGGAATGGGAATGTTTTTATCCGTGAGTACGTGGGTGCCATAATTCTTTTCCCACTGTCCTCCTTGGGCTCAATCACCTTGTTCAACTGAGAAAATTGCTTGAGAAAGCCCGTTAGTTCTTCATCCAATTGCTGCTCTTTGGCACTAAGCTCTCCGGCAATCGAACTATGAAAATCTTTGAAATCCTCCGTAGCAGTTCTTGAAAACGACTTCAGTAGTTCCTTTACCTGATTGTTGTATTCCCGCTGGCGCAGTACCGACAACTCGTCCTGAGGCTCGTGAACTGTTTCTTCCTTGGGTGTACTCGAAATTTGATCATCATGCTCTGTTAAGCTGCCACTGCTTGCAAGGCCCCTCTTAAAACCACTCAGCAAGACATTGCGACTCTGTGAATACAACACCACTCGGAAGTGCGGTATCATGTTATGGGGTGGTGCCAAGCCTTGGTTTAACACTTATTTTAGCCTTCTGTCCTGCCAGACCTGTACTATTTAATTTAAAAAAATTTTAAATCACAATCGACGCAACCATTTCTTTGATATTTGAAAGCTTCAGTTAAAGGTACCTCGTGAACCCTAAACCTGAAATCGGACGCTTATGGATACTGTGCTGGCACAGTTAATACTCGATGACAATGAGAAGTTAGGAACCCTCATCTTTGCACTAGGCGAAACAGCGAGACACTATTTCGAACACCAACTTTCAAGCTCGGCGGGTACTATGTCGTCCGTTCGGGCTGCAATAAACAGCGGAAGTAATATAAAGGTTTTGTTCCTGAATAAGCTACAGTACCTGTTCATGTATTTGACAAAACTTGAAGGGGAGGGAAGTAAGCAGGAACTGAAGTTGACGAACTTAATAGTATATGGTTTAGACGAAGCTCTGGAACTTGTCAATGATGATCTATCAACACCACAGACCCGGCTAGCCAATCTTATTTTCAACGTTGCTTTCAAAGTGAAAGCCCGTCATCGCATCGAGGTCCAGTTCATCTCTAGCAAGGATGACGTGTACGACAATTTAAATAGGCTAGAACAATATTGGCAGGAAGTGTGTTGAATTATATTGATAAATGATAGTAGTGTACAGTAGTAATTATGCAAGTTCTATGTTGATGTTCACCGTCTTGACAGATGATGTTTCATTGTCATAGTACGCGGCAACCTTGACCCTGAATTCAGCCGCTGCTACACCAAATTGCTTCAAAATTAAAGCTTGACGGACATCAAGAGTTTCGCCCTCTTTGCACACCAGGTAAGGACTTTCTATAGTGATCTTTCCGGCCTTGATTTTAGTAGGAATCATGAACTTGTTCCTCAAGGTTGGCTCCAATGAGTGGACCATGGGCACGTCGTCCTCAGCTGGAATTTGACCGCCGCGCGAGTAGATAATACCTGCCGGTATCTCAAAAGTGAGTGGAGCCTTTGATTTTGGTCTTGAGTAGTCAGCCTTGACGTATGATTTGAAATACTCTTGTACAACTTGGGGATCCTCGTCCGTGAAGAGCAAGCCGGTCACACCGGAGCAGAGCTTCGAAAGAGCGAAGATGTTTTCTTTGTACTCTTCCTCTCTTTTCTCTCCTAGAGACTTCTGCAACACCTTACGCTTGCCCATGATCAACTTTGAACCTACCCATGCAGATCTTATTTCCTGCAGAACTGGGGTTCTCACATCATCAAGATGCAACACCCACACAAACCTGAATGTATCTAAAGCTTCTCTAACCTCATCGAAGATTCTTTCCTTGTTTTCCCTGCCCTTTTTGTCAGTTTGGGCAAGGGTCACCAACTTGGAACGTTTAGATCTAGGCATTTATATTAAGTGCTCAACTAGATTTAGAAACACTGTATTACCACAGCAAAATTCCTCTTTGATGGAAGCGTACTAAAACGTCTGTTTTGAGATGAGCTTGGGCGATGAGTTCTAAAAAATTTTTATGGTGGTTGGTCAATTTCTTTTTAGCTAATACAAGCACGTCGCACTTGACGAAGAGCTGAAACCCATCAAAGTTCAAGTGCTAGCTGAGTGGCAAACATCCAGTGCCCTTAAGGTTAATTGGAAAGCAGATATCATATTCTTGAAACTGGCGCGGTTTCGGAGATGTCAGGAGACAGGATTAGGCATTCAATGGACCGCGACTATGATAGTGATGGTGACTTTGTTATTCGGCCAAATAGACGCAATGATTACGAGGATGAAGATGTAGCGGGGGAGGATAATGACTATTCGTATCCCGAGGAGGTTGATGACGATGATGATGTAGAATCATATGAGGCGAATATGTACCACTTTGGAGATGAAAATGATGAAAGGGAAGAGGAATATGAAAACTCGCAAGACAGTGAACATTCCAGGGAAACCCCCACTGAAGGCGTGGATGGTAATGACGAGGAGGATATCGAAGATGAACTCCGTAACACGACGCTGCAGGGGGCGCAGAGGCACTCTTCTCTGCAGGAACTATTAGGGTCCTTGGCTCAGAACTTGGAGGGGACTACTCGTGATCATGGTGAGAATTCTCGGAGGGTCAACATAGCTGACATTTTTCCTGAGATGTTCAGTATGATGGGGAGTGGGCGCCCAAGTGGTAGAGGTAACCCACGCCTCATCAAACTTTTGGATAATGTCACGAACGCGCAAGAAGACCCGTATATCGCTATGGAAAGTCTAAGGGAGTTGTCAGAGCAGTTGCTCATGATGAGTCCGTTAGTGGCAGAACGTGCTATACCTCAAGAAGATCTTTTAAAGGGGATTGTTGATATATTAATGGATCCATTGCTTCAGGGTGAGCTTGAGCTTCAGCTCATTTCCTTCCGCTGCTTATACAACTTGTTCGAAGTGAACCCTGATATGATTTCAGTAGCAGTCGATAAAAATGTTATCAGCGCTTGCAATAATAAACTGGCAGAGATAAGTTACATCGACTTGGCTGAACAGGTTTTGGAGACGCTCGAAATTATATCTAGGCTGCATGGAAGAAGCATTCTTCAATCAGGTAGTTTGTTAGCTTGCTTACAATATTTGGACTTTTTCACCTCTCATGCTCAGAGAAAGGCCGTTACTATAGTGGTGAACTCATGTGCAAAAATACGAGCGGTTGACCTAGGCCACATATCAGACATCATGTGGAGGCTAAAGGAAATTTTTGTGAGCAATCAAGACCACTCGCTTCGGCAGAATATGCTAAATGTATTTTACGGCATTTGCGCTGGGTTAGGAAAAGGTGGCCGAACATTAGAAGGGCTGTTTGATTTCGAACTCATCGAGAGTATTATGCAGTTAATTTCAAATGGAGAAACTAGCCTTGAAAGCAGGCTCAAAGCATTTGATATACTATCTCAAATTCTGGTGAGCGGAGAAGCGTTGATGCCCCAAATAATCGGATCCGGTAAGGTTATGGATATGCTAATGAGCTCTATGAATGAGTACAAAAAAAGCCCATCATCCCAATTGCATGAGACTGTAATGTTTGCACCAAAGACGTTGTTAATATGTGTGGCACGGTTCATTGTTGTGCTTTTCCCAGTCGAAGGTGAACAAGTTCTTTCAACAGACACTCCGAAACAATATGAGTTTCAGGGAATAGAAGAAAAGTCAAAACAGCTCGTCCGAGGTCTAGGTCCTTTTTTGGTACAAGTCTATGTGAACGCCGTAGATTTTCATATTCGAAGGCTTGTGTTGGTGGCTCTCGCTCGTGTTTTATCGCCGCATATGCCTATTGAAACTTGTGACATAGACAAAGGAATTATCTCTATGATTGCTTCCAGCCTCGCGCGTAATATGGCGCTTTTTAAGCAAAGCGGATTCAGAGATCAAGTTTCTGGAGTGTTGCTTTTAGGGAGCATGCGGCTTGTGACGTCGCTCCTTGAAAAAAATGCTTCTCAATATTTACCAGCTTTTGTGAGGGAAGGTGTTTTCGAATCATTTAAGTCATTTTCGAAGGAGCTATCCTTAAATACCCGCTGGGCTTCGGAGAAAGCGGAAGCTAGGGACTCTTCACAAAACCATGGAAAATATTCTGACGCCAGTGATACGAATAGCGAGTCGGACTATCATAGTGACGATGATGACTTTAATATGGACTTCGAAGATATGGAGGGCGCAGATTATACAAGGCCAAACCGGGTTCGTTTTCGTATCTTGAAACACCTTAAATTGATCTATGTTCAAACCGAACTGGGTAACACACTTGAAAGCTTAATCGAAGCTTATGGAGACGAGGGCGCTTTAATAGGTGAGCTTGGCGAAATTAACTCGCTAGTGGAGCGTCTTCGCTTGCTGAATGTCCACTCTGATACATACGAGTACTGGCAACGTATTTGGCTGGAAGTTAAATCCAATCTTTTCATGAGCAGTTTTGTTTGCTCAGGGTTTGAGTTCATTTCTAGTGGTTTGGCAGACGAAATGTCAAAGCTGGTTCTCAGCAGCTCGTCTAAGAGCTCGGTTTGTCAGAGAGCTTTGATAGACACGTTTGGCGATGATCTCGAAGCTTTTGTCGAAATTATTCAATCAGCACTTACTCGCCTAGAGTCTTTCGAATTGGTGGATTGTGGGCTACATGGTGAAGATGGAAAAGCAGCCTCGCTAGGCAAACAAGTTAAAATAAGGCTGGAGTATGACGGCGACTCAGCTAGCGATGGAATTCCCAAAAACCTGCAGGCAGTGACTGTTGCAATCCATTGCATAGCCACATTCAAATCCCTCAATGAATTCTTGAAGCACAGGGTATTACAGAGCCAACTGATAACCTCTTTAGCCCCTGCTCTGGCTGTGCAGATTGATCGGCAGGATGACAACATAAAATGGTGCTTTGATTTTGCGTTTAACAACACGGCATGTGGTTATCAGGAAACCATTTTTGGCGCTCTATTTAAGTCTCGCAAGAATGAAGGAAAGGACAATAAATTGTTTTGGGGGGAGCCGCACGTTATAAAATATAAAAAGGTACCGGAAAAGCGCGAAGACCAGAAACTGAGCACTCTATATTCTGACGATCCAAGAGGTCCAAATGAACTTGATAGGATCGAAGGCCTTTTAGTTCTTCTGAAGTGCCTCAGAGGGAGTGCTTTGCGGCCCGAATGTTTTGTCAATTCAAAGATGAGTGCTAAGCTGGCTTGCCAGCTGGAAGAACCCCTCATTGTTGCAGGCGGATTGCTTCCTTCGTGGACTGTGCACCTCACTAAAAACTACTCTTTTTTGTTTCCATTTGAAACTAGGATGCTTTTTTTGCAAAGCGTTTCCTTTGGGTATGGGAGGTTAATTCAAGTTTGGAGAAATCGCGTGGGCAATGACAAAGGGTACGTCGCAGACGCCCTGCATCAACTAGGTAGACCAACAAGACGAAAACTCAAAGTTTCAAGAGGAGCTATTTTTTTGAGTGCATTGAAGATTCTGGATAAGTATGGATCATCACCGAATATTTTAGAGGTTGAATTTCTTAATGAAGTAGGCACTGGACTAGGCCCTACTTTAGAATTCTTTGCTATGGTATCGAAGGAGTTTGCCCACAAGTCCCTGAAAATGTGGAGGACTGAGAACTTCAAATCATGGAAAGGGAGCGAACTTGTTGAAGAACACCTCTTCCCAGCACCTCTACTAGCTTCGAGTCATCAAGACAAAACCCTAGAACTTTTCCAAAAGCTCGGGACTTTTGTATCCAGGTCTATGCTGGATGATAGGATTCTAGATTTCCGTTTTAGCAAAGCATTTTTTGAGCTGGCTCACATGTATGCTCAGAGCGAGAAAATACGGTTCGATGATTTCGACATGACAATAAAATACATGAGTATGGTTGACCCACATTTGGCCAAGTCTATGAAATATCTGTCCACCCTGGAAGATGATCATGATTTCGATTCTTTGTCTTTGACGTTCTATCTTTCGGGATACGATATAGAGTTGATTGAAAACGGTAAAGATCTTGCAGTTACTGTTGAAAATTTCCATGACTACTTTTTAAGGGTATCAGATCAAGTACTGGGAGCTGGAGTTGAGAAGCAATTACACAGTTTTATTGAAGGTTTCTCTCGGACGTTTCCATACACTTCTTTGTTGGCGCTGACTCCAGAAGAGCTCACAGATTTATTTGGTAGTGTGGAGGAGGACTGGACACCAGAAACCTTGTATGCCTATGTTGATGCTGATCACGGTTACAGTCACGATTCCAATATCATCCACGATCTAATATCTATCATGACATCGTTTTCCAAGGCAGAGCGTCGACTCTTTCTTGAGTTTTTGACAGGATCGCCCAAGCTGCCAATAGGCGGTTTCAAAAGCTTAAATCCAAGGATGACGGTGGTTCGAAAGCATACGGAAAATGACCTTGAACCGGATCATTACCTCCCAAGCGTTATGACGTGCGCGAACTACCTGAAATTGCCCAAATACAGCAATAAGGACGTTTTGAAGTCCAGAGTTCAGCAAGCCATGAACGAGGGGCTGGGCGCATTCTTGCTGTCTTAAAATTATCAGAAGGCTGTTTTTACCACCTATAATCTCCGCCTAATTAATATAGAAGTTGTATATGGTCACATGATTCTTAACCGATTTCTCGAAGACGAAAAAAAAAAAATCTGATCAACAATTAAAAAGTGTTTAGCTTAAACCAAACCGGGGTATTCCGTTTCGAAAGCTGCTGCCACGATAACTCTCTCCAACTTTCGAAGGCTGCTAGAATTATAAGAAATATTCGTTAGATCCGTTTCTGTTCTACTGCTCTTATTTTTTGCTCTAAGATCGTGGGTTTTTCAGCATCAAACAATTTATTGAAACAGTGCATAGTGAGGTTGAGAACATAGGAACTATTTCCGAACTTACTTCATTTACGTTAGCATGTCGACCATGAGTTCAGATTCATCACCCCGGTCCTCATCTATTCGTGGCATGGCCACGAACGAGAAAGACGAAAGCACTGACAAACTTGTGGAGCCAACAGAGGACAAGTACGAGCTTCCGAGAGCACCAGCAACCTTGAACGTTAACGCTTTGCATGGTTGTGAAGGTCTCCATAATAAAGATGAACAAGGGTACAAATCCATGGATCCAGGCAAACCAAAGGGTTCACAAGCAGAAGAGGTGAGCGAACTACTTCAATCGACAACGCTTGATGACCCGATCCAGTTTACTAGAGTTTCGTCCTCGTCAGCTTTAAGCAATAGTTCTTACGAAGCAAGTGATGTCATAACAGGCGCCCATGAGTCTGATTTCGGACGAGCAAAGGAGCCACATAGCTTTAATCAAGAGCCTCAACAGCCAAACGGGTTCCCAGAGTTTCAAGAGCAATCCACAATAGGAGATAAAACAAACTCCACTATAAGGGCTTCAGACCATTACCTGGCCGAGAATTCAAGGCTGACCAATGATTCCATGATGCTCGTTGGCGAGAACGAGATGCAGCTTTCTCAAGACTTTTCAACTCAGGATAGCTCTAATCTAAACCTCGAAAATTCCAGCCATTTCAAGAGCAGTACTCCCAAAAGCGATTACAGTCGAGATATTTCGAAGAAAGACATATTAGAACCCACTCAGGAGGGATGTTTGTCGGAGCCGGCCCAAACCCCAGACTTGACTACTAAAGAAATCGACCGCAACAGCAGTTCATGCGACTTGCCAGAGAAAAATATAGATGGCTCTAACGCGGACGCTTCCAATCCAAGCAAACCAGTATGGACGACGCCAAACCTCGCTCAAGGTGGTTTCACTCAGACACAGCATCCCACTGCAGCAAATAACAGAAAGCAACCACCAAAATCTCCTTTTAGGGCTGTTTCCTCGCCTTTTAATTCAATGCGCAGAGGCTCGCGAGAGGAGCTGGTAGAGTCACCAAAATTACAGTCCCGGCTTGCTTCTCCTACTGCGGAGAACAAAAAGAGAAGAAGCGGTGGAAGCAGAATGAAAGGTGTTTTTTCTTCTCTTATGCAAAACATGAAGAGAACTTCACAAGGGGAGAAGCGACAGTCAAGTTCAGCATTGAAAATTTCGACACCTTATAATGCAAAGCACGTTCATCATGTCGGCGTTGATACCAAGACAGGAGAGTATACAGGTCTTCCTGAAGAATGGGAAAAGCTTTTGACTTCAAGCGGTATATCTAAAAAGGAGCAACAGCAGCATCCCCAAGCTGTCATGGATATCGTAAAGTTTTATCAAGATGTCACTGAAGCTAATGGGGAAGATAAGGTTTTCAAAACATTCCACGTTGGAAATTCTGGAAAAAACATATCTAGTACATCTTCTTTTAGAACTCCTTCCTCGCCCTCTGTCAACAAGCTCGAAAGTTCTAATTCGAGGCCACAGCATCCGAACAGCCTTGGCATAAATTCCACTGCGCAAGAACTTCAGTCTCCAGTGAACCTTAGAGAGGCCCCCAAGATTCAAGGGACCGCTACAAATGAAAGGTTCATGCCTAGCCGTCCTGCTCCAAAACCTCCAGGTACACCGACCAAAAATGATATAACATCGCCATTGGCAAATAGAAATTCAGTGGCGACATCCCCAAAAGTAACCCGCGCATCAAGTCTATCGTCCGGGTTTCGATCATTATCGCGTAAGGGAACATTGGCAAAGACAGACCAGCCAGTGCCTCCATCTTCGCATGGAAAAGTTACAGTTTCAGGTAATGGAGCAATCTCGGAAAAAAGCGAGGTTATTGCACCTGCAAGACCAGCGCCGCCTCCACCTGTTCCAAAAGATCTGCCCAGAGAAGACACCGCTCAAACTGATGCTCAAAGAGCAGCTGAAAAAAAGAGAGAAGATAGGAGGAAGAAAATTCAACAATTGTACGCAAAGTTAACAGAAATCTGTACTGATGGAGACCCTAGTAAACTTTATAAAAACCTCATCAAGATAGGGCAAGGCGCGTCCGGGGGCGTCTACACCGCATACGAAGTTGGTACCAATGCCTCCGTTGCAATCAAACAAATGAACCTGGAAAAGCAACCCAAAAAAGAATTAATTATAAACGAAATTCTGGTGATGAAAGCAAGTAAGCACGCCAATATTGTCAATTTTATCGACTCTTACTTGTTGAGGGGCGACTTGTGGGTGGTTATGGAATACATGGAAGGTGGCTCATTGACTGATGTTGTGACACATTGTATTTTGACTGAGGGCCAAATAGGGGCTGTCAGCAGAGAGACGTTGAAAGGTCTGCAGTTCCTGCATTCTAAAGGCGTAATTCATCGTGATATCAAATCTGATAATATTCTTCTGTCTATGACAGGTGAGATTAAGCTTACCGATTTTGGATTTTGTGCCCAAATTAATGAGATCAACTTAAAGCGCACGACAATGGTAGGAACTCCTTACTGGATGGCACCGGAGGTGGTGTCTAGGAAAGAATACGGCCCTAAGGTCGATATTTGGTCTTTGGGTATTATGATTATCGAGATGATCGAGGGAGAGCCGCCTTATCTCAATGAAACTCCACTACGTGCCCTTTATTTGATCGCTACAAATGGAACACCAGAATTAAAGGATGCAGACAGTTTGAGTGACGATCTCAAAGGTTTCTTAGGGTGGTGCTTGTATGTCGATCCTGATGAGAGGGCTACTGCGTCCGAATTGCTACAAGACCCCTTTATCGTAACCTATGCGGATAATGTCAGGTCCTTAGCACCACTGGTAAAACTTGCGAGAATGAAAAAACTTGCAGAAAAGATGGAAGATGGGAGAGATAGTGGAGAAGAGAGTTCATGATACTCAAGTTTTCTATTCTGGTACATTGCGGTTTCATGGATTACACAATGCTGGCTACATTGTTGCTTTTGATATCGCAATTGAACGGGCAGGTAAGGAAGTTGTAATGACAGTTGTATTATACGTTTATAGAGTGGTTATTTGCTGGTGTATGCATATTGAGAAATAAATTGTTTGCCATATTCTCGGCGTCATTGTACTTTGAGATTAGAGCTCCGAAATACTCATGTCACTCGGCGAAGATGTCGCCTGCGATTTTGAATTACTCCTGGCTTCGGCAGGGCTACGATTCAGATTCCTTGTTTCGTGAGATTGCGGTAGACGGGGGGAAACAGTCGTTTGTACAAAATACATTTTGGCGTCGTTCTTCCCCTTATTACGAAAAGCATATTCGTTGAATGCAGGGATTTGGAATGAGGTGCCATCCGTGCACAGAAGCTTGTTTCTGCCCACCGTTAATTCGATCACGCCCTCAATCAGGTAGAAGTTTATAAACGCGTTGCGAGAATCAGAGAGCTTCTTGCAAGAACCAATGGGGATGGTCAAGAAACCGCTAGCAAAGAGGTCCCTGTGCTGGTCGAAAAGAACAGCTAACGAAAAATCCTCTTCTGCTGTTTTTCTCCTCTGTTCAGTGTGTACAAGATCAGGTGCACATGCCAAAATCTCTTCGCTTTCTTTCTTTCCATTAAAAGAAGATTTGACTAAAGCTCTGTATACACCTCTGCTCATCCAACTAGAGCTTTGAGCCTCCCCTGTTCTGATCCTGGATATTAATTCTTCATTGGGATTTTGATGGCCTAAAGAAAAGGCATCATTAGGAGCTCGGTTTTTTCTAGGGCGGCCCCGCGGCTTGCCGGAGGTTCCGTAATTGTAAGGCAACTTTTTCGAGCTCTTTCTCCTCCGTGATATTTCTTCTTCTTCGTCATCTTCATCTTCATAAGTGATGATTTTATCAATTTCCAAAATTGGCTTTCTTGATTTGCGTTTGTATACAACCTTCTCATTTCTCCAGTACTCCAATGGAGCTACTTTCACTCTCTTAGACTTTCGCAAGCCCGCTGATGTTGTGAAGCTATCCTCGCTTGCCAGCTCCCGAGCTTGGTCGTAAATGAACTCCTCGTCAGAAGTATCGCTCAATTCTTGTGGTTCAGGCGACGGAGGCCTCCTCCTTGTAATAGATATCCCTGGGTGCGCCTTCAGATCATTGTTTTGGACGGAGCGTATTCTTTCGGGAAAATGTGTATCGCTGCTGCTTTCGTCTTCGAGTCCACTGGTGCCGCTATCTTCTGTGTCGGAGTATTTTTCAATATAATCTCTGTCTTCCTCGCTCTCCGCCCGCGTTTCCCGTTGCAATTCATCCTCGAGTAGTGCGTTGTCAGATGTATTGAAAGTTGTATTGCCGTGAGAGACGTCATCGTCGTCGTCAGCCACTAAGTCCGGCACATCCCGATAGCTTTCATTCCCATAATCTGAGGGCGGAGTTTGCGGTGCAGCTGCGTCCGTTGTAAAATCTTCCTCCCCTCTGTAATCCGGCTTATAGCTTTTTTCCACGGCGGGCCTCCGTTGGCGCTCCTTGTCGCTTTCTAAAATTTCTATTTGCTCCTGGTGAGCATTTTCGTTTTCCGCTGCATAGTTGAGTGATTCGTTAATCTCTGGTCCGCCTGCAGACTCATCAATCCCCTCGTGCAGCTTTTCATCATCTTCCTCTTGTATGGTGGGTACGCCCGGAGAGAGATAGTGGGAGCTTCTCCTTGAAGCCTCACTGAAGTCCTCTGGTAAAAATTGCTTTGGGAGGGACAACAAGGACGACTTCCTGCTTTTCCTTCTTGCCGAGATGAGCGTGTCATCATCCTTGAAAAATTCATCTATGTTTTCCATGGAGTACTCATCCCGGCCTATATTGCCTTTGACTTGAATGCCCGTTTTACGAGATTTCACTCCCAGATTCATGTAATCCATCGAGGCTACCAAGGTTCTTTATCTCTTCCGAAAGATAAAGAAGGTGAACTGTCGCGTTACCAACTACAAATCAATAATATTGATGAACCACGAAACTAATTTATCACGTGATATTGATGGTCTATTAAGCTCTTTTCTTCCCCTCAACTACAAAGTATGATGCCTCTTCGGCGTAGGCATAGAGGCCTGTATCTAGAAACTTCTTGACTTTGATCCTCACTTTGGACACACCTCCGACACTATGGAGTCCCCTACCCGTGATGATCTTAAATGGCGCAAGATTGATCGCTTTTATTTGATTTAGGCGCTGCCCATTCATTTCCCTCATAGCTAGCTCTTTCTTCCACCATACGTCGAGGCACCGTTCTGCTACCAGCTCTGCTTCGTACGGTAAAAACCCGTGAAGGTCGGCGGTATAAAGTGTAAAGATTCCATCTAAGATCAGCAGCGCTCTATCGTAGTTTTCATCACTGGCGAAACAAGAAGGGTCAAATCTAACGGCTTCAGCAACAACTCCCCGCGGCTTCACTAAGTCTTTGCTCACTTTGGAAATATTCTTTAGTGAATTCGGAGAAGGTGCTTTTGAACTGACATCCATGAAGGTATACTGCGCACAGCTCTTTTCGAATATGAATATTAGCGTAAGCATTGTCCACTCCACATCACCTTCGTAGAATTCTAATGCGCGTTTTGAGAAGCTCGGATTGATTGCTCTCAGAGAAGGATTGCTTGTGATAATTGAATTTAACTCTTTGGCTTCTGAGCTGGAACTATCGTATTTGTAGTTATTTTCTGAGCGGGGACTGAAAGTGGCAGGTTCGTTCCATTCCGCGGAAAGCACTGTCCCTACTGGCTTTTTCTTATGTGCGAAACCTGTCGAAGACTGCACGCGCCCACCAGCCTTCGCAATGCCCCTTTGTGGAGTTCTATACTCTAGCAGCTTATCATCTGGCTGTCGAAAGCCGCTAATATCCTCAGCATATTCATCATAGTGGCAAATTATGTCTATTATAGCTCTTGCTGAATTCAAAGTCTTTTTGTAAAATGCCTTCTGAGCAGTTTTGGGAGTAACCTTTGTATAATAAATAATGTCTTGGATGGAGTCTGTAGCTGAGACCCATGCATTGGGTTTGGCCGAAGTGGCTTGATCGAGTTCTAGTCTTGAACTTTGGTCCTTCGTAAAAGAGTGAACAGGCCTCCAAATGCGTTTCTTGAGATTGACAGTACCTTTCCTTATGTTAGTGTGGTTTTTATCAAGACAGCTTTGCTCTGAAAAAGTCTGTGCATGTCGATTTTCTCTGACTTCCGCTTCCGCGCTATCGGAGGAAATATTTGACAGTGATTTTTCTGCCATCTGGTGAAGAGTCTCTTGCTCACTTAATATCATAGAGCATGCTATTTGGGCATCTCCACCAGCACTTTTGAGGGTATCCCGCAATTTGTTTTCACTAACACCTGGAAACAATTCTACTAGTGGAGCAAGATCTTGCAACGACATGATGCTTCAGTCTATCGAGGTAGCATTCCTTGATTTATGTGGGATACGTAGCGAACGTTCAAATCATTCCCTGCAGAAGAAGTTGCTTGGGAGCAAGCGATGCCAAAATCAACACTGTGATTCAACGTATATAATGATAACACCAAGGACGGGTTTATCAGAATCTTTTTGTTTGGATACTATGACGCTCGTTTCTTCTAAGTTTCTTCTAAGCCAAGCGCGCAGATCATCAGAACATAATGACTCACTATCCTGCATTAAGCTCTGGACAATACATTCCGTGCTTCAGAAGAGATTGAGGCCATATGCGCGTGGTGAGTTCACGCTTTCCACAAGAGCACTAACACACCCAATTCTTCGGGCTCAATTTTCGGTAATCTTACGCCGTCGTAGTTTATACTGCTCTACAGGGGAGGACCCACGGCGGGTTAGATGGGTCGCCAAGATCTTATATGTGCAGGCCCACACTTGGCAGCTGGCAAAAGAGGTGTTCTTTCCTCTCTCTCTCAGGATTGCAATATTTCTGAGACGTGTCGGTGCTATTTCTGAAAACTCAAAATTACAAGTTGAGCATTTTCGTGATGGCGAAGGCATCCAGCGGCAAATTCTTCCAGAAGCTAACCGAAGCGCAAATCTGGGGTTGCCAGTCTTAGTATAGTGCATGCAAATATTACTACTATTTGGTGGGTCAAAATTCGACTTGGCAGCTACCGACTCAGTGAGTAATTGTGGTGCATATTTTCATAAAATATATGCGACACCTAAAAAACAACGTCGCTCCTCAATACCCACTTGACGCCATCTGAAACGGCTTGAGCTTCGTGAAGGAGACAGTCGTCCCCATGCTTGTGTAGCAAAGCCAGACCAGGTTGGGGGTGTATGTTTGTAGCTTCACCGGTATGTGGCGCATAAAAGACCGTATCTCCACCTATCAAGTCGTCCCCGCCTGACAAATACACTAATAAGGTCCAGTGTGAGGATCCAATTCCTTGCACCACTACGGATGAATCGTAATGCTTGGCAAACCTATGGCCCTTCTCATACCTATATGCTCTTATTTGCGGGTTGAGTCCCTTGGCTTGACCGAAACCAAGTTCTTGCATAACATAATCATCTTGCTCAAGACATTTCAGTAATCTAGCCCACAAAATCTGGGCGATCTCTGCGTTCTGCGTCGTTAGTCTGTCGTTTATCCTTTCTGCATATTCTTTAGTTCCCCTCTGATGATGCAGCTCCATAATTCCCGGGCTTGAGAAGCTAGAACGCAGGGCCTGGGAGATTTTGTCGGGAAAGAACTTCTTGATGAGGATGACTTTACCTTCTAGCATCGGCTCCGGGAATGGATAAAATTCGAACGAGGAAGCTTGGCAGTTGAGCTCAAAAACCTCATCTGGAAAAACTGATTTAGTGTCGGCTTTTTTCTCAGCAACCTGAAGCCGCTTCGCCACTCTTTTAGCCATCGGAGCACTTCGTAGGGTTTCTCGCCCTGTTTTATCTTTCTGCAAAATGTGAGAGCATACAAGAAAAAACCATACATTACATAATATACAAAGAAGACACGCAACCCTAGTCTACACACGAAACCATTTAGGTTGTCAGCCCTGCTTCACTAACTGGTCTATGACGGCTTTTTTGTAAGCAGGGCCATACCCGTGGCAAACCTCTTTTCCCTTTAAGTTCTGCATCACAGAGTAAACGTCGAAATCTTTTTTTTCAGATAGCTTGTGAAGGTATTCCCAAGTAGCAGGAAATGTCAGCAGCTCCTCGCCGTTGTGCTCGTAGTTGGTACTTGAAAGCGGAAGTTTCACGGGAACTTCGTGGCCTTCAATTGCAGACTCGATGAATTCGCTTTGTGAAGGGAAGTGGAATTTATTCGACGTAGAAGCAGCATCGGAGCCGCTGTGGGTCGGCAGGCTTGGATTGTTTTTTTGAAGAAGAAGGTGATTTTCTGTTAGCATTTTCAAGTTGTGCTCCCTAAGCTCCTCCATTTGCCGCAGCAGCGATTGCTTATCACGCTCGCTTGTGAGGAGCTGCTCTTGTAGTTCTTTCATTTTTGCTTCTTTGCGCTCTCTGAACGCCCTCTGCGCTGCCCTGTTCTGAGCTTTTTTTTTGCGGGCAGAAGCGTCCTCGATAGGATTAGAGTCTTGTTGAAAACTGTTAACAGTATCTGCCTTAAAACTCTGCGCACTCATGTTTGCTTCCGGCGCCAAATTTGGAGCTCCCTCCCGTGCAAGGCAATCAAAGTTGATTTCGGCGCCTCTTTTGTCCGTCTTCATAATTGAAAGCAAGTCCTGTTGGTAACCTGGAGAGCTGGAACCAGGTGGGGTGATAGTATTCGTGTTGTTTGCAAGCAGCTCATGAAAAACCTTGCTTTCTTCCGTCAAGCCATCGAAGAGATTGTTGGCTGCTGGACAATCATCATTAGAAGAGCTGTGGAGGTCGACTCCAAAGCCCTGTTCAGCAACTTGCGCCTGCCCCGCGGTTTGGCACTGGTTGCTGTAACCAAAGTTATCTGAGTAGTCTATCATTGGACCTGGAGCCGAGTGTGTGGGTGATCCAATTTACTTTAGCCCTTACCATGTTAAATTACAAAGCCAAAATTAACGGAGAAATAAAAAAAGATCCAAAAAGTGATTTCGCCCAGGATCGAACTGGGGACGTTCTGCGTGTTAAGCAGATGCCATAACCGACTAGACCACGAAACCATTTTATGTACGTAAGCTCCATTAATATACTATTTAGGCAGTTCAAATCCTGAGCCCCTATTTATGAAAAAGTAACTCATTTTAAGGATGGGCAAAAATTTGATTTCGCCCAGGATCGAACTGGGGACGTTCTGCGTGTTAAGCAGATGCCATAACCGACTAGACCACGAAACCAACTTGTTTAAAGTTGGGACTTATTTTACCTTATGTACTAGTTAACGTATCACATGAAAAGGACGTATACTGAAGGAGGAGTGCCAAGGCCATGGCGCCATGGATTGGTGTGTTTGCGAGAACAAACACATCACAGGCGCCATATGGGCTTTCGCTGTCCCTGTAAAGTTATACACACATTCAGCTAAACAGAGTTTAACATCTACTGCAAGCGATGCTTGTTTTAAACATTGCTGTTTTTGTAATGTATTAATGAGAGGCCTCAGTGAACTTGCGTTCTCACCAAGGCGGTAGGCCACAAAGGGCTACTTAACTGGGGTTGGTTTTTTATAAACTCAAATTGGTGTGCTGACTGGTCACCCTATTTAGACCTTTGCGTGTAATTCACATTGAAGTAATGGAATTAACTGAAATCTGCTTAAAACATAAAAACAACCCAGCTTAAATATAAGAATTACATTTAAAGGCATGAAGGGCCAGTCCATGCTTTCAGTCTGAATAGGAGGAACATTTATATGCAATATACCAACTGCACTTGTTACATGATTTGGGGTAGCTACCTATGCCTAGAGTATCTAAGCCAATACCGTGAGGTATATCAGAATCCCGGGACATTTCAAAAGCTATTCAAGGTACAAAAAAGTGACAATCCCCTCATAAAGAAAGGAACATAATCAAAGCCTGAAGTACCAAACAGATTGAGCTGATTTTAGGCACAAAAATAGTTCTAATTTACCGATGTCAGAATTTGCAGTTGTCACTTTTTGCCCTATCACTGATCGCACACTTACCTACTCCCATAGTGAGTTCCATGTAACGTCTTTCCTCACCGCGTCCGAGAAGCCTTCTTTATATTTGATCCAAATTTTAACTGGCTCGCGGCTACCCCCTATAACACAGCCAGAGTCCTCTATTGTCTCATTGCCTTTCGTTTGCACGTTAGCGTATTGTGCTTTGAAATAATCTACGGGCTTTGAAGAAGTTGTTTTGTGTTTCTTTCTAGCGGATTCCAGGTCCAGTTTGTCCACTTTTGCTTGTTCTATTGTTCTTTTTCTGACCTTGCTTTCTTGTGCTTTCGCCAGGACAACGTTGAGTATTGAAGGCCGCTTTGTGAATACTTCTTTGACTCTTTTCTCATCCATTAACGTCACTTTGTCAAAAGGGGGTTCTATGCATGTAACTCTAGGGAGGTCTGTGTCCACTCTCTCACTAAATGAAAGATCAAAGCTCGAAAGAGCCGCCACAATATTATTCAGTAAAGCCGTCTTGATTTGGTTATTCCTAACCTTTGAGAAATCTGGTACTAATATGTAATCCAACAATGGAAGAACCTCGAGAGCTAGAGATGATTTATTCATGAAGATCTTTAATATCGGAGGAGCTCTGTGGAGAGTGGCTAAAACGATGCTATCGTTATTGCGAAGGCGTTCCCTGTGGTCGAACTCATTGACTTTTCCACGCACGTCATCTTTGTTAGCGATATCGCTAAAGAGATTAAAAAATGCCATCGGAACCACGGAGTTGTATCGCAATAAATCACCGTTGTGCTCAAATAAAGACTTGAACATTAAGTCGTTAAAGTACAGCCAATCAGCCGCAGCACTCGGTTTCTGGAGTGAATGATCTGAGAATTTGACCTCAGGAAACATCGCAAAACAGCCTTGGACAATACGCTGATAGTTAGAGTTAATTTCGACGTCTCTTAAAAGTCTACCAAACTGAACTTTGGCATCTTCGTGAGGATTTCTGCGAAAAATCTGATTGCATATTCTGTACCAAGAAATAGCCATATCTTTGACTTGGTCACTAATTTGAACTGCATCCGCAGACTCGGGCGCTTCTGCTTGTAACGACGCCATAAACTGCATATTATTGAGGCAGCTACGGAGGTCGCCTTGTGAGAGCTCACTCAACTCTTTGAGCCTTTTCTTACCTAGTTGTAACTTTTCTTTACGACAAACGTGAGAGAGCCGCTCGAGCAGTGCTGACTCCGCAGGCCTTTGAAACGTAATGATTTCGCAATGGGGTCTCAACTTCTCTAGAGCGCTCGCGTACACATTGTTACAGATAGTAATAATGGGCCGCGTCAAAACTTTTCCTGATGAGCGCTGCTTGCGTTTCCCCCTTTGGACAGTATTTGATGCTCCGCTCGCGAGCCTCTGCGTGGCTCTAAAATCGCTGTTCACTATATCAATCAGAACTTTCACAAATCCTGTCTCAATACTGCCGTCGATTTCGTCTGCAATTAAGCATACCGGTCTGTCGTCAAACGTGTGGTTGAATAGAGCATTGTGGATTCTGTCTTTGACATGGGGACCCGCCCGTTCGTCGCTTGCGTTTATCTCAATGACCGAAAAACCTGCCTGCTTCGCCACGACATGCGCCACAGATGTTTTCCCAATGCCTGGTGGTCCATTCAGAAGCAGAATTTTCTTGTAGGGTCGTTGAAGTGGGTCCTCGAAATCAAGAACTGCTCCATCTGCACCGAGTTTCTCCCGAACAGATGAAGACTTTTTAGGAAGCTCTTGCCCGAAAACAAGTGGTGACCACTGTCTCAGCCATTTCAATACACGGCGGTTTGTCTTTTCGTTACCAACCAAATCGAAAAAGGTGCGCGGTTTCCACTTTTCTGTCCACAGCTGCGAAGTTGAATGTTTTACGCAACCTGGCACTGGACCCTGCTTTGCAGCATTCTTTGTATCCTCACATCTTTGTAATAGCTGGTTGATGTCTATCCCGTAACTTTCGTCATGTTTCCAGTTCAGATCTATTACATCTTTCGCAGGTTTCTTTCTGAGGTGAACAGTTTTACCATTTCCGCTAACAAAAGAGAGCCTTTGATCTTCTGTAGGACCGAAAAGCATACTTTCCCCAAGCAGGGGCTCGAGTCGACCTTCCATACAGTGTCTCTCAGCCCTTGAACTTGTTCAGCGTTACCTGTTACGCGTGAACCTTTGGTGATGAGTTTCTATTTTGGAATTTACCCGGTATAGTACACACAGCGAAGAATTAATGTGCAAAAGAGCGTTATTCTGGTTTTAAGAACGTTACGTATCCTTTAAAGGTGGGATCAAAAGCCGTTCAACAAGCCAAGCTGGTCGGAAAGATGGTTTCAGTACGTTAGCTAAAGGAAGCGGAATTGACTAAACATGGTTACTAACAGGAATTGCTATTGATTTACAGGAAAAAGAGCTGCTAGAATCGTACCCACAGAAGTGCGCTCCGGGTTCCCTTGCTGGTACGCCAGGGAACCTGTCCGACGCGCAGCAAAATAACTTGAATGAACTGAGAGAGTCTCTCCAAAAAGGTGGCTTCGAAGAAAGGCTAGATGACTCTACATTGCTCCGTTTCTTGAGGGCTCGCAAGTTCGATGTAGCCGCATCCAAAGCCATGTACGAGAACTGCGAGAAATGGAGAAAAGACTACGGGGTTGACACCATTTTCGAAGACTTTCATTACGATGAGAAGCCCTTAGTGGCCAAGTATTACCCCCAATACTACCACAAGACGGACAAGGAGGGTCGCCCCCTGTACTTCGAAGAGCTGGGATCTGTCAACCTTACTGAGATGTACAAGATCACAAACCAGGAGCGTATGTTGCGTAACTTGGTTTGGGAGTATGAATCTTTCGTTCGCTACAGATTGCCTGCGTGCTCCAGACAGGCGGGGTACCTCGTGGAAACGTCTTGTACCATTTTGGACCTCAAGGGCATTTCTATATCAGCCGCCGCTCAGGTATTGAGCTACGTGAGAGAGGCTTCCAACATCGGTCAAAATTACTACCCTGAGCGCATGGGTAGGTTTTACTTGATCAACGCTCCTTTTGGGTTTTCCACAGCCTTTCGCTTGTTCAAGCCCTTCTTGGACCCAGTTACGGTGTCCAAGATTTTCATTTTGGGTTCTTCATACCAAAAAGAGCTCTTGAAGCAGATTCCTGCCGAGAACCTGCCAGTTAAGTTTGGCGGCAAATCGGAGGTTGATGAGGCAAAGGGTGGCCTATACCTCTCGGACATTGGACCATGGAGAGATTCAAAGTTTATTGGGCCTGAAGGAGAGGCTCCCACCGCATTCAAGCTCTAAGTATTTTCGCCTTCTGTAAAAGTGTGTAACCTGTTTCACTTGAGTGACTGATTTGTTTTCATGTATCTGTAACTTTTGATTGTCTTCTCTGTTCTTATGTCCTGTGTTCTGCGCCTGCTCCTGGGTGAGAATGATAACAAAGAGTCTCGTGCATTTTGTTGTCGAACTTCTAACAGCCTTTAGTCGAGACAAGACCAAGACATGGGCACTTCCCAATTTAATATCTCAGAGCCTACCCCATTGCGAGAAGGGTCATTTTCCAATGGCTACACTTCTAGTGGGTCTGATCAATTTTCGGGTATGAATTCAACAGAGAGTCTTTTGATTTCAAACATCCAGTCAAATAGAGGGCAATTTAGAGGGGAAGTTCAATGGTGTAGTAACCTGTCGCTGGACGACTGGAAGACGCATTTTCTGCAGATTAATCAGCGGGGCGCGCTTTGTCACGCCCTTAATGAAGAGGGCATAGCAGATCTACGCGTTGTTACGGAAAAACCTGCAGGTTCCAACAAGCCGATTATAAAACATCTGCAGTCATGTAGAATCCAATTGTTGGACAGTTCAATGGGTGAGTTGTCTGTTATCAAGGTCGAAACGTACTACTCCACGATCTACTTACGTGCCACAGAGAAGAAGACATTTTTAAGTCTGTTCTCAGCTCTGATCTTTTGGAAAAGTTTGAAGGATCGCGGAATATTCAACAAAATCTCAGTTATTCAACCTATATTCTCTCGACAACAAAAACCCATAGACTTACTGGTGTGCCAATTCAACATATATGGGCCAATCCCCAAAAACAAGAACGTGCCATTAAAAAACGGCCTCACAACTCCACCCCCAATCACGGGCGCAACTATTCTTGATGAAATGGGGTGGTACTCAGCCATGGGTCGTTTGAGCTCTGACGGCAGATTGGACTTACTGTTACAGAGTGACGGATCCGTCCTATGGTCCCTAGACATATCGAGCTTGCTGCGATCAGAGATTAGAATCCTAGACCCCTCCCTGTTTCAAAATGATAATTTCCTATTCTTGGGGGTTATAAACCGTCTCCGGGATCAACTGAATATCTCTTCTAATATCCCGTTTTATTCAAGCACCACTAAATCGCAAGTTCACTCAAAAGCCATTTATCTTCAATTTCCACTAAGAATAGACTTGGAGGACTGGTTTGTGGCGCTGAACACCTTTGCACAAGTTGAATCTGTTTCATTGCTGGGAACCGATAAGTCGAACGAACTAAGAATTTCAAATAGGTTCAAAGTGTCCATCTTGGAGGCTGATTTCAGCGGAATAAATTTGATGAGCTACGATCACGAGCGCGGCCAAGAAATTCTTCCTCGGCTCTATTCTGATATCTCCATTTGGGATCATTGCTGGGCAAGAACATCTATAGTTACTGACGCCCAAACACCATTCTGGAGAGAAGAGTTTGACTTCAACTTTTCAGTAAAGACTTCTCCAGTATGTATTGCTGTCAAAATTGCTCTAGGTGATGACGGAGAGTATTCTTCTTCTGACAAGACACTAGGTGTTATCGAAATAACCCAAGAGATGATTAATGATGGTAGCCTTAGTGCAGAAACCAGAATTCCGATATTCGATGCAGAGAATAAGCACTTCCAGCTAGGTACACTGTGCATCAAAGTAGCATCAAGTCTCAATGCTATACTGCCTTCTGTGAACTTTACGAAGTTGGACTCTATGCTTTCTCGTATGAGTCTAACGAAAATGACAGAGTACCTGAATGACATTTCGATTGCAGATTACCTAAAGCTCGAAGACTTATCCGTTGTTTTTTTGGATATATTTCAGACCTTAAACAGAACAAACGATTGGTTTCAGGCCCTGATAGAAAAGGAGTTTTCGAACATCGATAATTCCATTTCAAAAAATACTAACAAAAACCTGTCCTCGGCTAACATATACAGTTCGCTTTTTAGAGGAAACTCTATACTTACCAAGTCTATTGAGCGCTACTTCAATCGCATTGGTCAAGAATATCTCGACAAAGCCGTAGGTGGGATAATACGGAAAGTAGTTTCGTCAGATATGTGCCTCGAATTAGATCCAAATCGTATCAGAGAGAGCAATACCCAGCGAAAAATGGAGATCCTAGAAGGCAACTATTCTCGTCTTTTGAAGATCGCTGAAGAGCTGTGGTCTCGTATATCCAACACCAGTAACGATTTACCGATAGGTATCAAAGAACAATTGAAGGCTTTCCGAAAAAATTTAGAAATTATTTGCAAGAATGACGAGCTTAAGAGCACACTAAACTGCGTATCAGGATTCCTCTTTCTTCGATTCTTTTGCCCTGTAATCCTAAACCCTAAACTATTCCATATTGTTGAAAACCATCCAGACGAGGGGCCTAAAAGAACACTCACCCTCTTGACAAAAATCATTTTGAATCTTTCAACTTTGACTTTATTTGGGAAAAAGGAGCCGTGGATGACAAAGATGAACGAATTCATTTTGAAGCATGAAAGTGAACTAACAGATTATATCGACAAGGTAACTGATAAGAAGTTAGACTTCTCGCCAAAAGCGCTCAAGCTTAGCAACAGTGTTGCTCGACCAAGAGTTGCGCTCAATGAAGGTTGCTTGAATGACCTACCTACAAATCCGTATCTTATCGACAGGTACCTTCGGGAGACTGAGCTAATAAGTGTTTTGACCATTTTTAGGCGAGACGAGGAGAAGTTAATGACAGTACCAAAAACTGTGAGCATGAACAGACTTTCGAAGGAGCCTTCTTCATCATTCCCCAGCCCCGTTATCGATCAATCCAAAGCTACAATCGGTGAGTTAGAGTTTGAAAAACTCACCGAAAATAACGCAGAGGTTTTTGGCGAAGACCTGATGAAATACTTGAATATTGACAAAGCTCACGATAATATGGGGTCAGAGAGTCCCACTGTTGTTGGCTTCAACATAGAAGAGAAAGATCTAACCAAAACCTTGGAGCAAGAATCTCTTTTGCTCTATCATAGGCTTGAGCACCTGACCGATGTGTTGTCCAACTATGAATATCCTAATGAAATCATTTTGGGAAAAACAGAGTTCGCGCTCTTCCTGGTGGATAACTTGTATTTGGACAAAAACAACATTGTAGAGCTTGATTTGAGTGGCTCTTTTGCTAAACAAGATGGGTTATCTAAACTTTGCTCTGATTCTTCATTGTTCATGAAAGATTCTGACCGAAATTATTATCCACTGAGCAACGGTCAAATTTCTAGAGCTCGCACCGTTAGCCAACGGCCCAGTCTAGGATTTAGCAGCTCTAAATCGAACCCGCTTTCCAAAAAAAAGGGAAAGACGTCTGAAAACAAGAGCGACAACAAGCAGGGCTTCAAACTCCTACGTTTCTTCAGAAAATAGTTAATAACCTTATATTCGCATATTAGCATTAATTGAAAAACCGAGATGCCTTGAGCATCGCATTATTTTCTAACAATTTGAATGATATAGTAGTACACAAATGCAAATGCTTACATGAGTTAATGATAGTCTCGACAGCACTTCCAAAACACTAAACGCTGAAATCCCGAGTGGCATCTGGGGCATTCCTGCTTTCCCCACTCCCTTTGACTGCTCCTTCATACTTCGAAGCGGAACCTCCATAGGCCTGGAGCCCTCTAGCTAAGCTAGAATCGAACTTCAAGTCTTCGTCGAACGTGTTAGCGTCCGCGGCATTATGCTGTTGAGCAGGCTGACTAAATGGATGGAAACTATTGAATAGTGCATCCAAGTTGCCGTTTCCTCCCATCCCAAAAGTATCAATACCACCGTAAGACATCAGACTTTGAGTGTCGAAATCATTGAAACCTGCTTGCCCCATTTCAATCCCATGGCTAAACTCCATTTTATTGAAGCTTGTTTTTTGAGAAGGGCGCGCATTCCTAGATTTCGTAAGCTGGACTGTGCATAGCTGCAAGTTCCCGAGAGCACCCTCCACTAGGCACCCTTTTTCTCTAAAATAAACAAGCAAATGACTCCATAAACTGTTCCTGGATAGGGACCTAGGATTACCCAGGATAACAAGCCCGTACTTTGAGCGAGTGAGTGCAACATTTAAACGCCTGGGGTCACTTAAGAAGCCTATCGCTTGCTGTTCGTTAGCACGAACACAGGATAAAATAATATAATCCTTCTCGCGACCTTGAAATGCATCTACAGATGCGACTTCGACATTCATGTAAAGATCCTTGTCCATGGAACCATTCATTTGCATGTACTGAACGATATATGCCCTTTGTCCTTCATATGGTGTGATGACACCTATCTGGTCAGGTTTCACACCGTCCTTGAAGAGCTTCGTTATGACGCGTTCACAATTCATAGCTTCAATTCTGTTTAGATATGATGTGCCGTTACCAGATATCTCTTCCCTGCCATAGTTTGACCAGAACATCATTGGGAGATCATGTATAGGCCATGGAAATGTACTGTTAGATACACTGCGCTGCTCAATAGTTACACCGTTCTGTAAACTACCCTCATAAAACATGTTGCTCGGAAATTCACTTAAATGTGGATTCATACGATATTGCACTTCAAGGCGGATAGGGATATGGCCAAGAGAAATTAGCCTCTCAAACAATGATTGTTTTAGGCCGGCGTCCGCGGCTTTTCTGTCAAGGATGACAGGGCCAAGTTGTTGATGATCACCGACCAAAATGACCTGCTTAGCACCCTTGACAATTGGGATCAAACATTCGGGCTCGGAAGCTTGTGTGCTTTCGTCAATCAAAACAGTTCTAAATTTTGCTTCCAACCTTTTATCGCCAGCTCCAACACAAGTGCAACAAACAACGTCTGCTTTTTTCAATATTTCCAGCTCAGATTTCCGCACTTGTTTCACAAATTTTTTGGCATCACTTGGAGAAAGTTCGCCGACATCTTCTTTCAGCTTCAAAAGTTTCTTCAGCTCGCCTTTTGCTGATCTTGAAACTAAGTTGTGTAGTCCCAAATTAGATACAGAACTCTCAACATCCTCTCTGCTCTTAGCAGTCAAGCGAACAACCTTGAGGCCTAGGTCACGAAGTTTGGCTGCCAGATGATCTACAGCTACATTTGAAGGGGCACATACCAAAATGCGTTCTTTGTGGAGTTTCGAAAGATGGTAAACAATAGTAGCAGACGTGACCGTTTTTCCGGTTCCGGGAGGGCCCTGAATCAAAGACAGCGGACGCTGCAGAACATGTCGGATGGCGTTGGCTTGAGAAACATTGAGCTGCGTAAAATGAGGAATCGAGAACTGCTCTGGCAAATTTACGTCAAACTCCAGATCTGGAACTTCATGTCCTAAGATTTTATAATATAAAAAGCCCGAAACAGACTTTTTGACAACTGCAAATTTCTTCATTGCCTCTTGCATGCGGTCATAGGAAGTTCCTTTCCAGACGAACTCAGCGGTAAAACCGGTATTGAGGCTCGTTGGAGGAGGGATCTTGCTAGGTTTTAGTTCTAGCGTTAGTTGGTCTTGAAAACTATTAGGCAACCGGACAATGTAACCATGGCCATCCCATTCTGGATGTTGCACGCCTGAATATCTCAAAATCATCTCGTCGCCTACAGCAACTTTCAATCCGTTTGATTCAAAAGTCGATAAGGCAAACGATGCTAGATGCCTATTGCTGAGGCCAAGTGACCAGGAAACAGAGATGTGCTCTAATGCCTGGGACTCTTTTAATTGTTTATCATAGTCGGCTTCTATCTTCACAAGTGGCGCAAAAGACCTTTGATATTGATAAGCGTCGGCGTATCTCATCAAAATGTGTGGAACTTCCTCTTTTTCATCTGGCACTTCAATATCGTTAATTGTTGCGTCCTTATTGGACCTCCATTTTGCTTCCAATTTGGAGATCTGGCTTGGTGATATCATTCTGGCGCGCAGCAATTCTTCATCGCTGGGATCTTCGGCAACCCAAGAAAGAAACTGACGGTTCTCGATTAGTGATTGCCATTGATCAGTGTCCCAACTAACAGTCTTTGTTTGTGCGCAAGGAAGGCGACAAAGAATCACGACAACAGCTTCACTTTTAGCAGAAACAAAACCTAAAACAAAAACGTTCTTGCACCCACAATTATAACACTCTAAGACGGTATCTCCCAAGTCCGATTCAGGATGAAGAGAAACAGTGTTGTGATGAGATAAAACTAAGTGGTTAATAATATGGGAGCTCGAAGTTCCATTTTTAGAGTTGCAAAACCACTTGTTGCAAGTATTGCATTTGACCACGCATTTCGCAGAGTCCACGTTGCAGTAGGCACAAGCATACTCTGATTGAGGGGCTTCCATTGGATCACCAAACTCTTCGTTTTCACCGGGCATGATAGCCCCGATTCCGCTGTTAGAAGCGTATAGTTCGTTCATTTCAGCAGCTAAAGCAGTATCTGAGCCAACCTCAGATATTGATTTCACAGCCTTACCATCTGCATCTGGTGTCACGCTGAGACCAGTTGCGGAGCTCATGTTTTTTTGATTCAGTAATTTATTGCTGGGTAAGGTTTAAACTTGATCGATGTAAAATATCTTTTCCAATGAAAAATTAAGAGCGGACTTTCAAAAACTTATTCACTTATAAACTAAAAATCCAGTTTTCAGGTGGTGCAAACCATTAATGAGCGAAACCTTCAAGTTGTAAGAAGTGGCAATTTGATGGTTTGTGCGTGAGCCTCTCATCCGCCAAAGGACTAATCAGAAAATATTTTACATGTAGCCGGCTCGACAGCATAGCACACGAAAGCTGCATGATCAGGCCTTTAAAGCTCTTGAAGAAAGCTTCGAACCAATGATAGTTGAATGCTGGATCTTGATTAATATTATAGATTGAAACTCAGATATATTGTTGTACCCCACTAGCAGTATAGTGTTTTTTTCCTTATAGCCATTTTTGATTAAGTCTTGAACATGAGCAAGTTCACGAAAACGAATTCAATAGCGAGACCTCTATGGACGATACCCTCGATTTCCTCTTGCTTAAAAACACAGGTTGAATATCGACATTATTTTTAGCGCTGTTGGTGGATGATGAGCTCGATAACACGCCGGCCATATGTGGGGAAGTAGCAGAGTCGGAGCCACTTGGAGAGCAGATAGTGGATGTTGTAGGAGAAACTGTGTTTAAGGTTAATGGGTCCTTTCTACAGAAGTTTTCGGCGGCGGAGTCTAGTTCAGAAGTGACAAACCGTTCGAGACAGTAGATATGAGCTGGGATCGCAGAGGATGCTCCGAATGAAGAGCGTGAACGGGTGCGGGATACCGAGTCAGAACGAGATGGCCCAATCTCGAAAGATGGCTGTGAACACCCAGGGTGCGTTGGAGAGCCGCAAGTAGCCTCGCCTTGGTCAGGTAGCGACTGACGCGATGCTTGGCGTGAAAGCTGTGACATAAAGCTATTGGTGCGGGAGCAACGAAGCACGGGTTCTTCCGTGTCCTGTGCTGTGCTGGAAGTTTTCCACCGTCTCGGACGGAGGCAGTTCGAGCATATACAAGGTTTCGAAGTTCTGATTTGTCTACGCGCAAATCCTTCGACACCCTCGCAAACCGGGTCGAGTTCATCATCTTCCCACTGCGACGGCCGGCCTTCTTCGTCCAAGTCTTCCCATGCATTCATGCAGGGGTCCTGCACAAACCTCTCGAAAATGTCAAGCTCGTCTTCACACTCGCAAACGTTTTCTGTGGATTCGCTTGCCTTAGTAAAGCAACTGACCTTTTTCGGGTCTTTTACTTCTGCTGATTCCATTTGTTTCTTTGAACTGTGGCTATTCTGGGCCTTGTTAGCTTGATTTGCAATGAATAGCCTGACCTTTTTCCGGGAGTTGACTTAATATATATTCTACCACATCAACATGTTCCTTGCATGTGAGTACGTAGCAACTAAATTCGTATAAAAGTACACGGAAATTTGCCGGTATATGCCAAGCGGAAGTTTTGGGCCTTCAATTGAGTGGAGATAAGTAGCCATTGAGGTCCCAAAGGCTTCGTCCACGGCCCCTAAATCACGAGCCAACAGAAAAATTTAGAACTCCGTGGACACAAATCAAAGTGGTCTGATGACATATTATTATAGCCCACAGGCACAGAACAGAGGGTCAGGTCCAGCGGGATGCCGTTTTAGGTTAGACCAACGCGGTTCAAATGCCAGAGAAGCAAATCATTTGTGTCGTGTGATTTCACACGAGTTACATGGAAGAAAACAAAGCTGCAAGTGATCTGAGGCCATATACTGTGTTTTAAATTCTACGGCGAAGTGTGTTCTATTGTGAATGCTCCAGCAGCCAGTCATGCATATCGTTGAACATTCTCTCAAATATCTCATCCGTCTCGAGGCACAAAGAGTGCCTAGCGCCGGGAACGAGCTCCAAACGCTTATCAGCAGCGGGGCACAGTTTGTAGAACATTTCCGAGGCCTTTGGATCGTTAATAGTATCACTGATACCGTGGAAGATGAGAACAGGTGTTTGGAACTTAGACACGTACTCTTTGTCATCCAATAGCTTCTTCCCGCGCATCAAGAAGTCGTAGATCTGACGGAGGGAGCCGTAAAGAGGCACTGTAAGCGGATCGCGACTTAGGAATGCACGGTACCTCTCATCTGAGGTCGTGGCATCTATATCAAGCCCCGTATCAATCCGAAACGTCGGGAGGCATGCAGCGAGCAGGGGCGATAGCGTCGTAACGATCCTACTAGGCGCAGAGTGAGGATGCAGTTCGATCAACGGGCCGGTGCAGACGATTCCTGCAATCTGGTCGCGAAAGCGGCCGGCGCACCCGTAGTTGAGGACAATTCCACCGCCCATAGAGTGCCCGAAGAGGAACAATGAGGTTTTCGGGTCCTTATCTTTCAGATTCCACTCTATGAAGTGGTCCAAGTCATTGAATGTATAATGCTCGTTAGTTCTGCCGCGCTGCTTCCCTGGCGATGTTTCCCCTGACCCTCTCTGGTCAAATGCAAAGGACTCAATCCCAACTTTGCTGAGCTGGTCCATCAGACGACTGTAAAGCAACGTGTATTCATCAAAGCCGTGGACAATCAGTAAACGAGCCTTCGCCGGAGAACTTTGTTCCGTTGCAGCGGACCACTTCACATAAGTAAAGTCGGCGCCGTCAAACTGGTGTTTATCTTTGTTGAAGCTCGAGGAGGCCGGCTTGTAAGGAAACTCGATCGGCGCAGGCTTCTTGCTAGAAAAAAAGAACATCTTTTCTTCAAAGTGTGTTGTGTTGACACAGTAGATTTCCACAACAAGAACCCTTCTTACATCAGTTTTTAGTTCTTGGTGTTTCCGGACTTCTGACTAAAATCACCGTTAACGAATCCAACGGGCTGCGCGCTGGACTACAATTTTGTCCGAGCTATTCATGTGTTGAACAATTGTTGGGCATGTGGTACCTTAGCACTCTGTCCAGGACTGCTTGGGTTCCGCAACTCGCTAGCACATGGTCTGCCCTAAGTCTGTCTGGCACGATTCTTCTTTTTGACAATGACTCCCAGTGAGTTTGACTTCGTCTTTTTCGCACGAATTTTCTGTGGGATTGCAGTAGGTATCTCTGTGAAATGTAATGTAGGTTCAATGGTTTCTTCGTCTGGCTTCTGCGCGTTGAAGAGCCTGAAGGCCATTTCTGCTTTCTCTTCATCCCATTGGCTTTCTTCCTGAGCGGAGAGGTGGCTTCTTTCTTGCAACGCTTCAGCTCTCTTCATCTTCGACAGGTTTTCCCGTCGTAGAGCTTCTAGCTCTTCATAGTCTTGTTGCTCTTTTTGCATCTTAGCTAGCCGCTTCTCAATTTTTTCCACTTTATCTTCAGGGCCGTCCCCTTTTGTTTCGTTGTTCTCCTGCTGTTGCTGTCTCTCCAGTCGCTCAAGCGTTTCGTCTAAAGTCTCGTTGCCTGGTAGCTTCTCCCCAGACTTTTCCTCCACGAAATTTTTGACGCCACCAATTTCCATCGCATAGTCACCATTCTTTGGATCAGTTCGGAAGGCTATCATGTTGTTGCATCGCGGACACTTGATGCTCAGCCTGTACTGCTTAATAGTATCAAGGTATTTTTCGGGCAGCAGCTCCTTCTTGCCGTTGAACTTCCTGCTTTTAGGTATAAACTCCGAGCACTTCAAACACCGCATGCTAAATGGTGTCATAAGGCGGATAGTGATGACGTCTCGGTTCATAGTCTTCAACTTCTTGGAAAGTTTGCGGGCCGCCTCCTCCGCCTCCAGAGGGTTGAAGTTTGGCGGGTAGTACTTATTAATAGCCTTTCTCTCGGACATCTCGAATAAACCGGAACCTATTAACAAATCAGAGGCTTGTCTGCGAATGAAATGTTATATGACAGAATGGGAAGCTAAGCTTTCGCCGTCACTTGTGTATAATCGAAATATTGTAAGCTCATCGATTATTATATTGAGGACATGCGGTGAAATCACGTGCGCGCTCAAGCTGACGGGATGCCGCAACCAGCAAACGCAACTCTGAGAAACACGACCAGGCTTGGGGTCTTCAACCATAATGGATGCTTAGAATCGCTAAAGCTTGAGCTAAAAAGCTTTGCAGGCCAAGGAAGGTGGCAAACTTGGCACCTTGCTAGCACAAATCATATAGAAAATTCATCATACTTACTCAGTAGATAAGGTAGGAAACCCAAGTCCCCATCAAATATTTTATACAAAAATGGGCTTCTATTTACACAATGTTCATGTGAATGCACCAAGTGATTCGAATATGTGTTGACTGACCTTCTAAACGTTATCATAGAAATTTCAAGATAATCTGTTTTCCAAAATATCAAAGGGAAAAAGCTATTCCCCCATCTTTACATCAACATAACGAGCGATACCGGTCAGCTAGCTAAACCAAAGTGAATCAAAAAAGCTTATGCCATACAGAATAAGTAGATAAAATTAAACAAGGCCATACGTATTGATTTGGCGATTTATTGATCTTTAAATCAACTAAACAGACAGAAACGAACTGGAAAATTAGTATGTGCGACCTAGGGCTTTTTAGCCTTATGGTCTGATGCACCTTGAAAACGCGAGGTATTAGAACAATTCGTCCTGATCAGATTAGCAGTGCCGCCACGAAGAAAATACTGGCGCCGAAACCTGCAGGAATCATTTGGCCAGCGCCATTCTGGGTTGTGCTTCCCGTCGACGACTGAGTTGAACTGGTGGAGGAAGCGGGAGGTTGAGAGCTAGCAGCGCTTGAGGAGAAGGCGGTAGACGTGCCAATTGAAGCGCTGGAAGACTCCTCAAGTGAGGATGAAGAAGATACAGTGCTGCTGCTTAACTGCCCACTGGATGTAGCACTGACAGACGAAGTTAGTGGCGGCAAGCTGCGCGAAGAGCTCGAAGCTGAAGACACTAACGTGCTCGTTGAAACTGAACTTTGAGACGCAGAAGTAACCGTGGAGGCAGCTGAAGAGCTTGATACAGGCGAGGAGCTTGGGCTAATTGAGGAGCTTGGGCTGGTTGATGAACTTGGAACAGCTGAGGAGCTTGGGCTAACTGAGGAGCTTGGGCTAACTGAGGAGCTTGAGACTCCCGAAGAGCTTGAGACAGCTGAAGAGCTTGGAACAGTTGAAGAGCTTGAGACAGCTGAAGAGCTTGGAACAACCGAAGAGCTTGAGATTGCGGATGAACTTGGAACAACCGAAGAGCTTGGAACAGTTGAAGAGCTTGAGACAGCTGAGGAGCTTGGAACAGTTGAAGAGCTTGAAACAGTTGAAGAGCTTGGAACAACCGAAGAGCTTGGAACAGTTGAAGAGCTTGGAACAGTCGAAGAGCTTGGAACAGTCGAAGAGCTTGAAACAGCTGAAGAGCTTGAGACAGCTGAAGAGCTTGAGACAGCTGAAGAGCTTGAGACAGCTGAAGAGCTTGAGACAGCTGAAGAGCTTGAGACAGTTGAAGGGCTTGGAACAATTGAAGAACTTGGAACAACCGAAGAGCTTGGGACAGCTGAAGAGCTTGGAACAGTTGAAGAGCTTGGAACAGTTGAAGAGCTTGAGACAGCTGAAGAGCTTGGAACAGTCGAAGAGCTTGGAACAGTCGAAGAGCTTGAAACAGCTGAAGAGCTTGAAACAGCTGAAGAGCTTGAAACAGCTGAAGAGCTTGAAACAGCTGAAGAGCTTGAAACAGCTGAAGAGCTTGAAACAGCTGAAGAGCTTGAAACAGCTGAAGAGCTTGAAACAGCTGAAGAGCTTGAAACAGCTGAAGAGCTTGAAACAGCTGAAGAGCTTGAGACAGCCGAAGAGCCTGGAACAACCGAAGAGCTTGAGGTTGCCGATGAACTTGGAACAACCGAAGAGCTTGGAACAGTTGAAAAGCTTGAGACAGCTGAAGAGCTTGGAACAATTGAAGAACTTGGAACAACCGAAGAGCTTGGGACAGCTGAAGAGCTTATGCTAGGCAGTGAGCTCGGGACGGTCGATGAGCTTGGACCACTGGTGATCTCAGATATCGTGAGTGAGGAACTTGAGCTGGTTGACACGCTAGAGCTGGTTGACAAGCTCGAAACGGGGGGTGAACTTTGACTGACCGAGGAACTCGAAATAGTGATGATACCACTTGATGTGGGTAAAGAAGCTGTACTGTTCAGCGAGCTTGAGGCAGTTGATAAGCTCGACAGGCTAGGTGTTGAGTTTGGAGAAGTAGAGCTCTGAGAAGAAGAGAAAGAAAGAGAACTCGATATCTCCGTTACTGAAGGAGTGAAAGAGGGAGTCGATGGCCCCGAGCTTTGGACGCTTGAAACATTTATAAAACCGCTGGAGGTCGAAAGATAGCTAGATGACGACAACAAAATTGAGCTGGAGCTTAGTGGTAAAGTTGTGCTGCAAAACATCGAAGCATTGCACGAGGTCGAAGTTAAAGTGATTGTAACACTTCCGCTAGTAGCTGAAGAGGAATTCATTGAAGTCACTGATGTTGGAGACACAATCGGCGTTGAAGGATTCGTGGTAGGACCATTGCCGCACGAGGTCAGTGTTGCAGTAGTGGTATCATGCTCCGTCTTGGTTATTGTAATAGTCGAGTTTCGAATCTTGGTGCACAAAGTCTTGTCGGATGCTGAGGTGATTGGAATTGAAGGACGGTGAAAAGATGGGCCGAAATCCGGCGCTTTGGAACCGTCTGCGAGGTTTGCTCTAATGAGCACATCCAGATCATCTGGGCTGGTGATTACAGTTGAAAACTGATAGCCGCCTCTTGCAAGAACTCCCGTGAACCCAATCGAACCCTCGAAGCTCAAGTAGCCTTCGGAAATAGAGAACCCCGCTATCGCGCGGTCTCGTGTTTCCTCCACCAAAGATCCGTTGCTACTCAAAGTAGCGTACGTTCCATCCGAAAGCCTTAATTTGCCGTTGTCGGTCACAACCCCAGACAGACCCACCGCTGCCCCTCCGAGATACAATTGCCCGTTTTCGGCGTATACCGATGCGTACTGCAATGGCGATCCTGAGCGAATTACAAGCATATCAAACTCTTGAGAGTCAGCGCGAACAGCGCTGGCCGCAAGCACAACACTGGAAACTAGCAGCGAGTTAAACTTCATCGAAGCGAAGGTCTTTTAATAAGTAGTTTCGATATGTGAAGGGAAGGGCTTTTAGAACTCTGAGGCAAGTAATAAGGAGAAAGAGACGATCTTACTGAGCTTAACGTCTCTCATACCTGTTTATATCTGTAATTTTTCAGGATTTGAGTCTTTGCATCAGAGACTGATTTCTGAAAGCGGCAATGGCAAGTGACACAAAAACGAGTTTGTGTACGATTATTGCAATATGGGGAAACAGCAAAAAAAGCCACGATGAGATGATCTGACAAATCGAGACATACAGCTGGCAGTTTCTTGGCGTGTCCGCCCCCCTCGACAATCTCATCAACCTCCCGTTCAGCCTCTTAAACGATCTCCACATTCAAGAGCTCGAGATATATAGTCAATAGCAACGGGTCCCTGCATGTACACGTAATCAACAGTCAATAAGAGTCTATGGGGAGGAACCCTCCAACCGGGAGATTAATGCAGGACAATAGGTGCCAAAGCGCACGTGGACTGCAATACGAAAGAAGTGAAAGATTAAGGAATGATATAATTGTTATTTAGTATATGTCTCTGCAACGCGCTTGTATACCGGCCCGGCCAGACTCACCAGCGAGCCCCGTCGGCACACCAGATGTATTCTGCTTGGTATGCTACCTTACAACAACAAGGCGGCAGCAGCAGCTGCAAAACCAGCACCTAAACCCATAACAGCTTGCGCTCCGCCGTTTTCGGATTGGATCTGAACACTGGCAGATGAAGATGTGGCTTGGATCTGACCGTCGCTGATTTGGGAGACAGCTGAAACGGTGGTCTTCGAAGCCGAGCTTGAGGAACTGGCAACTGAACTAGGAGCCTGGATTTGACCGTCGCCGATCTGCGAGACAGCCGCGGCAGAGCTGGTAGCCTTGGAAGAAGCGGCGGTAGTCGCCTGAATCTGGCCGTCACCGATTTGAGAGACAGCAGCGTTTGCGCCAGAAGATGGTGTGAGAGTAGTCTGAGAAGCGGCGGATGTGCTGGAAGCGCCTGTAGCGCTAGAAGAGCTCGAAGAGCTAGAAGAGCTAGAGTTCTTGGCAGAAGGGCTGAAATCTGGGACAGTTGAGCCGGAAGTAGAAGTCGCTCTAATGGCGACACCGACGCTAGAGGAGTCTGAGTTCTGGGTGTACATCAAGTAAGCAGAGCCAGAGGGAACGGCTACAAAGCCGTCCTTGCCACCGTAGAACAAATGACCCTCAGAAATAGAGAACTCACTGGAGCCTTCAGACTCAGAACCCTCCACCACGGAGCCGTCAGAGTTCACAACAGCGTACTTGTCGTCCGAGAGCTTCAGTTTTCCGTCGTCGGTGACAACTGCGGATAGCGAGTCGGAGCTGCTGCCCAGATACAGCTTTGAATCTTTAGCGTACGCAGAGGCGTACTGCAAGCTCGAGCCCGATCTGATGACCAAGAGACCAAAGGTCTCAGAGTCAGCTAGAGCTAGTCTTGCACATGTCAACAGCACAGCGGTAAATGCACTCGTAAACTTCATATTAGATAATTAATTGAGATTTGGATTTGGTTTTAACGCTCTCTTGTTTGAAGTCGTTGACTATTGGTGGAAATAGAACTCGTTCAAGATGGGATGCTATGCCAAGAACTCAAAAGGTTTGTTATAGAGCTCAATGCTTGCGTTTTTATAAGATTTCCTTTGTTCAGAAGCTGGTCACCTATTGATTCGATCCTGCGAGGGTTCTTTTTTTAGAACTCTTTCCGACCGGTCCCTGAGTTTCAAACTATGACGTATACCAAGCTTTTGTTTTGGGAAAAAAAGAGAAGTCCGCTTTGCGCCGATATGCCACAATGCTTAATAGGGTAGGTTGAGCCCGAGGCGACCCCGCGCTAGGGATTTCGGCACCGAAAAGCTGGCACGCCCATCGGAAATGTTCTTTGACAGGTCGGAACGGCGCAGAAGTCACGCAGAGCTCACCTTCTGTACGGCTCAAATAGCTGGCACAACAAGGTTGAGGACGTCACGTAATACCATATACTGAAAATAGAGCGGGTAATGAATCTCGGAAGCCCTATCAAGTGAGAACTGCTGCATTGCATTCACTAACTGGGCGACTAGGTCTGGATCTGAGCCATACTGTAGTGATATTTCGTGGCTGGGATCCTGGATGAGCTCAAGGTGGAACGGGAAGTACCAGTATGCAGCAGTCTTGACAATGTCGGGTACCACAAATGGGCGTTCTTCGACCAGCGCAAGAGTTTGACAGAGCTCTAGAGTATCACGCAAAGAGTGAGTGGAGCAACCACCACCGGAGGCCTGACTAGAGAAACGGTGAACTCGTAGGTGCATGATGATGTCGAGAACGTAGCGGCGAATAGAGTGATGCACGTGGATACCGCGCAACGAGGTGCGCAGCTGCGACAGCGCTTCCTCACGTAGATCGGTAGCATCGCCTGTGGCTGGCTCAGCGCAGGCAAACCAAAACTGACGTTTAAGATATGGAGTAAAATGAGCGTAAGGGACAAAGTCTGGCGAGACAGTGGCAATGGCAACAAAGAACGGTGTATCGCGGGACCTCATAACCTGCAGGAATTTAGCCAGCTCGTCTTGCTGGAGTGTCAGTGTCCTGTCCACGTTCGGAAGTACTAGCACTTGCCCGGCCTCGGGCTTCTCTCTTGCGCCTATGCTATCGTAATTCTCCCACAAGACATAGGGGAGCTGCAGGGACTGTAAGTACTCCACGACAATTGTGGGGTCTTCGCAGTAGCATACCAGGTTCTTACGGAACGCCAAAGCCGCCGGGAGTGCCGTCCCCATTGGCGGTAGACTAGGTTCCTGACAACTCATCACAGCATATGTTTTGAGTCCCGCAGATCGAGGGCGTTTCTGTTCTAAGCCTTCGACACGCTCTAATGGTGTTAGACCTCGATGTTACCGTACACAATGATAAGCAATACTGCTCCAGAACTGAAAATTTTAAGCGTATTGATTATTCGGTAGTAGCTCATCGCAGGCTCATCGCAGAAAGAGACGAGCTCATAACCATGGCTAAACTAGTACATAACGTGCAAAAGAAGCAGCACCGGGAGCGTTCTCAGGTCGCTTCCCGGTCCAGGTTCGGCTTTTTAGAGAAACACAAGGATTATGTGAAAAGAGCGCAAGACTTCCACCGCAAGCAGGCGACGTTGAAGGTGCTGCGTGAAAAGGCGCAACAGCGCAACCCGGATGAGTACTACCATGCGATGCACTCCAGAACTCTTGACTCGAAGGGTCTGCTCCTAAAGTCGAGACGCGCGGCCGACGAAGACACCAGCCTCTCTACCGACCAAGTAAAGCTACTTAAGACGCAGGACGCCAACTACGTGCGGACGCTGCGCCAGAACGAACGCCAGGCACTGGAGAGGCAGAGCCAGAATACCATGTTTAAGTCAAACGGATCGCATACTGTGTTCGTGGACGACACCGAGTCCATGCACGCATTCGACGCACACAAGTACTTCAACACGACGCCAGACATGCTGCACCGCCGCGAGAACAGACTCACAAAGGAACAGCTGGCAGACCAAGGTCTGCAAGCAGGCGCCAAACAAGTGGGACTGGACCCTGACACTCTAGAGCGCAAGCGGCTCAAGAAGCTGCGGCAACTGCAGCAGCACCAGGACCGCGAGCGCCAGCTGTCGGGTGTACTCCAGCGCATGGAAATGGAACGTGAGGGCATGAAGAAAGGTTCCAAGAAGAAGATCAGCGATGCCCACGGAAACACGGCGTTCAAGTGGAAGAAGCAGCGCAAGCGCTAGGGTGTCGCCGTATATTGCATCGCATCAAGCTGCGTTCACCATTGAGACACCAGGTGTATTATCGTACGGGACCTAGCGTATGCAGCTGGCCGCGCTTTTCAGCGAACGCTGCGCTAAGCAGAGAGGCAGACGCATCTGTAATTGCCCACGGGTGCTCGAAGAGCCCTGGCGAGCTACGAATTACGTAGGTTATGCCTACTGGGAATTGCTGTGAACCGTGCTGCTAGTGCCAAGTGCGCCACGAGGCGGTCACGCCGCATGCCTTGGGCATGGTAAGAGGCCGGGACTACTCGGACTTAGCAACGCTTCCACAACCTTACTCGTAGAAAAGGAACTGACGCTCGTGCCCGCAACGCTCTTGTAGTTTCAAACACCAACCATAGCGACAGACTTACCACAGGCGCCGTGCGGGAGAAGCATTTTCACTGCTAGCGCACCTGCCCGCGCTCGAGCACCGCGCTTTCTAAGGCTTGCAGTGTTTACATAATTAGCAATTACTATCTCACCACCATGTGACCGATAACTATACACGAATCGTACGTTTTTTCTCGGATGAAGTCGGGCTTCAGGGTTCTTATCCCCGCCTTTAGCATCGCAAAATCACGGGAATTCCCGATTTTCTGTCTACACGACGGGGGCATGCGTGACTTCGAGTTCCAGTGGGATGAGGTAAACGAGGGGAGAGCTTTTCCATGACCGGCACCGCGTCGACAGTTGGTGGGTGCTGGAAAGGCAAAGTATAAATGGCGATAGGCCAGGACACATAGGGATCTTGATGACGAGAGAGAGGTATTGAAACGGGAGGAAACACCATTGTCCTAACATCCAATTTACAGCGCTCATTAAACGGAGAACTGTGCTTACACTGAACGGCAAAGCACCTTAAAGGCTGTAAAAAAGAAACGTGATCACGAAGCGGAAAGAAAGTAAAAGGTTTTAACATGCAGAGAACATTCTACAGGCACACCAGCAACACGTTGCTGCAGGGAGTACGTCAGAGGCTCGGCGGCTACGGGGGCCTGGGTAGCCAGCGCGTTGGGTTTTTGGGCGCACTGCGGTTTGCGTCGAACATCCCATCAACTCAGAAAGGTGTTATTTTCTACGAGCACGGCGGCGAGCTGCACTACAAGGACTTGCCTGTGCCAAAGCCCAAACCCAACGAGATTCTAGTGAACGTCAAGTACTCCGGTGTGTGTCATACCGACCTACACGCCTGGAAGGGGGACTGGCCGCTTGCGGTCAAGCTTCCTCTGGTCGGTGGCCACGAAGGTGCTGGTGTAGTTGTCGCCAAGGGTGAAAACGTCACGAACTTTGAAATCGGCGATTACGCCGGTATCAAGTGGCTCAACGGCTCATGTATGTCTTGCGAGCTCTGTGAACAGGGCAATGAGCCCAACTGTGAGCACGCCGATCTTTCGGGTTACACACACGATGGCTCCTTCCAACAGTACGCTACTGCGGACGCTGTGCAAGCAGCGCAAATCCCTAAGGGCACCGATCTTGCCGAGATTGCCCCAATTTTGTGCGCTGGTGTCACTGTCTACAAGGCTTTGAAGACTGCGGATGTAAGACCCGGCCAATGGGTTGCCATTTCTGGCGCAGCTGGCGGACTTGGATCTTTGGCCGTTCAGTACGCCAAGGCGATGGGCTTGCGTGTTCTTGGTATTGATGGCGGTGAGGAAAAAAAGAAGCTCTTTCACGACTTGGGCGGTGAGACTTTCATTGATTTCACAACTACCAAGGACATGGTAAACGCGATCCAAGAAGCCACACAGGGTGGCCCTCACGGTGTTATCAACGTTTCCGTTTCCGAGGCTGCCATCTCTATGTCGACTCAGTACGTGAGACCTACCGGTTCTGTCGTTTTGGTCGGCCTGCCAGCTAACGCCTATGTGAAGTCCGAGGTTTTTTCACAGGTCGTCAAATCTATCTCTATTAAGGGGTCCTACGTGGGCAATCGTGCGGACACCAGAGAGGCTATCGACTTCTTTGCCAGAGGTCTCGTGAAAGCTCCTATCAAGATCATTGGTCTTTCGGAACTACCTGAGGCCTACAAGCTGATGGAAGCTGGCAAAATTCTCGGCAGGTACGTGGTTGATACCGAAAAATGAACATCTTTGGGCGGGTTTACGATTTAGAAGCAATTATATAAGGAGGAGGTGTAATAGTATGATGTAACGATTCCTAAAAGTTAAGTATTAGTTAATTAGAGACGGTGTGAGCCAGAGAGACAAGGTCTTTACCGCAGCTCGACGACAAGAGATAAGGCTGCCGGCCAGATTTTTAGTGATTGCCAAACGGAAGCTCCGAGTTAGTATGGGGTGTGTCTTATGACATATAATACATTTCCAAAGTTACATAGAAAGAATGAAATACCATTATTGATGATGTTTCTTCGACTCTTCGGCCTTTAAAATGCTTGAAACATTATCGTTAAATCTCTCGAAAGCAGTCTTGTCCTGTTTACCCTTCTTCTTGATATGAACCATCGTACTATTTCCTGTACCCTCGATACGTATCTTAAAACGGAACTGACCTTGCACAAATTTGCAATTGTAGTCTGCATGACTACGAGACCCACGCTTGTCTAGACGCTTTAATTCGTAATCAATTGAATGTTCTTTAAATTCCTTCAGCATCAAAATGTGAACATTTTCAAATTCCAGCCTGGTGTTATGATCAACAGCAAGTGCTTCTTTACTACCAACATTAGGCGTAAGCGACCGGATAAACTTAGAAAACCAGGTTTTTTTGGCAGGAGGTGGCGGAGCAGGTCTTAATGGCTTTTGAATCTTTTGAGGTAACGGCGCTTGGTCATTTTCCACCACAGTATCAAGTTTACTCTTGGTGAACGGAACTGTGGTTGAAGATGGCCGCGGTTGAACAGCTGTTGGTTCTCTGGGCTTTGGAGCGGGATTCTTTATTGGCGAAGACTTGAAAACTGTACTGGATTCATCATCAAACAACATTGTGACACGTTTCTGTGCGACCGGTTCCTTCTCCGGAATTTGTTCCTCAACATTACTTGGCGCATCTTGTTGCATTTCAGTTGCATTAATACCCCCATTGAAGTGGCTTTCTGCAGCTGAACCCGAAGCATGGTCCTCAATGTCATCATCAAGGTCTTTGAACATAGAAATGATGCTCTGCGAGATGGAGCCCCTGGCCTTTTGATAAGAAAACCTCTTTTGTGGAGGTACAGACCCTTTTTCAGGCGAAAGTTTGAATTTTGATATGATTTCTTCAGTAGTTTCTCTTGGGAGTTTGGCGGAAGATGTCATGTTGTTGGCGTAAAGAGAGACTCGGACGTCTGCCGAAGGGTTAAGAACGCTCGTTGTATTTAGCGTGTCGATAGATGTTGCCTTTCTGTGCACATGCGGCTGAGAGTCCAAGCCAGAAGAGCTAGTTGCAATCGAGACGTTATCACAAGGAGCGTCTTCGAAGATGTTGATATCGTCCTCCCCCTTTTCTTCTTGAAGAAGTATAGGCTTTTTCACTTGTTCAAGCTGATCTTGTGAGCTACCATTGGAGATTTGAACTGCTTGTGCAGTGAAAGTTTGGGTTGGGATATCTAGCGCAAACGACATATCAGACGGCATCTCGGAACGAGTGTCATTAGCACTAACTTGGCTAATTTTGCGAGGTCTTTGCACTGCGAGGTTGTTTTTCGGGAGATTTGTAGACGGCTTGCGTGAAACACCTTGGGAAAAGCTTTTGAAGGACCCTTCAATTGGCCGACGTACAACGGAAGAAGCACGGGTAGTCGAGCTGTTGCCATCCGAAAGATATTGGCTCAGATTTTTAAACGTCGCGGAGCTGTTCAAATTCGCGGATGGCAGATAGGTATTCGGTTTCGTTTCGCCTTGCCTTAGCATACTTTGTCTTTTCCCAGTATCAGTACTATCGTCGCCATTAATAGAACTTGACTGGGCGAGGGCATTTGTCAAGTCTGCTCCAGAGATGCCTTCAAAGTCTTTTGAATAGTCAGCGCCAAGTGAGAACCCACTGCTGGTAGGAGCGCAGGAGGTCTCGAACGCGCTGCGTCCCCAATCGCCGCTATTTCTCAGTTTTTTTAAGTTTGATTTCGACTTGAGGTGTGCTCTGAGATTGTATTTGTTGAGCAACAGCTCAATAGAGTTTGGCTGGGAAACGTTTCTACGAGGATCTAAAGATACTGGCACGTCATCTTTACCCGAAGGAGCAGAGGCCACCCTTAAATTGCGACTTGATGAAGTAGATTTGAGCTTGCTAACCTGCAAAGCAGTTCTTTCAGATTTTAATGTAGAAGTCTTATCAATTTGAGATGGTTCCGTGGGAGTTTCAACGTTTGCTTTGTGCGCCATATCTCCTAGACCAGCTTGATGAGATCGAGGCGCCTTTGACACCGGTATGTTCACTGTTGTCGAGCTTTTTTCAGCTCCTGCCGACGCCCCTATGAGAATTGATGGTAATCCCTCTCTCTCTGCGGAAGAATCTGCCATGTCGTCTGTTTCTGCGGTGTTTGCAGATTCTAGCGTTATTGCTATCTTCTCTGTTTCTGTATCTGAAGCTGGCTCAATTCTTCCTGCCGCCTCCGCCGAGGATTCCCCTGCTTCTTCTGTTATGCCCACAAGCCCTGCACCAAATAAAATTTCTTCACAGAGCAGCTCGAATTCAGACTGTTGTGGTAGCGGTGGCTGTGGCTCGTCGCTAACATAGTCTTTCAAATTGACCGAGCGTTTAGAAATCGAATTCAATGAGTATAGTGATCTTTTGGAAGGAAGAGGTGGTTCCTGTGGATTTTTCGCGGTGCTCTCAATGTATTTCTTAGAAGCCGAGTGTTTGAGGGACCCCAAGGATCTTTTCGAAGAGGAGTTGTGAAGGGATCTTTTTGAAGCCGACGCCGAAATTCGCTTCTTAGAATTTGACTTAAAAACTCTTGAAGAAGACGCAACATGCTCCTTGTGGGGCGAGGATTGCGACTTGATAGATGGTACACTGAATTGAGACTTTTGTAGGATCTTTGGAGCGTTAACAGGCGGAGGTTTTGGACCCGACTTTAACTGTCTTTGCTGATAAGCCAGAAGTAGAGAATAGAAAGTTTTTTCCTCTGTGAGCTCTGGCTCCAGAAGCCTTTTCATAATGAAGTCCTTGGAAGCTCCATGCCACAAAATTTGAAGATTTTGGAGTATAGTAGGGTCGACATCTCTCTCATTTCTTATTTTACATATTTGGGGCATAGTGTGGCTCAAAATATGAAGATCCGAATTAGACTTGCTGCGCTTGTTATCATATTTTGTGATTAAAGGATGTAGAAGGATATCGTTTATGGTAATCCTCTTCTCAGGATCAACAACGAGTATCCTTGAGATGAGATCCTGGGCCTCTGGCGATATCGCTTGGGGCATTTGGTATTTGCCTGCTTGAACTTTCAACAACAATCTCTTGATATTATCATCGTTGAAGGGTAGGTGACCGGTTAGTAAGGCAAAGAGAATGATGCCGCACGACCAAACGTCACTAGGGCCACCATTGTAAGTTTTGCCCATGACAATTTCGGGGGAGGCGTAGTGAGGAGACCCACAAGATGTTTCTAAAAGCTTGTTAGATGTCTGTAGCGCTGCCATACCGAAGTCCGCAATCTTTATGCGCTTGTTTTTCTTGTCAAGCAGGAGGTTCTCGGGCTTCAAATCGCGGTGACAGATGTTGAAGCTGTGGCAGTACGCAGTGCCTTCAATGATTTGCCGAAAGTAATGGATCGCCTCTTTCTCTGAGAGCCGACCGCGTGACACGAGATAGTCGAAGAGCTCGCCTCCATCAACGTATTCTAACACCAGAAATAGCTCAAGCTTGTTTTCCCACACCTCATATAGGCCCATGACATTAGGATGTGAGATCAATTTCATGATAATGATTTCGCGCTCTATCCCGTAAGGTAGCGCGTTAGGTCGTGAAGACTTGGTCTTGGGAACAATTTTGACTGCAGCAAGTTTGCCCGTCTCCATGTTTTTAGCCAGCCGCACGCGTCCGGAAGAGCCTTTGCCTAGTGTCTTGCCTAGTTTCCAAGGTCCTATTGTATCCCGGGATCTCCTTTTCGAAGACTGCGTAGCTGTGTTTGTAGTGCTAGTCGAAATCTGCGACAGCCGCTTGGTGGCATCCGTCACCGAGTGAACCACCCGGTCGAGATGATCTGGTCCACCAGTCGCTGCCATAGCTGCTTGTTGAGCCATCGACATCGCCTTGCTTAGCTTGACAGTGTTGGGTATAGGAAGATGGACGCCAAATTCTCAGAGATCTCCCATGTAAACATATCATCAAAACATTGCACCAAGCAGACCACCTCCGTGCGAAAGCATATCAACACATAAACGCGAAAAAACATGATCCGCGGTCTAGTCCAAAAGAAGAATCAATGTCGCGTGATCAGAGACGGTACTCTACTCACGTGTATAATTTAAGGGATGGTTTAAAGGCATACGTGAAGACCGACTTACTTGGCCCTAAGTAGAGCGTCTATGCGCCCACATGGTTTTGCATTCCAAGATACTAAGTGGCTTCCTGTGAACTTTGGTATGGACTAAAGTGTGAGCTTTAGGGAACATTCTTTCAGCGCATACAGTGCCAGCCCAAACAGAAGGTTGCTCTTACCTTCTCTAATCGCGCTGAATCCAACTATGATGGTCGATTAAGAGACGACACATGAGCCGGGTGGTTTCGTATGCTGTATGTAGTAAGTATGTTGAAATTACATATGAAATCAGGTGACCGCATATTGCGGCTTATCGTATTGCCGCGAAGTCGCATCTAACTTTAATAGAGCTCCTTGATAGTCACCCCTGCTCCCTTGCTGACCGAAGTATTTGCATGAGCTTACCAGCAAAACAGTCGCCCGCATAGCCAGCGATCATCAGAGGCCCGAGCATGTCTTTTTTGCCACTTCCTCGAGTGGGTCCCAGAAACGAAAAAAAGTGTATATAAGCCAGCCAGATAAAAACACCAAATTAAAGGGGAGTGAACACCACGTAAGAACAAAGCACACAAATGTCAGACGCAACCCAGGAGGCTTTGGCCCAAATCAAAAAAACCCTTGAGCTTCTAGCGCTCCAAAAGCCTGTGGCTGGTGAAACAAACCAGTCAACTACTGTAACTCACAGCAGTGGTCAAAAATACCGTGGAAAAGAATACTTCGAGGACAGCTCAAAGAGCTACATCGACTTCACATACGAAAACCCAACGATATACCATGTGGTAGAGTACTTCTCGCGCAAACTCGATGATGCTGGATTTAGCTACGTAAGCGAGAAATCCACTTGGTCCGAGGTGAAAAGCGGCAAGTATTACACTATCCGGAATGGTACTAACCTTGTTGCTTTCATTTTGGGCAGTGATTGGAAATATGAAACTGGTGTCGGTGCCATTGGCTCGCACATCGACGCGCTGTGTGCAAAATTGAAGCCTGTATCTACCAAGAAAGATGTCGAAGGATTCCAGTTGCTAGGTGTCGCTCCATATGGAGGAACACTGAACACGTACTGGTTTGACAGGGACCTGGGTATCGGGGGCCGCGTGCTTGTGCGCGACCCAGACTCAGGCAAGATCGAGTCGAGGTTGATTAACTCCGCGCCCCACCCCATCGCGAAAATTCCTTCGTTGGCCGTGCACTTCGGCGAACCTGCAAATGGACCATTTGATAAGGAGGACCAGGCCGTGCCTGTGATAGGGTACTCCGGAACTGGAGACGACGATGAGGAGGGTGACGCAGAAGACGAGGAGAGAAGCCCACTTTTCGGCAAGCACCCAATCGGTTTACTCAGATACATCGCGTCCCTTGCTAAAGTGAAAGTGAGCCAACTGGTGCAGGTCGACCTCGATCTGTTCGACGTGCAGAAAGGCACTTTAGGCGGGTTGAAGAACGACTTTTTGTTTGCGCCTCGCCTTGATGACCGCCTGTGCAGCTTCTCAGCCGTCAATTCGTTGATTGATTTTGCGAACGATGGCCCTGTGCCTAAGGACGCTTTCAGCCTTGTTGCATTATTCGATGATGAAGAAGTTGGCTCCCTCTCGAGACAAGGCGCACGCGGTGGACTTCTAGAAAGCGTCGTGCAGCGTGTGGTTGCCAATTTGCACGGTGATTCGCCTGCGCTCCTCCGCACGACTTTCGCCAACTCGCTCATCATCTCAGCTGACGTCAACCACATGTTCAACCCTAACTTTTCGTCCGTATACTTGGAGCATCACAGGCCAAAGCCCAATGTCGGTGTCACTCTATCACTCGATTCAAATCTGCACATGTCCACCGATGTCGTAGGTCTGGCCGTCGCCGAGGAGCTGGCCCGCCTCAACGGCGACAAACTACAATACTTCCATATCAAGAACAACTCACGCTCTGGCGGTACGATCGGTCCTTTCATCTCATCGCAAACTGGAGCCCGCACGATCGACCTCGGCATTGCGCAGCTGTCAATGCATAGTATCCGTGCTGCTACAGGCTCTAAAGACATTGGACTAGCCATTAAGTTTTTCAAGGGCTTCTTCGCCAACTGGAGATCAGTCTACGACAAGTTTGGTGATCTGTAGGTGCTGTGCGTGGTTGAAACTTAAAGCCAACGAGCCGGAAACTCCGCCACAAAAAGCTCGGCTTTCTTATCTTGTGGCTTTGTCGACTCTTCAGGTTCAGAGCCGCATTCCTCTGCTTGACACTTATTTCACCTTCGAAACAATCAAAGTTGACGCGAAACAAATACTGTACAGAAATCACTTCGGCATATGTCATCGAAAAATTGGGCCCTAGCCTTTGTTGTCATCTCCGAAATCTAACATTTTTAGAAGCGAAACGTATACATAAAAATTTGTAGCGAAAAGAATTAAAGATTTAAACCGTAATATATATTAAGCTGTATCTGTGACAGAGGATTGATACTTAGGATCAAGAAGATTCAAAGCATTCAGTAAGTGACTGAAAGGTTATAGAGAATAATAATGTGTGGTATCTTTGGTTACTGCAACTACTTGGTGGAGAAATCCAGGGGAGATGTGATTGATACGCTTGTGGAAGGTCTGCAAAGATTAGAGTACAGAGGATACGATTCGACCGGCATTGCTATCGATGGTGACGAACCTGACTCCACCTTGATTTACAAGCAAATCGGCAAAGTTGCAGCTTTGGAAAAGGAGATTGAGGTTGAGAAGCCTAACAGGGATGTGACTTTTGTATCACATTGTGGTATCGCACACACTAGATGGGCCACTCACGGTGAGCCAAAATGGGCCAACTGTCATCCACAACGCTCCAACATGGCTAGTGACTTTGTGATTGTGCACAACGGTATCATCACCAACTTCCGCGAGCTGAAACAGCTTTTGATTAACAAGGGTTACAAGTTTGAGTCTGACACAGACACTGAGTGTATCGCGAAACTGTTCAAACATCTCTACGATACAAACCTGAAGCACGGCAATGAACCCGACTTCCACGAGTTGACTATGCAGGTGCTATTGGAGCTAGATGGGTCGTACGGCCTGCTGTGCAGATCCGTACACTATCCAAACGAAGTAATCGCCACGAGAAAAGGATCGCCCTTGTTGATTGGTGTCAAGTCCGAAAGAAAGCTCAAGGTCGATTTCGTTGACGTTGAGTTTCCAGACACCGACGAGGCGCAACCTGACATCCCGCTAAATAGCAGCCGCGGCGAAGCCAGAAACTTTTTGCCTATCGCATCCAACGAGTCTGCTCTTAGACGTTCGCAGTCTAGAGCATTCTTATCTGAGGACGGTGCCCCAAACCCAGTGGAGTTCTTTGTATCGTCCGATGCCGCGTCTGTGGTTAAGCACACCAAGAAGGTGCTTTTCTTGGAGGATGATGACATCGCGCATATCTACGATGGTGAGTTACATATTCACAGATCCAGAAGAGAGATTGGAGCTTCTGCAACCAGATCCATACAAACTTTGGAAATGGAGCTGGCACAGATTATGAAGGGTTCTTACAAGCATTTCATGCAGAAGGAAATCTTCGAACAACCTGATTCGACCTTCAATACTATGAGAGGAAGAATCGACTTTGAAAGCAATAGTGTGATGTTGGGTGGACTTAACTCCTGGTTGCCAGTGATAAGAAGAGCTCGCAGGCTCATTATGATAGCTTGTGGCACTTCCTATCATTCTTGTTTGGCTACTAGAGCCATCTTTGAAGAGCTCTCTGAAATTCCAGTCAGCGTTGAATTGGCGTCCGACTTTTTGGACAGGAAAACGCCAGTTTTTAGAGACGATATCGCAGTATTTGTGTCGCAAAGTGGTGAAACAGCAGACACTATGCTCGCCCTGAAGTACTGTCTGGAAAGAGGTGCCCTCACTGTAGGAATTGTTAACAATGTTGGTTCCTCCATTTCGAGAGTCACCCATTGTGGTGTCCATATCAATGCGGGTCCTGAAATTGGTGTTGCATCCACTAAAGCTTACACTTCTCAATACATCGCCTTGGTTATGTTTGCTCTTTCCCTCTCTGATGACAGGGTTTCTAAAGTCGAAAGAAGAAGAGAAATCATACAAGGATTGAAGAAAATCCCGGAGCAAATCAGAAAGGTGTTGCTAATGGAGCCCCGTATCAAGGAGCTTTGTGAGAAAGAGCTAAAAGATCAAAAATCCTTGCTTCTTTTAGGTAGAGGCTACCAGTTTGCTTCGGCTCTGGAAGGTGCTCTAAAGATCAAGGAAATCTCATACATGCACTCTGAAGGTGTTCTTGCTGGCGAGCTAAAACACGGTGTGCTGGCGTTGGTTGACGAAAATCTCCCCATCATTGCTTTTGGTACCAGAGATTCTTTGTTCCCGAAGGTTGTCTCCTCCATTGAGCAAGTTACAGCAAGAAAAGGTCGCCCTATCATTATTTGTAATGAGAACGATGAAGTCTGGTCTGCGAAGGCCGCTAATAGCAACTTGGCCACCCTGGAGGTTCCCTTGACTGTTGACTGTTTGCAAGGTCTTCTCAACATCATTCCTCTGCAGTTGACCTCCTACTGGCTAGCCGTCAACAAGAACATTGACGTTGACTTTCCAAGAAACCTTGCTAAATCGGTTACTGTGGAGTGAAATTCTTTCAGCAAGATCAAACAACAAAAAATATTATAACACAAGCTAGGCAGCTTCGGATGGTCGCAGTTGTGCAGAGGTTCGAATGTCAAGTAAATTAAACTAAGGCATCCTTTCGAACAGTAGCTAACTAAAGAAAGGATATACAAATTTACTGTTACTGTCAAAAGAGTTGGAATATTGTGAAGCAAATAAACTCCGAGGGGTCGATGAAGAGCTATATCTTTTATAAATAGCTCTTTAATCTTAAATATTTAAACCCATCGTTCCGTCAGTAACGATTTACCGTCCTACATAAGCAAAAAAGTTTCGAGAACGTGGAAATTTTGGCAAATCCCCTTTGATAATAGAAAGGTCAATCACAGCTGGAAGGCCAGTTCAATCTTCAGTTTGCTCATGTTCCACTCGAGGAGATCGCGGGAAAGCAAGGCTGTAGACTCTGAGGCCTTAGCTGCCGCTTCAGCAATAGGAAGGGCCTTGGACTCGAAGGGTACGAAAGTCAACGCAGAAAAGCTACCGCGCTACAACAGCTTGTCTCGCTCGAACTCCATGGTTAGAGCCGCATCGATCAGTAGTAGAAATAATAGCTTGCGGACTCGCAGAGATTCTCGGAGGTCATCAAGCTTGCAGCTGAAGGGCCCAAGAGCCAGGGACAGTATAGATGAGAGCGAGTTTTATGATGCCGAGGATACATTCCATGCGTTTGGTGGAGCCCCAACTCAAACAAAACCTGTGACTGTAAAGCGGTACGTCCCTGGACCCAGCGGGCTCAAATTGGTTGAGGTACCTATTTCAGAAGTTCAAAAGCCTCCCTCTAGAAACTCTAGTATGAACAGGAGGTCTGTATCTGTTCACAGCGGTCTTTCCGTGCGCAACAACTCTCTAGGAAGAAGAGCCTCCCTCAATTCGCACTCTTCTCAAAAACAGAAAGCGCCAGCTCCTGTTGCACAAAAGCAAAAAAAAGAGCCTGTAATCCGGAGGTCAGAAATAATTGAGAATCACAAGCCACTTGTCGAGCAGTCTTTAAAAGAGGAGACTGATGAACAACTGCAATTGGATCGCCAAAATAAAGAAGTTGTCAACCCCATAGAACTCACTCCTCCTTCAAAAAATGCAGCACCAGAGGTCTCAAATATTCGTTCGGGAGATAAGCAAGTGGAAATTGTTTCCAAAACGGTGAATCAGACCAACGTAAATGTAAGTCAGCAACCGCCAAAGGTACTGATTTCGCCGCCTAATGAAGAAACCCTTGAGACACAAGATCGCGTTGGCCAGGAAGTGACGAACCCCCGGGGTACTGAGAAAGAAGCTTCAAAACAGTCTATCATGAGTACTGAAACAGTGCCCGAATCAGGAATTCGCGGCAAGAAAGACGCAAATGGCAAGGATTATACCGGGAAAACTATAGAGGATAGTATCAAAGAAGTTTCAAGTGCTTCGTCGCGTAAGAACGCTACAAACTCCGAGTCAGGTGCCAGCGCTGAAGGTAGTGGTGCCACCAGTGGGAACAGCATGGCTAAATACATACGATCCGCCAACCAATACTTAAACAAGGGCCACGAAAAAGTCTTAGCTTCTGCTGAAGAGTCGAATGCCGAAGGATCTGAGCAGCAGACCGGAAGTCAAGTTACAGGAAACGGAAATGTAGAAATGGCACCTTTGAACAAGGTGCCCTCGCCTATGAAGCCTGCGTTGAAGAAAACTGCAAGTGATAACTCTATGCGAAACTCATACAAAGAAAACTATGGTTCAAAGGCTGAGGAAGCTTACATCTCTTTAGCAACGGCTGAGAATACTAGGTTAAACGCTCAGATGTCTGATGAGCATAGCAGGCGTCAACCCTCAGTCCGGAAGACGCGCCCATCCTCAATGATGACAAACACCAATACAGCTCAGAAGAACATACCGGCAGTCACAAAGCAAAAGCGCCTGTCGATGCAAACGCCTCTACGCAGCGAAATACAGCCACCTGCTAGATCGACCATGCGCCCAGAATCCACAAGACAAAACCAAAAGACAAAACCAAAAAGCCGCACCAGACCTCAGCAGACGAACAATAATAAAAGAGCGTTCTATCCTCCGGAGCCTCCGCAGAAAAGGTCGAGTTTTGAAAAGATGAGGCCTAATGAAACTCATATGGGGTTCAAGAAATTATCTTTGAGAGATGACATGTCTGAAGAAGATAATCAGGGGCCCGTAGCGGGAGAGATGTTTCACAATGTCTCGACGCCTGTTTCTACTGAGCATGACTCCTCGTCACAAGTTAGAGGCTCAGCGTCGCTACCTGCTTCTAATCTAGGATGGAAGTCTAGGTTTCATGACTCAGACTCAGAGGATGAATATTCTCCGATTTCAAAGGCAAGTCCTGCAAAGTCGAAGCCTATTGTGCCAAAGACAGGAGCCAAAAATGGAGGGTTTTCACTCCGAAACAAGAAGGATTCAGGTTTCGCGCCACCGCAGCCGAACTTCGTACAGTCTTCAACAGCGCCGAACTCGAAGCACAACACACCTAGTAAGAAGATCAGCACATTATCTTTAAGGAGCGTAAGCAACAAAAGTGAAATTTCACCTGCCAAAGGGAAGAACAATTTAAATCAGAGATTTTTCAGTGAGCAACTGGCTCCCAATGTCGAAGAGGGTGAAACCAAAAAGAAGAGCAGCTTTGGTAAAAAGCTTAAAAAGATATTTGGAAGAAAGAAGTAAGCCCGCATATAATATAGCAGTGTAATCTATTTAATTGTACAATTTCCTGTAAGAATCTCACATAATGAAACTACAAGCATAGTTATATGCCGTAGACCCTCGTCTGACTGTGAATAGAAAGTGCGGAATTCTGTCAGTTTTAGGCCAATAATGGCTGGCTTAGGTTTGATGTTCTTATTAGCTTTATTTGGGCAAGCCTCTGTGTTCAGTTACGCAGGCTATTGAATCGTGTTGGCTTAAAAATAGTCAACAAACAGTAATCTGTAGGTTATCATTCTTGAAGGAGTTCTGTCATTATATAGAGAACGCTGCATATTCTTGTTACTTTTGAGTATATAACAGCTTTTCATGCATTGTTTCGATCTATGAAAAAGCAGAATTTATTTGCTAACCTTTTGTAATGCATCACAAACGTAGTTAATGTTAGAATCATTTAGTCCACTTAGCGATAGCCGGCCATCTTGCACCAAGTATACTGAATGATTTCTTCTTAATTTATCCACTTTGGAGGGGTCTAACCCAGTGTATAGGAACATTCCGTGGCTGGTACATTTGTTGCTTAATAAAGGCCAATCTAGCCGTTTGCCTAATTCCGCTCTGACATACTTCAACCTGTCAGCCATGTTTTGAACATCTTTGAACCAGGTCTTTTTCAACTCCGGATTTGAGAGAACAATGTTGGCTACACGAGAACCGTACCCAGGTGGAGATGAGTACATGCCACGGACTATTTTCTTCAGTTGGGAATCAATATTGAGCTTCAGCTCTGTGTCGGACGGGGTGACCACTGAAAGAGAGCCTACCCGCTCACCATACAAACCCATGTTTTTGGCGAACGACTGGCACAGGAATAGCCCATTAGGCCACTGGTACCTTTCTTCGTCCAAGCTCATTCGCAGCAAATACGCGTCTTTGTAGAGGTCCCCCGTGTCTAGCCCTTGATACGCCATATCTATTATTGGAATTAGGTTGAGCTCATTGATTTTATCCAGAATAGTGCGCCATTGTTCTAGAGAGGGATCCATACCTGTTGGGTTGTGGCAACAGGCGTGCAGCACAATGCATTGTGGTGATCCGTCTCCATTACGGGTCATTTGCTCCAAATCCTGAAGCCAGCGATCAACATCCAGATCACCATCTCGATAGTAGGTATAGTAGTTTATATTCTTGAAGCCGTTATTCTGAAAAACGTTCGCATGGTTGGGCCATGATGGGTTTGGAATCCACACAGTCTTTGACATGAAAAGCGAAAGCAGTTTCGAAGCTACCGCGAGTGCGCCTGTCCCTGATAGAGTCTGCACAAAGCTTATGCGGTTTCTGTTAAGAAACTCAGCACCCTCGGGGCAACTGTCCTTGTAGAGAAACTGCAAAACGTTGGACTGGAAGTCCGGACACCCCTCTATAGGTAGGTACGACAAATCTGTGTTCATTTCGAAACTCTGATCCAAAACCATCTGCGCTCTTGCCACGCTGGGAAAAGTAGTAACATGGCCCCAATTGTCTTTATAAATCCCTACTGTTAAATTCGTTTTATTTGGGTTCTTATCTTTATTGAATTCCTCGGTTAGACCCAAGATCTTGTCGGGCGGAGCTCTTGGTATTTTATAGATCGCCGCTGGGACCTTATGCAGTTGGCGAGTTAGGATCTTAGCGCATGGACCCTCCATGCTATAGCGACTTATTTACTTATGCTTGTCACTGTTTTCAACCATCATTATTGTCATCACCATCATATCATCTAACTCTGTTGTTTTTTTTCCACTGAACTCAAAAACTATAGAAATAATCTGCAACTCTTAGAGGGGATTAAGAAGATGCAAGTAATACTCCTAGACAAGAACAAAGCTCTCGTGTCGCTCTGGAAAAAGGGCTTGGAAAGCTTCAAGTATGTTAGCTTCCACACTGGCACTTTGGAGGATTTGCCCCGGGAAATGCTTGGCACTAACGCTGCTGTCGTTTCACCAGGCAACTCGTTCGGGTTTTTAGGCGGAGGTTTTGACCTTGCGATCCAGTCATTCTTTGGTGGTAAGGATTTCGAAAAGTTCTTTAAAAAACAAATTGGACAATTCTATAAACCTGTGGGAGAAGCTACAATAGTGGATTTGGACCATTGGGCCCGCAATGGTATCCGGTATATAGTGCATATTCCTACAGTCGTGGCGCCAACGCGGAAAATTTTCGATGCGGAGCGCCCCATAGAGACCGGCTATCAACTAGTGTTCAACGCCATGTGGAGTGCGCTAGTTCATACACCCAAAGAGGTTGAGTCCTTGATCGTGCCAGGGCTGGGAACAGGATACCTTGGAGTTCCCGAGGCGGTGTGCAGCAAATCTATGGTGTTTGCGCTGAAAATGTTTTCTGCCGGCAAGATTATGTCCGTGGAGCTAAGAAATGTACTTATAATGCATTTCTTGGGCTTCCGGTACGAGGGGTTTTTCCCCGCCACTTACAAAGAGGAGTGTGCCAAGCTCGGGATCGACCTTGATAAATTGAAACATTTCGATGTTTGTGAGCATCCGGTCACTAACTTACTGCCAAACGGGCACCTCTCTATTTAACTGGCCGATACTTCTGCACCAGCATATAAGCCAGTATGACTGCGACAAAACCGAACACGACACAAGGCCCGAAAGACCAAAGGAAGGAGTTGTTGTAAACTCCTAGTAGATCAGAAAGTGTCTTTCCTGAAAAGTGGCTTCTTAAATACCCTGAGTCGCGCACAAGTTTTGGGTAGGATTTGGAGAGTCCCCGGGATTCCATAAAAATCTTCAATTTGAACTTCAGTATCAAGTCATAGAGCGCCAGCGTAACCGATGTTCCCAAAACATTGCCAATTGACCGCCACAAGTAAAACACACCAGTGAGCGTAGCTTGCTGAGACTTAGGTACTGTAAACACAATGCTAACAAGCACCGCGACAAGAACACCACCGTAGCCGAAAGAGTTCAAAACTGTGGAAAAGACGTACACGACTTTCCACATAAATCCCTTGGAGCTCAAGGCCGCTTGGATAGCGATATCCTTGTCAGCGTAAGTTGTTTCGTCAGGATTCAAGTTTGCAATTAGTATGGCATTTGTGGCTGTTCCGACAAGCTGCAGGAAGACCATGGCTAACACTATAAGGTATGTGCATTTAACAGCATCCATGGAAGTGCGTTGGATAATCCATCCCGTCAAAACCGAGGTAGCTGCGCAAGCCACGGACCCAAATAGGATAAACACACCGCTCTTTGCCAGTGAGACATTTTGCACAATTTGGAGATAGATGGGCGACCTGAAAACATCTCCAAACATGAGAAATGAAGACAGTACCGTAACTAAGGAAGTGATTCCTGACGTGCCGCGTAATAAATCAAACGGAATAATGCGCTCCTTGGCTAAGTATCTCTCATTATAGATGAAAATTGCGAAAGTAACAATGGTGAATGCCGATATCCAAGTTTTGTTGATACTGGTAGAAAACAAGAACAAAAGCCCACTTATAGATAGCACCAAAGTGCAGGAACCGACCAAATCCAATCTTGATAGATTTTTCATAGTTAGGCGCTCCTTGCGCGGTGGCAAGTGTGCAAGTTTAATATTGACGTTACGGCCCGCCATGAATATGCAGAGAAGAGACAGTGGTATCTGAGCTGCAAATATCGCTCTCCATCCTACTGTGGTGATCAAAACTCCGCCGAGCGGCGCACCCAGGAGCTGTCCTGCACCAAAAACAATGTTGGCGTAGCCCTGGTACATACCACGCTCCTTCGCAGTGCATATGTCGCTCGCTACAATACTACCCATAGCGCTGATTCCACCGCCGCCAATTCCGCAAACTGCTCTGCCTATAGCGAACTGCGTCACATTCTGTGCGAAGCATGAGATTATAAGCCCCAGGCAAAAGAAGAATTGAGTTATCAAGATCGCGAGTTTCCGCCCAGTCGCAACGTCCGAGAGCTTTCCGTAAAGCGGCTGGAAGGCAGTGTTGGTGAGAAGGAAACTTGTTGCAATCCATTGCTTCTTATCGGACTCTTGAAATTCTTCGGCAATTCTGTTCATGACGTTGGCCACAACTGTTCCGTCGAATGCCACCAGGAAGGAGCCAAGCCACAATGAAATCAGGATAGGGGCCTTAGGTAGCGCCATGTTGTGTTCGTGATATTCTTTTTCCAGACTAACATCGCATTCGTCCTCTTCGTGAGTGGACCCCAAAAGAGCAGTGTCTTCTTGAGGAGGCAGCCCATTCATTCTTGATATGTTTTAAGACGCTAACGGGCTCTTGATGTCTTATGCTTGTTCATCTCCTAGACCTCGGGCAGCTTCGATCTCTTTTATACTGAAATGAACTTTTCGATAGGGACCATTCCATATCGTCGGGATTTGCCGTCTCGATAAAGACTTCCCAATTGGGAACTGATAGCTACATACGTGGGCGATATAAATGAATAGCCGCTATCGTACCATCAAAAGCCCGGAAATATCCGAGTTACTGACGATTAGTTGACAACTGAAAGAATAGTTCGTCAAGTAACTTTCTGTGAGTTGTTGGTTCTAATCATCGTTGTGATTCTCTCTTTTCTTGCGTAATTACAGTGCTGTGATACAAAAACGGTTGAGAAAAAGCCGGTAAAATCGAGCAAGTGATCTAGTAAGGGGTGTATGCTGTATTTTGGTAGATAAGGTCGCTCCTCTTTATGCGGAAAACACCATTTTCAGATCCAGATCAAGGGTTTGGTGTACTTATTCAATTTGGTATATACAAGAACTATGGATTGGTAGGTATTTCCGTAAACTAGTTTACAAACGAGACGCCTCGTATTAAAGAGCAAATCTAGCTGCTCATGCCCTGGTCAGCTTCGTTTTTGCGCAGCCTTTTTGTCTCGCTTTCGTTGAGGTATTTGTCGAATGCATCATTGCGCTCAGGGAAAGGCCGCTTTCCGAGCAAACGAATCATGTCTTCTCTCGTTAGAACCTCCTTTTCCAAGAGAAGCTGTGTGATTTTCTCGACGTCTTCGGCTTTTTCCTTGAGAAGCAAAGTGCAGCGGTCATGGCACTCTTGAACTAATCTGAAGACCTCCGCATCTACTATAGCGGCTGTCTCCTCAGAGAAGGGCTTAGTTAGATCGCTCTCACTCTTTTTCTGGTAGTTCAGCCATCCAATTTTGTCGCTCATACCCAGCTCAGTGACCATGGCAGTCGCCATACGTGTCACTTTCTGGAAGTCATCAGAAGCTCCGCTAGTCACAGAAGGAAAATGAAGCTCTTCTGAGACTCTACCAGCGAGCGCCATTGTCATCCTGTCCTTCAGCTGCTGTTCACTCAGCAGATAAACGTCGCCTGGTAGGTACTGGGCGTACCCCAGAGCGCCCTGGCCTCTGGGAATAATGCTGACCTTCAAAAGCGGATCAGCAAACTCTAAGTACCACCCGCAAACAGCGTGACCCGCCTCGTGATAAGCCACGATTTTCTTTTCGTCAGGCGAAAGCAGCTTCGACTTTCTTTCCACGCCGCCGATGACTCTTTCGATGGCTTGTTCAAAGTGCTCAAGCTTCACAGAGGTGCATTCGTTTCTAGCAGCTGTCAGTGCGGCCTCGTTACAAACATTTGAAATGTCGGCGCCTGAAAAACCCGGGGTCAAGGCTGCGAGTCTGTTCTTCAAATCCTCCATTGAACCAGCGAGTTTCACCTTAGCCAAATGAACTTGGAAAATTTGCTTGCGACCTTCGAGTTCTGGTCTATCGATATTAATGTGTCTGTCAAATCTTCCCGGACGCATCAATGCCTGGTCGAGGACATCTGGACGGTTTGTACCTGCCAAAACCACGACGTGGTCTGAAGGGGTAAATCCGTCCATTTCCACCAGAAGTTGGTTTAGAGTGTTTTCTCTTTCATCGTTGGCCCCTGAAAAGTTGCCTTTTTGCCTTGCCTTACCGATTGCATCAATCTCGTCAACAAAAACAATGGAGGGTGCATTTTCCCGAGCTGTTTTGAATAAATCACGAACTCTTGAGGCACCCACACCAACAAACATTTCGACAAACTCAGAACCAGAGACAGAAAAGAATGGAACGCCAGCTTCACCAGCAGTAGCCTTGGCGATTAGAGTTTTACCAGTACCTGGTGGACCAGAAAGAATAGCACCACGAGGAATTTGGGCACCCATTTTTTCGTAGCGCGAAGGTTCCTTCAAAAAGCTAACAAATTCCATGATTTCTTCCTTTGCCTCATCACAACCCGCCACATCTTTAAATGTAACCTTAACATCAGTGTCTTTGTTGAACCTTTTTGCTTTCGATTTGCCAACGCTGAAAATGCCTCCAGGGCCGCCACCGCCTGCTCCAGAAGCGGAACGCTTAGTAATCCAAATAAGACCCCCGATCATTAAAGCTGTAGGAAGAATTTGGTACATTGCCTTAGCCCAGTTGCCTTCTTGAATGTAAACAACAGGAGTCTTGAAATCCTCCGCGATACCTATTTCTTCTTGAGCTCGTTGTAGTTTGCGCTCGAAGCTCTCGACGGAACCAATGGTAAAGAAGTAGAAGTCATGACCGTTATGCTCAGGGTGGTTCTTACCATTTTCATTCAAGATCACTTTCACAAATGACTTATTGACAACAACCAGTTTCGCAACGTAGCCCTTAGCCAAAAGCTTGGTTCTGAACTCCTGCCAAGTGATCTCCCTTTGCTCCTCTGCATTGTAGAGCCTGTTCAGGAGGAAAGACAGTAAAAATAGAAGTACGCCAATTTCCAAAAATCCGATATTGACTGCAAGGACTCTGGCATTTGGGTCGTTCATAATCTTGGATAGCTTTTCTTCTTCGGCTTTTTTTCTGTCATTGAGCTTTTTGTTTTGCTCAAAAGCTTGCTTCTTTTCAAACTCAGAGGGGCCCTCCTCCTTAGGCTCGTTCGAATTAGTTTTCTCACTCGCTTGTTCTTTTGGTTCATCCTGCTGCATTCTTTGCTGCTTCAAAATTGTTTCTTCCAGTCGGGCAATTCCTTCATCTATTCTTTTCTTTCTCTGTTCCCAGTCCACAGACTTGTCATTCTTAGCCTCCTGGATATACCTTTCAACCTCTCGCCTGACGTTCTCTAAATCCTCGTCACTAGCATCTTTGCTGCTGCCCTTGTCAGAGGGAGGTTTCTGAAATAGTGATGGACTGTTGTGCAGTCTCGCGATCTTGTACATGGGAGCGAGACGCGGACGAAAGGAGGTCCGAGTACAGCTGAGCCTATTCCATAGTAGCCTTGAACAAGGTCGCAATAGGGTTGACATTTTGGTTCAGGCTGCTACAAGTAAGGTGGCAAAACTGTGGGCACTTAAAGTACTTGATTCACCTCTAGTCCTAACGCCTAGAAAAGTTTTGGGGTTACTTCTGTGAGTAATTCTCCCTAGACTAATATCTGGAGTGAGAGATGTAGCTTGATCGATAGGTTTCAACCAGAATGGACAATAGCGCAGTATAGTTGCTCATGCTGGCAGCATACCTTTTCATGAGATTATTTCGTAAGATATTACATATTACACTTCCTGAGCATGATAACAGGACTTCACCCCCAGAGATCCTATGGGTTCTGCTCAAAACGTTGCTGCTCTAGTATCGCCTGCTTTACATCGTCATCAACAACATCCTCGAAAACCTCAACGGGAACTTTGCTTAGGCCTCTGTTTCGCCGCGTGAGGTCTTTGTCTTCAATAACAGTCTCATAGATCACCTTCTTGTCTGGTAGTTTAGTTGAGCTCTTGATGTACCTTAGAACCTGCGTAGGTTGCGTGGATTGCGGAAGGTGTAGCGTATTTGTGTAGGGATCGCGCAACCCCTGGTGCTCGATTAGCAGGACGCGTTCTCGATCATAGAATAAGTCACTGTTGAATCTACTACACGCCGCCGCATGTTGATAGAGCCAGTTTGTAGAGCTTATGTTGCTTCCAGGAGCAATATTGTGGTTGCGCCTATCGAAAAATTCCACTGCGTTCTTGGCAGGATTTACGCTTATGTTAGGAATGTTTAGACCATTTGCACCCCTGCCCATGGTTTTGTTCGTCGGTTCGCGCGCATATGTGCCTTCAATAACGCGCCCTTCCTCACGTAAGCGTCCAACGTAGTAATCATCTGTTATATTCTTACCGTCCACGATTATTTTGGCGCCAAACTCTTTAAACACCGCACGAGCCGTCACCAAAGCGATCGTTCTGCTTCTATAGGAGTAAGGTATTACACCCCTATCGATGAGATCATTTCGTTCTTCTTGCGAAATGATCAACTTGTATAAATTTGGATGATATTGGAAAAAGAGGTAAGAATCTCTGAATCCCACAGCTCTGGCAGGTTCCGTTGAAAGCATGTATTTCCGCTCCCCACGAGAAGATAGAGTAAAGGTTCTCACCAGAAACTGACGACCTCCCAGCAAATCCCCATCTCTGTTAATCTTTGTTTCGCCCTCAGGGTCATCAGGCAGAGCATATTCGTCGTTAATCACAGGCAGGGGCTCGCCTTTTTCGTCAACAGGAAATGAAAGGTGAGGTCTCTTGAGATGGCCAGACATGCTCGAATTAGAACTGTTTCTTGAATCTTCGACTGCTGTTAGGTTATTGTCAGACATGTTCTTTCTCTTGGGTGGCCTTCCACGCCTAGGCTGTGCAGGTAAGCGGTGAATCTTTGGAAAAGACTCTGTAGCTGGTTGTGTTTTCTCCTCATTCCCACTAGCTTCACCTTCTGCCTCACCGTCCGCGTTAGCTTCTTCGTCCTCCTCTGCAACGTCCTCCTGATAATCTTCGTCTTCGTCATCTTCTTTTATATCTATTCCATCATCTTCAATTGCATAGTCTGGTCTTTCACTCACAGAAGTGGACCTCCTTCCAACGGGGGATTCCCCTTCGTAAGATGGTGAATCAATGCTCATGCCTTCAGTGTGGTAGCTCAAGGGCTTCAGCGCTTGGACGATCTAACTTGAACTTTTCAAGTTTCGAACATAATAACATCGGGAAGTCCATAATTTGAAAATAAGATTCAATTCGTTCAGTATTACATGTATGAGACTTACAGACATGTTACCCAAGTTTGTATAAATCTATATAGCATGTGGGCAGGCGCATTCGGGGAGTTCTTTACAATGTCAGATGCCATTCTCTAATGCAAGAGTCGGCTCCTGCAGAATAAAGCGTTGAGGGCCCGTCCCAAGCAACGCATGTAGCACCGTCTTTGTGAGCATTCAATTTCTTTGTGCTCTTCATTGGTCTCCTGAGGGAGTAGACAAATACATGGGTATCGAGGGAGGCAGTTGCAATGAGATCTTCTTCTTCTTCTTCGGAGCCCTTTTTGGTGGGTCTCCAGGACATGCTGTTGATTCTTCCTGTGTGGAACGCCCAACGCGAGGTTTTAACACTTTTGGTGTCAAGGTCAAATAAAAGGATTTTGCCCATAACGTCGCCAGCAGCTAGGTATTTCTCTGACGGTGACAGCGACAGACAGGAGGGAGTCGCCCGTAGACCGTTCGTGAGTGTGAAACTAACAGAAAAGTCAGATAGCTTGAAGACTTCTATATCGTTAGACTGTTCGTAGCCTACAGCGACAAACTGCTTGCCAAGGCTAACGGAAGAGGCGTTTCCTGCAAGCTCGTAAGATGACAAAACATGACCATTCTCGCAGTCAAGGATCTGGAGCTGGTTATCTAAGGTAACGACTGCCTTAATACCATCATGTGAGGCAGCAACTTTGGGCTGGCTCGAAAAATTGCCACTAACCTTGCCGTTGATCTGGAACGTGCTGTCCCATGAGGTAGTGGCTGTGTGATTTTTGTTTTCGATTGCAACCACAAGGTTGTTGTGATAGTTAAACATCTTAGCAGAGTTCGAATCTGTACCCCATTCAACAATTCTTCCATCGTAGGAGCCAGAGACAAGCGGAGAAGTAGCCAAGGCGGTTATGGACTTGTTGTGCCCGACAATCTTTTTCACAGGAGACTCTTGTCCAACTTCAAATATATTAAGAGAGCCGTCAAGCGATACAGAGACAACTTGCGTCTCGCTAATTGTGGCGACGCCAACCTGTTGGTTAGACAAGGTTGGTTCCTGTTCCCATTTCTGTACACACTTTCCTGATTCGACGTCCCACACTCTAATGGCCGCGTCTGCGCTAGCGGTCACAAACTTGCTAGAGCTTTCACCTTCGTCTATCCAATCAAGGGCGTACAGACCACCTTGAATAGGATCTGTGGTGTCTTCGATATATTTAACAAATTCGCCGCTTTTACCGTCAAAGCAAACGATTTTGCGATCACTGCCAACTGAAACCGCATAGATCCCCGGCCCGGGCGAGAATTTAACGTCACGAATGAACTTCCCTTGGTCGTGGTGTGTCCTGTCACTACCTGAAAAGCGGAAGGGGGGACCCTGAAAAAAAACACAAGCGCCATCATCCCCGACCGTGAAGCAGCGCATTGGGCGGCTTTGTTTGATGTGGCATGCGTTTACACGCTGGGAGTGTCCGCTTAGCTCGCCCAATGAATTTCCGGTGTCCCAAGAAATAAATGCACCGAATTTGTCGCGTCCTTCACCAACCACACAGAGGCGGCGTGCCTCCATGTCCCAGCTAATGTCCGTGATAGGACCTGCAAGCACCTGAAACTCGCTCTTGAGCGCCGTTGACACTTGACCATTCTCATCACGTGCCCAGTCCCACACCATAACTTTACCGTGTTCATCACCTGAGCACAGATACTGCGAGCCTTTAGCAGGCGAAAAGCGCACTACTGTTACCTTTGCCGTGCCATGGCCTGTAAATTGGACGCAAAAATCATCGTCAAGCGATCTAATGTACGCGGCCTTTCCACACCCATATGCCACACACTTAATCTGAGGGTTGTAGGAAATTTTTGTCGCAAAGTTCCGCTCGGCAGCCGCCACAGGCGGGAATGTCGTCTTAAGATCTAGGCTACCCATCTGGATTGACTCAATGCCTTATTTGAATGTGGGTTTTCTAAAGGAGTAGAAGGTAGACTGTGTTTGTCACGACCCTATCTAGTAAAATAGCATCATCGACGAAAAACAGTTTGGCTTCCAAATAGCATTCGTGTTAAAAAAAAGCGTTAAGTTAAGGCGTAGTCACATCCTTCTAGATCGTTTTGCGCCCGGTTGGCTAATAGGGCCTCGTAGGTTTCTTAAATGTCTCGTTTGTTTTATTGAAGCAAATCAGTGCAATATGTAAAATTGAGTTCTTCTCAGGAGGCTTTATCGTGTAATCATTGCGCGTCCACGAATCGCGATCAAGTAACAACTTAGAAACAATGCACGTACAGCGTTAAAAATGTTGTTCCTCTCATGTGCTGTTAATTGTTCGTGATATTGGTGTTTTTTTGCTTGTTTTAGAGGGAATATAAGTAAAACAGCAATTCTGTGGTAGACTACAGACAAGATTGAGGGACCTTCAGTGCTCTCCTGCCGTGGATTCATGCAAGGCCCGGATGGTAAAATGATTTTCCTGCATGTTGAGTTTCCCTGAAAGCGAGTCCAGCATCAAAAAAGGCTTCGGCTGATGTCGTGATAATCGACCTATATGCACAATTTTACACCGTGCACTCGAAGCCCCAATATTAACTGCGAATTAACTGCACTTGTGGCATCGCGGGAAGTTTAACAACGTATTTTTCCATGCTGGAGCAATGAAACAACTTTTCCAACGGCTGAAACACAGTACTGGGGATACACGATGTACAGCTTGTTCAACTTCTTTTTCGAAGTGTGAAAGTAGGAAACTGGCTTACACTGTGAACCTGCCCGGGGACGTAGTGACAGTATTACGTTGAAACTATTTTCAAAATTATCTAATCGCTTAACTGAGAACTCAAAACGTCGCTGGCTATTGAGATAGTATTTTAACATAACCAACGAATTCCTTTGGCCAGAATTCGACCTTTTTCTGCAGAACGCTAATATCAAACGTAACATGTAGGAATAGGTACTGGAATTAACGAAGTAGATGCGAAGAGCCCTAAGGCCGATCAAAATAGCCGCCGAAAAGAAGAAGCCGAAAGCGCATTCTCGAAGATCGCCTAGCATTTTATCTGTAACTCACTACACTCGAACTCTCTTTCGACGGTTAGCGTGTCCATGCAATTGTGTGTGCGACTCGAGATTTTGGACGCTTTAATCACTCTTCACTATTAATATGGGGCGCTAAAGTGAAGCGTCCAGTTTGGTCTACCAATAATTGAAGAACGGGAGAGAGCTGCGGGATGGAGCTTTTTGGGGAAATAGCTCAACTGTTGAGAGTTTAGATTACATCACCCGGAGAACCATGATCTCGGCAACATGTTTCGAGGCTGACTCTTTATGAAGGCCGGCAAGCATACAGAGATAAGACTTCCCGAGAATTTGCCATAGCTCAGCCTGTTAGCTCGCTGCTTCTCGCAGCGTTGCAATACCTAACCCCCCGCAGGTCTGATATCCTTTTAAAAATCATAAATGGCTTTGCCAAACTTGAGCCTGCGCAACCCGAGCTATAAACACCCTAGCCAGCTACCAACGAGTTGGAACTGCAGCGAGCCAGAAGTTTCCATTATGCTCTAGGCCTTTGTGTAGGGCGCAAGAATGGATCACGACTATCAACTCGTCGGTTGGAATTGCCAAGGCTGGCAAAGTCATCAGTAGTTGAGATTCCCGGACCACTGCGAATGAGCAAAGCTCGGTCGGCTCGAAGCTCAAGCTTTCGAGATACCTGCTGAAGCACCCTCTTTTGCCATATCTAAGTCATGTGACTGAGGAATCATTAGATCCTGAACAGGTTTGGGAAGAAAATGAACTTCCATAACGTAAAAAATTTTGAGAAGCTCATCGCTTGAGAAGAGCTAAGCGCAACTGAGCAGATATGTCTTCTAGTCGGCCTAGAGCTACGCTGGTGCGCGCTCCAGTTTTGCCGGAGCAAACCACACCTGAGCAAAGGTACTGGAGGTCGTACGGTTCAACCCAACTAGTGAAAGAGCACAACAGTGTGACAAGCATCGCTTTTAACCCTACACGCCCCAATGACTTCGCAATAACTTCTTCTACAAGAGTCCAGCTATTTTCCTCTCGCACAAGGCAAGTTATAAAGACATTCTCGAGATTCAAAGACGTGGTGTACTCTGCTTCGTTTCGCCAGGATGGTAAGCTGCTGGCAATGGGTGACGCCACAGGACGTGTGTCTATTTACGATTCCTATAACCCTCGTACCCAGCTTGTGTCTATAGCAGCATCGTCGCACCCTACGCATGTTGCCAAGTTTCACCCAGCAGACAGCAGGACGCTGGTTACGGCGAGTGATGACCGTGTTGTCAGAGTCTGGGATATAACTCAAGCTCAAGAACCACAAGTGGAGCTTACAGGAGCTGCAGACTACGTACGTAGCGTGTGCATGGTTCCCCAAGCGCCGCATCTGGTTGTCACTGGTTCGTATGACGGATACGTGAGACTTTTCGATACAAGAAGTAACGAGGCAGCGACCACCTTGGCGCAAGGCATGCCAGTTGAGGATGTGATTGCTGTTTCCCCTACACAGCTTGTATCCTGCGGAGGTCCCAAGTTCAAAGTTTGGGATCTGACTGCGCAAAGACAATTATTGGAGAGAGCAAACTTTGCAAAGACTGTGACATGCTTAGACCATGTTGAGTTGATGGAAGACTCTCCTATGAGCTCTACACTTGTAGCTTCTTCATTAGATGGGCACGTTAAAGTTTTCGATCCATTGGACGGATACAAAGTCAAGTTCGGCTGGAAATTCTCGTCCCCCGTCTTGAGTTGCGCTGTCTCGCCTGGAAATGCTCAGGGCAACAAACATCTTGTTGCTGGTTTATCTTCTGGCTTGCTAGCTATAAGAACAAAAAGAAGAGCAGAAAAGAGCGATAAAATCGACATCGAAAAGGTTGCTAAGAGCTCCAACTTTCAAAGAATGATGAGAGGTTCGGAGTATGCTGGCGACCAAGAGCATATTATACACAATGATAAGACCAGGCCTCAACGTAAGCTTCGGGCATTTGAGCGTCACATGAACCAATTCAAATGGGCGGAAGCCTTGGATGCTGCATTTGTGTCCGGAATGGCTAAGGAGCTGACGCTCACAGCATTGCACGAGCTTCGTAGAAGAGGCAAGATTAGAATCGCGCTGATAGGAAGAGATGAATCCTCATTAGAACCTTTGCTGAATTGGTGTTTGCGCGGCATCGAAGACGTCAGAAGCGCTACGGTCGTAGCGGACTGGGTGGCAGTGGTTCTCGAGCTTTACGGCGACTTGATTGCCAAGTCTTCCGTCCTAGAGGAAATGATCGTGGCACTCAGAGACAAAGTCAAGCAAGAGGTTCACCGTGCGGAGGAAGCGCAGAAGATCGAGGGGATGCTGCAACTACTGGTGAGTTAATATCTACCGATTCTATATATATGTAATATAAACTTCCGACCCTGCATCTTCGCACTATTCAAATTCATGAGCTCAGAAATCCGTCACCTACGGCCCCACCTCTTGCCCCCTCTGCCCTTGGCCTTCGGAAGCTTCAGACGACGGAAGTTGTTGCTAACCAGATTATATTTTCTGTTTCCACGCCTTGTCTTCGTGCCCTTGCCTTTCGGATCTAAGACTGGCTTCTTAACTGGAATCGTGCCATCAATACCGCTTGCGGCCTGTTGCTTGAGGCGTTCCATCTCTTCGTGAACGTTCACCTGGAAAGGCTGTTGTGCGGCCAGCGCATCCTTAGCTGGCCTTAGAATGTGTTTACGTTTAGGTTTCTTGATCAGCATTGCCTCGTCGATTTCTTCATCTTCTGTCGCGTCAGAGTCATCCTGGAAAACGTCTTTGACGTTAGCGCGCACTACCTCTTCGTCACTCATCTCTTCCAGATCTTCCATAAGTTTCTCATGTTCCTCAAGAATCTGTCGTAATGGCTTGCCTGATGGCCTTTTAATTATTGGAGACGGACTTCCAGGGGTATTATTAACGTTGTCATTCAATAAGGCACGCAAGTTGCGTCTGGGGGTGTGAACCGAGAGCTGAACGTTGTCAAATTTCATGGGCGAGTTAGGCCCGTATGTTGCTTTTTTGGGAGAGCGCTTGGGAGTCAAAGAAAGATCTGGTTGAGATTTGAATTGGTGGATCTCTTCAGCGGTAATGTGGGAGACTTCGGTTGTCATCGCTTGTGGTGAGTGGCTGGACGTCTGCGGCGATACCACTGTTACAGGTTTCAATGGAGAGAGCTTCATTTCAAACAGGCTGATTGCTTTACCGTATATCTGGGGCGTAGGCCCTAATTCTACCTCTTCGTAGCGGCGAGGCGTCGCCCTTAAATTAGGCGCTGGGTCTTTTTTCTGCTTTGCAAGCTGGAACGCAGAGTACTGCTTGTACTTTTCCTTGATATCCGGCAGAGCGCGTACATCGTCACGAGCGGGAGGCCTCTTGTGCTTGCGCTGGAACTGCTTCTCGAATCGCTTGAGCTCCAGCTTCAGCTGGTCCATGTCCATGCTTAATTCTGTTGATAATGGTTTTGGTGAGCTCATCGCTATAATCGTGAAATTTTGGTTTATTGATATCTAAAGTCGCGTTAGCGCGCAGGAAAGTAAGGTTCGAAAACATGGCTTTCGAGCCGGCAGAATTCTTGGCATTGCCCGTGTCATTGCGCAAGCAAGTTTATTGGCATTTGAATGGCCAGTTGACGCAACTCAGGCCACCAACCAACTACGAGCTGTTCGCGGAAACGTATCCAGTGTACAAGACTGGCAAGAAGAGGAAGCGGAACAGAGAGCTCTGGACCAATCTTGGTAAGTTCGTTGAGCTCTTCGAATATCTCCCTGGGTTTGTGGACCTCTGGCTTGAATATGCGGAGTGCCTGCGCTACGACAGTATATCATTAGACTATATGCGGATGAATCGAGAACTTGATGGAGGGCTCGCTGAGCTTGAATGGATCATGGTTGGATCTGAGGTCAGACTGGCCGTGTTCAGCCATGAAGGGGTCTTACAGGTCCAGTATCCGATCGAGGAATACCATAAGTTCATAGACAGTGAGTTTCGGCCCAGGGTCGCGATGAACACTGCGCACCTGGACGAAGGAGCGGAGGCACCGGCGGTGGTTGCGGCGCTTCAAAAGCTGGAGCTATTAGATTTGGTCGATAACGTCGTATTCTACCAAGACGAGGACTCGGTCAACGAAGAAACCGTGCTGCAGATGGTTGCAGGCTTAGAGTCGATGCGCGGGTTGCAAGGCGTGAGGGTCGCGGGCCAGAAGTTATTTGAGAGGGTCGTGAACTTCCATGGCGTAAGGGACCACCCAGGGCGCACAATCGGCTATCTGGTTAAGAAGCGCGTTTCGCGACTGTTGGTCGAGCGTTGCGCCAGTATCGGAGGCAAGCGTAGCATCGCGGACTTCACGCGATGGGACCACGTCTCGAGGATAACGGTAAGTAAGGTACGAGAGCTGGACCTCACACGTACAATGCTGCCGCCGGGCTGCCGATGGCTACGATTGGAAAACATCGATAAGTTGAAATGGTGGGACCAGCAAGCAGTGGAGGCCGAGCTGCCAGAGTCGTGCCTAGTGTGCTCGGACCCACCAGGAACTGGGGAACCCGAGGTGTGTCAAGTGGACCGCGCGGCCGCGAGCGAGGAAGTGCTGCTTAGATGCCAGGCGCTGCTGTGGGAAACCTACGGGCGACTGAGCTGCGTACAGCTGATATGTGTGCGGGAGATCGACCGGGCACCAGTAGTACCGCAGGCATGGCGCGGGGCGCGCTTCAATTGCTGGAGGTCCACGGTCGCCCGAATCACCTACGTGTAGATGCGGCACACACACACACACACACGAACGTACGGACAACAAAATATCAATTAACAAGCTATAGACAACGAGGCTACGGGACAGCACGCGACGCTGCGCGGCCGCTGCGCAGCGGCCTGGCAAGCGGCCTGGCAAGTGGGACTCTAGTCCCGTCTACACAACTCGCATCACGTGAGACACGCCCTGGTCACAGCTCTTATCACGTGAGTTACACTCAGGTCACGTGACAAGGGCCCCGTCACGTGCGCGCTCTTCATTTCGTGTCACGTAGCACGAACTCTCGCAGAAACCAGTCGTGGAATCGCGTGTCGTCCGCCAGCTCCGGGTGGAACGACGTGCCCAGTATCCGGCCCTGGCGTACGGCCACCACGGGCCCCGTGCCCGCAGTGCCGTCCGCTCCCGCCAGCCTGTGAAGCACTTCCACGCGTTCCGGGTCCAGCACGTGCTCGATCACGGGTGCTCGGATAAACACCGCGGGGAAACCTTGCGTCTCTGTAGGGCCCAGAAACGCCGAAAAGTCGCATGTCGCGACAAACGACTGGGCCTGCCGTCCGAACGCGTTACGGCGCACTGCCACCTCGAGCGCCTGCAGAGGCTCTACCAGCGCTGCTGGCCGCTGTGGCGCCGATGCCGGCGCCGCGTCCGCAGCCTCGCGAGCCAGCAGGATCAACCCTGCGCACGTGCCCCATACGGCTCGGCGTGGATCTTGCACGAAGCGCGCGAGCGCCTCGTGCAGGCCCATCCGGCTCGCGATCTGGGTCATCGCCGTGGACTCGCCGCCCGGAATCACGAGGGCGTCGCAGCGGTCCAGCTGCGCGGCCGTGCGGACTAGCGTCACGTGCACCGGGTGCCCGTACTGGGCGATGCACGCCTCGAAGTAGTCCACGTGTTCTGCGAAGGCACCTTGCAGAGCGAGCACGCCAACGGTGCGTGCCTGTCCGTCCGAGGTGATGTTCTGCGGGCTGGAAGCGCGAGGATCTGTTTCGTGCGCGGTGAGCGCGTCGATGCACGTGACCGGGGCGCTGGGTGTGGGGATCTGCATGGTTGATGACTCAGATGACTCAGTGAAGCTTCTATCTATATTTGCGCGCGGCGCTAGCACTGAAGGTTTTGGAACGGCAGTCGTAGGAATGGTGGTGGCCCAGTGAGGAAGGTGAGCGAGTTGGACGTGGAGATGGCTTACAACAGAGAGCAGACAGATGAGGCTCCATGTGCGTGGGCGGTGCGGCTCGGTGTTCTTATATGCGAGCGACGCAGGGTGCGAGGCGCGGGTGAGTAAGCGTGAGAGCACGAAAGAAGGCGTGAGAGCACGAAGGCAGGTGCGAGCGTCGTAGCAGGCAGGCGCGGGCGCGAGTGTGGACTCTGTTGCATAGAGGGCACTGGCGGGGACTATGAAACAGCGCAGGGCGTCGCGCACCGCGGTTGAAAAGGCCTGAGTCCAGGATCCAAGGCCACTCGTGGAATGCACGGGCTAGCGTCCGCGAGCAGCGGAGACGAGTCATCTGGAATTTGGTGTATAAGAGGCGGGCACGGCGGGCGTAGCGAGAGGGAGCGTGGGCGTGGAGTCAGAGTTTCTCAAAGCAACAAGCAATGTCAGAGTTTAAAGTTAAAGCCGGTTTGGCACAGATGTTGAAGGGCGGCGTGATCATGGACGTCGTCAACGCGGAACAGGCCGTGATCGCTGAGCGCGCGGGAGCGTGCGCGGTGATGGCGCTGGAGCGCATCCCCGCCGACATGCGCAAGTCGGGCCAGGTGTGCCGGATGTCGGACCCCAAGATGGTGCGCGAGATCATGGCGGCCGTGTCGATCCCGGTGATGGCCAAGGTGCGCATCGGGCACACTGTGGAGGCGCAGATCCTGCAGGCGCTGCAGATCGACTACATCGACGAGAGTGAGGTGCTGACGCCTGCTGACAAGCAGAACCACATCCGCAAGAGCGACTTTTCCGTGCCCTACGTGTGCGGGGCCAAGAACTTGGGCGAGGCGCTGCGTCGTATCAACGAGGGCGCGGCGATGATCCGTACCAAGGGCGAGGCCGGTACCGGTGACGTGAGCGAGGCGGTCAAGCACATCACGCAGATCCGTTCTGAGATCGCTTGGGCCAAGGAGAACCTAAACACTCCAGAGGAGCTCGAGGCGCACGCCAAAGAGCTGCGTGTCCCCGTGGAGCTACTGAAGGACGTTATCAGCCGCGGCAAGCTGCCAGTGGTGAACTTCGCCGCCGGCGGCGTCGCTACGCCAGCGGACGCCGCGCTGCTCATGCAGCTGGGCTGTGACGGTGTCTTTGTCGGCTCCGGTATCTTCAAGGCGTCCAACCCTGAGAAGCTGGCGCGTGCCGTCGTGCAGGCCACCACTCACTACGAGGACCCTGTGAAGCTGCTTGAGGTCTCCACGGATCTCGGCGACCTCATGGCTGGTGTCAGCATCGACAGCATCAACAAGGGCAACGGCATCCGTCTCTCCGAGGTCGGATGGTAAGCCATTAATGAACTTGGAATATGTTTGTATCTATTTACGCTTGTATTTAATAAGTGTAGTGCAGCGGGTCGGCTGAAGCGCGCCTCGCGCTCCAGCCACCTGTCGTGCTTTATTTGCAATAAGAAAAAAAGGTCGTTAATATCGTTACAGCATCGGTAAGCAGTATGGGTGCAGGATCGCATAAAGATAGCTTATCCTTGGGAAACCAAACAAAATAGTACCCAAATTGTCCAAAAAAAAAGTTGTTATAAATAATCATAATCCGTATCGTAACCTCATCACATAGCATGTATATTCGTTTAGCGCGTATCATGCAAATTCGAAAACGTCCATTTTCAACAAACTGTCATCGTCCTCGCGTTTTATTTCGTTATCCAGATGCCGCTCTGAGTGCTCGGCATCCCCCATCAGCTCTTCTAACGAAGGCGGGATGTGGAAGTCAGGCTTGGGCAGCGCTGGACTCGTATCAAAGTCTTGGAACAGATTGACGTCTGCGGCCTGCTCCTCTTCTTTTACAACCCATGGCGGTATGTGATCCGTCACGGCAGTTGCAGTGGTCGTGGTAGCTGCACCACCCTCCTGAGAGTTGTCTTCAAGAAAGTTCAAAATGCTAATGTCGTCGTTGCCGAAGTCGTGGTCAAGCTTGAAGTTGAGGTCTTCTTCCTTGATAGCGTCCAGATGCAGGTCTCCTGTGAACGTTGGGGTCATAGCCGAGGCAGTAGAGGCCCCGTACAGCTGGTCCTTGGCACTGGCTGTGGCGGCAACGGACTTCGTACGCGTGTCCTGCTCGAGCAGATGGCGATGCTTATTTTGAAAGACGGACTGTTCGTAATCATCCAGGAACTTGGCCGTGTCGATGGACGCAGCCGCCAGCTTCACGCCGGCCACGTTGCAGGGGCTGCTGGTATGGTGATGTGGGGACGTGGCGCTGGTGCTGCTGTGCATACAGTGATAGGATGTTGCGAGGCCACTGGCGTTACCGCAGCCTCCACTACCGCCGGCGCTACTGCCGCCCGCAAAGCTGGTATTGGTCACAGACCTCTGCAGCTCTGCAGAAAACAAAGAGCTAGGCGTGGATGACGAAAAACCGGGGTCCTCGTCGTCTGTTAAGTTGGTCCTGGTGCTGTACTGGGACGAGAACGACATCGTGGGCTTCATGCAGACACCCTGAATAAGAGGGTGGCCAGTGTCCTCGTCGTCGTCCTCGAACTTCAGGAAGCTGTCTGTACTATCGAACTCTGCGTCCACGAGCGAATCGAGGAAAGACCGTTTTTTAGGGAAAGTTGGGCAAGTCTTAGCAGACGTATCGCAGAGGGAGTACCTGTGCTTGAGGTCCTGCAGATTGCCAGCTAGCTGACCGAGTTCCTGCTTGAGCTTGAAGTTTTCGAGCTTGAGCTGCTGGATCTCCTTCTTCAGTGCGGTCTTGGTGGGTTTCTTCACGGTCGCGGCCGCGATCGAAGTTGAAGGCGCGGGCGTAGTCCCGGTTCCACTCCCGGTACCAGAAGCCGAAACAGAAGAACGCTTCTTAGGTTGTGGTGCAAGCGCCGGATCTTGGGAGCGCGGGGAAACCGGCGGGGCCGGCGACGCACGGCGCGCAGCCGTATGCGCAGTTGCGGGTGTGGATGGCGGCGCTGCCGCTGCTGAAGAAGTCGCGGACGCGCGCCGGGGCGCTGCATTTGCCACGCTGGTCACACCCTGCCCGGTCAGCGCGCTCTGCGCGCTGGCCGGTTGCTGGACCTGTTGGACTTGCTGGACCTGCTGGATAGGCTTGGGCTCCGGCTTTGCCGGGGCCGCCATCGTCTTGTGTGCGCCGGCGCGGCTGCCAGCCGCGGGGTCCACGCTGGGCTTGCGACCAGGCTTCGGCCGCGGGGGCAGTACCCACTGCCGTGAAGTGCGGATCACAAGCCCGGCACCGCCCGGCTTGCGCGCGTCCCGCGCCCCCGCATGGGGATGCGGATTCGGCGCAATCGACACCGTTGCAGGCTGGATCGGCAGGTGTTTAAGCGGCATCAATGTCGCACGCTTTCTGTTCCTGGCGTCGCCAATAAATTAAATCTGTCTCCTCAGCTATGCCGCTGCACTAGCTGCTTCTGGGCTCAACCGCTCTCACTTTCTCGCCCTCTTTCACCTAGGGGCTCTTTTTGCGTCCAGTGTGTGGTAAACTTCTTCGCACACTCCTGGCAAATCTGGCTTCTCGCGCACTTTCGCTTGCCAAAAGCTCGACGACGTTTGTTCAGTTTCCTATCTTCGCTCATTTTCAAACTTCACATCATATTTTTCCGCATCCATTTTTCGAACTGTAAGTGCCGCTCTAAACGTTCCCAGTGATACGGGGAATAAACAAAGCAGTCCCCGGAGAAAAGGAACGAGCCCCGGGTCATTTCAAAGCGGCGAAATAATTCCACGGGGAGTTGACCCGTACTGAGTTAGTGAGTTAGTGAGTTAGTGAGTTAGTGAGTTAGTTGGGTCACATGTGTTTCGTGGTATGTGATATTTGCGTGTAGTGTGATGTGAGTTAGTGAGTTGTTCGTCTATTGTGATTTGTCTTATGTAATGTTTGGGTGCTTAGTTAATCGGTGTGGTCGATGAGCTCGCGTCCCGACCAGCTGGCCAGCGGATGGTCGAGGCAACGGGCGATGTGCGCCGCCCGTTGCGCCCTCATAGTTCGAACAGCTGATTACTGTTCTTAGCCTTCGCCGAGGGCTTTGAGGGCGCGACGGACCAAGGGCCCAGGAGCTCCAGCTCCCGCGAAACTAGATCCCGGTACGAAAAACTTGCGTCGTCCAGTAGGGTTTCCACGTCGAAGGACACACGATGCGCACCACGGCGTGGGCCCTGGCGCCACTTGTCCACCCAGTGAATCGCTGCGCCGTTGTCGTCACGGATTCCCGTCGCGCGGCGTACGCCGGCCAGAAGCTTGTAGATGTTGTTCGTGGGCACGCCCTTCGTATACTGCTCGTACGCCACGGGACTTTGCAGGTTCATCAGATACAGCAGGTAGTCGGCCTGGATCACAGGGTCCACCAGGTTGCTCTTGACGCAGCCGCACTGGCTCAGACTCAGCATCTTTTCCCGCGTGGTTACGCGACCGGGAAGCGACACGCCCGGGGTGTCGTACAGGTAAATGCCCCCGCGGTGGTCCGCAATGCGGATACACTCGCTCGTAGCCCGCGTCACGCCGGCCTGGCCGCCGGTCTTCGCTACCTTGCGCCTCCGGTGCGCCACGCTTCCGTGCACGCTTTCACTGCTATTGCCCGTGCGCGCCGCGCCTACGAACCGCAGCGAGTTCACCAGCGTCGACTTCCCCACATTGGGCATCCCGGCCACGAGCACGCGGTACCCGAGCGGCAGCCCGCCGCCCCCGTTGGCCGCCGGGCCCAGCATCTTCTCGACCACACGGTCGTATTTCCATTCCAGCAGCTTCACAAGCCCCTTCACCTCGCGTGCAGACCGGCAGTCCAGTGTCATAAACTCGTCGCCCATCTCGCCGTGCCAGCTTCGCAGCTTGTCAATCGTGTCTTTGGGACACAGGTCTGACTTGGTGTAAAGTACCAGCCGCTGCGTCTTTCCGCCTTTCCCGCGGGCCATCAGGTCATCGAATATCACGTTTCTGGTGCTAATTGGCGCTCTGCTGTCTCGAAGTTCTAGCAGGAGGTTGAGCTGCGGCAAAAGCTGCTGGAACCGCTGCAGTGCACGCACTTGATGGCCCTTGAAATCTGACAGGGGGATCCTATATTCCGGGAACTTGAACCGTGGTACAAACGTAGTATAGCATCGCTTGAACATCGCTTTCTCCAAGATTATCTTGCTTAGTAGTTGTGTTAGAGCAGTAATGGTTCTTCATTCTACAATTTTCAAAAAAACCTGTATAAGCGATGAGCATCACGAAAGCTCGAGAAGTTAACTCATACATCGCTTCAAAAGCATGCCGCTAGTTCTATTCACGGGGTTCCCATCGAGTGGTAAGACCAGTAAAGCTAAGGAGCTTGTGGAGCTTCTTTCTGCTAAGATCCAGCAGGAACCAGAGCTTTCCAAATACTCGATCGTTTGTCATTCTGACGAGAGTCTAGGCATTCAACACACAGACTATATCACCTCGCAGGACGAACGCAAGCTCCGCTCCAAAATCATGTCTGCGGTCAAGCGCGACCTGTCGCGTCACAAGATCGTCGTGGTCGACTCGCTTAACTACATCAAAGGATTCCGGTACCAGCTGCACTGCGAGGTCAAGAACCTCATGACCACGTACTGCCTGGTGCATGTAATGAGCCCCAGTACCAACATCTTAGAGTGGAACGAATCTACTGCGGACGGTCGCGTCCCGTGGCCCACGGACCTTCTTAACCAGCTTATACAGCGTTACGAGGAACCCAACTCGCAAACAAGGTGGGACTCGCCATTGATACCAGTGCTGGCTTCCGAGGACTCCTTACAGAACCTTGCAGAACCAATCTGCAAGGCGCTTTTTCCACAGCTGTACCGTAGCGACAACGATCGCGAGGCAGACAAGCTGCTGAACTCGTTGAAACCCAATAATGCAACCATTCTGAAGCCTGCCACGCAAACAAATTCCCTCCAGGTGCTAGACTCGGAAACAACGGCAGTGGTCAAGAAAGTCATGAGCGCTTTACAGTCGAACGTCGTGGCAGGCGTCTCCCGCATAATAGTGTCTGACGTGCAAGATATCAACGATGAGAGATGCCTGTATGTCGAGATGCCACCTCAGGGTGTCACAGTGGCACAATTGCAGAGGATTAGACGACAGTTCGTAGCAATGAACCGACTCAGGAGCTTGGAGAAACACCGTATTGCGCCCCTCTTTGTAGACTACCTAAACAAAAACCTTCGGGATATGTGACTATAGAATATTTACAGGTTAATTCACTTCATTCCACGGTAAGGAAGTCTTTCATGTCTTTGAATGCAATCTCTGATGGATCTGCTACGGTAAACAGCCTTTCTATAGCCTCCTTGAGCTCTGGGCTAGCTTTAACGCCATTGCGCTTAATCCAGAGCAAGTGCCCATCGCGAATGAGTTTCTTGGCGAACTCTTTGTCTCCAGCCTCAGCCACCGTATTCAGAAATAGCGGCCATGGTCTGCGGTCTTTTTCAGGGGATGAGGCGATACTCTTTTCCCAAAACTTCAGGACCCTCGCGTAATCCTGCTTGTTGACGAGTATCCTTAATACCGTGGCAGTGACAGAAACTGGGGGTTCTTGCGAGCACTCTCTGCTTGCGAACTCGACCATCTCGTAAAACGCCCGGAGAGTGCTTGTGCTTCCGTTTTGGGTTATGGACATAGTGCTCAAAAGCAGGCACATTACTTCGCTGTCGAGTATTAACTGTGGATTTAGACCCTTGTAGAGCTTCAGCGCCTCTAAAACGTATCTGTTTTGAGCCACCAAGTCTTTGTAGCCAACGTGCAAGTTTTCTGTCAAGTTGGCTTCGACAAGCTGTAGAAACTCAATCAGATCAGACTTTGTCAAACTTTCACCAGATGCCAACTTAAACTGTAGATACCCTGTGAGAACTCCGCCAACATCCACCTGATCGGGGGCAGCACAGTTGAGCAACTTGAAAAGTTCCAACCTGATAGACCAAAACTCTTGGGAAGAAGACGCTAATGGCCACACCTCGTCGAAAAGAGCTACCCACTTTTCGCCCTCAATTTGAACACCGTAAGGCATGGATTTCAAAGATTGGCATGCTGCTTTCAAGAAGTCAAGTGAGTCCATTTTGGACGCTGATGCAACATTAAGCGCAAGGTCAAAGTTTTGCCTCGATAGTGCATCGATTATTTGCGCTCTTGCCGGTACTGTACTGTAATACCGTCTTTGCTTTCGCGCAGCAAGCCTTTTCAAACCCGCCAAAACATTGTCATCATCTTCAGCGGGCGCCATATCTTCAGCGGGCGCTGCACGGCGATATAAGTGTTTTTCGCCTGGAGGGGCGTAGAGTTCCTCCAAGTTCATATCGTATCTTTTGTTCTCAGTAAGGATGTTAACAAAGATGTTGTCGAGGCGACAATCAATCATGTACCAAGACTCTAAATTAGAGCCGCTCCTGGTCGTTGCAGTGCGTGATCCCATGGATTTGCTTAGGTTGGTATGCCTTGCGAGCCTCTTTTGGCGTCTGCGCAGCTCGTTTGCGCTAATGTTGCCCTCCACCTGGCCAACAGTTTTGAATTCTTGCTTAAGAAGAGTGTTGAGCTCTATGAAGCTCTTATAGCCATGCCGACCAGACTTGGCAGTTGCCATCACCATGAAATCGCTTATCTTGGAAGCAGCGGTCGCTTGCTCGTCCTCAAAGTTTCTCAGGTCGAATATAAGGATATCTGAGAGCCCTAATTTATCGCGAAGGAATGTAGCGATGGCTTCTAGGGACTTGGGCGAGTTGGCAGGCAAAACAATTTCTTGTTGTTGCAACGGCATGTTCTGGGTTGGTCTCTCGACTATGTTGAGATACCAAGGCTTCGATACAGTGCTATCACTATCAGCTGCGAGATCTGCACTTGTCGCGATCTCGTCATCTTCGTCTTGAGCGCGGCGAGGAAGGTGTTTTTCCTCCTCACGGGATGGCAACGAGCTTGAAAAGGTACGGTAGGGGCCTCCTAAGCAGCGGTAGCAGCGCAGTGGAGCTTTGGCAGCTGGCACAGCTGCGATGGCTCTCCTCAGAAGCATATTTCTCGCTCGTTTATGCGCCTTGTTCTTGTCATTTTGAAAGCTAAACAAAATCAACCTTTTGATCATCAAAATAGCATAAGATACATATAGTTCATAGATAGAAAAGGAATAGGTAAAGTTACAATTAGTGAGCGAGAAAGATGAACAAAGATGTGAAAGAATAATAAGAGCCCGAAAACCGCCACGATGGCAAACCGTGTTGCCCCCTTCGCTCACCCACCGGGGTAGATCTATTGAGTGTTCGTGTTAGGCCTCTACTGACCTCTGAGCTCTGGCTGGATATTCTCGTCAGGGATATTTTCTTTCCCGGGCGAGTGGTGGTGGCCTGGGATCTGTGAGTGTTGCTGGTGGTGCTGGTGGAGTTGGTGTTCGTCCTGGTGCTGGTGGTGCTGGTGGTGTTGATGGTGTTGCTGCTCCTGATGATGCTGCTGCTGTTGCTGTTGCTGTTGCTGCTCGACCTCCTTGAGATGCGAGCTCAGCAGACGCAGTTGCTCAGCGAGATCCTCAGGAGGTTTGTTATCCTCGGAGTCGTTAACGTCGTCAAGTTGCGCAAGAGCTGGGTCGTTGACCAGAGACGAGCGCGTGCCCATCTTCACTGCAGTGGAAATCTTGTTGGTACGAGTACGCTTGCGGCCCTCCAGCTCGTCCTCGTGATCGCCAGAGCCATCGCCGTTGACACCGGTGTGATGGTGACCAGCGCCATAGCCTCTTTTCTTTCCGCCAAGCTCGTCAGTCTGATCGTGGGGCCCGTTGCCGGCGCCCGCACCGCCGTTGGCGTTTATGGCGGCGGCGGCTGCCGCCGCCGCAGACATTGAGCTAGAAGGAACACCGTAAGTTCCGTTTTTCTTCTTTTTGAGCACAAAACGGGCCTTGTAGGTAGTTATACGACGCGCGATGTGAGACAGCAGCTTCTTGTCGAGGTCCTGGTCTGTGAGACCATACCGCTCCTTCAGGATGTCCAGGATCCCGCTTTCCTCGACATATTGAGAAACGCGGAACTTGGCGACGGTGTTATCCTCGTCGTTGCACAGGGACTCCAGGATGGAGTCGAACTTTAGGTCGTTTTGCAGGATGCGTGGCACCTTGGTGAGCACGAACTTGGACAGACTCAGGTTAGACTCCAGAGGATGGTTATGGTAAGGGTCTATTTTTGTGACTGTGAAGGGCCCGCGTACCGAGGCCATCTGCTGTGGGTCGTCGGGGTCAAGCAACGAGTCATCGCCCGAAGCGTTGTGGTCGGAGGGCGAGCCGGACGCGGGGCCGGAGCCCGAGCCCGAGCGGCCGTCCACACCGTGCGCCTGGCCGGCCCCAATGCCGCCGTTGCCGCCGCCGTTCGCGTTGCCATTGCTGCCGTCGGTCACAGCCGCGACCGCCGCGGCAATGGCGGCGCTCACGTCGTCGTGCTCCTCCTTGAGACCGCCGTTGTGCACTCCGGGCGAGCCCGCGGACGCACCGGGGTGGCCGTGCCCGTGACCATGCTCGCCGCCAACCTCATGCTCGGCGGCACCAGGCCCGCCGTGCTGCTCAAAGGGCCCGTCCTTGTTGTGGCCTGAGTAGCTCAGCAGTACCTTGAAGGGACATGACTTCAGGTGGCACGCGAACGTGAAGTGTTTGTTGCGGTGCGAGTTCTTCAGGATGATGGGACAACGCGCTTGGAACTCGTAATCGTTGACCACATCGTACCACGCCTCCAGCGTGGGGAACTGCTTGCGCGACGCGGCGTCCGGTCCGGTCGCCAGCTCCTTGTTGATAATAGGATGTTTGTATTCGTACAGACTCATCTTGTATGTTGTATTGGCTTCGCGCGTCTGCTTCGTTGGACGTGCCCGTGCTTCAGGATCGCTTGTTTCGTGTTGAGTTGATGCCTCGTCCTGTTGGTCTCAAGTGATCTCTAGTCTCGTAACAAGTGTACCTGGCGAGGAGTGAGCGGGGCGCACCAAAAACATCACTCTTCAGTTTTATCGACGTTTTTCACCCTATTGCGCACAGCAGGTGGCAGGGGGCACTATTCGGGAGGGTAACGGGCGGAAAAGCGCGTTCTCACGTGACTTGGCATCTCGGTAATTATCCACGACAAGTTCAGGCTCAGGAAGCCGTCGATGACTATATTTTCGTGATGCGCGATGTCTGTGCGTGCTCCCACAGTCTTCTGGAGACCTCGAAGGCCGGACAATGCTGTCCTTTTATAGGTTTGGAGCCTGGGCGGCTAAATCAGGGGTGAGTGATCTTTGAGGGGACGGTAGGAAGTCCTCAATTAGGATCTTCGTCCTGGGTGAGCGAGCACGTAATCGGGGGGAGAACACACAGAGCCTGAAAGCACAGGAATAGTGTGTGACACGGGAGATATCCGGTGTATAATGAAGCCGAATTTGACATGCGCCGCGGTGCCTCAAACAAACCCCCGGCTAGCGGTCTGCTCCCAACTTCCCGTGTTTCGAAGAGCTAGGTAAGATGAGAAGTAGTTCCGTGCACTGAGTATTTAAGCATAGTCTTGATGTTTGCTGAGGCCACTAGGCCACCGTAAGAAAGCGCGGATTGTAGCGAACTGAGCGAGCCGCTCATCGATATCACTTTGTACGATCGGTATGAGAGTATGGCCTATTTCTTGCGTCGTCCAAGAACGTTGCGGGGAGTTGGAAACATTTGAAGGAGAGGCGCACTGGGCGGGTTTAAGAATGAAACTGGGATTTTAGAAGATGTGCTGTGCCAATTTTAACTAGGGAGAATTGACAGTGTGATCTGTGAGGCCTACTCAAATTTCAAATTTCAACTTTAAAACTCCCTACTTTTGTCATGTTTTTAATGTTTGGGAAAAGTGTATCTACTTTAATAATGTATTTCTAAAGCGTGACATGATTGAGAGAAACTGAGTTGCAGCGGCAGTGCGCGTTGTTTAGTATGACAAGTAAGTCCCGAGACGTCTATGTGGAGCGTCTCTCTAGCCCTTTCAGACGAAGCAGCGGTTTCCCTCGCCGTTTCATGCTTCCGGCGTTACTACGCTGCCCTAGACCTTACGCGTTCTTTCCAAAACTCACGTTTACGCGTCTCGTGAAAAGCATCTCATCGCACTCGCCCAAAACTTCTACAAAGCTACCGATCAGCACACACACACGCATATATATACGCAGCGGTTAACCATGGGTATCAAGGGCCTCAATGCTATAATCTCAGAGCACGTACCCTCCGCGGTGCGCAAGAGCGAAATCAAAAACTTCTTCGGGCGCAAAGTGGCCATCGACGCGTCCATGTCGCTTTATCAATTCCTCATCGCCGTCCGGCAACAGGATGGTGTGCAATTGGCCAGCGAGTCTGGAGAGACCACGTCGCACCTCATGGGGATATTCTACCGAACGCTGCGCATGATCGACAACGGCATTAAGCCCTGCTACGTGTTCGACGGTAAGCCGCCCGTGCTAAAATCTCACGAGCTCGGTAAGAGAACAGCCCGGCGCGCTACCACAGAAGAAAAGCTCAAAGAGGCTGTAGAGGAGGCTGAGAAGCTGAAACACGAGCGCCGCCTGGTGAAGGTAACGCCGGAACACAACGAAGAAGCCAAGAAACTGCTGCGCTTGATGGGACTGCCCTACGTCGAAGCGCCGTGCGAGGCCGAAGCTCAGTGCGCTGAGCTCGCGAAAGCCGGCAAGGTCTACGCTGCCGCGAGCGAGGACATGGACACTCTGTGCTACCGCACGCCGTTCCTGCTGCGCCATCTCACGTTCTCCGAGGCTAAGAAGGAGCCTATTCACGAGATCAACACAGAAGTCCTGCTGCAGGGCCTCGATCTCTCTATCGAGCAGTTTATCGACCTGGGCATCATGTTGGGCTGCGACTACTGCGAAAGCATCCGCGGCGTAGGCCCCGTCACAGCCCTTAAACTCATCAAGGAACACAAGACTCTGGAAAACATCGTAGAGTTCATCGAATCCGGTCAAGCCAACAACAAATGGAAAGTACCCGAAAACTGGCCATACAAAGAAGCGCGCCAATTGTTTCTCGATCCAGACGTTATCAAGGCTACGGAAGTCGACCTCAAATGGTCCGAGCCCCAAGAACAAGAACTTGTGGATTACATGTGCAAAGAGAAGGGCTTCAACGAAGAACGCATCCGCTCTGGAATAAAAAGACTACAAAAAGGGCTAAAGACCGGGGTCCAAGGCAGGCTTGACGGTTTCTTCAAGGTGAAGCCGAAAAACAAGGAGCAGTTGGCTGCTGCAAATGCCAAGGCCAAGTCGACCAAAGCAGGAAAGCAGACCTCAAAGGGTAAAGTGGGCAAAGCCGGAAGGCCAAGAAAATAGAGGGCGAACTCCAGTTCATATGCTGAAACAATTCTTCAGCTTTTTATCACGCTTTCCCTCCAGCATCAAATATGTATGTAAAAGAATTTGACAGTTAAAAAAGTCGTATAGTAGTCAGAGAAAAATGTACTGACACGCTCAACATATTCTCCCACTGAAACCCAAATGTCCCAGTTCTCCAGGTGCTCAACTTCCAAGTACAAATTCGGTGCACACATATCCACAGCGGGCGGTATATCCAACAGTGTAACAAACGCTTACAACATCGGATGTAATGCATTTGCTATGTTCCTAAAGTCTCCGCGGAAGTGGGTATCGCCGGACTATACTAAGGAGGAGATAGAGAAGTTCAAAGAGAAGTGTAAGGAGCTCGGCTACAATCCTCTGACCGACGTACTACCGCATGGCCAGTACTTCATCAATTTAGCAAACCCGGAGCCGGAAAAAGCTGAGAAGAGCTATGCGAGTTTTATTGATGATCTCAGACGGTGCGAACAACTCGGCGTTGGGCTTTACAACTTCCACCCTGGCTCCTCGCTGAAAGGAGACCACGCGACGCAGCTGCGCCAGCTCGCTTCTTATATCAACAAGGCCATCGCAGAAACTAGCTTTGTCAAAATTGTTCTCGAGAACATGGCGGGAACGGGGTCTCTGGTCGGCAGCGACCTGAAAGACCTGAAGGATGTGATTGAAATGGTTGAGGATAAGGATCGGGTCGGCGTATGCGTTGACACTTGCCACACATTTGCGGCAGGCTACGATATCAGTTCCAAGAATTCCTTCGACGAGTTTTGGCAAAATTTCGACCAAACGGTGGGCTTCAAGTACCTCGCAGCAGTTCACCTCAATGACTCTAAGGCGCCCCTTGCTGCGAATCGTGATTTGCACGAGAAACTTGGCGAAGGCTTTCTGGGGCTCGAAGTTTTCAAACTAGTTGCGAATTCAGACTTTTTACGCGGCATCCCTGTGATCCTGGAGACTCCTCACACTAAAGACGAAGGGTACGGCCATGAGATTAAACTCCTGGAGTGGCTCGAGGACCTCGACGAGGCGAAAGATCAGTCCGAGTTCAATTCCAAATCTGAAGATTTACTGTCTAAAGGTGCGAAGTCTAGAGATGAGCAGTCAGCTAAATTTGACAAGAAGAAGACTAAGACAGCTAAAGCCGACAAAAAGCGCACAAACAACGGTACAGATATATCTCAACAACTGCGCTCAAAACGGGTGAAGAAAGAGACTTGAAGCGCTGATGCAAGCATGGGTTCGATTATGTTCGTATTTAACGATACATGGGATGCGCGTCATAAATCGACTTATCAACCTTTGCCGTTGAGAAAAATCGTAACGCGTAAACGCCAAGTTAAGGTCTGTGCAAGCCGCTTGTCCTATTCTTAAGAGGGCCACCTTTAAGCTTTACCAGCAAAAGTAAGAATGGACGACAAGAGCGCTGCTATGTATCGGAATTCAGCAGTGCAGGCCCCCAAACTTGCACAAGCTGAGTTTCCTGCTATGGAGGAGCGGCACAACCCTTCTGGTAGCTTTGACGTTACTACTACACCTCCGAAGTTGTCGACTAGCCAATTCGGGGAGGGCGACATGAACATGCTACCAACGCCGTTGGTTTACACACCATGTTCCCCGGGTTCCGCTGTCAGATCTCCGCTTGAGCAGAACTTTCCACATACTCCATCCAGCGCGACCCCCCGCGCAAAAAAGGGATACGGGGGTCTGATTCCAGTTGGAGCTGACCTCCTCAACAGATCTCATGTCCTGGAGGATCGGCAGCGGATTCTGTCCGAGTACGCACCTCACAGCGCTTTGGCCTCGGCTACCGCAAGCAGTCTCTCGCAAAGAGTTTCATCGCTCTCGGGCGTGGACCAGAAACTTGACGCCATTCATGAGTGCGTGCCTGCGGCACAGAGCTCGCTGGCTACTGTAGACTCTGCTCAAAGCGATTCTGAGGATGTACTTACGGGATATTCGATTGGAGACACCTCTACTCCGCTACATTGGAGGAGAGTGAAACAGATTGGAGTGGGTAACTTCAGCAATGTCTACCTCTATGAGTTGAACGAACAGAATGCGACAATGCCGCAGAAGGTTGCCGTGAAGCGCGTAAAATACCCTGAGGCGTTGACGCTATCTGCGTCTCCGAAATCCCCGCGCTTTCGCGAGGTCATGTCACGCGTCGAGAACTCCCTCACAAGAGAGCTAGAGGCTTTGGCTTGTGTTTCCCATCCTTGTATCATTCAATTTCTAGCAATTAACGACCCCACTTTCCTGAACAGTAAGCGCCCACTCAGCTCAAGAGACCTCTCCAGAGGGCTACCTCCATGCGACATGGTCATGTCTTACTGCGCGGGTGGTGACCTTTTCGAGCTGGCCAGTCAGAATACATTACCAGAGTGGCTGCTACGAAGAATATTCACAGAACTCACTTTGGCTGTAAAGTACCTCCACGAAAATCTCATTGTACATCGAGATCTGAAGCTCGAGAACGTTTTAATAAAGTACCCTCTGGACGACATTCTTGCAATGCACGAACAGCCAGAGCTTTTGCATAACCACCACCTTGTTGAACTAGCAGACTTTGGGCTCTGCAGACGGATTGAGCCTGAGGAGATGTGCACTACTCGGTGCGGGTCCGAAGATTACGTGTCGCCCGAGATCCTCATGGGAGTACCCTACGATGGTCGCTTGAGTGATTCATGGGCAATGGGCGTGATTTTATATGCATTACTTGAGGATAGGCTCCCCTTCGATCCGCTGCCCTCGGCAGCACCTGGAAAAAGACAGAGAAGAAGCTCTACGGCCCACAGGATATCGCGCTTTGAATGGAGATGGATCAAAATGTCCGATTCAGACTCGCCGGCCAAAGAGATCGTTAGCAACTGCCTTACCCGTAAGAACCTTCGTTTTAGCATTCAGGAGATTTACAGAAATCCCTATGTCAATGGACTGGCCTCTACTTTGCAGTTCGCTTCTTGAAGTGAGAGACGAGTCATATAGAAAGCATTGACCACTTGAGTGGTAATCCCCTCTTCCCTGACCTTATATACCGGTATATCACCGCTACATGAATAATCACTGCAAACGTTGATACTGTCCATTGCTCTATTTGGGTGGACTGAACGCACCATAAACAACTTGGATATTAGCATAGAACTTGAGCAATACCAAATCAACCATGTCAGTAGAAGAAACAGCTACCGAAGTCACCTTGACACACCCTGACAACAACAAAACTTTTGTCAAGATCCTCAAGTATGGTGCCACTGTTTACTCGTGGAGTCTGGAAGGCCAGGAACAGCTGTGGTTATCATCAGCTGCTAAGCTAGACGGGTCAAAGCCTGTGCGTGGAGGTATTCCGTTGGTGTTTCCTGTGTTCGGAAAGAACGAGGATGACGAGTTCCTCAGCAAATTGCCCCAGCATGGTTTAGCAAGAAACTCTACTTGGGAGTTTTTGGGCCAGGTTAGTGCTAACCCTCCTACTGTGCAGTTCGGACTTGGCCCCGAGCTAGCCAACCCCGAGCTGACAAAGCTGTGGCCAATGGACTACTCTTTGATCTTGACGATCGAACTTGGCTCAGAACACCTGAAAACGCACATTGAGGTGTCAAACACTTCTAGTTCGCAACCGCTGAAGTTCAACTGGCTGTTCCACACATACCTCAAAATTGCAGACATCGAAGACACTCTAGTGTCTAACCTAACGGGTGCTAAGCTTTACGACCAAATGCTTCAAGAGTCTTACGTAGATAGGCAGCCCGTGGTTTCGTTCCACGAGGAGCTGGACCGCATCTATCAAAGAGTGCAGGAAGACCGTCTAATACAGGTTATTGACAAAGGGCACCCTATACACACTGTCAAGAGGCACAATTTGCCCGACGTCGTGGCCTGGAACCCATGGGTCGAGAAGTCCAAGGGAATGGCAGACTTCGAGCCCAAAAACGGATTTAAAGAGATGGTGTGCGTGGAGCCCGGCCATGTCCACAGCCTTCTGGAACTGCAGCCGGGCCAATCCTGGACTGCATACCAGCTGCTCTACAAGGATGAACTCAACTACCAAGTGCTTTGAGTTACACAGTCGTACTTAACTTTTAAAATAATCTTCCTCATTAGATATACAGAATAGTGCAGGTGCAAGTGCAAGTGCGTGGGCCTCAGGCGTCCTCAGCGTCAAGGCCTTGGCCGCTGTTTTTCAGCAGCTCTTGCAGAGCGGCAGCCTGGTCCTGCTGACCAGCGCCTTGACCGCCACCCTTCAGCAGTTCTTGCAAAGCGGCAGCCTGGTCTTGTTGACCAGCGCCTTGACCGCCACCCTTTAGCAGCTCCTGCAGAGCCGCAGCTTGGGCATCCTGGCCGCCAGCGCCGGCACCGGCACCAGCACCTGGGAATCCGAAGTCTTCCTCTTCCTGCTCCTCCTGCTCGTCCTCGTCGACCCACTTGTTGAAGTCGGTTTTAATGTAATGATACTTCAGCTTTTCCTTAGTCAAACGGGGCCAGTACTCTTCGTCTAGGTCCTTTTTGTATAGTTTCAGGAAGTAGTTCCTACCGTTCGCCACGCGCCCCAGGGACTTCTTGGCGTCGATTTCCTTGAAAAAGTCGATACGCAGGTGGTACTGATGCTCCTGCTCGTCGCCAACATGGCCGAGCGACTTTGCCTTGAACTCCAGGTGCGTAGATTCCAGGTCCAGCGAGGGCTCGCTGCAGTCTGGGATTACAATCGTGACCAGAAGGTAGTTCTTCTCAGCGTCGGTGCTGCTGGATCTCTGCGCCCACAGTACTTCAGGTGTGATAGCTGGTGACATAATTGATGCGAATGAAGTGCGTTATGAGTATTTCTAGTAGTATCAGAAAGCTAAATCTTAGTGCTTGTACCGGCCCCTTCTTGTTTTTTATACCTGCACCAAACCTCCGCACACGTGAACGAACCTTCTAGAAAATGGTAGAACAATACCGAGTAATCATCGAGCCAGCAGCGCTTTCGCCTGTTTTGCGAAGTTGGATGAGACTGGGGCCGCTAGCAAGCTCGCTTTCTGACTAGTTGTTTGCGAATGAATCGCTGTCGTCACTGGCATAATCGCCGATCATGCTTTACAATGATGCTCTCAAAAATATTTGCAAAAAAATTGGACGAGACCGGAGTCGAACCGATGACCTCTCCCATGCTAAGGGAGCGCGCTACCAACTACGCCACACGCCCAGAAGATGTTTTCTCATAGTTTTGATGAGGCAATATACCAAATGATATGTATTTTTATTGTCGATAGGGAATTTTTTCCATGACATTGTTTTCACAGAAATATGCGAAGACAATGTATATGCCACTAGTCAGGAGTGAGTGAATGAAAAGAACAGGCTGCTCAGAAAACGTCTACCCGTAGATCTTGGAGCTAGAAATGGGACAGAGTCTTGACATTTAAGGTATTTACTTTCAAACCGCTTGGATAGATGCCGTGGAATGATCACACAGCTGCGGGTGGGAGGAGACAGATTCGCGACTGAAACCACAACTACTGGTTCAGCGTGTTCGAGCGGAATTCCTAATGATTCTTATTATACATCTTTGCCTGCTCGTGCTTCAGTGGGTCGTCGTTGGGTAACATGGATGTCTTGCGCGCCAACTGCGGGCGGTTGGTGGGATATGCCGAAAACACCGAGATCATTTTGGGGAATTCTGTCGCGGACATGCACTTACATAATCAGAATAGGAGGGTCCAAGCTGAAGAAGTTTGCGTCGCGGGAGCGGAGTGCAGCAGCATAGGCTTGCGCGGTAGGTTTCGTTATTTTTATAGTTCCAATGTGTTGTGCACATCCAGCTTTGGCGCTCTAGAAGATCCGGCGTGGCAGGACTGCTGACCACCTTGCTATTATATGGCGAGAAATGCGGCTAGGGCTCCATCTAAAAGAAAACTGTCTCCCCCTGGAATCGGTCAAGTAGTTAAAAGCATCTGCAACTTGCGTTTTCGTGTTCTGCTCTACACCTGGTTATTGAAAGACCGCAGGTGAGTTTCTCTCCACGTGAGGCAGACGCAAGGCATATTCTATCGTCTGGGCTTTCCATGTCCCGGCCGTCGATGCACCAAAAATCAAAGCAAAAAAGTTCTGTTGCAAATGCATCAAGGTCGCTTTGCTTCAGATCGTCGTTTTCTCTGTTTCCTTACTATATAGCTATTTTAGGACCGCGATATCATCATGATCAATTTATTCTTCTAAAGCATAGCGACCAGTAAGCATTGAAGATAATCTGGAGGAAAGCTTGATGTAACGCCGAACATAACGCTAAGTAGTGGTCTTGCAGGCCTACGGCCGAATCTGCAGCTTTACGGATCACTCCGCTTCCTGATACAAAGTCACCATTCTCCGGGCTGAGTCTTGGTATTTGCGTATAAAACGATGGGGAATTGGCCTTTCAGTATCCTTATGGATGACTCTCTCCGCAGACAACCTTGACCTTCAGTAAACACCTATCTTCCTGAAAGCTTTCAGCATATCCCAAACACTTACCAAGCACATGCAGAAGCTCTCTGATTATGGGCCTACTGGGTTTCAGATGTCGGGGGACCCCCTCTTCGACCCGCCTATCGGAGATCACCAGGATGGCGAAGCCATAAGCCTTGTGTTCTTGATCAGCTTGTCAGTTACGTTCGCGGTGTTGATGCTAATGCTGATAATAGTGGCTGTCTATGTAACCTTTTGCAGCGCCGACGAGTCCGAATATGACGAGGAAGTGGCGTCCGCGTTGCCCAACTTGTTTAAGAAGAAACGTAGCGGGGTTCTGCTCGACGGTTCGTTTCTCACTCCAGGCCAATATGATGACGAGCAGGCTCTTCTCGAACAGGAGGCACAGGAACTGCCTCGGATGTCAACCTTTGAGATTGAGCTGTACCAGCGATGCCGCGAATTTCAAAAAATGTGTCCTCCAATTGTGAAGGAGTTCGGAACATATACAAACATCAACGATAAGCAGTTCATCAAGGATCGGGGCATCCAGAGCTACTACTTTCTGCCATCCATCAACGATAACGTCGATCAGTACGGGAACTTTCTGCCAAGTTTTATTGTCCAGGACAAACTTGATGTTACGTTCACTAAATTTAACAAGAGCTCCTCCGCGGTACTGAACTACCCGCTTCCGCACAACAAAAAAGATGCAGTCTACTTCGAGGTCAAGGTGTTCAAATATCCAGCCAAATCCAATTCAATTTTTAGCTGCGGTCTAGTGACGTGTCCGTACCCTTACTTTCGAATGCCGGGCATGGCACAGTTTTCCATAGCATATGAGTCGACGGGCAAGCTGCGCATGAACAATCCATTCTATGCAAACACGTTGCTGCCTAAACTCCAGGAGGGTGATGTGATAGGGTTTGGATATCGATACAAAAGCGGAACCATCCTAATTACGCACAATGGTAAAAAACTAATGGATCTAACGCACAATGTTGGGATCGACCTATTTATTGGTGTTGGTGCAATGAATGCTGCTTACACAAGAAGCTATACACGAGAGGGTCTGATAGAGGACTGCGATAATGTTTCCTTGCGCGAGCGCATACTAGCAAGCGACATCGATCAAAAGGCGCCTCGAGCTATAAACGAGCAGTTAGAGAATGTACATGACCCACACGATGAAGATTTGGCATCAGACGAAATAGAATTGCAAGTTAACCTGGGTCAGCTTGGGTTCGTATATGTGGAAGCTAACGTAAAGAAATATGCGTTCGGAAGCGTCTATGGAGAAATCGGCGTACCGCCAGCATATAATGGAGACGAGATTAAAAAGGACGTTGTACTGCAAAAGGGCGAAGACTTACCCCCAATGTATCCAACCGAAGAGTTGGCACCGCTGGCGGAAACTACGGTAACGATTCGAGAAGGCGAGCCTAGCTCCAAAGATGTGGAAGAGTACGAAAACAGGTCATCAACTTTTGATCGAGAAGAAGGAGGTGAGGAGGTGCGCCCAGTAAAGTCTAAGAACAGCAAGAAGAAGGGCCGGAAGAAGAACCGAAAGCGCGCCACGAAACGCGGTTCCAAGTAAATGCGCAACTTTGCTGCCCGGCTTTTCATAAAAATTTCTCCTAGCCTCCTCCTATTTTCAACACGGTGTTTTTGGTAATTATAATGTTCTATATATGATTGGATCCTTGTCAAGGAGTCCTCATTTAACGCTTCTTGTTCTTCTTCTTCTTCCCGGAAGCAGGCTTTGAAGGCTTGGCTTGCTGGATGGGCTCCTCTACAGCCTCCGGGATATCTACGTTGGCTAGCAATGTACTCATTCCACTGAGTGCCTGCACTTTTTTACCTGTTTTCTTCTTTTCAATTTTTCCATTGTTGATCGACACACCGCGGGGTCCTAGTGCGCTCAGAAGCCGCGAAACATCTTTTGACTTGCGCGTAGTAAACTTGTAATGAGTTGATAACTTTGGGTTGTGGGTTTTAAACGCAACCTTGCCTGTCTTGCCTTTGGGGTTGTATGTAACAGATAAAACAGTTTCCGAAGGATTCGCCTCCAAGAGGGTCACAGAATTCATTATAAAGCTATCCAGCGCATCCACAGACATCGTTCTGAAATACGTTAGACCCTGAGATCGCGATATAGCCGGAATAGGTTGTTTTGCGTTTTTTTCCAAACTTTTCGCTCGTTTTAGTTGCAACAGTTGTTCTATAATTAATCGATATTGTTTTTCCACATCATACCAAGGATTGCAACTGATCACCACTCGGGCACCAGAACGAAATTCCACAGATCACTGAAAAGGAGTGAATGCATGGTTCAAAGCCAGAGTTCGAGCTTTCCGGAAGTTCCACCGAGGACTTGATCCTTTCAAAGCCGTCGAGCCAAAGTAGCAGCGAGACTACTAGCGAAAGCAGTCATAGTAACGGTGGTGACATGGAAAGCGGCCGACGGAGCGTTGGCGGCGCGACCTGTCGGGAGTTCACAACACAAATCGCCCCAGTTCAGTTCGAAATGTCGAAGCCCTCTTTCAAAATTCAGGACTTTTCGACAAGGGTCCTAGATCCGAAAGAAAAAGCTAAAGTTTTGCAAAAGACGTATGAGGGTTCGGATAGCCAGGCGGATTCAGTCCTGAATAATATCTTTGGACGTATCAATCGCGAACAATTCAAAAGATATCTCAAACAACCGGCCTATCTCCGAGTTTTCAACAAGCAACCCCGCATCAAGCAGTTCCGTCGTTTATTTCTCGCCCAAGAATTGAGACTTGACAACGGTGACATTACTTCTTCTTCCAACACAACTCTCAGCACATTGAGCGAGAACAACGGGAGGGCTGTATGGGCTACCAAGTTTAGTCGCGACGGCAAATTTTTGGCCACAGGTGGTAAGGACTGTACGCTAAGAATTTGGAAGGTGATAGCTTCACCTCTGGAGCGTAACGATCTTAGTAACAGCACTACAAAACCACAAGCTAAACGGATATCTTTGCGAGTCCCGCCTTCGGCTGCAACTGGACGGAGTAACAAAGACGAGCTGGACCAGGTTACGGGTCCTGGGATGATGGATCTCTACGCGCCTGTATTTCATCCACTTCCTTACCGGACCTTCCAAGAACACACGCAGGACATATTGGATCTTGATTGGTCGAAGAACGGATTTATTCTCACCACGTCAATGGACAAGACAGCTAAGCTGTGGCATTGCGACCGGCCTAAGGCTTTAAAAACTTTTACACACCCTGATTTTGTTACTTGTGCCAAATTTCATCCCAGCGATGACCGCTTTTTCATAAGCGGCTGTCTCGACCATAAATTACGTCTATGGTCCATCCTAGACCATTCTGTCTCATTCGAGCACTATTGTGGAGACATCATCACAGCCATTGACACATCCTTGGGCGATGGAAAGTATACTGCGATAGGTACTTTCAATGGGCACATCTCGATTCTAAACACACGAGGACTGGAAATGATCTCTACATTCCATGTCATGGAGGGTTCGAAAGGACGCATTAGAAAGTCAACCGAAAGCGGACCAAAAATCACCGGCATCGAGTTCTTCAAATCTGCCCCAGATAACGATTTGAGAATAATGGTCACATCAAATGACTCAAGAATAAGAATATTTAGCGTAAAGAATCGCACGCTACTGGAGGTTTTAAGAGGGTTTGAAAACGCGCATTCCCAGATAAGCGCGCACACCTTGTCAACTCCTAGGAAGAAAAGGTACGTTATTGCTCCAAGTGAGAATCAGTGGGTTTACTGCTGGAAACTTGAATCCAGCGCTGGGGCGGCAGATCCTGACGAATCCTCCAATAACAAGGAACATAAACATGGGTCTATTAGGGGTCTTCTACGGAGAAGTCTCAGTATAGGCAGTGCGCACTCTTCAGAAAAGCGTTCGCCGCCAGCCACCGACCCACTCAGTGGGCTTGCCTCACAACAAAAAGGCAAACACGAGCCTATCAAGAACCACCACTATATTGCATTTCACGCGCATCACTGCACTGTGACAACCACCGCGGTTGCGCCGGTTAACACCGCAAAAACGTTGGCGCTCTCAGATGATTTTATCTGCGAGCTCACCATGGCACTAAGCGAAGGCGACGAGGACGTGGCAGTTATGAGACACGAGCATCGCAAGTCTCTGCTGCATACCAAAAAACAACGTCCGAAGGAGAAGGACTCTTTGGAAAAGCGCTTCCCGTCGATGATTGAAGCCATTGGCACAATCTTCGTCTCAACGGACAGCTCAGGCGTTATCCGAGTGTTCAGATCTGACATCTCCACTAACGTGCGGAAAAAGGTTTTGAGCTGCCTAAAGCACAGCTCTACACCACCAACGTCAGAATCCGGCGGTGAATCGAACGGTTCATACATGCATAGCGGGTTACTAGGGTCTACCATGAAGGCTGCTACATCCACGCTAGCCAAGTCCAGAGCCTTGGGTAGTTCACCCTCCATCAAATCCTTGAAAAGCATGTCGCCTTCGAATGAAGCGTCTACGCCTGCGTCGCCCCAGGCTCCCTGCGACTTGTGTGGCAGTATAGACCTCACTAGGACTAAGGGTGACCCGAAGCTCCGCCTAAATTCCCCGGCGCCTGTTTACATCTGTAATAATTGCGGCAATCAATTAGTCAGGGCTTCTTAATGACAATCCACAAAGTTAATTACGCATATATTAGCAGTAGTCTCATGAATTTTGATGATCCATTCTTCTCGTTACGTGATCGTCAACTCATCACAATCATGTGGTGATTTGCAGTTTGGCCGGTACCGGCTTAAAACTGGTGCGAAAAAGTTCAAGTTTTGGGAAGTAGTCATAGCACCAAATTGAAAGAAATATACAAGAAGAGTTAATTTCCCTCTACTCCACTACTCCGGGAATTCTGCCACTTCCATCACAATAGCATAGTATGTCCAAGGAAGCAGAGATTTTGCGAGCAAAGGCCGATGCCGACAAGCCTGCCGCCCAAAAAGTGACCAAGACAGGGTCTTTCATAGCAGGTGGTTTGGCAGCATGTATCGCTGTGACCGTAACCAACCCTATAGAGCTGGTCAAAACTAGAATGCAGCTTCAGGGTGAAATGTTGGCTGAGTCCCAAAGAATCTACAAAAACCCATGGCAATCATTGAAGATCATTTTCAAGAACGAGGGCATCAGAGGCCTGCAAAAGGGCCTGTCATGCGCTTACATCTACCAGATCGGGCTCAACGGCTCCAGGCTTGGGTTCTACGAGCCCATACGTTCTTTGCTGAACAAAACGTTCTACCCCAACCAGGACCCTCACAAGGTGCAGAACGTGGCTGTCAACGTCGTCTCCGGTGCGAGCTCCGGTATTATTGGCGCCATTATGGGCTCTCCACTTTTCCTGATCAAAACAAGAATGCAGGCCTACTCTAATGCAATCCAAATCGGCCAGCAGACCCACTACACGTCGATCTGGAACGGGCTTTCCAGCATCTACAGAGCTGAGGGGGTCAAAGGTCTGTACCGTGGCGTGGACGCCGCTATTCTTAGAACCGGTGCCGGGTCTTCCGTACAGCTGCCAATTTACAACACCGCCAAACGCTTTTTACTAAGTCACGACATCATGAAGGAGGGCACCGGTCTGCACCTGGTCGCCAGTACCTTATCTGGTATCGGTGTTGGTATTGTCATGAATCCCTGGGACGTTATTCTTACAAGAGTCTACAACCAAAAGGGCAATCTCTACAAGGGCCCCATCGACTGTCTTGTGAAGACTGTGAGGATTGAGGGTATTAGTGCCCTTTACAAAGGGTTTGAAGCCCAGCTTTTCAGGATCGCCCCACACACAATTCTGTGTCTGACCTTCATGGAGCAGACCATGAAGCTCGTTTACGCTGTCGAGAAGCAAATCCTTGGAGCTTGATACGTCAATGTACGTTGGTAACAGTTGTATAGTACTTGATATAATAGATATAAAAACACTTCCTACTGATGCTTCGTAGTGAACGCTTTCACATCTACACTGTTTTGCCAATATAAAACAAGTTAACGGCGGTTATTTTACTAAGATTACACGCCTTCCTGAAGCACGCCTGAGGCAGATTTCTGAGAGTGCGACGCAAATCACCCAGGATCTGGCATTACATATCTAGAATGGCGGAGAATAATGAGTCCAGAAGTTCTGTGGAAGTTATTGAAAAAGGGCTGAAACAAACAAAGGAGCGAATCAAACCAAGGGCGCCGCCCTTCCCAAACATCTGCAATCCCGTATCAGTTTTAGAGTATGCTCATGCCCAGAAATTGAGACTATGGTCTTTCGTAATGAGCTTGGCGTGTGTGAGCTGGGCACTGCTGCAGATACAGACGATTTTGACCAACATCCTTAAAGTGGGGCCGCTACCCGAGCACGTCTCATTTATAATGGACGGCAACAGGAGGTATGCCAAGTCACTAGACATGCCTATCAAGTCCGGTCATGAGGCCGGCGCTATAACGTTGCTGAATTTGCTGGCAGTTTGCAGAGCGTTAGGGGTAAAGACAGTTTCAGCATACGCGTTTTCAATTGAGAACTTCAACAGGCCTCAAGAGGAAGTTGACACTCTTACCAGCTTGCTAGCTGAGAAGCTTGACGAAGTGGCACGTAGAGCTCAGGATTGCAACAGCGAGCTTTTCGGGCTTCGCTTGAGCGTCGTCGGAGAGCGTTCCCGTATCTCGAAAGACCTCAACGAAAGGATCTCAAGCGTAGAGAGAATGACGAGTGAAGGCGACTCCATGACGCTCTATATTTGCTTCCCTTACACTTCAAGGAACGACATTTACCACGCAATTTACGACTGTGCGGAGGGCGCCAAGTACCATGGGTTCCCGGCTGCGCAGATCGATGAAGCCTTCCTTGGAAACCACATGATGTTGCGAGGGCATTCCAACAAATGCGACCTGTTGGTTAGAACAAGCGGTCACACGCGACTGTCTGACTACATGCTGTGGCAGGTCCACCAAAACGGGCACGTGGAGTTTTCAAGCACTCTGTGGCCAGACTTTGGATTCCTAGAGTTTTTCCGGGTCCTCTTAAGATGGAGTTTCTTTACAAGCATACAGCGTAGGCGCGAATCTAAGCGCTTGCTAAGATTTCACACCGTTTCTCGTCTAAGACAGACACTTTTCTCTCAAAAGCCAAAACACGTATCTATCGAGGACTTGCCTGCCCCGCCTCAGGCTGTGTCCGTGGCAGGTCGAAACTGATAGCTGAGTATTCAGCCCAAAGTTTTCACCACGGTTTTGCGCTCCTTTTTGCTTCTTTCTCTTACTCTAGCCTCCTCAATTTTCCGCAGATAGCTATTATACACCACAACGTCAGCTACAAGCACCAATATCCCGCCAAAAAGGCACAAAAGCACGCGGGTGGGTGGTTCCATGCGCGTAGAAGAGCCTGTCCAGTACCACACAGCAAATACCACGGAGACAACTGAGACCAGAATATTGAAAACTGTCGTTACTTGCTCTTTGACTTGTTTAGTCATCTGCGCTGGTGTCAGTACCTCTCCGTTTTCCAGCATTGCGCCCAGTCCGTCTCTTCTAACCATTGCTTGGTAGTCTTTCTCCTCCTGTTCCGACCGAAGCTGTTCTAAATGCTCTTTGAACTCATCCGTGTAAGCAGCCCCCCGCTCTGGTACCTTTTTGAACACAAAATCTAGAGGTGTCAGGAGTTCTTTCATTGCGAAATGGCTCCAGTGTTCACCGTGGTAAGCTAAAAGTGCCTTCATTGATATGCTTCCTTTCTCAAGAATATCTTGCACCTCGGCATTGTCCTCCAGGCGCTCTAGAAGTTTCTTCAACTTGGAATTAAGTCTGATTTCGAACATCGTGCAGAGTGGATGGTCTCCAGAGCACACCTGCTTACTATGTACCTTATAAGTGATGTGTTATTTCTCGAAAGACGTAGACCCATGTTGAAATTTAAATAATCAAGGGCCTTTAATCCCATCTCATCTCGTGAGCAGACCAACCGGTGGCAAACAAGTAAACAAAGACAAACGTGAACTAATTGGAGTGCAGAAGTAGGCCATGCGTGACTCTAACCACAGGTGCGTGCTCCTGAATAGGCCGAGCGTAACGATAACGTCTGCCGTGTACGATAGAAGAGGCTTAGATTGCATTTCCGAAATCCCATTGATAAACTCTCTTAACCACTTGACTTATCTGACATCAAATTCAGCCAAGGTACGCGAGACAGTCGCGAATGATGGTGCCCTTGTGAGGCTAGTTTCTATCCTGCACGACTGCAACATCCCGCTGCATGAGGTATCCGAGGTGCAGCTGACAGATGAGATAACACCCGTCGAGAGAATCCAAAGACAGCGCAAACTAGCTATGGTTGCCTGGAAATGGACTCTAGCGTTTCAGTGCTTGGTTCTGACAGGGACAAGAGGTACTGAGCACATTAGGAAGCAAGTTGTTTCTTCTGGCGTAATTCCCATCCTTGCCACTGTTTTGGATAATTACTTACTACTGGAAAAGAACTACGACTTCCTGGCAGGAGCTGACCTGGACTTCGACTTTAAAAGCGCTGCTCTAGACGGGCCTACTCCCTGTACGGAACTAGCGAATGGTTGCGGCGAGGAAGGATTAGTCGAACAATGTTTAGGGTTGAGGACTCCTAACGTAATGCAGCTCAATACTGATTTCAGGTCTCTATGGAAAGCTTCGTTGGGGCCGGACTCAAATGAAGATCTAGAGGTCGATACTTATGACAACATAGCGGTGTCTGTGCCACGTACTTTTATTTGGGGGAAGATAGCTCCAAAAGCGGACGATGTTATCTGGTCACTCCAGCTACTGGCTTTCATCTCAAAGTACACACATATGAAGCCTTATCTTCAAAAAGTGCATTTGGTAAAATCCTTGTCTCTGAGAACCGAGCTCTCAAGCGTTAAGAAGCATTTCGAACAGGCTTTAGACATATCCCCCTTGAAAATATCTACAGAGGAAGAAGCTAAGCCAGTGCAAAACGAACAGGATATTGCGGAAGAGCCAAATGAGTGTATGATTGATCACGATGACCCATATTTGATAGAAATGGAGGCTTTCTGTAAAAACCTAAATGGGTCAGGTCTGGTATTTCACAACTCTAAACACTGTAGTTCACACAGAGATGATGACATCGACGCTCCACAGAGGGTCATAAAGATGGCTACGATCGAGGACGAATTCAAAGCTAAATGGGACTACAATGTCTTTCCAAAGGAGCTGGACGAGAGCACGTGGAATCACATCATCGGCGCACAGTATCTCAACCTCTTTCCTTTAGTTGAACGTTTTACAGTGAAAAAGGAAAATGAGAGAGACATGACGTACTGGAGTTCAGTTGTGATGAGGAATTCTTGTCGAAAAAATGAAACAACGGGTGTGAGACAATGCGCCAACTTCGCATGTGGCAAATGGGAAGACTATCCAAAACGCTTTGCTAAATGCCGAAGATGTAAAAGAACAAAATACTGCTCGCGCGAATGCCAATTACAGTCGTGGAATTTCCATCGGTACTGGTGCCAGGAGGTAACTAGTTCCTCAGCTGGAAATGGGTCTGTAAACAACGGAGGCGAAAGAAATGCTTCTCATGAAGCTACAAGCACAGCTGGGTCTGCGGTGGAGAATGCCACAACGGATATCGCCAGCACTACAAATGAGCATTCAGCGTTTGACGCAACTGGAAGTAATGCAGATAACTCGCAGCATATCAATAACAGGAACACAATTACGGGAGAGACATAAATTGATCAACCTACGGGAGAATAAGGATTAGGATAATGCAACGGGGGCACTTTGGACAATAATAGAGAAGGGCAGTGAGGTACTTTAAGAAGAAGCGGTATGTAAAAGAGCTAAATAAAAAGTTGCGAAGTTAACTGTATAACCATCGTCTAAGATGGGGCGCGTATTCCCGAAGCTCGAATCGAAAAAGATTCTCAAATGCAGCATGTAGTACATATTCTTACTTTTCTGTTTGAAAGACACCTATAAATCCCTGTTTAACTCATCAAGTTCGTCGCTTTCGTCACTCTCGTATTCGTGACTAACATCACTCCACTCTATATAGTAGTCCCTCATCATCCTTTTGTATGTTTGGAGAAATAGCGGATCATAAGGAAAATAGCTTTGCAGGTCTATAAATTGCTGCCGCGTAGCTAAGGACCAGTTACTAACAACACCGTTATAGCCTTGGCTATCTGATTTTCCCATAATGCCTTTCAGCCTTTCGTTGTTATTGTTTTCTATTATGCTAAAGCAGTAAGCAACACCTTCGTGTTGAGCAATACGAGCAAACATCATCATGACATTCTCATTGCAGTACTTCAATGGGTTGAATTTAGAGAGAACCATTCTTTGGAAAAACTTGTCTATTTCACATTCCCAGGTATCTCCGTCTCTAAAAATGGCGTGCCTAAAGCAAAACACGTAGCAAAGCGCCTGGAAAGCAGCATAAAAATGCTTGAACCTCTCAACGCCGCCTGGTTGATTGACTTCTTCTTCTCTCTCCAGGACATACCGGTTAAGCCATGAAGTCAAGTAGCTTGTGACAAATATTATCTGAGTATTTGTAAGCTTCTTGGCGCGTGCAATGAACGAACCAATGTATTGAAGGGACTTTATTCTCTTTTCAATGGTTTCGTTAGGGGAAAATGCAATGTCAATGAGTGTGACTAGGAATGCATCCATTAGTTCCAACTGCTGTTGAGAAACATGGAACAGGATGTATTGGATGGACCTTGTGTAATAAGTGGGGAGGATATGCGACTTGAACAGACTTATTAGAGTGTTAAAAATGCTAACACCATCGCCATTTTCGATGCTTTCGGCGGTAAGTGATTGTGAAAGTCTTTTCGTTATTAAAGAAAGAATAGCATCTAGCTTCGAAGACAGTTGTTTTATATTTTGGGTCACATCGACGTTGTATTCTTCTTGACCATCCATTAAATCATCATCATCCAGTTCATTTCCAGATTCATCACCGGAGTCGTTATAGAGAATACGATTCTCTTCGTCGCTTTCAACTTCACCATCATCAAGTTCGTCGTCTATGTTGTTTTCCAAATCGTCATCGAGCTCGTCCAATTCGTTCTGCAGCTCGACATCAATCGATATCACTTTCTCAATGACTAGAGACCAGGACTGAAATCTCAATTCATTACAGTAATCAGTCAACAACAAAACGTTAGCAATATAGTTGACTAAGTTCTTTTTTGAATCATTCTTGTTGGGGAAAAACTTGGCAATGTAGGAGTCGATGAATCCAGTACATGTTGGAATTGTCCGCAGGAAGTATTTGAGCATCTCATGGTGTTGAGCAGTTTGATCCACGGGGAGGGTGAATTCGGAGATCAACGGGAGTGACACGTCTTGCCACCACTTTGGCAAGCTCGAGCATAGGATTTTAATGAAGAATATATACGTACCTAGAGTAGCGGTAGGTAGTTCCCACCACTTCTCAAAGTTTATGATGGACTGGATCAGCGAGGTGCATAATGGGGTATCAAGTTTGCTGATGTTGTAGGACAGTGTCTGTAGTAAGATTGACAAATTGTCCGGTGAAATCCGGTCGGGACTCGAGCTCGGAAGTGACAACTGACCCGCCAATGTGTTAATTTGGGAGGCGTCGTTCTGCAAAATACAGTTAGTGTACCGCAAGGAAAATAGGAAGAGAATCGCCAAGGCGTATTCTAAATAAAAAGTAGTAAACATACTCTTTCCACATCTTCTATGGCACTCAAAATAAAGTTACGGTAGAGCTTTGCAGAGAAGTCTTGATTCGAGTGCTTCTCGCCATCTTCATCGTGAACCATTACCTCATCTGCGAACTCAACTCGTCTTTTTTTGGCCTCGCCTGAGTTAATCATGCCATCTGCCCCTCTCTTGGCTGCCTTCTCTACGGCCATCATCTTACAGCAGAAAGTTCGATCAACTTATCGCTTCAGTTACTTCAACACTTCTTGTAAGGTGAAGATGCAGGAATCTAGCATCATCGCATCTCTAAAAATTTTATGCCCAGGGGTATTTAACAAAGTATAAAAACCATAGCAATGATCACGTGCTCAGCATGTGACCAATAAATCGAAGGATCTGCCGACGGTGTTCTAATGAAAAGATGGAAGAAATGCCAAAAGGCTCCCCTGCACCTACCTTATGCTTTTAGTGGGTGCCATAGAGCTTCCAAGTTGCTCACTTCCAACATAGGTCCAACCACCAAACTGCTGTTGAACACTTTCACTGAGAAAGTCGTTCACGACGCTATCTACGGGCAACTCTTTTGTAAACTCTTGGTCAAAGTTGCTGGTGTCTAGAGAGTTCATGACTGGCGGTTTGTAAGGTGGAATGTAGCCCTTCATCCATAACCGCTTCCAATTCAATTGACTAAAGAACGGATGGGACTTGATTTCCTCGGCACCATTAAAGCCCAGTCTTCGCTTAGGATCGCGGCTCAACAGTCCAACCAAAAGGTCTTTGGCGTCTTTATCAAAGCCGTCAGGGAACCGCAAGGGCTCTTGCAAAATCTTCTTGTACATTTTCGGCACATCTTCATCATAGTAAGGAGGTAGACCAGTCATCATCTCATACAAAAGTACGCCAAGAGTCCACCAGTCCACAACTTTCGAGTAACCTTGGCCCAGAAGTAATTCAGGAGCCAAATATTCAGGAGTTCCACAAAACGTGTTTGTTTTTTCTTGGCCTTTCATGTTCAACTTACAAAGGCCAAAATCACATAATGCAATGTGGCCTTGATGGTCAAGCAAAATGTTTTCAGGCTTCAAGTCACGATAAATCACGTCGAGGTTGTGTAGGGTCTCTAAAGCACACAAAAGCTCCGCTGTATAGAATCTTGCGCGCGACAGGCTGAAACGACCTTCTCTTTGAAGGTGGTAAAAAAGCTCTCCTCCATTGATGAAAGCTAGCACAATGTATAGTTTATCCGGTGACTGGAAGGAAAACTTGAGGGGCACAATGAAAGGATTGTCAACGCGCGCAAGAACAGTACGTTCCGCCAATGTATGAGTTACCTCTGATTTTGACACGATGTAAGACTTTCTAATGGCTTTCAGGGCATAAACCTTGTTTGTGTCTTTCTTTCTGACTTGCATGACTTTGCCGAAAGATCCCTTTCCGATGACTTTGAGCAAATCAAAATCATCAATGCTTAGTGCTCTGTTGGTGGCAGGCTTGTAGTCCACACTGATATTGAGCTTTCCGCTCCCTTGTTCCAAGCTGATCCACTGATGATTGTAAAGACGGAAAGTGGAAGCAGAATCGAAGTCCAGCGTAAGAGGGAGGTTACATGAACCCACGTGAATATCCTGGTTACTGTTGATTCGATCCAAAATGTCTTTGATGTACGGATCAGAAGAGTTCATCTGCTGCCATGCTTTGGATGGAAGCAAAATGGAAGGAATGCGTGCAAACACATCCATTTTCAAAAAGTTTAGCTTGCGAGTAACATCAAATGTGGATATCTTGTTAAATGTCAAGTTTGAAATGGTTCCGGACTCGGGTTCAATAGTTGCCACTGTGTTGTCAAACTCCAAAGTAAAGTACAGTAAAGGGTTTAAGGTTGTCGAAGTTGGAAGCGTGATGGTTGCTGGAATGTAACGCGCGGCCGTTTCACCGTCTATAAGGCTCTCGTCGTCTCCCGAATCCGTCACGTGAAGTTGGGAGAGTGATGAGATGAGTTCGTCGACACTAGCGTCATCGCCCGTCTGGTTTATTACTCCAGACTGCAGTAGCTTCTTGAGAATTTGGACGTTGGAGGTAATTGAGACGGGTAGCATAAAGCCCTCACCACCATAGACTTTTATTGTCATGATTCCTGAGAAACGAGGCTCTTCAATTGAGCTGTCTTTTCCGTATGATTTCTCGCCAACAATGCTTGATGACGTGTTTTTGTCTTCAACAGTATCTTGGTCCCCCGAAACACTCATCGAAGTCCTCCCGGTTGACACCGAGGAGTTTGTTGCAGAAGATTTGTTGACATCTGATGATAGGCGTACGGGCGCTATTGAAGAAGAAGATGGAACTATGGTTTCTTTGCGATCTACTGAGCCTCTGGGAGGCTCCATGTAAGGGGATTCGCTCCTATGGCTCTTGTGATGGAAAAGACCATGCTTCTCCTTGTCTTTGTTCCTTTCTTTCTCCTTTTCCTTCTCCTTCTCCTCCTTTGAGCGTCCAAATTTGAACTTGCTGGCAAGCTTCCAAGAGTACATCTGGTTGGTGGACTCTTCCGTGCTTACAGTGCTTGTGGCACCTTTATTAGGGGTTGATTTCTTTGTTGTTTCTCGAGCATCGCGTAAAGAAGGCTTGTTTTTTTGTCCTCCTATATACTCCAAGAATTCAATGTATTACCCGAAAAATCAAGGAATTCGGGCAAGGACGATAGAGTACTAAGCCTGGAGTATAAACTCCAAGCCAAGACCATTGCACTTCGATTTATTTGTCTACTTCGCTCTCCAGAAGAAAGTAAAACTATACTGAATATATTACCTCTGCTATATGTGTATTCTTCTCTTCAACCAGCATTAAAAAATCATACAAACAGAAGAGACAGCGTGTGACAAGGGAAAATCAGGTTCTGACAGTTGGCTCGTCTGTCCCTAAGTATTCGCGGAATTTTAGGAATTTCAAAACCGCCTTGATGTCGTCCTTCATAAACTCCTCAACATTTAGCGAGTACTTTGACGCATCGTCGGTGTATCTCTCGAGATATAGCCTGATGGTCGCACCAGAAGACCCAGTACCTGAAAGCCTCACGACAAATCTGCAACCATTTGAAAGCTTTGCATATAGACCCTGGTGCTCCGAAACCGACCCGTCGAGGTCAGTATAGCTAAAATCGCCACAATCGGCAAGGGTCAGATCTGTGCTTCCAGGGAAGGGCTTGCCAATAGCAGAATCTTTGGAGGCTACAAGATCTTCCAATACCTGCAGAACTTTGGCAGCGGCTTCGCCGGAAACTTGCTCAAAATCGTATCTCGTGAAGAACGTACGGCCATATTTGGCCCAGAATTCATCCATGACCACCTTTATAGAAACGTCACTGTCAGGGTGTTCTCTATTGTAAATGGCAAGAATATTCAGCCATGCCACAATAGCCCAAACGCCATCCTTCTCTCTGACATGGTTGGAACCGGTACCGAAAGATTCCTCGCCGCAGATCGAAAGTTTCTTGGCGTCAAACAGCGCGCAGAAAAACTTCCAGCCCGTTGGCACTTCATAGCAGTTCAAGCCTTGAGCCTTTGCTACGCGGTCAATTGCGGCTGAAGTAGGAAACGAACGAGCAAGACCGTAAATGCCTTGTTTTTTGAAGTAAGGAATTTCCGAAGCGTACTCCGCAATGATGGCGACAGAATCTCCTGGCGACACAAAAGCAGGACCACACCCGTAGATCATGTTTCTGTCACCATCGCCGTCAGAGGCAGCGCCGAACGCGATTTGCTCTTTGTCAACCCTTTCGACCAGCGTATGAGCATAAGTTAAATTAGGGTCAGGGTGAAGTCCCCCAAAATCTGGCTTGGGCACATAGTTCTGCAGAACTTCGTCGGCGGGAAGCCCTAGCTCATCTACGAAAATGGCCTTGCCGTAAGGACCGGTTATACCATTAAGGGAATCAAACAAAATCTTAAAACCTTTGGTTGAACGCTGATGGTTGATGAAATCTCTAATTAGATCAAAGTCAAAGATTTCCTTCATGAGCTTGACGTAGTCCGCAGTGATGTCTATAACGTCGACAAGAAGAGAACCGTATTTTTGATCCTTGCCAATCTTTGAAAAATCGATTTTAGGAAAGCTTTTCACAATCTTGTAACTAGTTAGCTGCTTGGATTTCTCGAAAATAGCATTCGTCACGGACTCTGGCGCTGGGCCACCATTACTCAAGTTGTACTTAATGCCGAAGTCATTTTCAGGACCGCCCGGGTTGTGCGATGCTGTAAGAATGATGCCACCTGTGCACTTTTCGGGGTAGCTGCGAATTATATGGGATGCTGCCGGGGTTGAAAGCAAGCCGTTCTGCCCAACAATTAGCTTCTTGACACCATTTGCGGCACCGATTTCCCCGATCTTCTGCAACACCTCGTTGTTGTAGTAACGCCCATCGCCGCCAACCACAAGAACCGCATCTTGGCACCCTTCTGGAATCGCTTCCATGATGGCTTGGATGAAGTTCTCCGTGTAGTGGGGTTCATTCATGAAAACCTTTGTTTTCTTCCTCAATCCAGAAGTGCCTGGCTTCTGGTCATTGTATGGCTTTGTAGGTACTGTTTCAATCTGTAAAGACATCTCTGAAGCGCGCTGAGCTCTAGCCTTTTCACAATTATAGTTTCACAGTGGATTGAATGCACTGATGCGGAACAACAGCAAATCCGATTCGATCAATTGAAATCAAGAGCTTGAACGTGGCCTTGAAAACCAGGGGATTGAACTGTCAAGAGTAAAGGGATTTCCACAGAATATATATATTTTTCTTCGAAAATGTCCCAATGTTGTGTGGAACAAAGGAATTTTTGCATGTAGCTTGGAAGATCACGCGTGATTCACGTGAATGGATTAGGATCTGCCCCTTGCAAGCAAGCTTTCAAGAGAGGGTATTTCTTGAAACTCGTCCTCATCCTGCTGCTCATCATTTGGGGTTGCGGAGTTTGCTCGAGAACTGTTGATCTTTATATCGAGCAGCTCTTGTAATCTCGACAAGGTGCTCTTCGAGGGCTTATGGGAGGGAAAAAGCTGCTTCCGAAGGTCATAGGGAAGCCCCGGAACCTCAAAATTAACCGATCCCTGAACGATACGCTGGTGCATGTACTCGATCAAAATTTGCTGCTGGCGGTATATGCCGATAGCAGGGACGCAAAGGGCATCTTGGATCTCTAGGTCACGTGAGTCTATTGGCCGGGGTAGCGGTAAGGTTGGCTCGAGGACGGTTGGGTCAAACGGACGGTAGAGTGGGGTCGAACACCAAGTTTGATCAGGGCCTGTGCCAAGATCCATAGAGTCGATTAATTCACCCATCAGAGCATCGACCTCTGCTGTCTCGGCATTAGACGGTGCAGTTGCCTGTGCAAGTTTTGGGTAATCGGAGCACCGCTCATCCTCTGCAAAGGGAAGCCTATTCAGAACCAGAGCGCGGGTGTATGTTTCATCGTCGCTGGGTGCTTTACGTTTCTTGGGTATCAAAACCGGGCAAAGAAGACACATTTGAACCTCGCTGTTCACTTTCTGCACATACCGGGCAATTGCGAACTTCTTGAGCTTGATCATAGAGTCGACAAGAGCCGAAAAAGACACAAAGTCGGCTCTTGTACCGTCTTTGGTCGCTGGGATGATGAATATGGACTCAGAACTTAGAAAGTGGCGAGGTATACTTTCGTTTCCGACAAAACCGCGCAAGTCTAGGCCTGGCGCTGTTTTATAGATTCTTTCAGATTCTATGGCTTGGGGCAATACAACATAGTCCGAACCATAGCGATAGGCTTTGGTAACATAGTCCTTTGATACACTTGCGACACCACTCTCTGAATCGCCTTCATCTTCAACGGCCTCATACTCGATCACGGACTTGACAGGTTCAAAGCCACCATCTTGGGATTTTGCCACAACGCGTCTATTAAGACTAGAAACTGCCTTGGTTGCAGGATACCCTTCAACTTTAACCGTAATCGAGTCGTAGCTTGGTTCTGAAACTTCTTCGTCAATTATCGGGGCTCCCAGCCTAAGTTCGCCCTGAAAGATTCGTACTGGCTTAACTACCGCGGGTCTGTGCGTGGAGATTTCTTGCAAAAGTGTTGTCATTGAAGTTTCTACAGACCCCGCAATCCTCTGTATACACTTTCTCCAGATTGTTAGTTCGGGAGCTTTCTGTTCCTCCTCCTTGATACCGCAGGTTACCAGCACGATGCTACAATCTAGCTCCTGCTCCAACGTAATCACCTCTTCTTCAGTCAGATCGAGACCATTAAGATTATCAGTAAAAACAATGATTCTTTTGCGAACCTTGCGTTTTTTGAATTCGTCACGCATACAAACAGAGCTAACCAACAGGCACTGTACCATCGAATTAATATCATTCTTTCCTTGGGTGCTTTTGTCAACCAGGCTCTTTAGTTCTTGAAGCATTTCAATTACTTTATGTGCTCCTATAGGAGCCGTGAAAGGCATCAATTCAAAGACGTTGGCAGTTTCATGATTATTGCGGGTATAGGGGCAGTTGGCTAAAAAGCAGTTAACCCAGTCTGTTTTCCTCTGCTTCTTGGATTTCAAGAACAGTGTGTACTCAATATACGCAACTGCCTGCTCAACATGACCCAATTCAACCATTGAAGGGGAAACATCAACGATGAATGTTGTGGCTTCGCTCCCCATGCCGCAAAAAGGTAGTGTTCCTACCGAACGAGCCTAGCTTCATCTTCATCAGCTCTGATTGTTCGAGGTAATCAAATGCACTGAAATTATATTTTTCAATAAAAAAGATAGCCCTGTAGGGGGCTCGAACCCCTAACCTTATGATTAAGAGTCATACGCGCTACCGATTGCGCCAACAAGGCTCTTGATGGTAAAATCTTCAATTCGAAGATACATAAACACATATATTGAGAATGTGATACGAGCTGCTCTCAAGAAGGAATGCGGAACTGGGTTTTCTGAGACTGAGACAACAAAAAATACCAGTAGAGATGGCGAGGAACACCAGAGATAAGGAGGCTTACTGCAGGCCCTCAGGACTATAAATATATGTACCACTACACCTCAAGCTCAATGCGCGATTAAGTAGAAGAAGAGAACAAGATATCTGCGGAAAGAGGAGTAACTACAGCTGTTCAAAGGTGATTAACCGCCGACTCCATCATAATTAAGGACACATGATAAACAGCAACGGTTGCTGAATATCAATAATTGTGGTAGATGAGTTTTGAACTTGATTAATGCGACTTTTTTAATCGAGTCATAGATTATAAAGATTAACCAATTCCTCTTCAGATTCATTGTAATGATTCCATTGTTAAGCATTCGCTTGACATTAAATTGTGCATGACCGTAGTTTATTTACAAGGCTAACCAAAAATCTTATACATCCTCAGTGTTACCAAAGAATTTCATTGCTTCTTCGTCACCATTAGAGAGAGACGGTTTATCTAAAGCATCCGCGATGCAGTTCCAGGGGTCCCTGGAGCCTCCCCATCTTAAAACACTGTTTTTGAATTTTTCGCCGCCCTCGCGGCTGAATGGATCCTGGGCGAACAAGTGCTGCCACACCTTACTCGCAATCGCCCGGTCAAACAGGTAGCTGTAGTACGACGAACCATATCCGAGGAGGTGCCCAAATCTGCCACACCAGTTACTCTTATCATCTGCCAAAACACCCATATGTTTCTCGACTTCATGGTAAATTTTAACAACATCTACAGGGCCGTCGGTAAGCAGTTTTGAAGAGTGCATCTCCTGGTCCAACATAGCCATTTTAGCTTGTGAAAAAGTTTCAGTATTTTGGAGATACTTTAGCTCATTTTGATTAAGACGGAGCAAATCATCCGGAACTGGATCATTTGTTATGTAGTGCTTTCCAATACGAGACAAAACGCGGGAATCATGAGCAAAATGCTCCATTAAGATACTAGGCAATTCAACAAAGTCCGTGGCACATCTTGTCCCACTAATATTTTGAAGGGAGGTTCTTCCGAGCATTGAGTGAATGGCATGACCCATTTCATGAAATAAAGTATCAACTTCGCTCAATTGGAGCAAGAATACATCCTTGGATCCCGAATTCTGAGAAAAGCCGCAAACCAAGGAAATTACCGGAAGTTGAAACTTTTGACCAGATGTGGCTAGCTGGCCCACCTGGATAGTAGATAAGTCTGTTTCCTCTGGATAAATTTGGCGAGAACAGCATACCGTAAAATGAGCTGGGTTGGATGTCTTACCTTGTCTTTCGAAAAGGTCACAGTAAACAACACCTATAACACCCTCTTGGTCGCTAACAACATTTATGCGCCGTACTTCTGGAGACCAAGTTTCTCCAACCTTAGCTACCGCGGGCTCCAGCCTTATACCGTAAATATCTTCCAGAAGATCCGAAAGACCTTGCATCACAGTTCCGAGCGAAAAATACGAGTTTATCTGCTCATTCTCCAACGATTTACGCTGCTGTTGAAGTGAGTTCAGTGCACTATAAAAGTCTCGATCCCATGGCCTAACAAATTTCAGTATTTCTTCGTCAGATTTAGGAACAGGCAAGTTCAAATGTGAGCTTTTTAAATTAGCAAGCACGCGCAATTCCCGTACGGCCAGCGGTTTGATAGCTTCAGCTAGAGACTGAACAAAGCCGCGAACGTAAATTGGGCTCTTGGCCATTTTGCCCTCCAACTGGTACTCTGAATAGCTGTTTTTCCCCATAATCTGAGCAAGCAGTCCCCTAAGTTTGACAAGATGCTTTAACCTCATTATCTGTTTTTCTGGACAACTGTGAACGGCTGTCCAGATCTTCATCCTTATGTCCTCGCTCGGGCAGCTTCTGAGAATGGAAAATGCAATATAACCATACGTTGGAACCTTGTAGTTTTGACCTTTGGCGTCGCGCGATAGGTGATTCAATAACAAGGGACTAATTCCGCTGTTTTCAAGATCACTGCATGAAACTTTAACATACTCCGATTTTGGAAAGTCTGTGTTACTGATGAATTCTTGACCAACAATACTGATCTGCTGCGAAAGATTTATGAATTGTTCCCCGACCTCAGGAGCCATGTCGATACCAGATTTCTCAAAGTCCTCCAGTAGTATCTTGCCAACCTTCAATTCTTCTTCCGACAGCTGGCTTGCTATTGAATTATCGCTGAGAACAAACTTGAGGATTTCGCATAACGATGAATCGGTGTTCAAGACGTTCATGAATTCGAACATCTCCTCGTGACACAACTGAGCGGCACGAACAAATTGCGAATCTGGGTGCGATGCCCTTATGAACTCACACAGATCTATAACCCGACATAACATATCGCTCAAACGATCCAGATTGCGAATGTAGTTTAGGTGACCTTGTTGTGAACGATCCCGTCTCATTTGGTCCACAAGTTTTTGTGCTTCTTTCAGTGACTGCATACTGAACTTTCTGAGGCCTTGGCTACTGATCATGTAAGGATTCTGAAAGAGCCCAGTTTGAGGAGAAGTAACATGTTTACCAAGTTTACCAAATATTCCACTTCCTCTTGAATTCTCGTATTTATAAATATCTTTATTGATCTCTCGCCAATAGTTTTGGTTATCAAACACCTTTCGCAGGTCGTGCTTGACATGCTGCACAGTAAATGAAGTATATGCCCTCAGATGCCATACTGGCTTCAGAAACGAGGGCTTTCGTACACGCAAGGTTTGCGAAAGCATGTTATTTTGTATTCGTTGACACCTCGCATACTACAACTCAAGCCTTCAAACGGATTTATATTACTCTTAAGCGCAGACGTCTATAGCGACTCTCTTGCTAAATACATGAAATTTGGTAGATATACAAACTATATAGGTTTAGAGGTAATTGGGTCACCGCCCTCCGACTTGATAGCGTCTGATTGGCTCGCTTTCGCAACTTTCTTCAGTTCTTGCTTAGCTTCTTTAAGCAATTCATGGAAGCCTGTGTCTTCAGCCATGCTGATGGAATCATTTAGAAGCCTCTCTGCCTTGGCAAGGTCGTGCTTGTGTAAGTGAATAACCCCCATTCCATACACAGATAGGGCTATTGCGTGTGCAGCTGACGGATCCATAAAGTCTTTAACATTGAACCTTAATTTTTTGTTTTTCCTGGAAAATTTAATGACGCTATCATAGCACTGTGTGGCCATCTTGAAACATGTGTCCCTATTTCTGTTCAACTGTCTTAGCGCTCTAATAATTGTTTCATCCTCCATTTCAGACTTACCTTGGTCGCGCTTTTTATTAAGTTGATGGATTTTTGTTTCAAAAGTCTCTGCTTGTAAATAGAGTAATGAGCCAAGGTTTGCTTGAGAAAGAAGTATTTGTCCTGGCGGCATATCAGCCATTACCATCCATTCAACTGTAGTCAGCTTGCAGCTCAGAGCGGAGCCAATGTCCTTAGTTGAAAGACAGTAGGCAGTGTATAAGTCTCTGGCAGTAAAAAACTCCTCTTTGAAGGGCTCCCATGCGCTACTATTTTTTGCCATATTCACAATCAGGTAAGACTCGTCATTGAGCTTGATGTTGTTTTCGCTTAGGACGCCATCGAAGTCTACTCCTTCACCGTCCAGCTTCCCTTGAAAAAGCTTTGTTGCTCGTTCTTTGCGTTTGTCAAAGTACTCTTTGAGCTCAGGAGACCTACTCAATACTTCCTCCTGAGCCATAAGCAAATGTGCTAGAAGATTTCTTTTACCAACTTGGATATCCTTGTTCATTTCAAGCGACTTGATCAAGATTCTCAGGTCCTTCTGAATTAGGTGTGGCCTTTTGTCGTCTGAGATCCGGCCAGGTGTATGCAGGGCGTCGAAGTATCTGTAAAGCATTTCCAGGTACAGGTCATGAGCCTCATCATTCATGTTAAGCCTCTCATACATTTCGGCTATTTTCAGCTCAATACCCGTATACTCGTCGCTCACATTATCTATTGAAAGCTTGTCGCACTCCTCAATAGCTTGTAGGTAGAATTTCAACGCAGATTGGTAATCGTGGTCTTTCTTGTCGCTCTCCTCCCATAGTGCCTTCCTCAATATTTTAGCTACTGAGAGCGGAAAGGTATGCCTTGGCCAGTATAGATAATAAAGGCTCAGGGACAGAGCTCCGAAAGCCCCTGCGGTGTATGCCAGCCTTTGCCACGCGCTGTATTTTGATGCCGGGGAAGCGGATGTGTTAATAGCTCTTACTGGGATCTTGATTCTGGGTTTTAACTGGGTGGCTCTGCGCAGGGCAGACCTTGCTCCGAATCTACTGCCAAGCATCATGTATTTCTGAAGGCTTTTGAGACTAAACTCTAAATCGTTACTTCGATCTTACCAGAGATGATCTTTGCTAGCACGGAAAAATGTCAACTTCCCATTTTTAAAAGAATGAGATGCGAAAATATTAAGTAAGGGGAGGGAGAAGATTTCGCTCCCAACACGTTTATAAGATTATCTTCATTCTTGATCACACCGACCAGTAAAATAAAACTGCTTAAGCTATCTTAAGCAAGCATTTCTTGGCACTCCTTTGACCAAAGGTGAAGTGCCACCGACTACTGGCATTCTTAAAAAACCTGAAATGTGCTGGACATTGACAAGAAACAGAACAATAACGACTAGCGTTACCAAGGGCGGCTATGTTGTTCGGTGATTTGGTAACTGTTATCGCCTTCATCAGACATTACGGGTCAAACTACGGAAAAATTAGGGAAGGCTCAGCTCATCCATTTTGGCGAAAACTGTTAACAAACCCTACACACCAGAAAACTGTAAACTTGACCGAGATTTCCTATGTGCGGAAGATACGCTTTAGACTGCAGTGGTATAGAGGTCGGTAGAAGGCTCGATGGCCTTGACATAAACTACGAAATCTCTGAAGATGATTCGGTGAACTTCGAAACTTCCTATAACATTGCGCCCACACAAACGGCACCAGTTCTGACAAGCCGAGAACATTTGAAGATTATGAATTGGGGTCTTGTTCCTCATTGGACCAAAAATGTGGTTAATTCGCAGCCTTATAAAACCTTTAATGCCCGCAAAGAAAACTTAGCGACAAGTAAAATGTGGACCACTCCCTGCAATTACAAGAGATGTGTTGTGCCCGTGAGCGGCTATTACGAATGGCAGACCAAAGGCAAGACCAAAATTCCTTACTATGTCACCAGGAAAGATCGCGAGCTGATATTTTTAGCTGGTATGTATGATCATGTGGAGGCTCAAGACTTCTATTCGTACACTGTAGTCACAGGACCAGCGCCTCCAGAATTAGAATGGCTCCACTCTCGTATGCCTGTGGTGCTGGAACGCGGCTCAAAAGAGTGGAACGCGTGGCTTAATGAGTCAAAAACCAGCTGGAACGAGTCGGAACTGGAGCAGACATTAAAGGCGCGTTGCGACACAAGTGTGATGGAGTGGTGGCAGGTGAGTTCCAAAGTTGGGAAGGTTTCGAACAACGGAGAATGCCTAATTTCCCCGGCAAAAGGCGCCGTACGTGACTTTTTCAAAAAAGAGGACAAAACGAACGGACGTTTGATAAAGGACAAACAAAGTTCACACTTCGGGAAATCACTGAAGCAAGAAGAGGAGGAAGAAAGAAAAAGTCTCGGTCTTCGACAACGGGACGAGAGGCACAAAGAAAACTCCGACGAACACCTATCAAAAACTGAAGAGGAAGGTGTCGAGCAGAAGTCTAGAGTAAACCAGAAAGCAGCTTCTTCCAAAAGAAGCATTGAAAACATGCTTCGCAATTCCATAAACAAACGCCAAAAAAATTGAACTGCTCACCATTTGACCTCTCCGCTTTTGAGAAGTTGTCCACAAAGATATAGAGAGCCGCAAACGACAGTCTGGCTCGGAGGCGCGCTCTGTAGATAACCAATTGCATCTTGTATACTTGGCTGTATTAAAACGTGGCTGGTGTACTTTGAAACGTAACCAGCGAGGTCACAGGGATCCATTGCAGATATCCAAGGCATTCGATCTACAGGCCCGAACTTTGTGACAATGACTTCATCGCAGGACCTAATCAAAGGCGAAAGAAGCGGTTCGAGGTCCTTTCCTTGCGTAACTGCAATTAAAAACCTCAGCGGTTCTGAGCCCCGGCGAACATGATCTTTTATGTAGGAGGCGAGCGACTCAGCCGCGTTCCCATTATGAGCACCATCCAATAACACCTTCGAAGTTTTCTGCCCTCCCAGGTGTATTAGTTCTGCGTTCTGTAGTCTGCCTGGCCAAGTCACGGCCTTTAGGCCATCTAATAGTTCATTTCGTGAGATTGAAACTTGGTCTTCACGCTGAAGAAAGTCGAGTATTGAAAGAGCGACAGCGATGTTTGATTTTTGATAGTCCCCATTTAGTGACACAAGTTCTCTTGCAACTTTGCCCCAAGAATCTGTGTGAATAGAATTCTCAGACACAAGAGCTGTTGTCGGCGAGAACGTTGCGCCCACGAGGTTTGCGCGCTTTTCCACGATGTCTAATACACTCTTGTCGTTCGTGCCATCAACGGCGACGAAGGGAACACCTGGCGTTACGACTCCAGCCTTTTCAACTGCGATTTCTTGCAAAGTGTTTCCCAGGAAACCTTGATGATCCATACCAATTTTGGTGATTCCACAGACTTTGCGGGACCCGGCAGTGCAATTAGTAGCATCTAGTCTGCCTCCCATCCCAACTTCTAGTACGCACCAGTTGCACTTTTTGAGGTGGAAGTATTCTAGGGCTGTGCAAGTAAGAAGTTCAAATTCAGTACAACCTATTTTATGCGCCGAATTCATATGGTCTAATCGAGCGCGGATGGAATTGAAGTCCAAAGTAGATATAGGCTTGTTATTGACACTAATACAATCAGTAATGTGGATCAAGTGTGGTGATGTGAATTTTCCCACTAAATTGAGAGCGTTTTGCTGCAAAACTGACTGCAGCAGAGAGCATACTGATCCCTTTCCATTCGTTCCCGCGACGTGTAAAACTCTGAATTTTTCCTGAGGATTTCCTAAGTACGATAGCAGCTTAGTTATTCGAGAAAGTCCGAGTTCTATGCTCATCGTGAGGCTGTTCTTTATTTCTAGAAGTGTTTTATGCTAGCAAACGCTATTATTGTTTAGTTTTCCACTGCTGATACTGAAATCTTCAAATTGAAATTCGAGACAGGCGTAACTCATCAAGGCTAAAATCTGAAAGCTACTCCAGGACGGATGCCTCAGCCGGAGTTTATACAGGAAAGGCTTGAGAGCCTAAACGCCATCGACAACCGACTTTTGTCTACCTTGCTTCACGCTTCCCAAGCTGTTGGCACAATCGAGGAGCTCAAACGAGGCAATGAAAACATGAAACCACAGTTCGAGAACCATGTCCGCAGCTTCTACAGCAGTCTGGAAGAGGCAACGGTCGCTTTGAGACGGGAAATTAGACACTTAGACGAAAATGTTGGAACGCGACTGCTGCCTATAAACGTTAACAAGAAAGCCGTCGGCCAAGACAACGAGAAGATGCGAGAACAGTTCGAGCATTTGGAGCGTGAAGCCTCATAATAAATACCCGCTCCTATAAATGAAAAAGCAAGAGGCAACCTAGAACGCCTGGTCTCCAGTACGCTGGAATGCTAGATGACACTACGGATTTGAAGATTTGGGGCTTGTTGGACCAAGAGCTCCTACTGGTGCGCCGAAATATGATAACGAGGAGGCTGCAGGCTGGCTATTAATCTGCTGTTCGTTATGAAGCCTTTGTGTATTAGTACATAGACCATCATGCCAGTCTACTTAAATCGATGGCCAACAAATAAGAGGCAGAAAACTGTTTCTTAGCAGATGCTTTGTGTTTATAGCAGGAGACACCGTTTGAATTTGCATAAAAGCCTTAGCCTAATTCCTAGAAGGCCGAGGTCTAGCATTGGTTGAATACTCGGTTGTTTCGCTTTCTGTCGTTGCTCCGTTCTTCTCTATATTAACTCATGAGTTGGATACTAACTCACTATTCTTAATGCGGGTTTTACTTTGATATAATCCTTCAAGGAAACCACACTTAGCTCATCAAAAGCAAGAGACATTGATGACATACGAGGTTGGGGGTCACTAGCTCAAACTTAGAGACTTCAAACCCTTTGCTAGACTAAAACAAATTTGCGAAGGAGTTTAAGAAGGGCCATGATGCGCAATGAGATTGTGAGCAATGAAGAAGCTGAGCAGAACACCCCTAACAGGAATTCTCGCCTCAGCGACTCTGTATCCGCGACAGCACCCACGGCCTCCACATTTGAGGCAGTGGTACTTGACCAGCTTGCGAAGATACAAGAACAAAATGAGTCTCTGAAGACCCGCGTTGTTCAATTGGAACAAGAGCAGGAGGACTTCTATATCGAAACATGCAAAAAGCTAGAGGTTGGGCTTAAGCAGTTTGAGAAATGCACCACTGATGTCGGGGCGTTGAAAGAGATATTTAAGGAAGTGGTTGGTGTGATGAGCGAAAAGAGAGTCCTGTCTTGGGATCACTCCAACGAGCATGTCACCGGTCAAGAAGCAGAAAGCCTCGTCGGCTCGCATCTGCTGCATGAAAATCACGAAGCGTATCGTCAACAGCGGGACAATGAACACCGCCTCGAGGCGGCACATGCAGGTGGGGGGAACGGATGGTGCAAAACAGAAGAGAGCGATGTTTGGACGAGGCTCAACTATCAGGACTTTGTACCACCCTCGTCTCTTGTGGAGCGCTCCCAAAGCGCTTCTGGTGCGTACAAAGATGACCGTAATCGATATCCATGCTACAAGCTTAACCGGTCACTTCGAACAGTCTACGAAGTAGCCCAGGAGTATTTCGCCGGACTTCGCGGTCAGCCTTCTCTTTTGGCTCTGGAACGGCGGTACGGTCCCAGCTGGAGGCGCAAACCATCAGAGCGCACATTTTACGCCAAAAGGATGCATATCATTAACAAAATTATTGACATAAAGAATCATCCTGAGAAGTACAATCTGCCTGTCGGCACTACACGACTTCAGGCTACAAGCGTAGTGGAGAACATACGACTCAAAAACAATTCATTTCCAGGCAAAAACCGGGAACTGAGTCTCAATCAGCTATACATTTATTTTGCCAAAAAGATGGATCGCCCCAGCGATTACAGTATGACGTTGCAAATGGCGCCCAGGCGACGCGTGGAAGGGCGTTCCAGCGACGTCCGACATCAGCAGAGTACACCTTTGAGCAACGGAAGCGGCGAGGAGGATTCAGAGGACCCGAGTGTAGATTCCCATCACGAAGACTCTGATCAAGAATCCTAAAGCCTGGGCTCATATTGGACGCTGGTAAGTACCTTATTTACGTCCTTCAAAGATATCACTCCAGTGCGTTGTTTCGGCCTCAAACGCCTTCGTCAAGCTCATGTACTGTTCGGAAAGTACTAGGCACCATTCGTCGAGTAGTTCTTGGTACTCGGACGCACTAGATACTACACCGACTTCTTGCAGCAATATATCATCTGTTTCCTCCAGATCGAGGCCATCTTCCTTAGCGCATTTCCGGGCGAATTGCAATACCTCGACAGTCAACGTAGCATCGTGAATGTCTAATGCCTCGAGCATCCACTGCGTGAACTTTACGTAGTGACGGTAAGTACTTTCTAGAAAGACGACGCAACCTTCGCTGACCACTAAATCACGATTGAGAGTTTTTGAGATTGTTTCGTTTTTCAGCGATTGAGTGAGGTAGTAGTTTAAGAGATCCATTACCTCAAGACAGCGGATGAAGAAGGATGCGAGGGAGCAGACCGCAGTCTTCAAGAAATTTTCGCCTCTAAATTGCTGGGCCACATCCATATTCATCAATTCTTCATTGAAGAACCTCAACTTCTTAACGTACTTAATTAACGTGGCCCTTTCAAACCTCAGCGTTGAAACTCGACGTTGATGGCTGATGTACTTGTTCAAGGCATCGATATACGAAGAGAGGTAGTTTGAGTAGGATTGAACAGCCAATTGAAGTGACTTCAAAATATTCTCATTAGCTGGAAAACTCACGCTTTTCATTTTCGAGGCTTTATAGTCGGGCAATAATTTGAGTAAAGTTCATTTGTTATCATAACAGAATTGAAATCGAATTTTGTAATTTAAAAGTTAACCAATCTGCAAAAAGTTGAGCCATGAGCTTACAGTATACCTGCGTGGATGATATTGATGAAATCGTTAAAACCAGCAAAGCTTCCTTTGAGGAAAGGCAAGTAGAAATCTCCAAATTTAAAAGCCCCCGAAGCCAGGACCTCAAGTTGAGACTAGAGGTCCTCAAATCTTTATACTACAGTGTCAAAGACCACGAGGCTGAGATAATCGAAGCTCTGCTTAAAGACTTCAAGAGAAGCAAGCATGAGACTGTGATTATGGAGCTGGTTGTGCTGTATAATAGCATCCTACAGTATATCAAGAAACTGCCTCAATGGATTAAACCTGAGAAAATTAAGGAGTCGTCGGCTCTTTTTATGTTCAGCAACGTTTCTGTAGACAGAATCTCCCTAGGTTCCGTGCTGGTAATTTCCCCTTTCAATTATCCAGTTTTGCTAGGGTTGGAGCCTGTTGCTGCTGCCTTTGCGGGTGGTAATTCTGTTGTTTGGAAGCCTAGCGAGCTTGTTCCAAATACCTCACGACTACTTGAAGACATTCTCACGTCTGAAGTCAGCTCTAAATGGCTCAAAGTGGTGCAAGGTGCTGTTGCTGAGACGACTCGCTTGATCCAAAACCCAAGCTTTGACAAAATCTTTTACACAGGCTCTACGAAGGTTGGCGCAATTGTCGCCCAGGAAGCTGCAAAGCATCTTACTCCCTACACTCTCGAACTGGGTGGTAAAAGCCCAGTGTTCATTACTGAACACTTTTCCCAATCGAATATGAGAGCCGCTCTGAAGAGAATATTTTTTGGCGCATTCAGTAACTCAGGACAAACATGTGTTGCGTCAGACTACGTTATTGTTCATGAATCACAAATAAAGTTAATCAAGGAGCTGTCGAAGGACGTGCTGGATGAATTTTGGCCACTTTTGAATAAGGAAACCGATTATACTTGTATGGTCCATGAGACGGCTTATGAGGGCGCGAAAAAGAAGCTTGAACGTACGAACGGCACAAAGGTTCAGCCTTCTAATGTTGCTGCTGAGCTTTCTAAAAACTGCTTGCCTCCAACTGTCGTATTCGATGTCGAATGGAACGACTCCTTGATGAAGGAAGAGAATTTCGCGCCCTTTTTGCCATTTGTGACGTATGTCGATCTCGATGATGCTATTGAGAAGGTAAACCACTATCACAAAAATCCATTGGCCATGTATATTTTCTCAGCTGATAAACATGAGACTGAACTTATTATGACAAGGGTCAAATCAGGTGCTTGTATGATTGGCGACACGCTGGTTCATGTTGCTGCTCAAGATGCTCCCTTTGGGGGTGTCCGCCAGTCAGGTTCTGGCAGTTATCACGGAAAATGGAGTTATAGTGCTTTTACTCACGAAAGAACCGTCATCAGGCAACCTTTCTGGACTGAGCTGATGAACGGGGTTAGAAATCCACCATATACTCCCTCTAAACCGAAGATGGCGCAGGCATTCATAGAATCCAAGCCTAACTTCAACAGAGACGGCTCAACTAAAGTTGAATACAAGAAACTAGTCGTTCACGCAGTGTCAGGAGCCCTTGTGGCGCTCGGAATTTACAAACTTTTTCAATCTTGAGATCGAGTAAGTCCGAGCTCTATTACATATATTAAATTATGACTATATATATTGAGGAGACATGATATATTCGTTGTTCATGGTGATATCTAGGTTAAAAATCTATGAAACATTGAGAGTTAAGCATGCTTCATCTACCAGTCGTCTTCTGATGCCTCGGCTTCTTCTTCATCGCTATCTTGGCGCACCTTATTTGCCCTTGCAGCAAGCGCCGACGCTAGCGGATTACTGGAGGCGTTGGAGGCTGAGCTTACCTCTAGGACTGAAGGCTGTGCAGCAAGCAGGGAGGAAGCTGCTGCAAATTCAGTATTCCCAGCACTACCTGAAACGCCCACTTGTGCACTTTGAGCATGCTTCGAACTAGATACCGCATTTGATGTGTCTTGATGTTCTGTCATGTAAGAAGTGGGGACCCAACCTTCTTTGGACCCGTCGAGCGTTTTAGCTAAAGACCAACCGCTAGGCTCTTGTCTTGAGATGTACACGACATCGCCTCTACTGAGCGGTAGCTCGGAAGGTGAGCCCGTCCCAACGAAGTCGTACGCAGCTTCAAACTTGGGCACTGAAGGCTTCGAGGCAGGTGGCGGTGGTGGAGGGGGTGGCGGAATGGCAGACTTTGCTGGTGCACCGGTAGTAGAAAGGTTTGCCTTTGGCTCTTGTCGACTATGTGGCGCATGCGAAACTCCTGCAGGCGTTTGTTGAGAAGTTGCGGCATGATTAGCCCCTACCCCTTGGTCTGAACTATGGGTTGCTGGTTGTGGGTGGTAAGCGGCTTGTGCAGCTGTTGCAGCTATATTAGCAGTAGTGTTAGAGGAGGGGGCTGATTGGAATTGTTTTTTGGCGGGAGGTGGAGGAGCAGGCTTCTTCTGACGAATCTTTGGGGCTGGTGGTTTTGCAGGAGTTTGTTTTACAGCCGTTGGTGCAATAGTACTACGTGACACAGCATGTGTGGACTGTTGTCCGACTGAAGTAGATGGCTGGCGTTGTGGAGCATAATCTTGATAGGTGCTTTTCTTTTTAGGTTTAGGATGCGATTTGGATGTAGCAGGATGACCTCTGCGAACGGAAATTGTGCTGGATTTGTATATGTCTCCATATTTGGGGGCAGACTCGCTAATCTGGCATTTCACAAGGTGTATCTTACCCGGCTTCTTTTGATATTCCAGTGTTGGGCCGACTTTGACCTCAATCCCTTTATTCAAGGTTTTCAGGTGAGTAATAAGTTCTGTTTTGAAATAAGTGTTGATCAAAGGATCTGGCAAACTTGAGTTTGCAACAAAAATGCCAATCCAATCATCCTGAAGGTTGGTCAAGCTAACAAATTTAATTTGTTTAACGTCAATTTTGTAGTCAACAGTGTAAGTTATCTGGTTTTGAACTGCGTTTTGGCCAATGACATAGAAGTGAGATGGTGTAAGAATGAAAGTCTTTCTTAGTCGCAATGCTGACCTACCAAATTTTGAGTGAAGAGACTCTCCGTTTACGGAAAATATGACCTTTTCATTGATTCCTGCCTGTCTTTTGATGTAAGCACCCTTGGACTTAGGCTCATTGCATGACAAGTAGTCGCCCATAAAGGCACGATAACCCAGAAGCGACATCGACCTTCTTTCCTTCCTCCCTGCTAATAACTTCGTGCCAGAATCTCTGAGTTTTTCATATTTGTTGCCACCCTTCTTTTCTCTGATTGCTCTCTGGATCCTACTTGCAGCATCAACTCTTCTTAGCAAAAACCTCCTCCAGGCTCTTTGAATTCTGGCTGCCATGTTATACCAGTACTTGTCTCTCATTGTTTCTAGAGCAAACAACGATTCCGGAGTCTTGATAAAGACTTTACTGACACCCAGTTGATATTCTGAAGGCGGAATGGACGCGTCTTTCAAAATCAGCTTAACAGCATCGAGAGTGTCACCTTGCCAAATGTAATCGCCAGCATAAGAACACTGAGGAGAAAGCAAATAGAATCTTTCGACGAACTTATCAAAAGTCTGCCTATAAGCAAAACCTGCTCTCCTGATGCGGACATTCTCCTGAAGACCCAAGTATTTAACTTGATGTAAGACTTGGTGATCGTCGTAGTCGTTAGGGGATTTTGTTTGATTAGGCTTTATCGTTCTAATGTATGACGGCTGGGCTTTTGACAGCGTTTCTACTAGTTCATTTGCACTCTTGATGATCTTATCACCTGCAGAGGGCGGTCTCCTTTTAGAGTTTTTGTCGACGGTAGTAGGGAAGATTGATGAAAGGAATGTATTAGAGCTCGTTCCAATGAGTTCTACAAGGTCTTTTTGTAATTGATCTTTATTTTTATCTGTCATGCCGAAAATGTCATATGTTACATCGCCTGCGTAGTGCTTGATGATAAACTTCGTGGACCGAAGTTCGAAATGAGGATTGGAACTGAAAAGGTTCAAACGCTGAGCAAACGCTTGATCCGCAGCGTTGGAGTCGGCGTGGGCTGTAGCTACTGAATCGTTCATAGCTGCAATTATACCAGGCGGCCTTCTGGCCTCTATCAGATCACACACGACCCTATTATCGAAGTACTTGATGGGAGTCCATTGGATCTGTTCCCTGGCGTATTCCTCTTGTTCAGATTTAAGAGTTAGCTGAATAAAAATCTGTTGCAATTTCTCATTGACATAGTTTATGCAGATTTGTTCAAAGGAGTTGTAGTCAAAAATCTCGAAGCCATAAATATCAAGAATACCAATAGACTTGTTCGCACCAGGGAATGCCTGCAATGAGACATTGACTCTATCTACTATCCAGTCGAAAAGGTTATTGTAGATAGCTTTGGCTAAGGCGTCCTTAACAGCCGTAGCTTGGACTACGTTCAAAGGAACATGGTATACTGAACCTCTCTTCATACCATGGTTGGTCTCCATGACTCTTTCCACAAGCGCTTGCGTCAAAAAATGGGCATCGACTTGTAACAAGTAAGCAACAAAGTCAGTAACAGAAGTGTCACGAACTTGTGCATTGCCTTCTTCGTTTTCAGTAAAGGAAACATTTCCAATCCAAAGAACAGCAGACAGCAAACGGAACACTTCGTCTTGTTCCTGCTGGGTTATCCCAATCACCTGCATGGCTTTCAAAGTAGCTTGGAAATCGCTCAGATCGTCTATCGTGTCGACGGATGTGCATCCAGAAGCTGAAGTATAGATGTATTGCTGGGGCATCTGTACTCCGAAGAGTTGCCTATAGTTGTCAGAGGCACCCTTAGTGAATTGATAGAAAATATGGAAATTTCTTTCATCCTTGAGTTGACCGACAACTCTTTGCTTTTCGAGAAGGTAATTTGTGATGTTACCAGCACACGGCTCGAATTGTGCATTGAAGCGAATCTCTAGGTACTTGCCGTGACGAGAAGAGTTGTTGTTACGGAGCGTTTTAGCGCAACCGAAAGATTCTAGCAAGGGGTTCGTGGCCAATACCATGTCTTTGATCTTTCCTATCGAATCAGAGTGTGTTTCGGACGCTGCCGCGATGTACTGCATGATTCTCTTGGCAGCTTCTGTCTTACCTGCGCCTGATTCTCCGGAAATAATAACACATTGGTTCTCATTGTAGGCTTTCATGTTATAATACATGGATTCTGCAATTGCAAATACATGGGGTGGGACCTCCAGCCTATTCTTGCCCGTGTAGCTCTTTAGAACGCTGTCCGTGTATATACCCAAATCCCTGAATGGATTAACACTGATAAGTACATGACCGATGTATGTGTAAATGGTGCCGTTCTGGAACCTTTTTTTTAGGTTGTCGTTGATGGATTCATCGGAGATCTTCGAAAGCAACGTCAAATCTGACACGCCTACTTCTCTCTTCTTGTTCGACTCAAATGTGGCCTTCTTTATCTGACCCGACCTTTTGGCGGGCTGCTGGGCCGTTTTATTTCTTGCTCCCCTTTTGATTATAGCCATTTCTTGGTGCAATCAGCCTATACTCTAGGAGTGCGATAGAGCGGTAAAGGGCGTAGTAAACTAAATTTACCTACTTTTGGATCATCAGTATTCGAGTTTACCATGAGCCCCTATCCCACGATTTGACATCACAAATAACGCAATTTGAAAACTGATTATCACGTGAGTATATTACTCGAGAACTCCACCTCAGTGTATTCTTAATGTGCGTCTGTGGACTTCTAAACTTCCATCAGCAGTTTCATGACCTATTAAAGCCATTTCTCATAGAATAGGAGAGTCACTAGGAGCTGTACTTTGATATCGCGACCTAGAAGGTCGTCTAATTTTACATTGAAATTACGCATATATAAATATATGAGCGCGAGACTATCATGGAGAATGGGAGCAGCTTTCTTTCGAAGCGCATATGTACTTACCAGAACATCCCTTGAACATCGTAAAAAATTCGTGCGTCCTGCACAATGCATGATACTTTTTTCATTGTTTAATGCTTACCACCCGTACGCTTGTGGCGCAGTTCGTTTTGTTCTTTCTCAACCTCAGCGTCGAAGTTAATGAATTCATGCAAACCCTTACCAGCGGGCACCATAGGGAGAACTGGAACCTTCTTCTCAACAATAACTTCCAGCAAGACAGGACCATCGGTGTTAACAAACTCTTTGAGGACGGCGTCCATGTCTTCTTGCTTTGAAAGTCTCATACCCTTCAGTCCCATGGCCTCGGCCAGCTTCACAAAGTCGGGGTTCAATTGATGAGTGTGAGAGTAGCGGTGCTCGTAAAACAGAGATTGCCATTGTGTAACCATACCCTGCTCCTCGTTATTCAAAACCAGAATTTTCACAGGAGCGCCGGCTTGGACTGCGCTCGACAACTCCATCAAAGTCATGTTGAATGACGCGTCACCATCGATGTCGATAACAAGAGCGTCAGGTTTGGCGACCTGGACACCGATTGCGGAAGGCAAACCATAACCCATAGTTCCCAAACCACCAGATGTGATAAAGGTACGTGGGTGTCTCCAGGTCCAGTGCTGGGCAGCCCACATTTGATGCTGGCCAACACCAGTAGTCACAATAACATCCCTGCCGGTTGAGTTGGCAATCTCAGACAGTCTAGAAACCACAGTTTGAGGCTTAATTTTAGAGCCTTTGGTTTCCCTTTGGTAATCATAAGGAAACTCCTTCTTCCAAGCGTCGATCTGGCCGAACCACTCTTTTCTGTCCTTCACGTTGTTGATGAGTGGAAGCAATCTCTCCAAGTTGTCCGTAACGTCGCCTTCAACAGCAACTTGAGCCTCTACGACCTTGTTAATGTTCTTGGGGGAAATTTCGAAGTGGATGATACCGCCTCTATTTTCCAAGGCAGCTTGACGAGCTTCTGGAGCAAACTTGGCAACATTGCATGTGACACGGTCATCGAATCTGGCACCGAGAGCAATGATTAGATCGGCGTTCTGCACCGACAAGTTGGCAAATGCGGAACCGTGCATGCCAAGCATATCGAGAGACTTGGGATCTTCTTGGTCGAAAGCACCGAGACCCTGAATTGTGGTACTCACAGGAATTTGGGCGCGTTCGGCAAGTTCACGCAGTAACTTTGGACCTTGCTCCTTGCCAAAGATGCCACCGCCTACGTAAAGCAAAGGCTTTTTGGCGATATTTATCAAGTCAGCTGCTCTTTGCAGATTAGCAACAGTGAACTCCTGGGCCGCGGACTTCGTGATCCTAGATAGAGCGTTCGAGGGCAAAGTTGACTTCACTGGGATAGGAGTTCTGAGGATAGCAGAGGTAACATCTTTGGGCAGGTCAACAAGAACAGGGCCAGGTCTCCCGCTGACAGCGATTTCAAAGGCCTCATTGATGCGGCGTGGCAGCTCTTCGACACTCTTGACCATAACATTCCACTTGGTGCACGATCTAGAGATCCCGATGACGTCAGCTTCTTGGAAGGCGTCAGTACCGATAGACGAGGTAGCCACTTGGCCGGTGAACACAACCATTGGCACACCGTCAGCCAGTGCGTCTGCCATAGGGGTGACCACGTTGGTGGCACCAGGGCCAGAAGTCACAAGAACAACACCCGGCTTGCCGCTGGCACGAGCATAGCCTTCGGCCATGTGACCGGCACCTTGTTCGTGCTTTGGAAGCACGAAGTTGAAGTGCTTACTGTTGTAGATGGCGTCGTACACGGCCAAGATGGCACCACCAGGGTAGCCAAAGACAGTGTCGACTTTGTGTCTGCGCATCATTTCATGAAAGATTTGACCGCCGGAAAGACCAATAAATGAGTCATCCATAGCTTCAGATGGCTTTTGGCTTTTGCGCAGCTTAGAGCTCTCTGCATTTCTAGAGGGCTCCATGTCGAAGCTAGGTGCTGGTCTGGGCCTCTGAACGTCAGCAGTTTGCGTGGAAGTCGCACTAGCACTATACAGACGAAAGGACCCTACACGGGCGCTATTCCTCGCGAGCGCAGCCGAGATCCCACGCCTAAGCATAACTTTACCAGCGCTTTGTCTCATCATCTTGCTGAAATATTTTGTATGCAGCTTACTTGGATATTTGAGATATTACTGAATTTCAATTGCCAGCAGTATCTTGAACCACGAGTTTTATAACCTTTGCTAGCTCATCTCTTCTTGAATGAATGAATCATAGGAAAATTTTTTTTTCAATACCTCTTTGTCACCAAAAGAAACCCAGAGTGGTGACGGGAGCTTTGAGTCATGTGACAGAGAGCCGTAGTGTTGCGTGCGAAGAGCTCGAGAATAGGCCGCTATGAAACAGTGTTCTAGGTTTTGTTCTGCCCTGAAATTGTGGGCGCCTTGGCTTTGGCTTCTGTACCATAATGCGTCTTTTGGCAAGGCCGCTCTTCGCGAAGAAAAATCACTTTACAAAAGATAATTGAGCATTTCTTGAAAGTGTTGATATCTGGCAATGGTCGTAGATGCTACTCTTGGCTGTGCGGTGATGTTTTCTGTGTGCGGTAGACACGGCAGTTAATTTTCTAAACTAGCGTGTCGCGAACTTTATTCAGCTCTTGGATCGGCAATGTGTTCTCGATTGTATCACGATCAGCACATCTAGGATAACACATAAAAATTCGGGTGCTATTCTGTGTTCGGTAAATTTCTTGGCTCTTTCAGGAATTCTCACATATGCTTCGTGAGCGGATCTGCTGGCAAGCAGTTTTTTTTAAAACCTGGCCACGCCTAACGTTCGTGATTTACAAAGCGGCTCGTCCTACCAAAAGGCGATAACCAGGTGGCGCTCTCGCCGCGACGTTCGACAATATCATTCCGGTGCGTAACAGGTCCGCAACTTAGTCTGGTACATAGCGGTTTATATCCTGGTTTAAAAGGCACTTATTTGGCCCTGTGAAAGTGGAATATGCCGCTCTCTAATGAGAGTTTGGACGCAGTTCGCGATTTATGCATCAATTGCCACCTTGGGTCACAGATGCAATGCTCTGCTGCAACTTTTGTCTTTTAGAAACTCGTAGAACTGGCTAATATCTTTTTATTATTATATTCCAGGGTCTTGGCAACCCAAATTTATATTGAAACCCCATATTTCCGTATTTCACCTTTTACCGCGAACCTCAAACAAAAAAGTTCTTGCTTGAGAAGCTGCATTAAGCCAGCTGGATCATCTATAGACGCCATCTGACCAGCTTCAGGGGCTAACAGGGATCCGGCCCAACTCCTATCTTTTGGCTGCCTCCGAGATGCGCAAGCTCGTAATTGTTGATGAGATCGATCCGGCTCTGACTCAATCTAGGAACTGTTCGGACCATATGTGGTACTGTTCGGGCTCTGTCACTTCGGTTTCGCAGGGTCCTTCACTCGACTATATTCGCAGGTCTGGCAGTCTTTATGGCGCGCGACGAGGCATCGCGACCTAAAACAAAAATGCGACTCTACCCTGCAGCCTGCGTACAAAACCTTATTTCCTGTCGCACGGTAATCGGGTCGACAGCATGCTGCTATCTCTGTTGCGAGTTTTAAGTTCTACCGCACAAACGTGCGTTTATATATGTCCTGCGCCCCTCCCCAGGGTCAGTAAGTCAAGCGTCCGCTGGGCAACTACGCCCAGCAGGCACTCTTCCGGAAAATACAAATTTCATTCCCTATAACGCTTCTAAACAGGTAAACAATTAATTCTAGCACATTTCGAGCCTCTCACGATACTTAACCTAATACAACTCAAAAGTTCACGCGGTTGTTGGGCTCACCCTTGCGCAGATTCTTCATCAGGCTCTCCAACTCATGCTGCGACAGCTTCGACAGATCAACCATGTTTGGCATTCCGGCTTGCGTTGCGTTCTCAGCCAACGTTGCTTTCGCGCCGTCGGCGTGTTCGTTGTCCTGCACCAAAATCTCGTCTTTCGTAAGCTTATTTTTTTTGGGCGCGCGATATTCACTAGAGTAAACATAGTCCGTCTTCGTGCCTCCAGTGTTGGACGCGCTTCCAAACATGTGTGGGTTCGAAGAGTGTTTCTTCTTGTTGTAGACTTCAAATGCATCAAATATTCCTACCATTTTTGACTATCTGTAATATTGCACTTTAGCTTCAAAATTATGAAACGCTGTGAAGCTCCTGACTTTCGAGCTATGCCTTTATATATGTCAGATCTAAGTACGGCTAAGGGATGTCTTTCCCACCATTTCTCCCTGTTCTAGCTTTGCGGGTCACATACTCTTAAGTGGAGAAATACTTGCCAAAACTGTAGGGGACATCCCTCTGTCGCTTGACTCGGTCTAAAACTTGCTGACGCAGCGCACTCTCGTGCGTCCAGAACATTCGCGGGGACTTTATTACCTAAGCAGTAAGGGGAAGACAAAGAAAGAGAAAGTCTCCCCTAATTAACTAGGGGTTGTGGGATAGAGGCACGTGATTGTTTCGTACAGTGTGATATGCGTGATTAACTAATTAATTATGTCACTTTGTTCCTGCGCGACGCCTGTCGTGCGAACATCTACTTAGGGTACTATTTGAATCAGATTAGACTACATAAACTAAATGGGCTCCGGATTGGCAGAGTTGGTTTAGTTGGCAGTCATGACTTGCCAGACTCTGATGACGTTGTCGGTGTAACCGGCGAACAGAGTTTGGCCGTCAGCGGACCAGGCCAAGGAGATGGCGTGAGGCTCGGCAGCCTTGGTGTAGCCGGCGAACTCTGGTTTCAGCTCGTCAACGACCTTTCTCTCCTCCAAGTTGAAGATCTTGATGCCGGAGGAAGTGGCGGCGGTCAACCAGTATCTGTTTGGAGAGAAGGCGACGGCGAAGACCTCGTCCTGAGCGTTCAAGGTGTACAAAGCCTCCTTCTCGGTCAAGTTCCACAACATGATTTGACCGTCCTTGCCAGCAGAAGCAACCAAGGTTCCGTCTGGGGAAGCGGTGACGGTGTTGACGTAGTTGTTGTGGCCGATGAAGTCAGCCTCGATTTGGAAAGAGTGCAAGTTCCAGACCTGTAAACTCATGTTAGTAAATGGAACCACGGCGGTAAGGCCAGGGTACCGGAGCGTGCTGCGCGGCTAGAATTCTTGCGTCCTACTCCTCACATCAGAGATCTTGGTGATTTAATATGTCTCATTCGGGCGCGAACGCCCGTCCGAAGTAGCAAATATAGTATAACATCATGTGTGGGACAGCAGCAGCATCAGCAGCGCAGTTTGCACCAGGGTCTACCCAGCCTTGATTGAAATTGAAAATTAGTAACATACCTTAACGACCTTGTCCATACCGGCGGAGATGACGGTGACGGTCTCGTCCTCTGGGGTCTCATTTGGAGCAACTCTGACCTGGGAAACCCAGTCGTTGTGGCCCAACAGGGTGACCATACACTCACCCAAGGTGTTCCAGACCTTGACGGTCTTGTCACGAGAAGCGGACACAATCTGAGAGGCGCGTCTGTCAATGGTGACGGACAACACGTCGGACTTGTGGCCAACGAATCTCTGGATACACTTACCGGAGGCTAGTTCCCACAATCTGACAGTCTTGTCCCACGAGGCGGACAAAGCGTACTCACCATCTGGGGTGACGGTACAGTCCTGAACGATGTGAGAGTGACCTCTGAAAGATCTGACTGGGACACCGTACTGTTGGTCGTCACCGGTCAACTTCCAGGTGATCAAAGACTTGTCACGAGAACCAGACAACAACAAGTTTGGTTGAGCTGGAGAGGTGGCCAACGAAGTGACCCAGCCGTTGTGGCCTTCCAAAGTACCTCTTAGAACTAGAACCTCAGCAGAAGACATTGTAATGTGTATGGAGAGTGTTAATGGGTTTTGGTAGGAAACTGTGATGGTCAGAAGTGAACACTAAACAATTTTCACTGAGCCCGCTGGTTTCCCGAGACGCTGGCTACGATGCGTGCATGGTTGGAAGCGAGTAATTTTCCAGCGCTGCTCTGCGTGGGCGAACAACTGGGGCCGGACCTAAGACCATAATATACTATGTATTATGAAATCAAGACGCATCAATGGTCACGTTTATTCTGTAACTATTTACGGATATTGGCCGTACTGAAATTTTCGCTCAGTGGTGTAAGGATGCGGATGTTTTCTACCGCAGTTTACAGCACGCAGCGTATATGACTGTGAACATCCGGACATTTTTTGAAACAAGAGCGCCATCCTTACCCCCAGATTTAAAGCCTTTTTCCATTGCTTTTAAAAACTTCAAAGTAAACCCTGGATCGACTTCGAGAGCGCGGAAATAGACGGAACTGGACGGCATTAGTGAGAAACGTAGACATCACGTGTATCGGATGTGACCTAATCAACGGGCTCATTAGCGCCTAGGTCATATGACCTTGTGGAATGTTCTGTAAGCGTGGGATTCAACTGGGAAGGATCTCGAGGATACCTGTCAGAGACGGTCGACATATAAGGCTTGCGATTTACGAGCTTGTAATCCCCTTTCAAAATTGTAGTAGAGCGCTTACGCTCACTTTGCGGCCTTGAACTAATCAATTGTTATATATCGTGACGCCATATTTAATGTGATTCCGTTATTGATTTAGAGTTTTAATTGTGAACACTTGGTGTTTTTGAGTATTCTAGTATTCCATTAGCCCTGTGCGGTGAACTCGATGTTCACCTATCTCATCGAGAGGGATAGTTTTACCTCATTCATTTTTTATTTCATGTCGCGTATAGACACCAATAAGCTAAAAGTAGGTTGATGTTTTGAATGAGAACAGTGACATTTAAGACATTAGATATGAGCGTGGCCTGGAGAAAGAATATTCTTCGACTTGAATTTGGCAGTTTTATGAATGATTGACTGATACTCGAAGGGCGCTAACCAAAGCACAAGCCAGTAACTAGACTTGAGCCAACGTCACGTGGTAATTGAGCTCTGCGGCCTGCACATTATGGCCGGCATGAATTTAGAAGTCAGAAGTCGCTGCAGAAATATCCTAGAAAGATATCGAGGTTGAGGACCCAATACTAAAATTCCTTAAATGCTTTTTGGCCGTTTGAGGGCCTTATATGATTCAAGCTCCGCCACTAGTAGGTTCATATCATCGAATACGAAACAATTAAACATTGAAGATCAGAATTATGAGATTCAATAAACATTTCAGAACCGACAGAATCTGCCACAAAAGCCTGCTCTCCAGCCACTCAATTGCACATCCTCTCATCATGGAGAAGATGCTGAAAAAGTTCATTCAGAACGCCACCAGGGTCGCCCCAAAGATCTCTAAAAAGGGTGAGCTTTTCGAGCTTAGAAACGGCCTGGTCTCTCAATACCCTCAGACCCGGAAGGATGCCATCAAGAAGACAATTCAGCAGATGACTCTTGGCAAAGATGTATCCTCATTGTTTCCTGATATTCTCAAAAACATTGCAACATCCGACGTTGAGCAAAAGAAGCTAGTATATCTTTACGTCATGAACTACGCTGAAACACACCCTGAACTCTGCATTCTAGCCGTGAACACTTTTGTGAGTGATGCCCAGGACACCAACCCACTCATTCGGTGCATGGCCATTAGAACGATGTCCATGATTCGTGTTGACAAAATTCTTGAGTATGTGGAGATCCCGCTTCGCAAGACCCTTCAGGATGATAATCCATATGTTCGTAAAACCGCGGTTATATGTGTCGCCAAGCTCTTCGCCCTCAACAAGGAACTTTGCCAAGAGCTTGGTGTACTCGAAGACCTCATTTCTGCCCTGGAAGACTCCAATCCAATGGTCGTTGCTAATGCCATTGCAGCTCTTTCTGACATTTACGAGGCCGATGAATCCGTGGTGCCACTTCCAAAGCTCATTCAAAGTCATGTTTCACAGTTTCTCTTAGCGCTTAACGAATGCACAGAATGGGCGCGTATAATTATTCTAGGCGCTTTGGCCGAGTACACAGCTAAAGATTCTTTAGAGGCCCAAGAAATTATTGATAGAGTTACCCCTCATTTGCAGCACGTCAATGCCGCCGTTGTATTGGCCTCTATAAAAGTGGTAATCAAAAACTTGCCGCAGGTTCAGGCAAACACTGAGTCACCAATTTTCTCCAAGCTCGCGTCAGCGCTAGTTTCACTGATGTCGACACCCCCAGAGATGCAATATGTTGCTCTAAGAAACATTCGCATAGTGCTTGAAAAGTACCCTCATATCCTGTCCCGAGAACTACGCATATTTTACGTGAAGTTCAACGACCCACTATATGTCAAATTGGAAAAGATTGATACACTTGTAAGGCTAGTGGATCCCTCAAATCTGAAGCAGTGTACGCTACTGCTTGCAGAACTCAAAGAGTACGCGATGGAATTCGAACCTGAGTTTGTCTCACGCGCCATATTGGCATTGTCACAGCTCGGTGTGAAGTACTCAGAGCCCAAATTCATCACAAAAGTTCTAGAGATCATTATTGAGCTTTGTAACACGAGAGACTCTTTCCAAGACGACTGCCTCGTGGCTATGTGTAACCTTCTGAGGCATGCTGGTCCAAATCAGGAAGGTATGGTTACGCAGGTATGTTCGCTGGCAGAGGCATGGAGCTCCGTCGAAAATCTATTGCAGACGGACTACGCTAAATGCAACTACATCTGGCTTTTGGGCCAGTATCCGAAGAAATTCAACAGCATTGAGCGGAAGCTACAGGCCTTCATCGATTCTTTTACACAGGAAGAAAGTCTAACTCAGATGTCGCTACTAATTAGCGTCGTGAAACTACACTCCATTATTCCGGGGTCAATGCTACAAAACTTATTGGAACTTGCAACCACCAGCACAGATGAAATTGACGTCCGTGATATGGCTATCATGTACTGGAGATGTTTGTCTGTTGAGAGTTCTCACGACGGGCTGATTAACGAGCTATGTAGCTCTTCACTGCCCGAAATCGCCACTACTTTGGACACCTTTTCGCCAGAGCTTTTGGAAACATTACTCAAAGAGCTATCTCTATTGAGCTCAGTGTACTTCAAGCCCGTGGCGACAATGACCAAGCCTAAAACCTCGTCAGGCAGCCTTTTGAAGGGTAAACAGCTTGATGAACTGCAGTTCATGGCACAGGACGAAATTTTGAAGAACATGAACGAAGATAACCTCTTAGACTTTGACAATGACTGGTCATCAGCCCCTCACAGTGACTATAAGAGCGAGGCACAAGGCTCCACTGTCGACGATCTCAACGACATCTTTGGTCTCAGTTCTCCTGCGCCCCCTGTCGAAAACTCCATGGCAGAGCTTTCTTTGAACAAGAAGGATGAGAAGCAAAAATCTAGTAATACTCAAGACCTTCTAGATCTGTTCTGAGAAATACAGGACTTCCGCCAGCATCAGTCATAAATATTTTGTGTTGTTATCAAAGACAGTATTTACACGCTTCTCGCATTCTCCTTATTTTTGCTCCTGCTGCTTAAGCTGCTCTTCTAGCTTCTCAATCTTTCGCTGAACGAGCTTATCCCTTTCTTGATCTAAGTAGTTATCACCTTGGTACGATAGAATGCACTCGGCCATTTTGTCGCGCTGGGGTTCACAAGCTGGAAACACTTTCAACCCATGTAATTTTGAGCATTCTACCATTGCCTTAACATATTCATCACACTTCCCATACGCAAACTTCTTTAGGTTCTGACGTGCCTCCTTTTCTTCCCGAGGTCCCAAAACCCACACCGGTAGTCTACGAGCCTGAGGTGTGACTTGTTCTTGCGCCATTCAGACGTGAAATCCCAAAATAGCTGCTTTGGTGAAGCGTTCTCTGAACAATGTAGAGATCTGAATGTGGAAGCGAGGGATAAAGCTATTCTTCGCCTGATGGATTGTCGTTAGTTGTAGCCTACAAAATTATTAAAAAAATTTAGATTACAATATTCATCTACAAACTGGTAACCGAACATAGACAATTCAGGTATAGTTTGACCGTAATGTTTGGTCCATTCAAATCTTCAAACACCCTACTTGGAGGCCTACTGTGGAAAATACCATGGAGAATGTCGCGCCCACAGAAGCAAAGACAAAGGCACAGATTGCAGGACGTGGATAGCGTCATCAAGAGCTTGAATCTCGGGCTCCACGCTGAACGAAGCGTAAAAAAGGGCATATCTTATGATGAGGCTATCAATAACTCCAAGTTACTAAAGCCTGGTGTGAAACAGCTGCGCCTGCTCAACAAGCCTTCGCTGTTCCCTAACGAACCACAGATGTCTTACAAGGACAAGTACACGTACTTCAACAAGCAGGCCAAAGGCTACAGAAAAGGCATTCACAAACTGCCCAAATGGACTAAGATCACACAGAGAAGAAACCCTGCATTCTTTTAAAAGCATCCGTGCCTCTCGGCGTCCTCCCTTAGCATGTACATAGTTTCCCTGCCAATATATATATTTAGCGCGTAACGAATACTTCAAGTTACAACCGGTCCCACAAGTATTTAGTCCGGAAATAAGCGCTCGCATTTCCATCGACTGGCACGACGTCCAAAGTTCCATCCTTGCTGATCAGCGCTCGGTTATTATCCGCATCTAACACTACGCCTAGCGACCGGTAGAGCTGTATTTTCAAAACATTAGTCCTATGTTCGGGGTCCTCGGGGTTGTCCTCCTCAAGTTCTTGAACCTTGTTTTCGTCTGCGTTCTTTTCAATCAGTTGTTCCAGGCCGCGGTCGACTTCTTGCCTTAGTTCAACAAGCCTTCGTTCTAGTGACTCGAGCTCCTTTGCCATTTCGAAGACATCTTCCGAACTCCCTCCTTGCGAAGCTTCTAGACTCGATTCAGTTTTGGCACGTCGCAGAGCATCCAACCTAGCCTCACTTTTTTCCAAGGCAGACTCTGACTGCCTGAGCTCGTCGCTCTTCCGATCTAATTTCTCTCTTACTATCCGCTGAAGTTCATTCAGGTTTTTCGAGATGTTTGACAATGCTTCTGTATCATTAACTATCGAGAAGTTAGTTCTGGTCTCTCGGATAAGACTGGACGGGTCCTCAATTAGTGCCTCTTCTGACATTCTTCGTTTCTTTGAACCTATTGTTGTTCAACAAACTTATCATCATCGCTAATCGGTAGAAGGTAAACAAAAAACTCTAGTTTGACAAACATCTGAAAAAGCCCTTATTAGTCCTGCTTTGAGATGAACGAATCCAAAGCTAGGCAGTATGCGCATTTAGCGCAACAGCTGAAGGCCCTGCAAGCAAATCTGGAGGAGACTAATCGACAGTTTGAAACTATGTCTCGTCAATGCAACGAACATTTAGTGGGTCAACTGGGGAAAATTCATGCATCTTGGTTTATAGGGGGCAACCGGTGCTTTGAAGAAGAGCTCTTAGGTAAACACAGATAGAACTGTGTAAGATATATTGTTATGTATACAAAAAGCATACAAAGGGATTGAATTTACAACTATGCTGTCAGCTGCCTTGAGACTCTGACTTTTCGCGCCGCTTCTGCTCTTCTCTTTCTTTACGTCTATGCCTCTTAGCCTCAAACTCGTGCCAGCCATCGAACCCCGAAAGATCCAGAGGCTGCGGCTGTGGCTCTTCGCGGAAGTATTGATGCCTCAGGGCTTCGCTAGCAGAGAGCCTGCGCTTTTCATCATACAGAAGTAAGCCCTTGGCCAAAGAAACAGCAGCGGGCGACGGTAGTACTGTTCCGAATTTCTCATCAAACTTCGGTTCATACTTGCGATTTTGCTGCGGTATCATCATAAAAAACCATGGCATCTCAAACAGAGTAGGCCATTGTTCTACACTGGGCGTTCCCATAATGGAGAAAATGGCGTTTAGCTGCTCGACTTCGTTCGTCCCCTGAAAAATAGCAGTCTTTTGGAACAGCTCAACCAGCAGGCATCCACATCCCCACATGTCGACAGCGGTCCCGTAGTTTGTTGACCCCATCAGAAGTTCTGGCGGACGGTACCACAGTGTGATGACCCTATTGGTGTAGTCTGAGTCGTCGCGCATCTTTCTTGCTAGACCAAAATCTGTAATCTTTAACTGGCCCCTATTGTCTATTAGTATGTTAGAGCCCTTTATGTCTCTGTGTAAAATGCCGTTGCTGTGCAGATAGTGAATTCCTTCCAAAAGACTTTTAAACAGATGCTTGCAGTTAGCACTGGATAATACAATCTGCTCGTTCATGAGTAATCCCGAGAGGTCATTGTCTGCATATTCGAATATCATATACACCGTCTTTTGGGATTCAACCATGATTTCGGAGAGTGTGCTTATGTTACGGTGATCAAAGCTTTGTAGTAGTTTAATCTCTCGGATCGAGGTGATAGGAAAACCCTCACGTTCGCCTTCGAGTCTCAGTCGCTTCAGTGCGACCAACTGGCCAGTCAGTGTGTTTCTGGCTTTGTAGACTTTTCCATATGTACCTTCACCAACTTGTTGAATACGCTCGTAGACCGATGAGTCGCGCTCCCGTACCACTACCGTTACAGGTGCCACCTTGGGTTTTGTGTTGCCTGGATCGTATCTAGATTGTCGTTTTGGTATGTCTCTGTGACCTGTGGAGATGTCTTGAACGTTGAGGCGTTGCTTTGTTGAACTATGGGACCCCGCATCCTGATACCGCGAGCCGGCGTATCTCGAGTGACCAACACGCGGCCTTTTTCTTTCAGGCCCTAGGGGACCTGTTGCATCAACTTGGTGCCCATTGGAGCGCTCTGGGAAGGCACTGTGGGGCCCGTTTCGAGATACATTGCTAGGCCCTGTTGGGCGAGGCCCTGTCCTCTTTCTGAAGCCTTTGCGTTCTGGGAAAAAGCGCACAGTTAGTAATGGATCACAACAGTCAAATGGTGGTGGTTAGCGGTTACATACGTCCAAAGGAGGGGTTATTTTTATGCATCTTGCCGTCTTTCGATGTCTGAGCACCAATAAGTGTAATTTCCAGTTTTTCAACATGCTTTATTCACCAAGCTCATCGCCCAACGCGATGAGCAAACAGAAAGATTTATACCATTTTTCCGAGTATTTCGCGGGCCTATATATCTTTAGTAGATGTACTGATACTGTATGACTTGTCGAAGGGACTTGCGAGTTCTTGGGCAGAGTCCAGGGCGCCGGTAGCGTCGTCGTAGTCGTCGGTGTCGTCTTCTTCGAAAGAGGCCTCCTTATCAAGGGCCTTAACGTCGTTGAAGAACCAGATGAAGCGGAGAACATTAGGAATGACAAGATCCGCAACGTCTCTGCCCCAAATTAAGTCGAGGTGCTCGTGGCCCGGGATCATAACATCAAAGACCTGGCTCGAAGGCAGGTTGGCTTTCATGACCTCGATGTCGACCAGCGAATCGGAGCCCCCATACAGCAGTAGAACCGGTATGCGGATGTTGGTCCGGGTGGGGAAAGTAGTAATCTGGTATGAGCGTGTCGGGTTCCAGGAGTTAATGACGATATCGTATTCTTCGAACATCTGAAACTTCTGAGCGTGCAGGATCTGGAACCAGTGCACGACGCTCTTGACACTGGTTGTAGAATAAAGTTTGGCATACGAAGCCTGCTTCTGGTGCCGTGAGATGTTTTCAGAGCGCCAGTTGAACAAGACGCGGTTGGCAACGTCGATGATGAAGTTAAATATGGTGGGGTGCAGTGTCTTCTGCCAGACGGTCGCGGACGGCAGCAGAATGCGATTACCGAAGAAAAGGTACATGAGTCGCGGGCTTGATTTGAGCAGCGAGTCGACGATGCGGTTGTGGAGGCCCTGCGGGGTCATGGCAGGCGAGATGGCGACAAAGAGACTGATCTTGGAATTGAGGTCTTCGCGCACGCTCAGTGACGCAAAGGTCTGCGCGGAACCCTGCGAGAAGCCGATACAAATAAGCTGCGGCAGCTGCGTGTGCTCCAGGACGAACTCGATGGAATTGGGGATGTCGAAGAAGGCGAACTCGTCGATGGAGAAGTCCCAGAACTCCTGAGATCCCGGCCGCCGGTACAGGTGCTGGGTTGAGTACTTGTTGCCTCGGTTGTTGCCCAGCCATACGTCGAAGCCCAGGTCGTGGAGCACCAGCGGTAGGTTGCGCTCGCGTGTCGTGTTGCACATCCAGACATCAGAGCACATCAACAGTCCGTGGTGGAGGTACACGACCTGTCCGTTGCTAGTGCCCACACGGGGCACGATTCGATGGACCGTGAGCAGGTAGTCGTCTTCAGTGCGCACAATGTGGTCCTCGATGTCCACGTCGAACAGCCGGCCCATCTCGTGGATGTCGCGCGCGTCGCGCAGCCGCCGGGCCATTGCATCCACGGGGGTCACGGCCCTGCGCGTGATGCAGTTGATCAGGAGCGCTGCGGCGTCGAATAGCACTTGGGGGATGCAATTGAGCAGGACGGCGAGAAGCTTCTCGAGACTGACAAGAAACAGTATAACATAGTCCGTGAAGGAGATGCGCCCTAGAAAGGGCACGAAGGTGGGCATGTTGAGTTGAATTCGCCAGGGTTTTGTCTGGTCTTCAACTCTGGAGCTCAAGTGTCACAATTTTCGGTCACATATAGGGAAAATAGAGAGTGCCTCGTTGCGATGAGTCCGCGAAACCTGGGCAGAGAAAGAACCTTAATAAATATATATGTGGCTATAAATAGTGATTGTATGGCGTGCGGTGGTTGGGAGGCGCGCGCGGGCTTACCAGGTGAGCAGGTAAGAGCCTCCGAGAGCCATGACGGCCATGACCGCGTAGCCGGTGGTGTAGACACCGCGGAGCGTCAGGGCCTTGCCGGCGTCCCAGATCAGGTGGCGGAGGCCGTTGGCGAAGTGGAACGCGAACAGGTAGGCGAAGGAGCCCTTGGCGGTGAGATCCATCCAGCGGGGCACCTTTTCGTGGTACCAGCGAGCGAGGTTGCTGGAGGTGAGGCCCAGGCCGAGCAGCGCGGAGGTGCCGAACGCAATGGTCGTAGCGAAGAACCCGAACGCGAGGATCACGCCGCTGACACGGTGCAGCGACGACAGGTACCACGTCAGCTGCGGCTGGTAGATGGTCAGGTGCGGCGACACGGGTCTGTTCTTGCGCTGCGCGATGAGGATTTCCTGCTGGCGGGCGGCCGACGTCTTGGCCGTCGCGATCATGCGGCGCGACGCGGCGCGCAGAGGGCGCGCCCAGAAGGCACCCGAGTTGAGTCCGAGCGAGAACATGGTATTATGCTAGTGATGTGAAGCGGCCGGGGACAACGGAACGCGTGTGTGCGGAGGGGGAGACAGTTGATTATCGAGACTGGACCTGGCGCGGAGGGCAGAGAGCGCTTTGATGGTGCTTAGGCGAAAGCTTGGGAGGCGTGGAGATGCGCTGTGTGTCGTTACGCTTGCTTCTTGTGGAGGAGCGCGGGCGAGTTCCGGGGTTTGGACCTTCTCTTTATACCACTGTTTTCTTGAGCTATCAGGATGAAGATGCGTGTGACACGGGGAGGCAATCTCGGCCAGAATCGGGACCGATATGGGCAATCGCGGCGCACGAATGCCGGGGCATCAAGTGAGGGTCACGTGCGCACATAGCCAAGACCGCGCTGGTCGCCATGCTCACGTGACCTCAGTTCGCGGGTGGGTTCCCGATCGGAGGAAACCGGGTGGACTGGATGCACGTGACCGATTAGATAAGGGCACGTGACCTGCGTATTACAAGCACGTGGCAGTCATGTGACACTCATGTGATACGCACGTGATAGTCATGTGCGATTCACGTGATAATCACGTGCCAGGCATCTGCCTCTACCTCTGCTCTTCCTCCATCCCCAGCGCGCCGTGCCCAGCTAACTCCGAATGTGTTTTCATGCCTTCTACTTAATCGTAACTGTCGTTTCCACGCGCGCGCGCGCTGTGCGCTGCGCGCGTCTTGGGGGTGCCACAAGTGCCACGGGTGCCACGGGTGCCACGGGTGCATCGGACGTGTGATTCGCAACGCGCGGGCGGCACAGAGTGCCGGGGGTATTGCCCCAGCACATGGCCCCCACCACTACCGCTGTCGTCCCAGCCTACTCCATCTCCGCCAGCACGTCCTTCAGCTTTCTCATCAAAGCGACCTCTTCGGGCCCCACCTCCGCGGACTGCGGCGCCAGCATCACATCCGCGTGCGTATTCTTCAGCACCGGTGGATCCTGCGCACCGAAGCCCGCCTCCGCGCCCATGCCCGCGCCCGCGCCCGCTGCGGTGTGTTTCCGTCTCTTGGCCGTGTTTACCAGCAACGTCTCCATCGGCGGCAGCTCGTCCAGCAGCTGCGGCAGCGCCTGCCGCGACGACGCACCCTGCTCCTGAGCCTCGTACTGCGCTTGTGTCGGCGTCTGCGACGCGGGCGCCTGCGAAGCAGGCGCCGGCGACCCCTGCGCGGTAGCCTCGAGGACCAGTCGCGTATATGCGTCAATGTCCTGCTTCAGCCGCGCCACCACGGCCTTGAGCCGCGCGTTCTCGTTCGCCACTGTCTGGTGCTCCTGCTGCAACTGCTTGTTCTCCAGCTCCCGCTGCTTGCGGCGCAGCTCCCGTTCTTGCTTCGAGATGGGCGTGCGCTTGGGCCGCCCGCCAGCCTTGGACTCCTCGCGCGACCCGCGCCGATCGAACACCCACTGCTCTGATGTGATGATCCGCTGCTGCGGCGATGTATTCGACTCCGAATGCATGCTCTACGCCGCTACTCGCTGTTTCCTGGTGCGATGCGTCAGTTCTTTGTCCATCCGGAGAACCAGAACACTGAAAAGTGCCAATTTCAAGGTGTCTTCGTCTCGCGCGATGCCACACGTGACCAAACACCGGTCTTAAGCTTTAAACGAGCTGCGAGCAGAAGTGCCGCGCCGGGGCCCCGCGCGCCGCGACCGGCCGGCGACGTTGTGAGGCGCACATATTCGGCTCGTCTGCCATGCGCGTTTGTGTGTGCAGCTGCGCGCGTTCCGCGCGCAGCATTGCGCACAAATTGGGCAGGGCCTTGCACGGCTCGGCGCGTCACGAGACGTGCGACTGGCTCGAGGAGGGGAAGGCAGACGAGACGGTGTGTATGCGCAGCTGCGATGGCTCGAGGACCCGGCAAAGAGCGCAATGCGTCATTTTTTTCGCGTCGCACAAAATATTCAGGTCTATGGAGGCGCTGGCGCTCCCGGATGCTCGCGGGACCGCGTGCGTCGTGGCCTAGAGCGCGTGTGAGTGTGTAGAGGCTTGTTCTCAAGAGGTGCGAGGTTTTCGGGCCAAGTCGTTGTGTGATGTGTGTCAGTTTGGAAAAAAGTGATAGTAATATAAGTGTGATTCAGAACCTCGAGCGCAGTGCCGGGAAACAATGCACAGGGCGAGGGACGTAGACGGGCAGGGCGATGGGGGCGCAGATGGGCAGCGACACGGCATTGTATCGGGGTCTCTCGCGCGTTATTTTGCAGACGCCGGCGCCTCCCGCGCAGTGTCAGAGCCACAGGGGTCACGTGATAGAAGCGTTTGTCGCTCCAAGCAAGCGTTATTAGGCGCACGAGCCAGCCCGGGCGTCCCAGAAGTACCATAGCATAGTTTTTGTCAGCCTGGTGGCACGCGCGCGCGCGCGCGCGTGCGCGCGCGTGCCACCGGCGCCGTCCGCCGTCCGCCAGGTATCACCCGTACGACGGCACATCAACACTCCTGCCCTTCCTCCCTCCATATGCTGGGCAAAGGATCGACCCGTGAACCTTCAAGTTCGCGCAAGCGCAAGAACACGACGGCACAGGCCTGGTAGCGTCGAGTAAGCACCGCAAGGCCACACCACACACTACTGTCTGGCATGTTGTCGTATTTTTTCGGCGGAGGATCCGCGTCCAAGAACAAGGACGCGCCCAAGAAGGCGATTCTGGACCTCCGAGAGCACATCACACTCCTGGGAAAGAAGGAGGCGCACCTCCAAACACAGGTGACATCGCAGGAGCAGCAGGCGCGCGCGCTGCTCGGCAAGAACAATAAGACCGGCGCCAAGAACGCGCTCAAGCGCAAAAAGACATACGAGTCGCAGCTGGTGAAGATCCAGGCGCAGATGGACTCGCTCGAGCAGCAGCTGTATTCCATCGAGTCCGCGAACCTCAACCTCGAGACCATGAAGGCCATGAAGCAGGGCGCGTCGGCCATGAAAAACATCCACAAGGGCATGGACATCGACAAGGTCGACGAGACCATGGACGAGATCCGCGAGCAGGTGGAGCTCGGCGAGGAGATATCCGATGCAATCTCGCGCCCGCTACACGCGGGTGCCGAGGTCGACGAGGACGAGATAGACGAAGAGCTTGCGGCGCTTGCGCAGGAGTCCGTCAAGCAGGAAGTCGTCGCGCCGCCCCAGGGCCTGCCCTCTGTGCCGCTGGGCAAGGTCTCCACGCCGCACGCGGCGACGCTGCCGGCGGGCCAGGAGCAGAACGCCGAGGAGGAGGAAGACGAGGAGGAGGACGAGGACGAGCGGGCCCTACGCGAGCTGCAGGCCGAGATGGGATTATGACGCGCGGGGCGTGCACAGCGTGTGGCTCCCGCTCTCTCTCTCTCTCTCTCTCTCTCTCCCTCTCCCTCTCCCTCTTTCCATTCTATTGAACGGGCACACTCAAACCCTCTTCTTTCTTACTGCACACTAGATACCTTTTTCTATGTTCATATCGCTCTATCTGTAATGCCGGTTCGCGGCGTCTCTTTAATTGACCAAGACCCACACCAGGAAGAACACAAACAGCACGGCAAAGATCTTGACCGCCAGCCACCGGTTGCTGCTGACGCGGTCAAAGTACTTGAGCAGCTCGCGCTGCGCGCCGGAGATGTTCAAGTCGATGTCGTCCACGTTCGCATCGATGCGCTGGATCACCTCGCCCTGCTCCTGCACCATGTGCGCGAGCTGCTGGAACAGATTGCCCACCTCCTGGATGGTCGACTCGATCGTCTCCACGGCGCGGCTGCGCTCCTGCAGGTACGCGCTCGACGCGTTCTGCTCCTCCAGCAGCAGCATCGACGAGTCCTGGGGCAGCGCCAGCTGCGCCTCGGAGCCGCCGCCAGACGGCTCCTCCAGCATCGACGACATGAACGGATTCGAGCTGTTGTAGGTCTGCTGAACCTGCGGCGACCGAGCCTTTTCGTCATCCGTCTGCGCGCTGAGCTTCTCCCACCGGTCCCTGTTGGCGGCCTCCAGTCGCTGCCTCTGCTCCAGCACGCTCTTGAAGTCGCCGCTGATGTTTTTCATCTTGGTGTTGAGCAGGTTCATCACGTTCTTCGAGTGCTGCGCGGGCAGCGGTGCGCCGGGCTTGCCGCCCAGACGGCTCAGCTCCAGCATGCTTTGTTCCACGGAGTAGATCTTGCGCTTGATCACGTACGTAAGCTCTGCGATCTCGACGGGATTGTCGTTGAGCATGGGCTTGCGCTTGGCCAGCTGCGCTAGCTTCGCCAGCAGCTGCGCGGTCTGTGCGATTTCGTGTGCGACGGTCGACGCCTTCTGCTGGAACTCTGACTTGCGCGCCGCGGCGTCGCCGACCGTAGGCTTGGGGGCTCCGCCCCCATTTCGCTTGTTGTATGCGAACACTGAGCGCTGGAACTCGGTGGTTCGGTTGCGGATGTCCATGCTACGTGGCGCGGGGCGAATCCTAGCAGAACCTTGGTTTACGATTCTCAACTCTTGAGTTTCAATCTTGGTCTGCAAGCTGAATCACGCTGTACGTTAATTTCAACAATCACGTGATGCATATCACGTGTGCCATGGTCATGTGACGACGATACCTCTGTACGGAGCCGTACATAACGCGCTGCTTTGTCTCGGCGGCTATTCGCTCGGGACGCGGATCCCGATGAGGACAACTAGCATGTCGACAAAAGACGACAAATAAAGAACTCAGGCTCCAGAAAACAACTGATGAAAGGTTCAATAGGAGAAATGCGGGCCCTAGAGTGAGAATTGGACTGTGCGCTCTGCTAGCCACTTGTAGGCTTCGTGGTGCCGCATGTCACCGAAGCCGGTTTTCTCCAGCTTATATACATAAATTTCAGGCGTTCGTCTCAACACGCGACAACGTGGCCGCGTGCTCTGCTCCTCATGTAGTTTAAGTTGCGCTATGTAAGTGGTAAAATCTACAACTTGGCTCCGCCGAAGTAGTTCACGACCTCGTTGATGGCCTTTGCGACGTACTCGACGTTTCCGCTGTTTAGACCGGCAATAGAAGCTCTGCCGGAACTCACCAAGTACACGGCATGCTCCTTCTCTAGGCGCTTGACCATCTCAGGATGTAACCCTGTGTAGGAGAACATACCGGTCTGGTTGACGATGTGGTCCCAGTTGCCCGGGGTGTTCAACTTGACCAGGTGGTCTCTCAGCTCGTGTCTCATTTTGATGATACGAGAGGACATAGTGACCATGTCCTTGTGCCACTGCTCCGTCAAGCGTGGGGTGTTGAGCACTGTGGCCACAATTTTGGCACCGTAGGCGGGAGGGTTGGACAGCTCGCTACGAGTGATCTTGTTCAGCTGGGACAGAACGGCAGACTTGATGGAGCCAACGTCAACCGAGGCGTCCTGGCGCGGCAAAACCAGGTGGAAGCACCCGGCACGTTCACCGTACATGCCGACGTTCTTCGCAAAGGACTGGCACACAACTACGGGGCTCACGTCGGCCAGCTTTTTGAGGCCCAGGCGCACCGCGAACGCGTCTCTGTCGAGGTCGCCCGAGGCGAAACCCTGGTACGCCGAGTCGAACAGCACGATGTGCTCGCGCTCTATTATAGCGTCGAGGATGGACGTCCACTGGGAGCGGTCGGGGTCCAAGCCCGTAGGGTTGTGGGCGCACGCGTGCAGTACGAACACGGAGCCCTTAGGGGCCGACTTGATGGCCTCCAGGTACCCCGTCAAGTTCAGCGACTTCGACGCGGCGTCCCAGTATGGGTAAGTGGCAGTCTTGAGGCCCATAGTCTCGAAAATAGCGTTGTGGTTGGCCCAGGTGGGGTCCGACAAGTACACCACCCTGTCGCCGCAGAACTTGGAGAAGAATCTGGCGGCAACGTGCAGCGCTCCGGTACCGGAAAGTGACTGTGTCGACACGACACGGCCTTCTGCGAGCGCTTCGGAGTCCTCACCGAAAAGCACCTTTGCAGCGCCCTGGATGAGGGCGGTCAACCCCGAGATGCCCAGGTACTCGTGGTTGTAGCTGGGGTCCTGGCGGATCACCTCCTCGGCCTCGCGGACACTTGGAAGAACCCATGGCTTCCCGCTGTCGTCTCTGTAAGCTCCGATGCCCAAGTCGACCTTGACGGGTCTAGGGTCTTGAGAAAGCCTCTGTTTGATACCAAAAAGAGCGTCAGCAGGCAGTTGTTCAACGCTGTTGAAAATAGTGCGGGACATTGCTTGTTTCAGTTTTCTGCTCGCTGTTACCAAGTTTGGTTTGTTGAGACGAGAACTTGATCGATGAGCCCTTTGGTTCTGATTTTTTCACAGTGAAAAGAGTCATTATTTATATTCCAGGCCCAAATGGAGAAAGAAGGACACCCTTATACTGAGTTGGAGCCATCGAATGACACAGGAATTCGCCGCAGTAACGGCATGCAGAACAAGAATTAGTCATCGAAGGGCTTGGCCAAAGAATATCCCTCATACAATCACCGGACTCAAGGACTATAAACTTAAACTTCTTCGCTATGTCGTGATCGCTATGGAATGATTATAAGCTGTCATAGACAATCACAGGACTATTAAATAACTATATATATACCCATTATTGATACAATCTCAACAACTGGTTGTTTGGCCGAGCGGTCTAAGGCGCCTGATTCAAGAAGTATTTCTTAACACTGATAAAGTGGAATACTCAGGTATCGTAAGATGCAAGAGTTCGAATCTCTTAGCAACCATTATTTTTTGCAATTTTGAGCTAATATGCGTAAACTTCAACAACGCCCTGCTCAACAGTCCAGAGATTATTGTGTTCTTGTGTTCTTATTATACTATACACTAGCATTACATGAGGTATTCCCGCTTGAAGTTCTCCACCATAGCTATCTGGTCTGGCGGTAACAGTCGTATTTGATCCGGCGAAAGCTGTAAAACTTGCTTGATCATATCCTGCTGGTTCTGAGGCAACGCCGCCAGCTTCATAGTGTTTACGCGAGGACCGCCGTTGGCCACTGGCATGGGCGGCACTATAGGTGGCGCCATAGGAGCGCCCATAGGCGCGCCCATGGGTGCGGGCATGAAGGGCGCGGGGGCAGCAGCGCCGTTAAACCCAAATGCTGGTGCAGGCGGAGCGTTGAACATCATTGGGGGTGCTGCAGCTGGAGCTGGAGCCGGCTGTTGCGGCTGCGGCTGTTGCACAGGCGCTGTGAATGTATTCAATGGGGCGCTATTGTTCATCGGCGTTGTACCAGGAGTGCTGCCATTGCTGTAGATTGACTGGGGGTTGTTTGGAATGGGCAATGCATGGGCTCTACTCGCAGGCTGTTCCGCAATGACTTTAGTAACCACACTGTAGTTCACGAACCCCATTTCTAGCAAGGCCTGCGTCACGGCCACGGATATATCAGGGTTCGACGTGAGAAACTTGCTTAGCTGGTCACGATTCGCGTCTTGGCTTGCCAGAATTTTAAGATTGGATATCATCTCAAGCAATTGCAGCGGCGCGATCTTGCCAAGGTTTGCGGAGATGGCATCTGGACTCGTCATGGAGTTCGGCTGAAGACCCGGCAGGTGCTTCGAGGCTTCTTTGAGGATGTCAGGAAACACTACAATGCCACCGCCTGCGTCGCTGCCAGAAGGCCCTGAATTGGAAACAGGGACCGGGTTTGTGGGACGTCTAGGCAGAGGCACTTCAGAAACTAGTTCAAACGGCAGCTCGAGGCCAAACTCCCATGGAAATGCATCCCGGTTGAGGTCTAGTGGCTTGCGGGGCTCTTTCCCCTCCTTGTTGTTTGGCATAATGCGCTCGAGATCGCATGGAAACTTTTTAATCTTTCGTAGCACGTCTAACGCACGCTTACTGTCTTTACTTGTCGCATAATCGACCGTTATACCAAGTAGCTTACCATTCCTGGGATCGGTCCTGGTGGAGACATTTACTATAGGCCCCGAGCCAGCTACTATCGACGAGATTGTGCTTTCGTTCCACGAAGCTGGTAAATTGGTGATCTGAATTGACGAAGACAGCAGCTCGGGCGTTAAAAGGTGCCTGGCTTTCCTCCATCTTGGGTCAGACATATTATAAGTGCAGCCGGAGCAGCTCAGGAAGCGCCAGGTTGATCAAATTGAGAATATTTGTTTGATCCTCAGAAGAGTAGGTAAATCTTTTCATGTAATTAAAAACAGCTTGATGCTAAGCTCACGTGCATAGAGCCGGTCTACACTAAATACGCTCCTAAAGAGCTTTATATATATGACAGGGTGACGCCCCGCAAAAACGTCTGGGCAGCATGCTGGCGACTTTCAAAGCATCCCAAACTCGCCCCTCATGGCTCTTTGTTTGAGGTCCCAAAGCGTCATTTTCTCGTCGTCGGGCAAAACCGCTATTTCACTGTCTGTCAGCTGAAGAACTTGTCTAAGTAGCTCGCGCTGTTGCTCCTGGACCTTGGGGTCCTGTGTGGCCTCTGGCGTTGAATTTGTAGAGTTTTGCTGTACCGCCAACTGCGTTAGATCGTCAACCGAACTTAGCCCGGCGGTAAGTAGCAGCTCCGCCACAACAAAGCTGAGTTGAGGGCACTGTTCAAGTAGACTGGAGAACTGCTCCGAGTCGGTCTGTGCCATCTTTTGGAGCGTTCTCAGTAAGTCAAGTTGCTCTTCTTTCGAACCTTGAGACAACACGCTAGATATCATCATGGCAGGCGTAGTCATATTGATGTTCACATCCACACCGGGCGGCAGTCCCGAGAAAACAGTAGATCTATCTTCGTCAGTACCATTCGAATTTCCTGGCATCCCGCCGCCGCCCATGTCCCCTCCACTGTAGTAGCCGCATTTCAAAAGGCGGTTTCCTAGCTGGTACCCGTTCAAGTTTCTCACTGCACTGGCACTCGCCTCTAAACTCTTATACTCGATGAAAGCATAGCCCTTGGACTTACCAGTTTGTGGGTCGAACATCATCTTCAGGTTCGCTACGGGCCCCACATTGGAACAGAGGTCCAATATTTGCTCCTCAGTCTGATCATATGGTATCGAACCCAAATACACCGTCCGGGCGGGCGGGTTGTTGTGTACTGATCGGTTCATCATGTGAGCCTATAGTTTGTTGTTAAGGCTATTTGACCAAAGTGCAGTTTAACACAATATAAAGCAGCGAGCTTAAGAGTTGGAATGAATAAAGTCTTTCAGAGAGTTACACCACAGTCTGTCGATGACTTAAATCTTTCAGAAGCTCGTTTCGCTTTAGAGGCTTCCGATTTTACCTAAAGCCATCTCTTCTTTAACTTCTTCTTCGAAAAATTATAATGTGCTTAACCTTTGAATGCTTCTCATCAACAACTAAAGATGGAGAGCAAGGAGGTAATCACCCTCGTAAAGAACCTGGAAAAGAGCAAAAATAACGATGAAAGCGTGATAGAGATTTTATCCTTGCTGGATAAGGACCTTAAGCCCACTGAGAAGCTTCTTCGAGAGACAAAGGTTGGTGTAGTCGTTAACCAGTTCAAGAAGTCCAGCAATGCAAAGATATCAGGTCTAGTGAAGAAAATGATTGGTGAGTGGAGGGACGCAATCTCGAGGGAAAAGAAGCAACGCGCGATGGCCAAAACTGGCACGACAGCTGCAGCTTCGAGCTCCACAACGTCCTCTTCGGAACCGAAACGCCAAGGAAAGTTCGTGTCTACCAAGCCCAGAAACGCGAAGAACGACGGAGTTGTTACTACCATTTACAACCATAAGCTCCGCGATATGGTCATTCGGGCTTTTTATGATGCCCTGGCGAAGGAGAGTGAGCACCCACCGCAATCGATTTTGACGACTGCAATCGCTATAGAGAAGGAGCTCAACAAGGTGAATAACTGCGAACTCAACGAAAAATCTTACAAGGACAAGTACAGGGTGGTGTACTCCAATGTTATCTCCAAAAATAATCCAGATTTGAAGCACAGGATTACTGGCGGTGATGTCTCGCCGGAGTATCTTGTTAACTGCGACCCCAAAGAGCTAGCGCCTGAGCACCTCAAAAAGAAGAATGAGGAGATTGCGAGACAGAACCTCTTCAATGCGCAGGGCGCCACGCTGGAAAGATCTGTGACAGATAGATTTACTTGCGGTAAATGTAAAGAGAAGAAGGTCTCTTACTACCAGTTACAGACTCGGTCTGCAGATGAACCGCTCACAACTTTCTGCACCTGTGAGGTCTGTGGTAATAGGTGGAAGTTCTCCTAAGCTGAGGCCTCGAACGACTTGTAGTTGGCCGCTAACGTCTTCAAGGATCTGTAAAATTAGGCTGCTTAGAAATAGACTCTACTTATTGAAAATATATACAAGGGATATGTAGGGGTAGTACAAATACTAGGCGATCGCGGCTAAGTGACAAGAAGTATGATGCTTTTCTTTATAAGAATCTTGAGTCGTTCCAGCTAATATAAAGATGAAAATGCGTTGTCGATTACTTCCGCACAACTCGTGATTCGGCAAGAATATGTTCAAAGGGCTTTTGAGAAGCGCTAGAGCTGTCTCTTTTAGACAACCCGCTTTTCCTAGAGCTACTGTTCAAGTTACTGGACCTCTACTCAACGTCAAGAGATGCTACGCGAAGTCCTGGGACGGCAATAATTCAAGCCCCGATGTCGAAGCGCACTTGAAAGTCCAGAAACTGCTGGACGACATTCAACAACATCCTGGTGTTGCAGCCAAACTGCATGCCGTGAGTGAAATCATGGTGTCCAAAGGGCTCGCGAATGAGTCAGCACCTCCTGGCCCTTGGCAGGTCGTCAAGATTTTGACCGACAAAGATGTTAGGAAGGCCATGGGCGAATTTAAAGCGGAACTGGAAAAATCGGGTATTGAGCTGGGGCCAGACCAGCTTGGACCCTTAATGACGGTCCTAGGAATGGAGAAGAAGTAGCCGAATCTTCCGGATAAACTATCTTTCTTGCTAAGGCGATTTGTATATGTAGGTGTTTATAAGATACGAACTATGCTAGAAACGCCAACAGGTCCATCTTAGTGACAATGTGAATGGGCTTCAAGCCATCTGTAATTACTGCTGAAGAGTTCTTCTCGAAGAACTGGTTGAGATCAGACAACCTGCTGTTGACATCGAAGTTTACAAACTTCTTCTTGCCAGACTTGTTCTCGTTGTAAGAAGACACTTCGTCAAAGTTGTTGAGCTTTCTGAAGTCGAAAAAGTGGCCCTTGATACTGCTGATTTCTTCGCCTGAAGACAGACCTTTCAGAAGTTGCGACAAGGTAACTAAGCCGCACAATTTCCCGTCTTCGGTAAGCACTGGCAACTGGTCAAAACCGTTGTCAGTCAGGATCTTGACCACCTCAGAAGTAGGCGCGTTCTCCTTGACGGAGACGACAGGCTTGAGGCTCAAGTCTTTGACAGTAGCGCCCTTGAAGATGTCCTTTTGACTTCTGCCCAGAGGCTTTAGAATGTCGTCGTCCCACAGGTTGTTTTTCTTTAGCCACTCGTCGTCAGCAAACTTGGTCAAGTACGATCTAATCGAATCTGGAAGGATAATGACCAAAACATCTTTCTCAGTCAGCTCAGGGTGGTCCTTACAGTACTTCATCATCGCTGAGAAAGCGCTACCACTGGAACCACCGACCAACAAACCCTCATTTGCAATCAGTTGACGCGCGAATTTGAAGGAGTCGATGTCGTTAGTCTTGTACCAGGTGTCCACCAAGTTTCTGTCCAGGACCTTTGGAATAAAGTCGTAACCAATACCCTCGACTTTGTATTCCGCAGCCTCGGTCTCGTTTAGACTCTCAGGCTGGGCTAGAATGGAACCCTCTGGATCAGCTCCCACGATTTTGATCTCAGGGTTCTGTTCCTTCAAGTATTTAGAGATACCGCTGATAGTACCACCGGTACCAGCTCCTGCGAAAACACCATGCAGGTTCTCGTACTCCCCCAGCTGCTGAAGCTGCGCCTGGATCTCCTTACCAGTACCTTGGTAGTGAGCCTCGGGGTTTTTCATGTTGTTATACTGGTCTAGAATAACGGCGTGTGGGATCTCTTTTTCGAGCTTCTTTGCAACACCGATGTGCGACTCTGGCGAGTCCCAAGCGGCGGCGGTGGGCGTTCTGATAATCTCAGCGCCGAGTGCCTTCAACACAGACACCTTCTCGTTCGACATCTTCTCTGGAAGTGTGATAATGGTACGGTAGCCCTTGACGGCACCCATCAGCGCCAGGCCGATACCTGTGTTTCCCGACGTGGGCTCGATCAGCGTGGTACGCGAGGGATGGATGCGGCCGCTCTTTTCGGCGTCCTCGATCATGCTCTTGGCGATACGGTCTTTGATGGACCCACCAGGGTTGTAAAGCTCTAGCTTGGCATAAACCTGGGGCTTCACTCCCAGTGCTTTAGGCAGCTTAGTCAGGTGCACCATGGGCGTGTTACCGACAAGGTCGGCCACCGAAGTACGCGAGTCGTATTGGGTCATGCTGTGTGAATGCTTTGCGAAACTTGTGTGTGCGGGCAAGCCTGGATCTTTCGGAGACTTTTAAGCTGCTGGCAGAGGTTACTTACCTTTTAAACTAAATTCGTTTAGCGCTAGGTAGGATGTTGTGGCTTTAACTCCAAATCCTTTGTTCATGTGAGGAAAAATTCTCGCTGGTGATAAAATTTGACTAAGATGCTTAATGTCAAAACTGATATCTAGAACATCTGAGATTATGGTCTGGTTACAGACTGCTAGCAAATAATAAATAGTGCACCATTGTAGTTGGTTGGTTTATGGTGGCAAATGGTCGCACAAGGCAAGTTCTCACTCGAAATTCTGTGTTTCCAGCCTTGAGTCGCAGCTTCTGCGTCTTGATACAGCAGGTCGCTATAATGTCTGAAAGTGCAGAACTACCAGTTGTGAACAGCGCGCAGCCACACTATTTGATTACTAAGAGTGAATGCAGGGGTTGCTCCCGCAGGGTCAGGACTTGCAAAATTCCGACCTATGTACGTTATCGCTATTTCTTATTGTGACATGCAATACTTAGTGTAAGCTGGGAATGCGACGCTGGCGCTAGCAAAATCAGGCCTTGCGTGTTCTGTGTGCTTATAATTGGGCTTCAAATCACACGGCAAGGTGGCTCCCAAAGCTTTGTAAGAGAAACATTGTTGTCTGAGCGTCACTTTGCTTGAAAATATTGAGCGGTGATTCAAGACCGCGCGTCTTTCTCAAGCTATGCAGTTGTTTCTGCTCTCGGGGATACCCATCCGAAACGGTGCATATGCGTACTTTGAGAGTCTCGTGACATGGGTACTTCATATCTCTATACTTTAGAGCCCATGGTTCCCCTTGTACTTAACAGGCTGTGGCGATTCCCAGCCCTCGAGGATCTCTTCTGGGTTTTCAAGCTCGAAAACCTCCACCTTAAGGGGCCTGCATTTAGCGGACATGTCGCCCACATTGGCGTCAGAGTCTGTTCCGCCCTCGCCCCACCCCCAATCGGAGAGGTCGCCGCCAGGGCAGGTTGATACGGCACATACGAGGTCCACTTCGCAGAAAAACTCAAAGTAATCGCCAGGCTTTGCCGGACACGTCTCCATGAAGTATTGGTCGTTCTCGTTCAGCCCGGTCAGCTGGAAAATGTTCAACACGTCGTGCACATGCTCTTCCTCGCCTCCGAATTCACGGATCGCACGGTACAGGTTCGAGTGGCAGTGAAAGTCGTTATCCTCACCGCTGAGCAGCTTGTCAACGTAGGGATCACAACGTGTGCCCAGAAGATCGTGCACACGACCGCCGTGCTCGTCGGGACCGTAGCCCGCTAGTGAGTCGTCGATGATAGTCAGCAGAGGCCGCAAGTACGGTAGGTTCGACCACAACTTGTCATACACGGAAACGTGCGCGGAGTGTAGTTGCCGCGTCCGTGACGCCCACATGTGCTCCTTGAACTCTGAGTTCGCCTCCCAACAGTTGAAGTCACACACTTGAGGGCCTTCAGGCGTAGAAATGCGAACAATTGACCCCTTCGAGGCCTTCCACGCCTTGCCAGACCGTACAGGCACTGCGTGCGTGGCGGCGAGTTTGCGTGGCGCCTTCTTGACACGGTCGTACAACTCAAAGTTTGGTACCAGTATCGATTTCTTTGATGTGGGGAAGTACGCCGGTACTGGCTTGGGTTTCCCGTAGTTCTTTCTCTCGCTTTTTTGCGAGACAAATGTAAGATCGGAAGACATTGTTCGGCAGTGTATGTTCTGAATTGTCTGCAGATCTTTCATGAGTGCGCCAGAGGTAGTAAGTCTCGTCTTTCTTGTCCATCCTTTTATATTCAGACTGCTACACTGCGATCGCTGCTCGCTTCCCGCTTATCACTCAAACAAAGCCAGCGGAATATTAAGAAGCTAATTAATCGTATCTTAACAGCACAAGAACATCAAAGTCTTATCGAAAGCCCTTCGCGAGGCAGAAACTCTGTTTAAGCTTTTGTTCGTCATAGAGGTTAATGGCGAGAGGAAAGTTATTGAACCCTTAACTACTACCAACACCAACATCTTTGGACTCATGGGACAGAAAGGCAGCAAAATAGAGGTTACGAAGACTGATAAGGCTATTTTACAAATAAAGCTGTCCAAGGACGAACTTCATCGATACACCAGGAGGACAGAGATCCTGATAAGGCGTGAGCGCGAGAGTCTCAAAGCACTGCTGCGAGAAGATCCTAAGAATGGCAAAAAAAACCCTAGGGCGCGCGTCCTGCTGAAGAAAATCCACTACCAAAACCATTTGCTTGAGCAGGCTGCAGACCAGCTTATAAACTTGGAGAATCTAGTCTCTACTGTGGAATTCAAACTTGTGGAGCAGCAGTTCATGATGGGCCTCAAACAAGGAAACGAAGTGCTGACCAAGCTGAACAAGGAGTTTACGGGCGCAGAGGACCTCATGGACTCAGTAGCGGACCAGATTGCATACCAGGATGAGGTCGACCAGATCTTGTCTTCAAGTGTGGTTGGAGGATTTGAGGAAGAGCTCGACAGAGAACTACAGCAGCTGGACCAGGAGGTGAACGGGCCGGTGCATGCGCCTGCAAATGCAGAGCCAAAACTGCCCTCCACCGAAGGGCTACCTACGCTCCCCGGGCCCGAGCCCGAGCCTGAAGAGCCACAAAAAGAGACTCAGGGAAGCGAGAGGCAGCGCGAAGCGGTCCTCACGTAGTTTCGTATACTTTCGCTCCGCGCGGGGCGGGAGCTGCATAGACATTATGTATCATTTTAGCATTACAATGACCAATAAAACTTGAAGCGCACTCGATATTTACTGGCCTAACCACTCCAAGAACTCCGGAGTGAGGTAAGAGATGATCAACCTTGCGCCGGCCCTCAAAAAGCCCTGGTGCGATTCGAAAGCGATGGTCTTAAAATCCACCACACCTTTTTCGGCGGCCGCGTGTAGCATGGCGTACTCGCCTGAGACGTGGTAAGCGCAAATGGGAACATCGCGTGCAATCTCGGACGCGTCTGCCATGATATCCAAGTAGAAAGTAGATGGTTTGACAATGATCCCGTCAGTGCCTTCGTCCAAATCTCTTCTGAGGGCTCTACGAGCCAGGCCGCGGCCACCGGATGGAAGCTGGTAGCATTTGCGGTCCCCGCTTGAAGGACTGGAGCAAGCAGCATCGCGGAAAGGCCCGTAAAGGTTACCGCTGAACTTTGCGGCATAACTCATCACAAAGGTCTTGTGAGCCAGACCTGCTTTGATCAAGCCGTGCTTGATGTCGCGGATTCTACCATCGATCATGTCACTGGGTGCAACAGAGTGAGCCCCTGCCTTCGCATAGTTGACAGCAACCGCGGCAATCCGACGGACGGACTCCTCCCTGTTGATACTACCGTCGTCGTATAAGACTCCGCAGTGACCATGGGAGGTATATTCGCATAGACAAACATCGCAGATTATGTAGAGATCGGGAAACTCGCGTCTCAAGAGTTTAATGCCTTGGATGACTGGGCCCTCGGGGTCATCCGCGGCAGTCCCAAACTGATCCTTACATCCTTCTTTCATGGGCACACCAAACAAGATGACTGCCTTCAGCCCTTTTTCGATTAAGGGAGCCAAGTACTGCGCGAGTCTGTTGACACCGAACCTTTTGATGTTAGGAAGCGAGTCAATAGGCGTCTCCTCGTCAGCATTGTCTGAGATGAACAGAGGGAAGATGAACATGTTCTTGGTTAGCTGGCGTTCATTTTGCCATTCTCTGAGCAAAGGATGGTTGTATCCTCCAGCTAGGACTGAACTGATCTCAGTTGGATAAGGGTCAAGGAACTCCGCAGTATGCATCGTGTGTGGTCTTCACTGGCACGGGTGCTGTTTTTCGTTTTTGATGGAATGAATTCAAGAGTTGTCAAAGTTAATGTGTAATAATCAAATCCGAAAAGGTGTAATAGGCTCGTTGATAATTCGCAAGACACAGCGGTAGTTCAACTTCCTTCCTTGTTAAAGCACGCTCCCAGCATTTGGGCCTAATAATCTGACCATATAGTGATTGCCCTATTGTATCTTGCAGGGTTCTTCGTAAAGTATACTCAGGGCCCATGTGTACTCTCGTACCAGTAGTTATGAAAAGGGGTGTGAAAGTGCGGAGAGCAAGGCTCTAAACCTAGCTTTTGGATTCTCTCTGTAAGATGCGTGTGACTGGGATCGAGCTCCTGTAGGTGGCTGTTCCCGCTAGCGCCTCAACTTATAAATATTCAATCTTCTCTTGACCTTTAGGGTTTCGTCGGTAAAAAGGCAAAGAGATGTCGCACCAATGCGAGCATGAACATGACCATCACCACGACTCACCACCGCCCGCTACAAATGTCGCACAGTCCCTGTTCCCATTTGTCAACACGCCCAATGTGCAGTGCTTGAACACCAATAACCATGGTTCAAGCGATTCCGCCGCATGTTTCATCAAAAGCCGAGACAACCGGTACGATGTCTCCAAATACTTGGAAAGTGATGCAGACTGCCAGATGATAATCCATGTACCATTCACCTGCGTGTGCCGGGTCTTCTCGCTTGTCTTAAGAACCAGTCGCTCCAGCTCGGGAACTACATCGCCCAAGGCCATTAAAATCTTCAAGAACTTCTCTAAGAACATCGATTTCGACACTCTAGAGGATTCCAAACCGCAGCACGAAGTAGAGCATCCCCGCGATGTTGGGATCGATCTCGGTGGTGCGCCCCAGGCCGAAATTACCGATGCCGATGATTCCAGCTTTGTCGAGCATCACCTGCCTCGGCATCTGTTTCAAAATACGCACTCTTTGACCATCTTCATGCAAAGCGCCTGGGAAGATGAGGAAGACATTACCCGCTGCTTTTATCTCGAGATGCGCGGTGAAAGTACCGGCCAGAAGCAGGGGAATAACGCCGTGCCCCTTCTAACCGTGTATGAGTCCGCACCCAACCCAGTGGATCATCAGAAGCTGGAGAACGAGAAACAAAGCTCAAACCTAGGTATGTAACATCCTTTGAAATTAAGCCTTCTATGTCATCGAGAGGCTAAATGTCCAGCACAGCTCCTATACTACTACTCCATCGCACCCACAGCATCATTGATGCGCGATCTGGGATACGGCCTAACGATTGCTGATTACTCTACGGTTCATTAGTTATTCTACAAACTCCCACGTCGTCTATTGTGCGTGCGTTAATCTACGCCTAGGCCTTGCTACTTCATAAAGATTTCTCTTATGTTGTTGTTGCCCTATGTCTCATCACCAACTCTTTCACATGTTGTGGTTCAAGAACATTTCACATGTTTTCACACACATACGTTGATTAAGATCTAAAGAGGATTAGGAATCTAAACATCGCTTCACTAGTTGTGTAATTGAAACTGTGTGTCAGGTCTTAACACTTGGTGCAGCGGTCTTTCATACGCTAATATACAAATCCTAGCTCAACCTAGTTCTAGCTCTGAAGCTGATATGATCAAAGAGCGTAAGCTGTCCAAAAGTCGCGCTCCAACAAAGGGGCGTAAACAAATGCCGGGCGTCGTGAAGGAATCTCAGACCGTCGCGCGCACGCGCACTGGGAACGTTGAGTTTACGCCCGCCAAAACTCACGACATGGTGAGGTCTCTGTTTGATCCCACTCTCAAAAAGTCATTTTTGGAATGCTGGATCAGCTTGGCTATCCTATCGAATGTTGTGCTATGCTACTTCATGGCGACAAGATTTGGCGCGAGCTTCACCAAGAAGTTCTTCTTATGGCAATATGTATTTTGGAGGCTGTGCTACAACGTTGGAATCGGTGTAGTTTTGCACTTCCAGTCCAACTACGAGACGTTGACTAACTTTGCGAAAACGCACAGTCTTTTCTCCAAGAAGAGCCAGCACTGGCTTGCACGCTTTTGCCGCTTTGAGATCGAGTCCAAGATGCCCAACACGTACCGCGTGGAAGAGTATCCAGAAGAGTTTAATGTATGGCTTCTATTCCGGCAATTCGTGGATTTGATCTTGATGCAAGACTTTACTACTTATATCCTCTTTGTTGTTTTATCGATCCCCAAGACCGTTCTCTCTAGCCACACCGTTAGTTTCGCACTTGGTGTCATTATGATCTTATTCAATGTTTGGGTTAAAGTGGATGCCCACCGGGTTGTGAAAGACTATGCGTGGTATTGGGGCGATTTCTTTTTCTTCCAGGACTCCAAGTTAGTATTTGATGGCGTGTTCAACGTCTCACCTCATCCCATGTATTCTATCGGCTATATGGGTTATTATGGTTTGAGTTTAATTTCGGGTGATTACAAGGTTCTTTTAGTGTCTATTGGTGGTCACCTATTGCAATTCCTTTTCCTCAAGTATTGCGAGAACCCTCACATTGAGAAGATATATGGCTCAGACGCTGTCGAAAACGACAACGCTCATATCGATGAACTATTGGTTAAGGAAAATCCTAACTATTCTAAACCACTGATTACTAAAGGCCTGTGGTTCACTAACCTTGATAAATTGAGACTAACTGATTATTTTACTATACTCACTGTGTTCGTCATCGTCTCGTTTTCCTTCTTTATGAAACCTTCTTCCAAGGCACTATTCTGGGCTGCTTTTACTGCGAAGATCACGACCTCGTTATTCATATCGCTAGTGTTGCATAAACAGTCGACATCAAAGTGGTTCACCAGGCTCTTTTTGAAAAACGGATATACTCAGATTCACTCCTTTTACCAGTGGCAGTTTCTCTACAACTATTGCTTAACTGTTTCTTATACCATTTTCATGTTGCAAACCTGGAGTCAGTTTAGAAATTTAGAGTCCAAAAACTACACGCAGATCATTTTTGGAATACTCTTGTGTTGGCTACAGAAATGGTGCGACGACGAAATCCTAACAGCAATCTCTGAATTCGGGTGGTTCTACGGTGACTTCTTTCTTACCAATTATATCAGTTCTAGGAAGCTAAACTCCAGAGGTATTTATCGGTACTTGAGCAATCCTGAGAGATTTCTTGGTGTGGCAGGCTGTTGGGGTGCCGTGTTAATTACGGACTTTTCCCCTTATAATCTCATTCTGGCTGCGCTCTGGACGGCGGCAAACATCGCTCTAGTTAAACTTGTTGAGGAACCACACGTTGCTAAGGTTTACGGGGCGTCTGATAGAAAGAGTGGTATTTCGAAGACTCTGATGGGTTTCAAGCCAATTAGGAGGTTTTCTGAGATCATGGATAAGATGGAACTTAGACTTGTGAGGCATTTGACCTCTAATGATTCTCCTTTCGAGGAAGAAACCTCTAATAATGACGACGCTCAGTGGAATGAGGTAGTCCAGCTGGCATTACAGAGTGTTACAGCTAATCTCGCGCCCAATTGTGAGTTTAAACTCGGTGACGGTAAGCGTGACACTTTCATGATTCCCGGTCCTATTGAAGTGCATTGGAAACTACCGTCAAAGCTTTACAACGACGATGATTGGATAGGACTCTATAAGGTATTTGATACCGGCGAAGATCGTCACAGGACAAGAGTGTCGTCCAATGGCCGCTGGACTGGCACCAACGAGGCTGCTTTCCCATATAGTGGGCGGCCAAAGAATTCTATTGTTGAATTTCAGAGAACAGGAAGCTTTTTGAGCGGCACTGTACAGTTTGACCATTCGCTAACGTTTTATGAAGAGGGTGTTTACGAACTTCGATACCATAGCGGAAACACTCATAAGGTACTAATGATTTCACAGCCTTTTAGACTATCTTTGCCCACAATTAAGGCCGAATCTGCCGAAGAATTGAGCGAAAGCTTGCGCCAGTTTTTAGCAGAAGTACATGCCTTAGATGGCAATTCTTTCAATCCAAACTCCAACAAGTACTTGGGAGACAAGTTTTTGAAAGGACTTGTAAAGAAGGCTTCTGGCGTCGACTTGTCGGTGAAGTATTTGAGGAGGATTAACTACGACGTCGGCATCATAGGTAAGAGGGTGCAGGAAATCAAGAGTGTTCTCGAGAACCTTGAATAGTTGATCTCATGCGTGAATCTTCGAGTTTTGATTCTATCCTGTTTTGTGTTTAATTGAAGTTTATGTAAGATACAGACTTTTTGCTAAATATCGGCATCTCTGCTTCGTATTAAGTACTCAATTATTACCTTACGGTTCTTTAGATAGCTTTCTTTGCAGCTCTCGATGACGTTCAATATGTTATTTTCTGTGTCGTCTTCCTTATCCTTCCAGAGACCAACAACTTCTGTACCGTTTTTGCTAAACGCAACTACGTTCCTCTTGTATGTGCCTGCACTGACTGTGTCAAAAATTTCGATACCAGCATCGGCCAAAGCAAGCGTTATTCCATTTACGCACGCTGCTATTATGGGCTGCAGATTACCTTCATCTGAAGTAGTGGGGTTTTGTACCAAACTCAAAAAGATATCAATACCCGACTTGGGATATCTCTCAAGGTTAATAACTGCACTGAAGATATTGCTCAAGAAATTGCAGATTTCTTTAAGCTCGCCAGATGGAATCTTTTCTATTGTAACTTCTTTGAACTGCACGCTCAACGAGGCCTTTGAACTAAAAGCCCCACGGGACGGTCTTGGTCCATAAACAGATGTCAGCAGTATTGTGCACTGTTCACTTAATTCACCGTTTTTCAGCTCTAAGTAAGATGAACCATTGGCGTTAGAAACAAGACCATTCTTGATGTACATTGATTCATTTTCAACGTTCGACTTCTCTTGTGGCTGCTGTACTTCTTGCTCCGAGCTCTCGGGCTTCTCAAAAATCAAGGGTTTAGCATTTGAAGGGCCTAAGATACGCCTCCTATCAGTGATATTCATCGTGCTGGAGCTATGTCGACGTCGATTAGACTATCTTTCTCACTACCCATCACAGGTAATAAATTGATTTTGAATAAAAATTCTCTAGTCGTCTCTCGTTATAATCATACCCAGTACTAATAAAAGATACACACATTAACCCGTGAATTGTGAATTGACTTTAGACGTACCTGAAACTCAGGATGCCATCGGTGGTTCACTCTCGAGCTCTTGAAGTCTCTGGAGCTCGAGCTCGTCCTTGTCATCAGCTGCATTATAGTGTGAGTTTGGAGTGTATACTGGGAGAGGTAAAACAGAACCTCCATCGAAATTGAGTACATCCTTACAATCGCGTGACAGAGAGTGCCCTGTAACGACATAGTTGTTAGTTGTAATATTAGATGTGTCAATATCTGGTAGGCCAGAATGGGTTGTTTCTGGATTCTCTTCGACTTCTACTTCGTCCAAACTGCTATTTTGAGGGATTTCTGACCTATTTGTGCCGACGACCACCTCGATTGACATTCCGGTAACATTGCGCAGCCTCTTAAGCTTGTCAACATTTATCAGGTCTTTGAAGAATATCATAGACTCTCGGTCATTGTTTTTGAAAGGCTCCGTTTCTGACCCGGACCGGATTTTCCTTTGCAGCAGCGTGAACGTCTCCTCTATTGTTTTCCCAGGAGATGCAGACACATGAGAATTAGTAGTTGTGTCGACAACTCTGTTGGATTCGGTAAATGCGATATTTTTTCTTGAAAGATTGACTAGTACTTCCACATAGTACTGAAAAGAAAACTTCTTGTCTGGTAGCCGTAGCGTGGGAAATGCGTCCAGTGGTATTTTCAGGTAGACTGTCACGGAACATTCAAATGTATCGGGATTGACATATATGGGAGAAACTGTTTGACAAATATCTTTGCGATACGTCTCCATGGGGTCCTCTTTGGAAGCACCTCCAACTCGACAAATCCTTACTAGCGTGGCTATTAGGCCAGTTGAGTGCGAGTATTCTCGATAGTGGCAGAGATTCAGTTTGACAGGAATGACTTCGCCTATTACGTAGCCGGATGACGGAAGGTCCACATTTATTGTAACAGTTTTGAGAGAACCTGAAGTATTGACTGTCGACCCTGAGTTCTTCGAACCGCCAGTTCGCCTTGTGAAGCTAGAGCTCGCGTCTTGCTCCCCATTTGTGAGTTTTGTTTGCTTGAATGCTGAAGGGGATTGTAAAACAACGCTTTTTGTATTGGGCTTCGGCATGTCACTAACATCCAAAGGAACCATTACTGACACATTTTTCTCACACGCAGCTAGAACTCTTTCTGAATCGAAAAACCTCAATGGTTCTAAGGTGCATCTGATGCAGTAAGAAATAGAGCCTCTTTCAAACTTAATCGACGTGAAAATGTTCTTGGAAGGAACTTTAAGTCTGAAAGGAAAGCGGTGCTCGCCTTTCGTGAGACCGTTAACAACAGAACGAGACTCTGATGATACGTCTTCTTGGTCTCCGTATACTAGTGTGGTCTTTTCAAAGAGCTGTTCGCAATGGGTCTTTGAGCCTGAGCCCCGAAGTTTCACCTCCCCGATAAGAGAAAGCCTTACCACAACATTTTCCAAGTCATCTTTGAGAATTAGGACCGCTTCGCCGCTAATATGTTCATTGGGTTTCCAAACTTTGTGCGGCGATTCTTGGTTGATGTAGAAGTCTCTAGCAGCACAAGCGTTACGAAACCTTGAGCGCTTTGCATAGTTATACCTTGTTTTCGCATCAGAAGCAACTGAAACCTTTGTTGAGTTTAGGCTTGAGTCGCTGCTGCGCGAGCTAACTGCTTTCAGCTTTGTCAAGAACCCCATGCTGATATCGCAAAGAACAAGCAAGTTCTTTAGCGGGACTGAACGTACGCTTATATGGTGGCCCTTCTTAGTAGGCTTGGTATCTCGTCGAACCCAGCAATGTTCGACCAAAATCCCACTCGGTTATCTTACAAGTCAGTAGATATCTGGTACTAATTTCCCATTGAATTATTTTGTCTTGGCAAAAACACCTCTGACCACATATCAAATTTGACGATAAATACTTGGATACTTATCAGTCAGGCGAATAGTCAGAGGGATGCGTATTCAAGGTTGATGGAACGAGTGCTGGTTGATATTTATTTACTATTATACACTGGGAACCAAGATATTCGGCTCGCTGAAACTTTTGTACAGTAAAATGTCAGGTTTTAATCGAACGTTTTCTTGTTGCCTTGGAACTCAGCAGTTTGTCTACCTTTGCCGAGTGGCGCAGAGTTAGAGCCGGAACCTGTTGGCTTGAAGCCACCTCTGTTACCACCACCGAAGCCACCACGACCGCCACCGAAGCCACCACGGCTACCGCCGCGACCACCACGGAATCCACCACGAGAACCTTCATCTCTTGGCTTTGGTGTAGAAAAGTCTAGTCTAACAGGTCTGTTGTCGATGTAGTGTCCTTGCAAAGCCTCGAAAGCCTTTTGGGCTTCGTCAACAGAAGAGTACTGCACGTAGCCAAAGCCCTTTGGTTGGTTGGTCTCAGGGTGTGTAGGTAGACGGACAGACACGACCTCACCGTGCTCAGCGAAAGTTTCGAAGATGTTGTCTCTGTCAGCGTTGAAAGACAAGTTACCCAAGAACAGGGTGTCGGAAGGCTGGGATGGGGTGTCACCGTACTGCTTGGCGCGGTCGTTTCTTGGGGGGCCAGCAGGCTTGCTAGTTGACATGTCACAGTTGATGGGCCTGCCGTCAATCTCCTTACCGTGCATCTCTTTCACGGCCTTTTCAGCATAAGATTTGTTCTCGAAGTCAACGTACCCGTAACCACGGGATCTGTCGGTACCTCTCTCCATGATAACTCTGGCGCTAATAACACCGCCAATAGGCTCGAACTCAGTCTTCAACCATTCGTCGTCGACACTCCAGGACAGTCTTCCGACAAAAATAGTAGCAGGCTCACCGTTCGATTCGGTCTTGGCCTTCTTAGACTCAGCAGCATCTTCAGTTTCCTCGGAAACATCGGACTCTTCGGCCTTACGCTTCTTGGAAGAGGCGTCCTTCTTGTCCTCTTCTTCGTCGGATGAAGAGTCAGAGTCGCTTGAAGATGAACCCTCCGCTTCGCTAGATGAAGAGGATGAAGAGCTGGAGTTGGAGTCGCTGGAAGAGCTGGAGCTGCTGGAAGGAGCAGTGCTCTCCTTAGCTTTCTTGGTCTCGGCCTCGGCCTCAGACTCGCTGTCTGATCCGGAGCTAGAGTCGGAGTCGCTGGACTCAGAGTCGCTAGACTCGCTGTCGGACTCACTACCAGAGTCGCTGTCAGACTCAGGAGCTTCGGCCTTCTTGCTACCCTTCTTAGCCTCCTTGACGGACTCCTTCTTGGATTCCTTCTTGGTCTCCTTCTTGTCGTCCTTCTTGTCGTCCTTCTTCGCGTCCTTCTTCACGTCCTTCTTGACGTCCTTCTTGGCATCCTTCTTGGCCACCTTCTTGGTGTCCTTCTTGGCCTCCTTCTTCACCTCCTGCTCCTCTTCAGAGTCGCTGGATGAATCCGAGCTCTCGGAGTCGCTAGACGACTCAGATTCGCTGGACGATGAACTCGACGAAGACTCGGACTCAGACTCGCTGGAGCTTGAAGAAGACTCGCTGGAGCTTGAAGAGGAAGAAGACTCGCTCTTAGCGGCGACAGCCTCCTTCTCTTGCTTCTTGCTCTTCACGTCCTTCTTGGACACCTTTTTAGCTACTTGCTTGGCCATTCTGTGTGATCTGATTATGTGTGGTTGAACTGTCAATTGCAATTAGCACAAATACTATTGATCAACGAAAACTAGCCCAAATGAGTTATAGTTCTTGCACGCTAACCTGTTCCCTTCTATAGAGAAGACTTCGCTATGTCAAGCGATGAGCTTGAAAATTTTTTATAGTGAGAAATACAAAAGAAAGAATTCGCGACCTGCCCCGCCGACGACAGGAAAAAGCAAAGGGTTCTCGTGATGATTATATAAGTCTTGTAAATAGTGATTGGCTGATGTAAGAGATGAGCTCATGTGCATAAGCGCGGAGCTCTTCAGAAGTACAGGCAGGAAGTAGTGGGCAGAGTTGAACACCACTACCAAAAGAACAAAAGATTCCTTCCCTGGGAAACGTGGTCTGAGTCAGAGAATATGCGACTAGGCTAAGTAGACCGCCACAAAGGAAATAAAGGCAATGACTGCAGTTATAGAAGAAGAAGAACGGCAAAAATTAGCCTGGGCACGGCTTTGGAGGCGCCTCCCACATAGGTCGAAAGTAATGAGGCAGTGCTAGAGGTAGCTGGAGAATAATGCGTGCTTGTTGAGTCGAAAGAAAACGATTTAGGCGCGTAGGATACGAAGCTGCTGGCAGTGGTGTGCAGCGAGGTTTGGAGGCTTGAAGGCCCTGAAAAAGAAGGTGAAGAACTCAACAGTACAGCAGAAGAGAGCTCGGTTGCAGACTCGGACGCGCTGGAGTCACTATGTGAAGAAGGTGTTGGGGTAGAGGTAGATGGCAGAGCAGTGTCAGTCAGCGGCGCGAGGCAGCTGGAATCACTTGCTGCGGTGCACGACTCGGATGTTAGCGGTACAGAGAGGCTGTTCGAGGTTCTTGGAGTGTTTGATGGACCTGTGGTTGTGCTGGGTGTAAAAATTGATTGTTCCGGACCTGACGTTGACAGTAGAGTGGAGCTGAGTATCGTGACGGATACATTGAACCCTGGCGCACTAGTGCTTGCAGTAGTGCTGCTAATGGGGCTGCTAAGGCTGGAGCCTATGGATGAGATGATAGAGCTGCTTTCACTGGCAATGGGAGAAGGGCTTGTAATAAAAAAACTGGTACTTGAAGTGCCAGTTCTAGAAAAGCTGCTAGGAACGCTTGCACTTGTAACTACGGTGCTGGATACACCAAAATGTGAAGTACTGCTTGTCAAAGCACTGCTGATGGAAGAACCCAGGCTTGTTGTAGAGGAGTTCGAGTCTGTCGTGCTGTCGGTTGTTACAATTGAAACGGAAACGCTTGAAAAGGCAGTAGTCGAATACGTGGAGACAGTAACACTAGAACTAAAAGTCACGGGGGTTGATGTAGCAATACTGGGGGTATTGGGCTTTGTTAGTGATGAAGGTTGGGTGGAAGAATCTGTCGCTTCTCTGCTCGTCTGGGTGGAAGAAGAACGAGTTGGCGAGAAGATCTTTGACGAGCTGAGCAAGGAAATAGTTGATACAGAAGATTCTGAGGAGCTCTTCTCAAGATTAGAGCTCATTGATACAGTTGTAGAGCCTGATTGGCTCGATGGTTGCGTCACGGCGCTTGATGGAGTTGGCGTGGTTGAAGTTAGCGTGGTTGAAGTTAGCGTGGTTGAAGTTAGCGTGGTTGAAGTTAGCGTGGTTGAAGTTGGCGTGGTTGAAGCTGGCGTGGTTGAAGCTGGCGTGGTTGAAGCTGACGTAGATGAAGTTGGCGTGGTTGAAGCTGACGTAGATGAAGTTGGCGTGGTTGAAGCTGACGTAGATGAAGCTGGCGTGGTTGAAGCTGACGTAGATGAAGCTGACGTAGATGAAGTTGGCGTGGTTGAAGCTGACGTAGATGAAGCTGGCGTGGTTGAAGCTGGTGGTGACATGGTGCTGGTAGAAGATTTAGGGTATGTCGTACAATCACAGCTTTCCGTCTCAGTTGTGGTGGACTTGTTTGATGTTGTGATTGTCCTGGGTTCACTAGAACTTGGTTCTACTGTATCCGAACTTCTTCTCACACTTGAAGACAATACACTAGAGAGTGTGCTGCTTGAAGTTATGGTACTTGAAGGTGTGGTACTTGGCGAGGTAATGCTTGAAGATGTGGTGCTTGGAGACGTGATGCTTGAAGGTGTGGTGCTTGAAGGCGCGGTACTTGAAGTCGTAGTGCTTGACGACGTAGTACTTGACGGCGTGGTACTTGACGGCGTAGTGCTTGAAGGCGCGCTGCTTGACGACGTAGTGCTTGAAGGCGTAGGGGAGGAGATCGAGCCACTGCTTGAACTAGAAACGACCTCAAATATACTGACACGAGTAGTGCATTTTCCGCAGACGTACGATGTTGACACAATGGCACTAGAAATAGTTGTAGCGGATAGTGCACTAGTAGTTACTGCGGGAGCACTGCTAGCAGACGAGAATGTTGAGCCTATTGAAATTTCATACTGGCTTGTGATACATTGATGACAGGCTGGCGACTCGATAACTGTATGTGAAGAAGAACTTAAAGTAGTCTCAATTTGGTTCGTGGTACATCTACCGCAAACAAACGACGTCGTAATCGAGTTCGTGGTGATGGTGGTTGTGCTCAATGCTGAAATGCACGAGACGAGACCTCCAAAGACAGTGAACAAAAGTATAATAGGCCTGCACAGCATGTCGAGCTAGAGACAGTGTCAAAAGTAATGCAGCTAAACTATGATTGGACCCAATATAAGGTCTCATCTTGCTTCACTTTTAAAGCGCAGCTGCATCATTTTTTATACCGATTATCAGAAATACGCACTGGAAGGAGGGTTTCGGACTCAAACTCTTATGGCTCACATTGAGGCCGGGTCTCGATGCAGGCTGGTTAGGCAATGCATTCGGTTTGTTCTTCACTGCCATCACGGCTTGCCAGAATTTTTAATTCTGCATTTCGATGCCAATTAAAGTTCCCGAAGCGGAAAGGATATCGAGAGGACTTAACTTGACAATAAGTCATCAAGTATCGCCTCAAAACTAACATCTACGGATATTGTAAGCACGCATAAACTTTTAGTGGTAATCGTACTGCCCAAAAAGTTAATTTTACGCTGGTGTTTGTCAATGACATCTTTGTTATTATTTGTCACACTAGAACCGGGGCACAAGGGACTGTGACGCTAGCACGTTGGTTATTGTGTTGCGAATGCATACTGCGTCGTCTAGCACTAAGCTTAAGGAGACCTTCTGTACTGCTTCTTTGTGGACTCTCGACTGAGGGTTTTCCTAAAAACGCACCAGACTCGGTGATCATCTTTCCGTCGAAATTCTGAGAGCTAAGCATCTTTAGAGCTCGTGGACGCTTGTGAACAAAAAAACCGTTGCTTATTTATGAGCAAGAAACTACCGTTAGAGCCTGTAAGTAAAGATGTAACCTGTATGTTGAAGTATGAAAAATGCCGAAGTCTGTGTTGCTTGGTCTGATAGGTAAACCAAGGTATGAACAAGCCTGTGTGTGTAATCAAGAGGCGAATCGAACTGGGCGACCGCATCTGCCATCACCTTGTAGATCGCTGGAGCTTATTGGAGCCCTCCGTAGATTTCATGGATGAGCGCCTTCTGCGGTAGCCACAAGAGCCCGGTGCGTCAAGGCTAACGTCCGCAGCGCCGAACTTGGACACAGGTGCGGGAGCATAGAGATCTACAAAGTCCTCGGCGTTCTTGGGGGTCGCGGGCACAGAAGATGACAGGGAGTTGCGCTTGCGCTGAAGTAACAGAGTGGGGGTTAATGTGTCTATTGGTGTGGCGGATGAGGAAGGCCTTCTAGAAAGAGCAGGACTGCTTGTAGTGGGAGTTGCTGCCAAGACGCCCGATCCGGCGCCTGCATGGGATGAAGAAAAACTACCGCTACCACTGCTGTTGCTAGCACAGCTGTTGAGCGAAGATCGCCTCGAAATCGCTGGACCTGCCGGCGTCTGAGTGTCACCGTTTAAAACCGCGCACAAGTTCTTGCGGAGCCTGTTATTTTCGTCTTTGAGCTGGTCGATCTCGCGCAGCAGTCGCACCACAATGGCGTCCTGCTCGTTCTCCATTTCGTTTATGATTTCTTCCGAAGAAAGGCGCCTGGCACGCGATCTCAGTGACGATAGGGACGAAGACGAAGAGCTCTGTACATTCAAAGACGGTCTTGTAGGCCTCCCCGGCGTCCTAGCTGGCGAGGGCGCCTTAAATGTATGTTGCTTGTCGGCCATCGCGCTGCCGGAAGAGCTGAGTGTGTAGTGGGGCACGGCAGGACGTCCAGTCCTTGTGTAGTCTTGTGTGTCCTGCGACGCCGCGCCAGGCGTCGCGACAATAGAATCCACCACCGAAAGTGCATCCAAGTCTCGCTGCGTGCTTTTACCACATTTTTCGTCCAGACCCGCTTTCCAGTCGATGTTGTCGAAACGGTGAGACTCTTTGTATAATGTGACAGCCTTGTGCTGTGTGTGTGTTGTAGCCTCCATATCTATCTCTATCTGCTAATACTGTATAGCTTTAGTCAACGTTCAACAAGGCGCTAGTGCATTGATACTCATCACTCTTATATATACTCGCATGCCAATTTTTTGATCCGCCAGCCCCCACGCCCTCTGTGACCTGCCTCGCTTTGTCATGCATTTTTTAGAGATAGTGGCTTTTCGACACTCCGTACAGCTGCCTCGCTCCCTTACTCAACCTTACGTGGCAAAAACTCCTCGTAAGCACGAAAACTCAACCTGCGACGGATGAACGACGCTCTTTTCCAACGAATCAAAACCATATTCCAAATTGGTTTCACCCGTGCTCATGGCAATATGCAGCACACCCCGTCATAACTTTTCCAGCCACATTGCATTATCACTATGATTCGCCATGAATCACGCTTCTAAATCGAGTATCCAAGACGCGCGGCTCACATGCACGCACGAAGAGTCGCGACTTCCACAAGGTTTCAAGTGCGGCTGACAGGGCTGTGACCCCACTTTGCTGCCAGCATACTAAGATACTGCAAAAGCAGCTATGAAAGAAGTCATTGATGATGAGATAAGATTACGATAGCGTTCCCTCGGCCATGCCTGGCCCTAGGGATTGTATTGCTGACTTCAGATAAAAAGATGAGATAAAAAATGTCTTCAGAAAACGAGATTAGTGTGATAGCCCGTATCTAAGATATCTGCTTCTCTAACCCCAACCAATAAGTGGTTTCGTGGTCTAGTCGGTTATGGCATCTGCTTAACACGCAGAACGTCCCCAGTTCGATCCTGGGCGAAATCAATTATTATTTTTTTGGCTTGGGGACTGCTAGCGGCACATCCGCGAAAAATAGACTTCCGGGCCCAACAGGCGCGGAAGTGTGTAAGCCAAACACCCGAGAGGGCTTAAATTCCGAATGTTCTGGATATCTAATAATTATACGAGGCACGTTATGATTGGGCCACGTCCATAAGAAGCCGCTCGAAAGACGAGTTGTAGCCGTGCGGCAGGGGGGCTTGTGGCGCAGTTTCGACTTCGCGCAGCGCCGCGATCAGCGCTTTGGGCTGGGCGGCGGCCGATTGAAGGTGGCCACGTGATTCGAATTTCAGCGCGATCTGCAGCTGGTGGTTGTCCATCAATGATGTGTTGGCGACTACCAGCAGACGCTTGCCCAGCCGCAGTGCGTCAACAATTGAGCCGGTGCCTGCGTGCGAGATGACTAGATCAGCTTCGTCGCGCAGCAGCTGGTGTATAGCACCGGTGAACTCGAACCCACAAATCTCGAGGGCCTGGAAGTGCGCACGCACCTGGACCTCGACTCCTGCTGCTAAGGTGGGTGTTTTTCCATTTGTGGACGCTTCCAGACGAGCACCCACGCAGTCCAGAAGCTGCTTGAACTCTGATGTAAAACCACGCCCGTATTGCACGATTAGTTTTGTGTATTGCATCCTAAGTAGTGTATCTAGCACCTGTTTATCCAGAAGCGCAGCTATGAGCTCGGGGAATGGCACGGTTGCGCCACATGTCACGACAACTGTTGACCCCATTGTTGTATAGCTTACAAGGAAGCAGTCTCTTTCACTAAGATTACACCTGAAAGAATAGTCAAGAGTTCCTTAGGGTTAGAGCCTAATGATGTTTCATGTCGTCCTTTGTGACATCAACACTCTCGCTTCAAGGCTCCCTCTTTTTCAGAAATATCAGAGCTTGACTGGGAAAAGACCGGTGGCAAAAGATATTATACAGAAATACACACAAGTATTGACCGCTGAAAAACCAATGAGCGCAGCAGCAGTGAGCGAAGTGTCTCTTAACACTCATGAAAGTGGTATCAAGCCTTTTTTCGACCAAAAAATACAGGACACAGAGCTCAAGATAAGAGCCAAAACTCAAAACTTGAGAAGATTGGAAGCACAAAGAAATGCACTAAATGACAAAGTGCGGTTCATCAAAGATGAACTAAGGCTACTCCAAGAGCCAGGCTCCTACGTGGGCGAGGTGGTGAAGGTGGTATCAGATAAGAAGGTCTTGGTCAAGATCCAGCCGGAGGGGAAATATATCGTGGACATCGCAAAAGACATTAATGTAAAGGACCTCAAGGCGTCACAGCGCGTATGCCTGAAGAGTGACTCTTATGCGCTTCACAAAATTTTGGAGAACAAGGTTGACCCCCTGGTCTCTCTCATGATGGTGGAGAAGGTGCCAGATTCTACGTACGATATGGTGGGTGGCCTGACCAAGCAGATTAAGGAAATAAAGGAAGTCATTGAGCTACCCGTAAAACATCCAGAACTTTTTGAAAGTCTTGGGATTGCACAGCCAAAAGGTGTAATTTTATATGGGCCGCCCGGTACTGGTAAAACGCTTTTGGCAAGGGCTGTAGCGCACCACACAGACTGTAAGTTTATCCGTGTGAGTGGTGCGGAGCTGGTGCAAAAGTATATTGGTGAGGGGTCACGTATGGTGAGAGAGCTATTTATCATGGCTCGTGAGCACGCACCTTCCATCATATTCATGGATGAAATCGACTCTATCGGCTCTAGCCGTGTGGAAGGTGGTTCTGGAGGTGGCGACTCTGAAGTTCAGCGTACCATGTTGGAATTGCTGAATCAGCTGGACGGTTTTGAGACCTCTAAAGATATCAAGATCATTATGGCTACCAATAGACTTGATATTCTAGATCCTGCACTTCTCAGACCAGGAAGAATCGACCGTAAAATCGAATTCCCACCTCCAACAGTTGCGGCTAGGGCTGAAATATTGCGGATTCACTCCAGAAAGATGAATTTGACCCGTGGTATCAATTTACGCAAGATTGCAGAGAAGATGAACGGCTGTTCGGGAGCTGATGTTAAGGGTGTGTGCACAGAAGCAGGTATGTTCGCACTCCGGGAGAGGCGAATTCATGTGACTCAAGAAGACTTTGAGCTCGCCGTCGGTAAGGTTATGAACAAGAATGATGAGACAGCCATCTCAGTAGCAAAGCTGTTCAAGTGATTACACTGCCATATTCCAAATGATACTAGGCGCCGCTCGCATCGCGCTTTAGTGAATTCTGGCTCGAAATGTCGGCAGAGAGGAGTTAAGATCAAACTTGTAGCAGGAGGCGCCATGAGGGCATTTAGATGCTCTGGTTGATGCCAGCAAGGCCGTATAATTATTGAGAGCCGATTCCGCAGTATTTGGAACTCTATAAGGTCCAGTAACCGCCTATATACTCAGCGCGGCTGCCAATTGCATGATATGTATCCGTTATAAGTACCATCTTCCAGCACGAAACCAAGCAAATTTTTTCCCTTCTATTAGCACATTGATGTATGAAGAAAATTTTTAAATCAAACACTCTTCTCATCGGAATCAACCTTGTCGAACAAAAGGTCACACAGATTTCACTAGCAAAAGAAGTGATATTCTGTTGGAATCAGAAGTGGGAAGGAATTCTAACGGAAGATCAAAGTTAGAGATCTTTACGGGTTTTTCATTGATAGAGAAAGTTCGGTAGGAGAAGTTCCAAAATGAGCGAGCAACAAACGGGCGAAAACCCCTCTGGCACCGAGTCTCAGCAACCGGTGCAACCCAACCAGCCGTATCAACAACAGCAGAGATACCCAAGAAACAACGGCCAGAAAAGCAGCGGCCAAAAAGGCTCCAGATCGAATTCTAAGTCTTACAACGGATATCAAGGCAATAACGGTGGAAACGGCGGTGGCAACCACAGATATAACAAGAATGGCTTTCACCATAAGAACAACAGAAGCTCTGGCGCTGTCCCAGGCATGCAGTGGGCATACGGGTCCTATGGCATGGCTGGCCAGCCTCAGTTCTACCCCTCTTACGGATACAGTTACGTTCCAGCCTTGGCAGCTCAAGGCTATAGCCCAGCAGGCGGTCCATCCAGTTCAGCGTCTCCGGTCGAGCCTGCTGCTACCTTAGCCCCAGTTACCCCTGTATCCAAAAAAATTGAAATTACAAACAGATCTGGGGAGCATGTCGATCTCAATGCAATTCACAGCCAGCACATTTCGTCGTCCGCTGGGCAACCAGCTCGTTCGCCTGTCAGAGAGTCTAGTGCACCTGTCGTACCTACTCCTGAGCCCGAGGCTGCTGTAGAGCCCAGCAAACCAGTCACGCCGGAACCAAGTAAAACTGAGCCTTCGGCTGATGATTTATTGAAGATGAGCTTTTTGGAACAGGTAAGAATGAGAAAGGCTATGCGCGCACAAAAGAAGGCGGGCGACTCTCCATTGGCCCAAGCACCAGAGGCTACTACTTCGGCTCCAGAAGCCAATACTAAGTTAGCCCCCGAGGCTGTTCCTGAAGCGCCAGAGACGCCATCAGGAAATTCCTCAGGTGATGTGACAAACACCACCAAGGAAACCTCGTCGAAGGATGTCCAGGAAACTCAAACTGTCAGTAAGAAGAGCCTTCCAGAGGCTGCTCCAAAAAGTGACACAGCCGCTACTGAGAAGTCTTCAGAGGCTGTTGTAGAGGCTACCCCGGAAGTCGCTCCAGAGACTGTTCCAGAAACTGTTCCAGAAACTGCTCCAGAAACTGCTCCAGAGACTGCTCCAGAGACTGCTCCAGAGACTGCTCCAGAGACTGCTCCAGAGGCTGCTCCAGAGGCTGTTCCAGAGGCTGTTCCAGAGGCTGCTCCAGAGGCTGCTCCAGAGGCTGCTCCAGAGGCTGCTCCAGAGGCTGCTCCAGAGGCTGTTCCAGAGGCTGTTCCAGAGACTGTTCCAGAGACTGCTCCAGAGGCTGTTCCAGAGACTGCTCCAGAGGCTGTTCCAGAGACTGCTCCAGAGACTGCTCCAGAGGCTGTTCCAGAGACTGCGACGCAAAATGAAGATGAAGTTAACGCTGCCACTGAAAAAAGCGAGGCTTCCGAACCTGCTGAGGAAGAATCGCAGGCCGCTCGTCCTTTGACATTTTCAGAGAAACTGAGGCTCAAAAATAAAACATCTGCCAAAAGCGAAGCCGATGCTACTGCTAGTGTTGCTCAATCTAGTGACGCAGCTTCTACCATAGAGCCTACTGGAGAGGCTGGATCGCAAGAGGCATCCGAAAAGGCGCCTGAGGTCTCTGAAGAAGTCGAAGCCCCCAAGGCCATTTCTACAGAAGAGGAGCAAAAGGCTGATAGCGCAGCTGAACCAGATTCACAAGTCGATGCTGAAACTAAGGAACCCGCTGGTGAGGAATCAAAAACTGAGGGAGAGCAAGAAGACACTGACGTTGATGATGGCAGAATTACCATGACGGAGTTCTTGGCCAGATTGGAACAGGTTCCACCTGTTGACGATATTTACTCGTTCAAGTACCCTGAAGGTATTGAGTCCCCTGACGCGAGATATAAGAGAGAAAAGGCCAAATACACTTATGGGCCTACTTTCCTGTTGCAGTTCAAGGACAAGGTTAACGTTCGTCCTGACGCTGAATGGAAAGAGAAGGTTGCATCTAAAATTGTGATTCCACCTGGCAGTGTAAGACCTGGTGGAAGAAGCAGAGGTGACTCTAAGTTTGGGCCAGGTGCAGGGTTCAAGAAGAGCGGCTCTTTGAGAGGAATGGAAGGTAGATCCAATTCTCGCTCCTCATCTAAGAGAAAATCGAAGAAAATGGGCGACGACAGAAAATCTAATAGAGCATACACTTCAAGAAAAGATCGTGAGAGAATGGCTGAAGAGGATGACAAAGCTAAGGAGGACGTTGCTCCTCTGGTCCCTAGCGCTAACAGATGGGTTCCAAAGTCTAAACAGAAGAAGACTGAAAAGAAATTTGCACCAGATGGTGTTACCGAGCTGCTCGAAAAGGAGGAGGCTGAAAGAAAGATGAAGTCTTTGCTGAACAAGTTGACTCTTGAAAAATTTGACCCAATCGCTGAGGAGATCATCTCGATTGCTGACCAATCTAAATGGGAAACTGAATGTGAGACTTTGAAGGTTGTTATCGAAGAAATTTTCATGAAGGCTTGTGATGAACCTCATTGGTCCTCAATGTATGCCCAACTGTGTGGTAAGGTCGTGAAGGACATGGACCCAGAGATCAAAGAGGAAGGAAACGAAGGAAAGGCCGGTCCAAAATTGGTTCTGCATTACTTGGTTGACAGATGTCATGCTGAGTTTCAAAAGGGTTGGACTGACAAGCTTCCTACTAAGGAAGACGGCAGTCCTCTTGAACCTGAAATGATGTCTGATGAGTATTACCAAATGGCCGCGGCGAAGAGAAGAGGTCTGGGTTTGGTGAGACTCATTGGTTTCCTTTACCGTTCTCATCTCCTGACTGCTAAGATGATGTTCGAGTGTTTCCGCAGATTGATGAAGGACTTGGCAGACAGCCCTACCGAAGAGACTTTGGAGTCTGTTATTGAGCTCTTGAGTACAGTGGGTGAACAATTCGAGAAAGACCGTTTAGTGCAGCCAAGTGGGTCATTGGAAGGTTCAACTGTTCTTGACCAGCTGTTCTACATGTTAGATAAGATCACCGAAAGTAACGACATATCGAGCAGACTCAAGTTCAAGCTGGTCGACATGAAGGAGTTGAGAGAAGTTAAGCACTGGAACAGCTCCAAGGGAGATGAGGGTCCAAAGACGATCCAACAAATTCATGAAGAGGAAGCAGCTAAGAAGGCTATGGAGGAAAGAGAACGTAAAATGAAGGGAAGTTCAAGATCTGGCTCTAGAAGAAATAACTCCAACTCTATGATGGGCAATAGAAGCAACTCGAGGAGGGAACCTGTCTCTGTCTCTAAAGACAGCTTCATTTCCACACGCTCCTCTTCTTTGAGACATGTTCAGAGTGCCGCTCCAGCCAAAGAGGAGGCGCCAGCCCAAAAAACCGCTGTGAACATGTTTGATGCATTGATGGGTGCCGAATCTGATGATGATGAATAGAAAGTTTGAAGCGATTCGATAAACGCCGAAACGACAATACGAATTTCCTTTAATATGTGTCATGATTACCGATCCCACTTTTTTCTTTTAATGGACAACAACATTCTGTACATTTAGCGCAAACTCAATTGAAAAACCCAATTAAAGTTTTGTTTTTTGGAAACCTGTGGCATTGCAACGCAACCGCTTGTACCTATAATCATTCTGTAAACTACTATATACTCTACCGAACTAATTGGCTTCTTTTTAGCTAGTTCTGAGTGTCTTGACTCCGAATCATCTTTTGCCTGAGGAGGCCCTCTTTAATCTTGCGCTCTCTACGCTCCTCTTTCGTCTCGAGCTTCTTTAAACCCTTCGAAGCCTCGCGAGGAGCCTTTAGTATATGAGCCTCTATTTTGTTGTATAGCTCTTGCATCTTATTTGCGTTTTCGGTGAACTTGCTCAGCGTGATATAATCCATCAGCTCAATGTATTTCGGATCAACGAAAAAGACAAGTTTGCCTGTCAATTCGTCCAAGTATCCAATCGGTACATCCAGCTTAATGTTGATCCTCAGCGCTACGATATTGTTGCTCCCTATGCCGCTCTCACGGAATCCACAAGACATGGCGGTGTTAAACAATGTAGAAGCGCTACTGAAATCGCGGCACTTGACGTGTAGAATGAAGGGCTCGTATTTGTATAAGATGTATCTCGTAGAGGCGCCCATACGCTTCAGATTGTACTCAGACTGAAATATCACAGGCTCCTCCAGCTTTTCAATCCAAGACTTCACCTGCTCACGATCATGGGTGACAAAAAGCCACTTGCCGCCCTCGCCCTTGCCTCCAGTTTTGATTTCTTTATCATGGACCTTATTGCCCTCGACAAAAACACTGAGACGGCCTGAACAAGAAGATGTTGTCACCATGTCCATGTGTGCGTTGATGAGATTCATTATGGGAAAACAGAGCTCATCAATGGTGCCTTTGGGTGACAAGTCTAGTGAGCTACTTTTAATCTCAGCCAATATGTGCTCTTTCTTCTGCTGGAATGCATCTTGTACCATGTTGGCGGGAACAAATTCAATGCTAGGTCCGCATAGAGTTGTAGCTGAGATGAGCTCACTTTGTATTTTTATCACCGCACTCAGTCACTACTAAAACATAAAGACCCAAAGAGATAACAGAAGCAATGTTCCACAACCAAAAGGGCTCAAAAGAAGGCGTACTACATGTCCATTGAATGTTTGGATTCGCATGTCCTCACCGCTGCCTACTTTCCTCCTCAAGGACTAACATTTTATTCACGTGACTTGGTGATCTTTAACCTTAAAGATAACTAGCACTACTTCAGCTGGCTCAGCATAGCTCTGTTATGTCACGAAGAAAAGCAAAACGAAGGAAAGCAGCATGAACTCTGAAGATAACAGCGATAAGGCCACGATTCTTCTCATGGGCCTCAGAAGGTATGTTTTTGAGTATGCGGTGGTGAGTGACGCGTCTTCCAACTAACAAGTTAAATTCTTAGAGGCGGCAAGTCTTCTATCTGTAAGGTGGTTTTCCATAACATGCAGCCTCTCGATACACTGTATTTGGAATCAACATCCAACCCAACTATGGAGCATTTTTCAACGCTTATAGACCTGGCCGTAATGGAGCTACCAGGCCAGCTTAACTACTTCGAGCCAAACTATGATTCAGAGCGTTTATTCAAGAGCGTTGGCGCATTGGTTTACGTTATAGATTCTCAGGATGAATATATGAATGCCCTCACGAATTTTGCAATCATTGTGGAGTACGCTTATAAGGTCAATCCTGATATCAATATTGAGGTGCTAATCCACAAAGTGGATGGACTCAGCGAGGATTTTAAGGTTGATACGCAGAGAGACATTATGCAACGGACAGGGGAAGAACTTCTTGAGTTGGGCCTCGATGGCGTGCAGGTATCGTTTTACCTAACTTCGATTTTTGATCATTCTATATACGAGGCCTTTTCTCGCATAGTTCAAAAACTGGTTCCCGAATTACCGTTCTTAGAGAACATGCTGGACAACCTGGTGCAGCATTCCAAAATTGAGAAGTGTTTCCTTTTCGATATCAACTCCAAAATATATGTTTCCACGGATTCGTCGCCGGTCGACATTGTGACGTATGAAACTTGCGCCGAATTTGTCGACGTTACAATCGACTTGCACGATCTTTACAAAATACAGGGCACGGAGGGTGCTGTGACCGATAGCACCAGCAAGAAACCACCGCTTGAAGTGAAGGGTGTATCAGCCCTGAATAACGGAGTGGTTATATACTTAAGGCAGATGATTCGCGGGCTTGCTCTCGTCGCCCTCATCAGGCCGGATGACACTGACGTTGAAAGCTGTCTTACGGTAGTCGACTACAATGTCGATATCTTTAAGAAGGGCCTTGAGCAAGTCTGGGCTCATGCTAGAATTACATCCCCAGAAGGAAAGTAAGAGCACCTTGCCGCCAAACTCATCCGTCACATAGCGCTTTAAGGTTTAGATTAATACCTTCTTCTCCTTTTCTACTTTAAAATTCTCGCCCTTCGCATTCCCACTATGTGCGAGGGCTAGCATTCCTCCCTCGTATTCCAAAGTCTTGGCGCTGTCGGCAACATGCACGCTGGAGGAAACTTTGAAGCCCACTCGTAGAGAGAATCTCGAACTTTTGATCGAGTTTTCATTGAATATTGTACTTCGGCAGGTCATGCCTATTCTTTGGAGTTGCTCGCGTCCTCGAGCGGTAGGTTAGAGGTTAATTCAAAATCTTTCTGGATTGATGTTTATGGGTTAAATTAGATTTTTCTTCAACAACAACAAGCTGAAGCATAAAAGCCCCACAATGAAAGGTGGACTCTATGTCAAGGGCGCCAGGGAATGGTTTTGGAAGCATGCTGAGCAGCAAGGAATCAGACGCTCGTGGTGAAAAACGGCCTAATGACTCCTGCGAAGACCATCTGAGCCAAAAAAAGAGAGTAACAAGAAGGAGACACAGAAACTCGAGACTTGGATGCGACGAATGTAAAAAGAGAAGGATTAAGTGCGACGAGACCCTCCCTGAGTGTCGCAATTGCCAAAACCGCCAAAAAAGGGGGGCAGGCGAAAGGTGCTCGTACCTGTCAATGAGCGAAGAAGAGATCGCAAGCTTCAAAACCAAGAGACAACAGAACCAACTGGCAGAGGGAACGAGAGCCAGTAAGGCCCTAGAAGAGCATCCAGAAAAAGTTGCATACGAAATTAAGATGATTGCGCATGAAAGCGTTGAGCTTCCTGTTTCTGTTTGGAACAGCGTGTCAGGGATGGAAAGTGTTCGCGTCCCAAAAGTACTTTACTTACAACTTCTGCTAAACGCTAACCAGGACTGGAATATGTCCTCAAGAGTGTTTGTAGTTCTTGCTCTCTATGCCATCATAAACTCAATGAGCCACAAGATTACGTTGGCAGGCCAAAGGCAAGGCGATCCTACGCAAGAACTACTCTCAAGTGAGCGGGAAATCTTGGAAAACATTGCAGTTAAATACAAAAAGGAATTTTTGTCCTATGCACGGGAAATAATTTCTCTCTTTTTGACGTCCAAGTCCGCAGTTGGAAGCGAATTATTAGGAACGCGATTACTGATCACCAATACGGTTTTGCAATACATTCAGTTGTACTCCAATGCACAGTATGACAGTAATCATTACGCTGCAATGGTTGACATGTGTTTGGAAATTTACAAGAACAATGACCCCGATAAAGTAGCACGCACTGTACAGTTTTATTGGAGCGCTATGCCGAGGAACCTTTTTCACTTGTATTTTCCTGCATATTCCACAGACTTGTTGTTTGAATTGAAGGCGGTTTTACAAGAATTTGAGGCATGCATATTAAGCGCTGATGATGACAGGGTACAACTTCACTACAATCAACTCATAGATTTTTTACAGTACGTGATAGGCTTGTTGCCCATTTCAACCAGTGTTTTGCCTCTTCCAATCAATAAGTTGTACGAAGTTTATCGTACGTGGTTTTTAGGAGTCCCTTCGGAGGCCTTTTGCATTTCGCGTGCCATGCCCGCGGTTCACCGGGTGTTTTACACTTTTTATCATTCAGTCGCCTCATATCTCAACCATTTATTCCCATCAGGATGCTACTTGATGTCGCGCCCTTTCCACGGTCCTACAAGCCTTTATCCGTTTTCTTTGAACGTTGTGTTTGAAGATCTTGACCACGTACTTGGGCCGTTTGCTGAGTTTTCCGTGCGTCTTTTGTCTTTTATGGAAAGACGGGAGCATATTCTACAAACTTTCTTTGAGGTTAAAGATCCGTTGCCTCCTGAGCTTGACAAGTTTAGGTTTCAAAAGCGCGAGGTTCGAAACCTCAAAGAAAAATTCATCTCTTCTTTGAGAGAAGAGCTTATAACATGGGATAACTACCCTGATCTGGTACCAGATGCTGAAACTAGTGAGGGCGATGAAGTGAAGCATTTTGCATTGACAGAGCGCGAGATTGCCAAGAGTCCAATTAAGAGGTGGCGACAAGCCAAAGACAATTACAAAATGCCTGCGATTTTCCCTTCGGAGAACAATGAGATATTGATGGACCAAATTCTCGAGCAAATGAAAAGCGCGGATCCCTTCCTTGCAATGCAACGGAAAACACCGGTGGACTGTTCCGGGATTGAATACTTCAGTGATAGAGGGTACCAGATGGGTGACCGAGGGCTTTTTCAACAAGATTGCGACGTTAGCCTGTTCTTTGAACAGTGCCCTCCGGCGTTCCTTTCAACTTTGCCTACAGTGGAGGAAGTCTTAAATTACAAGGTTGATAGAATCTGCGTGCTTTCAAATTCAGATAATCAGTTGCTGTATAATTATTAATAAAGCAAGTAATCAAAAATTGGATAGATAATACCTAGAGCATGCTGCACCCTATTGTAGTAGCGCCATTAAAAATATTAAATTTCAAAAAAATATAAGCACTCACGGTGGGGGTCGAACCCACAATCTTCTGATTAGAAGTCAGACGCGTTGCCATTACGCCACGCAAGCTTGTTGAATATCAGAGACAACATTACACATCATACTTCTATGAAAAATCACGCGATGTATCAATCAGAAATGGAGAGCTGTTAGCGAGCGGGAAAGAACGCTAAACCGGTACGAGCGCTATTACGTCTTCAATTTTGTTTTTGTATTTGTTACATTCAGACTAGGCAGCACTGGAATTTCCATGCTTTATGTGAAGTTTATATCAAACACCTCAATGATTAACCATGTGTCAAAAACAAAAATCAAGCACTGTACGTGTAAAGTCAATAAAATAAGGAGTTCCTCAACAATAATGAATCCCATCAATTGGTAAGTAGGATATCAAAATACCGATTGACTCTTGCCTGTATGTATTGTGCTGAAATTGCCTGCGCCTACTATGCTTAGAGTTGAGCGAGGATAAATGCAGCATTTAACCGGGCCCGCAAAACAAGAGCTGGCACCTGTAAATGTTAATATAGTATTTCGAATTACTACCATACTTCAAGAAGGCTTTCCGCCCGAGAACAGCGTTTGACGATACAGCTAGTGGCGCACAAGAAAAATGCATGACATCCTGCTAGAAAACCGAGTTTTGAGAGCGAGTCTGAATTGTTGCTTTTAAATGAATTCTGATCTTGCGCAGAATGAATCTTCCGCTATTTGTACTTCTTGTTGGGTTATATATGACTGGATTAAGGAGGTCTCTGCCGGCTCATGCATATGTTCCAAAGGTTGGTTCGTCTTCTTGACTGCATCTTCCTCTAAACCATTGTTCAAAATCCGTAATTATGAAACTTCTTTCCTTCAACATTCATCAAGGGAGTTTGGCCGAGTGGTTAAGGCGTCAGATTTAGGTTCTTGCGAAAGTTCAAACATTCTGATATCTGCGGATGCGCGGGTTCGAATCCCGTAGCTCTCATAATTTTATTTTTTTAGCTTGTGAGTATGCTCAAATTATTATATGCATTAATAACCTTGTAGTTCTACTAGTTTGCCCCCTTAGGCCACAGAGACCAGCGTCTCGAAACAGCTCAATATTTAACGGTAAATCTCATAGGGAACTCGCTTTGATATATGTGCTGTATTCGATCCATGAAACAGCTAGTGCATCCGCGCTGGTTTTGTCCATCAAGTGCAACACTCACATGAACTTGGGTGTCTTAAAGGACACAGGAACCTAATGGTTTCTTGGGATGACAATAAATATCAACGCCGGAGGCTCGCAATTGGTGGAGCATGCTTACGTTGTCCGCTAATTGCTGGCTGGTGGTTGTCGTTGCCTTTCGCCCACTGTTTTTGGCGCACCGCGTTTGAGCAAGCGCCAGTCGTTTCAATCTCAGTCGGCTCGCCACATCAGGGCTACCCAGTCTCATGGCGTACTCCAGGTACGTAAGGACTCAGCTAGTTACCGACCGATAGCAGCTCGCTTCGTGTTTCAGCTTCTAATTTAGCCGCCGAGGTGAAAATCCCCCTAAGACCCAAACGCGTACAAGAAAGCTGCGGAAAACGAAGCACAAATGTATTACTGGGGGCCATGGTTTTCGCTTGATGGCGCCCGCGGCCCGCCTAGCACCGCTTCACTACGCATCCACTCGGAAACTGCTGGGCCTTGAGCTCAACGTCGACAACATCGCCATATACGGGTGAATTACGAAGTACTAGATCTCCCAGATCTGGGGGCCTAAAACAGCACGATGCGCCAATCACGAAACTGACACCTGTTGGACTCATTAGCGCGGCTTGCTTCTCTGCCTAATACGAATTTCTCTCTCCGAATCCCTGCCGTAGCGCGGCAGCGAAGGAGAAACTTTATGAGAAATACAGAACGACGGCTAACTACTCGGGTGGAATTGCACCAAACCCATTACTGTGCTTGGTTGTATCTCCCTCTCCTCGCTCGCTTGTCAGGTAAAATCTTTGATCAGCCATAAAGAGCTTGCCACGCTTCAAAAGGGCATGCCGTACGGATTACTTTTCCAGGGTTCGTATACGACCTAGGGCCAATAACCACGGACAACCCCAAATTCACGTTCCCTCTTTCAGAAGCACGGCGCCTCGAACAAGGGCGCCTCGAACAAGGGCACCCTACAACCGGTTCCTTCCATTATGAAGCCAGAGTATTGTAGTCCGCGTTCCACACAGCAAAGGTCACGTGAGACATAAAACCTTCCAGCATTGAACAAAGCCTCCACACGTGAGTATTCCAACTGTAAGCCTAAGCTTAGAGGGCGCCTCGAACCAGCACCGTACCCTGTAACCTCGCAAGTCATCCTGTCTCCTGTCTCTCAACCACATGCCCAAGAGCACATGATGTTTCTGAAGGCTAATCACAGGCTTTCGAATGCCTGTGATCATGTACGGGGATGCCACAGTCGCGACACCACAGTGGGCGCCACAAGAGCTAAATGACCTGGATGTGCATTACATAATACACACAGACGCCCCGCATATATTCCCGGTTGTTCTTCCGGACTGTTTTTCCGTGAGCTGGTTAGCGCAGGTGACATTTGAAGGGACGAAGCGTAATACGGCCTGTGACAGAAGTGGGAATCGGAGCGGCGAGGGCACTGAATCCACAGTTTTGCACATGTTGCTAGTGCGCTTAGCACAGCAGGTTCCGGCAGCGTGCGTCTGCGGCTCTATAAAAAGTGGGCTCGAAACGAGGAAGAACTCGCTCGGTTGGTATCTCTGCTCGTTCAATCCGTAAGGACACTTTCCAGCAGCCGAGTTTCGACCCTTTGGAACCCGAGAAGCAACTGTCATCCGCAAAACACACAATGCCATCCCACTTCGACACCCTACAACTGCACGCGGGTCAGGAAGACGCGACTGAAAACGCTCACAACCCAAGAGCTCCTCCCATCTACGCCACTACTTCGTACGTGTTCAACGACTCGAAGCACGGTGCGCAACTGTTCGGGCTCGAGAAGCCCGGGTACATGTACTCGCGTATTGTGAACCCCACCGTGGACGTGTTCGAGAAGAGAATCGCGGCCCTCGAGGGTGGCGTTGCGGCTTTGGCCGTGGCTTCCGGCCAGGCAGCACAGGCCCTGGCTATTAGCGGTCTAGCCCACGCCGGCGACAACATTGTCTCCACCTCTTTCTTGTACGGTGGTACTTACAACCAGTTCAAGGTGGCCTTCAAAAGACTCGGAATCGAGACCAGATTTATCGAGGGTGACAAGCCTGAGGACTTCGAGAAGGCGTTCGACGACAAAACCAAGGCCCTCTACCTGGAAACCATCGGTAACCCTAAGTACAACGTTCCTGACTTCGAGAAGATTGTCGCTGTGGCCCACAAGCACGGTGTCCCTGTTGTCGTTGACAACACCTTCGGCGCTGGTGGTTACTTCGCTCAACCTATCAAGTACGGTGCCGATATCGTCACACACTCTGCCACCAAGTGGATCGGTGGCCATGGTACCACGATTGGTGGTGTCATTGTGGACTCTGGTAAGTTCCCATGGAAAGAGTACCCAGAGAAATTCCCACAATTTTCCAAACCTTCTGAGGGCTACCACGGCTTGGTTATCAATGACGCCTTGGGTCCTTTGGCGTACATCGGCCACGTGAGAATTGAGCTACTGAGAGACTTGGGTCCAGCTTTGAACCCCTTTGCGGCCTTCCAGCTTCTCCAAGGTGTTGAGACACTATCCCTGAGATGTGAGAGACACGCCACAAACGCCCTAAAGCTGGCACAATACTTAGAGAAGTCTCCATACGTGTCCTGGGTCTCATACCCAGGTCTTCCATCTCATTCTCACCATGAGAATGCTAAGAAGTATCTACAAAACGGTTTCGGCGGTGTTCTATCCTTTGGCGTCAAGGACTTGCCAAATGCCGACGAGATCGCGGATCCTTTCCAGGCCTCCGGTGCTCAGGTTGTCGACTCCCTCAAAATCGCCTCTAACCTGGCCAACGTCGGTGACTCCAAGACTTTGGTTATCGCCCCATACTTCACTACCCACCAACAATTGACCGACGAAGAGAAGCTGGCTTCTGGTGTTACTAAGGACTTGATTCGTGTCTCTGTTGGTACTGAATTCATCGACGACATTATCGGTGACTTCGAGCAAGCCTTTGAGAAGGTCTTCAATGGCCAAAAGCCATGATGGAGTTTTGATCTCTAACCCGCTGTACGTAATTGTAATATCCCTTTAGGTAACGAAGCCGACATTCAATGATTTACCCTAACAATCCTAACCTGGCTCATCCGTAACAAAATATTCTTGTTTCATATGAAAATAACAGAGAAGAGATTGCTATGATGTCCTCAAGATAGACAGACGCATAGCCGATATACCGAGGTGAGCCTTGCTCTTCAAATTGAAGGCCTGAATTCTCAGAATAAGGTAGAATATCATCCAAGAAACTACGAATTGAATTCTTTTTCCTATGATATTGCACCAATAATGTGTTACACACATGAAAGACCTCCTTCAAGTTGAATTCCTCATAATTGAATAAATATCTAAGCGTACAATAATAAATAAGATAAGAGCCACGGCTGTGGAAGAGCCCCCACCACAACATGCATTCTGATCGTTTCCGATCAGGCGCTCTTTTTGTTTTGAGTTATCATGTTCAAAGCAGAACCAGCCTTGAACCATCCGATTTGCTCGGAGTTGAAGGTGTGGTTTAGAGGGGTTTCCCAAGTCTCGCCGGATTTGGTCTTTAATCTCATGGTAACTGGCTTACCTGGAGCTAGATCAGTGACACCCACAAGGTCGACAAGGTCGTCTGGGTTGATTCTGTCGTAGTCTTCTGGCTTACCAAAGGTCAATGGCAACAGACCTTGCTTCTTCAGGTTGGTCTCGTGGATACGAGCGAAGGACTTTGTAATGATGGCGTAGGCACCGAGATATCTTGGTTCCAAAGCGGCGTGCTCACGGGAAGAACCCTCACCGAAGTTCTCTCCACCAACGACAACCCACTTTTGACCGCGCTTCTTGTATTCCCTGGCGGTGTCTGGGACACCAGCATACTCGCCGGTGAAAAAGTTCTTGACGCAGTTGGCCTTTTTGTTCTCAGCGTTGATGGCACCGATCATGTAGTTATTGGAGATGTTTTCCAAATGACCACGGTACTTCAACCATGGGCCAGCCATAGAGATATGGTCAGTGGTAGTTTTACCCAAGGACTTGATTAAAATTGGTAAGTCAACTGGGTCCTTACCATCCCACGCATCGAAAGGCTTCAATAGTTGCAGACGGTCAGAGGTTGGAGAGACCTTGACCTCGACATTGGAACGCTCAGCTGGTGGAGCCTGGTACGTGTTAACACCTTGGTCGTAGCCTTTAACTGGCAAACCAACGCCGGTAGGAGGCTTCAACATGAACTCATTGCCATCCTTGTCCTTCAACTTGTCGGTCATTGGGTTAAATCTTAGGTCTCCAGCAATGGCCAGAGCAGTAGTGATCTCTGGAGATGCAACAAAGGAGTGAGTTTCTGGGTTACCGTCGTTTCTGGAGGTGAAGTTTCTGTTGAAAGAAGAAACAATGGTGTTTTTGTCACCCTTCTTTATGTCTTGACGATCCCATTGACCAATACATGGTCCACAAGCGTTAGCCAGGACAACACCGCCAAAGTCTTGGAAAGTCTTTAGCTGACCGTCACGGGCAATAGTAGATCTGACCTGTTCAGAACCTGGAGAGATAGTGAACAACGACTTGGATTTCAGGCCATGAGAGGCTGCGTCTTCAGCAATCGAGGCTGCACGAGACATGTCTTCGTAAGAAGAGTTTGTGCAAGATCCGATCAAACCCACCTTAACCTCTAGAGGCCACTTGTTTTGGACAGCGACTTCCTTCATCTTTGAGATTGGGGTAGCCAAATCAGGAGTGAATGGGCCATTGACGTAAGGCTCCAGCTCACTCAAGTTAATCTCGATAACTTCATCATACTCAGCACCCTTGTCGGCAGACAGTAGGTCGTTGTTGTACAGTTGAGCGAAGTCAGCGATCTCGCCACGGCGAGTCGCCTTTAGGTAGTCAACCATAGAGTGGTTGAATGGGAAAACGGAGGTAGTAGCACCAATCTCGGCACCCATGTTACAGATAGTACCCATACCAGTAGCAGAGAAGGTGTTGACACCGTCACCATAGTATTCAACAATCTTACCAGTACCACCCTTAACAGTTGTGATACCCGCAAGCTTCAGAATAATATCCTTTGGAGAAGTCCAGCCACTCATCTTACCTGTTAGCTTGACACCCAAAATCTTTGGTGCCTTCAGCTCCCATGGCAAGTCGGACATGACATCGACAGCGTCAGCACCACCAACACCGATAGCCAATTGGCCCAAGCCACCAGCGTTTGGAGTGTGAGAGTCAGTACCGATGATCAAGGCACCTGGGAAGGCATAATTCTCCAGCACAATTTGGTGGATAATACCGGAGCCTGGCTTCCAGAATCCCATGTTGTATTTGGCAGTGGAGGTGGCCAAGAAATCGAAGACCTCCTTGTTAAGGTCAATGGCTCTCTTCAAGTCCTTCTCGCCGCCGACCTGAGCCTGGATTAAATGATCGCAATGAACGGTAACTGGCTTGGCGACCTGAGGCAGGCCCGCAGACATGAATTGCAAGATTGCCATCTGCGCGGTAGCGTCCTGACATGCCACACGGTCTGGTCTAAGCTTCAAGTAACTGACACCTCTCTCGATGTCCTGACCATGAGGGTCGTCCAAGTGGCCGTACAAGATCTTTTCCGCATAGGTCAAAGGTCTGTTTAGCCTTTTTCTGACGATATCGACGTTCTCCAAGTTCTGCTTGTAGTTGATGAAAGAGTGGTCCTCCAACAAGTTTTGGTGAACTTTGGAGTCTCTGGTAAGTTTCGACACTGTGGCCAACCCACGAGCCACAGGCTTCTGCGCGATGGAACGAGCTGAAAGCATTTTATCGCAGCTCTTACTAGTCCTCGCAAGTAATCGGTTAATTGATGCTCAGCAAGAATTACCACACAGTATATGAGTACGATATCAAGTCCTATACTATCTAATCCACTAGCCAGTATCCTCTTATTATATATACCGCCATTTTTGATCCCCGAATTTTCACGCGTGACAACTTTGCAAAGTTATCATACCCTTCGTCACGGAGCCGACCTAGACCGACCCTGGGTCATCCGATTTCGGCCCCGATTTTGTCGGAGCCGCAATCGGATGTTTGGGTCATGATCAACGGGCACGTGTATTTCCGCTACTATCAAAAAGCGTACGCAAATTTCGTGATTCTCAAAACAGTGTGATTACATAAGTGTAAACAAAGGCCAAATATTATATCAGCTTCGGCCAGGAGCGCGAGGGTGCTAATTTCAGTAAGGAATTCCGTTGGTTAAGCGCTGGAATTCATCGTAACCTTTGGTAAATATGCTTTCGTAGGACTTTTTGATCAGTGACAGCATGTGCTGCGCGGCCTCGTAGTCTGATTTATGGGGCACAAAACGCGACTCCAAGTTCCGGATTGTTTTGTTGCCGTTGAAACAAGGAAGTCCGCTTCCCAACATTGGCGTCACGCACTCCAAGACCAAGTCCATATGGGGGCGAGCTGCAAGATAAGCCTTGATACATAGCTCCTCAAATTCACGGTAAGCTTGTGTATCTGGGGAACCGCCCATAACTTTCACCATTTCCTTCGTTAATTTGAAGGGGACAGCCTCGAACTTCACGCCGCCGGGCACGATGTCGAAGATGAAGCCGAAGTCAATATGCAAACAATGGCCTTGATCGTCGTACATTATGTTTCCGTTGTGCCTGTCTTTGAATTGCAGCAGCTCAGAAATGACTGAGTATCCCGCCAGCGACTTTACGAAATTGTTTCTCGCGTGCTGGAACTCGACTGTGTTTTCGTGCCCGAATTTAGTGGTAAAGTACTCGTAGAGCCCATTGACAGCCTCTCTTCCAAGCATATCTCTTGAAATCGAGTTTGGCAGCACATCGATGACACCGCAGCCCGGAGCCGTAGCTGTCACTCGGTAAGGGAAAACAAACACGTCGAGACCTACTGCAGACCATATAGTTCTGAAAAGAGATATTAGCTGAAGCGCAAGGACATCTTGTCTACAATCGTCTCCCACTTTGAAAATGGCCCCCTGCCACTTTTCAACTTTTTTGTCTTCCCCTGTGTCCGCATCTTGTTCAGTTTTTTCGATCTTGAACGTGGCCATGAATGGCGCCTTAGCGTGACTTTGCAGGGGCTTGCCGCTGGACCGGTCGATGTCAACAACAACGCCGTCCGGATTGGAAGGAAGATACACGCCATCAAGCACGGAGATCTTCTGCATCTCTTCGTCGATCTTGATTTTCTTCTCAGCTTTGGTTTTTTTGATGTAGGGCCTCAGTTTGCCTGAGATCCCTGTAACTTCATTAAAGAAACTGAATTCTCGCTCGTAGAAGTCTTTTTGCTCCGCACTAAAGGAGGCGAGCATCTTATCGTGAATTCTGTCCAAAGTAGGTTTCAAGTCATCTGGAATTTCACCGTCGTCATCCTTGTAACTGTTCGCGAGCATGTTCCAAATAATTTGATGTGAGAACAAGACGCTAATCTTGGCCGTGTCTATGATAAAACGCTCAACGTATCCTAGCGGATCGTATCTCAGACACTGAACGATTTGTGGAACATAAAAGAATGTCAAATTAACATCATGTGTTTCAATAGCGCGCACGTTATACTGTATAACAAAGGTGTTCTGCGCCCATTGTGGTAAAAACAAGTTGATGGACTTCAGAGGGCTGGCCGGAGCCCAGTACAAAACAAAGTGCATGTCTTTACCTCCAGCCAAAAAGAAGGAAAGAGTTTTCTGCGAGTGTACGCAAACCAAGGGGTTCTCTTTGACAAGTTGCGTCAAAATCTCGTCTGACTTTTTGAAGGGATAACGTTCTACAAGGTTTATCGCTAATTCAGGCTTCTTTTTAAAAGCATGAGAGACGAGGTCAATGGGGGGCTTTATTGTGTCTGTAGGCTTGGCAAGCGGGCGTAACCAGGTTTCAACAGAATAAATTTCACTCAGCAAAAAAAATTCCAAAAGAGATACATCTTTGGAACAGTGAGCCTTCAAATTTGTCTCTTGGCTTTTGAGCTTTCTGTATACTTCAACCAAGAGAGCCAAATCTGCCCTTATTTTGAGCTCGTTAGCACCGAATGGCCAGGATTTTGGCTTTTCAAACCATGTGAGAGCGCCATCAATCAGTAAGCGGCTTATTTCAGGGACATAAAGCGTATTGTGCTTGACATTCGTCGCGAAAACAAGCGTGCCGAAGTAGAGCAACTCGCTGCGCGCGATTCTCGCAAAGGGGTGAAGACTGGCTTTTTCAAGGTTTTTCAGACCATAGAGACATAATCTCGTGAAAATATGAAGCAAATGCAAGCTATCGAACATCGTTCCTTCGAAGTGTGAACTGAGGAATCTTATCAGTTGAAGATGGGGCTGGAGCGATTTGCTTGCTGCATGGGCGCGTCTGTTGATTTCCTTTTTGTTGTAAGGAGAATACTCCATGTATTGAAATTCTTCGGCTACCAAATTATGCTTCATTGAAAATAAACCGGTATTGTTGTCTATGGAATCTCTCCAACAATGACCAATCTCTGAAAGCAGCAAGTAGCCAACGTCGCTCCTTTCGTTAATCACAGAAAGCCAAACATTTGTTGCAATTTTAATAGTATCCGATGTAAATATCTGGAAGGGAATGCAAACAATATCGTACACCAAAGATGCGGTATTTCCTTTTCTTAAAATGAGAAGGGAAGCAGATAGATCAAGAAAGGCGCTAACATCTTTATAGTCCAAGGGTTTTTTGTTTTCTAGGTTGGCCAAAATTTTTTTTCTGGAAAAAACCCTTTCCGCTTCGATACCATCATATGTTGATAGAACGCTTTGATCCATAATAAATCTGGACCGCCAAGCATGTTGAGACAGAAAGCCGGATATGCTATCAGGACGGCGATATCCGCCCTGACTGATGTTGGCCAGCTCCCTATCAACGGGTAGAATCTTGGCTGCCATTTCCAAGGCAAACGAGACTCCAAACTCAATACTATTCAATCTTCTTGTGCTGCTCAAATCAGAAATGTAAGACTGCAAAAGAATTTTTGTATCTTGATTAGCTGTCTTGAGTATCAACGTAACCCAGCGGGTGGCATATTTTTGGAGCTTTTCTAGGGTCAGAGATCTCCAATTTAGCGAATCTGGTAACATCATTTTCCTATTAGAGTGCTTCAATGTGAATTCAAAAACTGCCTCATGCTTGTTCGCTTCACAAGCAATCACACTATCGAACAACATGGTAAGGGAGTCTAGCAGTGTATACAACGAATCACGATGACAGAGACTTGAGGGTATTCTCTCAATAAATCTATGGCAGCTTTGGTATGCCGCATCTTGAAGCGGAGCATCTCTGTGCGTCAGGAGTAACAATAGGTTGTCGAGTTGCTTTGCAACGTTTTCAGCAGAGAATATAACAGAGTCCCCTTTTATAACAAGCTTTGTATATCTCTGAACCATTGATACGGATATTGAGCTGACGAACTTGTCAAGCCCACTTTTGACGATTGAGCGATCTGAGCAATAAAGAAGCGTTTTTGAGCAATCCCCCGCCTCGCACCTCAAACCCTCCAACAGTAGAGTCGCGGCCAAGAACATTATCTTCGAAGTAGAAAGCGTCCTTGCCTGAACAGGACTCATAGACAGATGGTCTGAAAGTATGAGCTTTTGTTGTTTCAGGTTGTGATTGGACGAACCTCGCCGAAGAATGGTATTCATATCAAGAGATGTTTCACGGTTTCCCGAAGCAATATCAGAGGCAAGGGGAGGCGAGTTATAAGCAATCACAAGGAGCTCTTCATGATACTTTGAGGTCAAGGCAGCCGCTCCATGAAAACCATGCACAGCAGCATTAAACCAGACGTTCCGGTAAACATTTGTGATTTCCTCATCATGAATCAAATCCAAGGGTTTTTCCCCAGGTTTGGGTAGAAGTGAAGCAAGTGGTTTCAGGTACACTGCAATCTGATCCGCAACCTTCGAAATTTCAGAGTGCGATCTATGATGTTCAGATCGATCAACATCGCCCCTTGCTACTATAGCATCCAGCAGATAGCGCAGATAAATTCTGAAAAGGGTGTTATGCAAATCCTCTTTGGCTAGGCCCTTAGCAATGATGGACTTAGCCGCTATTAAACTTTTCATCATTTTTTCGTCTTGATTGTCTAAAGCGCTATTAGTTGATGAATGGAAAAACTTCATCAGCAGATTGAATTCTGACCGGTTAACCTTTAATGCGAGATGCGCCAACCCTTCAAGTATCTTTCTGTCTAGTCGTGGAGACGCTGACTTTATTTTTTGAGTTAGAATTGTTATTGTCAGTGCAGTTATTGACTGATCATTGTAAACAGAAGCCATTGTTGTAGTTGCCGTTACTACATTCTCATAAAGACTATCATGGTAAAAAGTTGAATTGCTCTCGTCCTCTCCGTGATGGTTTGAATAGTTATCAAATTTGGATTCGTGCTGCAATACGATGCTTGTTTCCGCAATCTTCAGTTTTTGCAAGGACTGATACGTTGCTACTGTATTCGACCTCGTAGGTCTAGAAGATAATAAACGGTCAAAATGATTACTTGTCCCTAACACAGTGGTCAAACGGCGATCCTTCACTGGCGTCATGTGCAAGCCATCTTGAGCCAAGGCCAGCAGGTTGTTAATGTTGTATATTGTACCAACAATCACATCCTCTGTAAGAGGCTTCAACCCCTTGCTTACTGCTGATGAGATTATTGCAACCTGTTGCTTTGTGATTAGCTTCGTAGATACCATTAACGGAAAAACGCGTAGCAGATCTGGCGACACTGAATCAGTAAAGTAATTGAGCAGGGACGCGACAGAGACCACGGTCGTGAGAAGACTTGTTTTTAAAGCAAAAGTGTTGGTAGGGAGATCAATGACGGCGTCACGAATCATTTCTATCACTTCTTCGACTTCGTGACTTAAAAACAGCCCTAGTGACAATATTTGTAACATGTAGGACTTCGCGGTATATGCCGATTCCAGCCTGTTTTGACTTGATAAGTCAATATACTTCGCACCCTCCTCAACCTCAGTAATTTGTCTAAAGGAGAATTTGCACAGCTCCAAGAGTTTCGACTTCTGTTGAGCAACCTTTTTCTCAAAATCTTTCAGTGTTTTGTCATTGCCGTTAAGGAATTGCGTGTGCTTTAAATCTAACAAGTATGAGTCCAAAGTCTGGTTTTTAGGCACGTTTAACAAAGAGGCGGCGTAAGTAACTTGAAGCTTTTCCATAAGTTCACAAAACAGCAAAGATGAAATTTCACGATTGTGGTCAAAATAATCAATAAGGACGTCCTTGCTAACAGAGTTTCTTACAGTCTTTTCAACTGCATAAAGAAAATCGTCACTAATAAACGATTGGAGGACACTGATGACAAAAGAGCTCAGCAAATTATTCTGTTCATATACTAAGGCCTCAAGAAATCCTGCAAAAGATAATAGATTTTCAACTGTTAAGCTTTTGGTCATATACTGCAAGTATTCATCAATTTGTTCACGAATGTCGTCAATAAACTGAGGGAAGATTCTGCTAATTCTTATAATGGACCTTGAGAGCTCAAAGGACAGAATTTCTGTTGGATGCTTCAAGCCTCGCTGCCTATATTTGTTGATAACATAGTCAGTAAATTTCTGCCTCGGATTGGACAGAAAATACGGGATTATGCATTTTTTCAAGAGCGATTGAGCACTCTGTTCATTAGAGGGCACAAATTGGCACACGCCCAAAAGCACTTCTAGTTCATTGAGAGTCAGGGGGATAGTGTATAACTTAGTGGGTTGCGAGGAATAAGAAACAGGAAGAGAGGCCACGAGCTTATCTATAGATCGTGAACCCTCTGAATGGTTTACTAACTTCGCTAGCGCCAGGGCTCTGAGAGAACCAGGACTTTCCCTGCATCATACTGTTAGTAAGAGTTTCAATTGCTGTTAAAAATCGCTTTCCAACGTACCTAAAAGCGCTCATGCGGTTTTAAGTTCATTCACAGGAAGTTCAGTGTTTACTAGTTAAGGCCAGTTTTCAGTTTTCTCATGTCAAAAGAGTACTTGTTAACGGCATGTGGAAAAAACAAAGAACGATTTAAAGATCGTTTTATCGTTTCCAGACTTCGATTCGATCTTTAGCTTTAACCACGTAAACAATCTAGTAGGATTCTTCTCATATCCGTACTCAAAACATTTGCGCAAAATGTTTTTCTAAGGACATGTTTGGCCCCAAGCAACGGATGAGAACACGCGCGATCGAATTCTTGAAGATGAAGTCTCATTCTTCATTGGAAGTTCGAAGTGAAATATCGACTTAAGAGGTGGCCTTCAAGAGCACCTGGTTTTCATAAAATCAAAGGAAAAAAATCGTAAGCACCTGGAGCTTAATTAATGATTTGATAGCTTGGTGAGACTAGTAGTTCAAATGATTCTCGCCCGACAAATTCAAGATTAAGGGAGTGTATTAAGCGTCAGGCCCTCAGGAGCCCATATCGAACGTTCTCCGCTTCCTTGAATAAAGCTGCATATATCATAAAATCGCTTTTGCTCGAAACCTAGAACTTTGGAGCTTAAAACCTGATTGTTCAACTTTAATATGTTAATGGATGGATTGTGATAGTGTTTCCAGCAGTGCCAGTACCCTAGAGAAGAAAAAAAACTGCGAGGGACTCTGCCACAGAGACGTGGTAAAGCTAATACAAGACAGCAGAATGTGCATATTCACTACTTTGCGAATTCCGTAAGCGGTGGACACTAGTCGAGAATTGGCGAAAATATAAGAGATGAGGCATCAAGGTTGGCTAGCGCTTACCATTTTAACTTCATCAGAAGGTTGAAGTGCTGCTGTGCTGATTTGCATTTTATTGCTGAAGGTGATTTGAACAAAGAGGTCCACAATCGTAGCCTTCATGCTCAGCACGATTAAACGTTTATTTGTGCGCCGGTTCTTAACTCAAACTCGACGCTTATTAGAGCAAGCTCAAGTTGAAATGCCTGAATTGCGCTAACTTAATATTTCAAGTCCCTTTTTGTTTAGTAAAGTCATCAAAAAGGTTTGAATATCAGCCTAATGACATGTTGATAGAAACCGCCAAGGATGTTTCCGATTTTTTTAGGTGAGGTGACTGTTTGAGACGTGTTTATGTTTTGTCAATTAAAAACATCACGAAAAAAGCATTACCAGCGTTCCATATGTCCTCAGTTCTAAACTTTCGGGAGCGCCATAATAACATGTCCATGTTACGTAGGCTTCTCTAAAATACTTCCAATACCGTCACATCCACAATTCTTCAGGAAACAACCCAAATTTTGCATCAAAAATGCTCTCGAGACCCACAGGATGCAGACAGCAGATGAATTTACCTGCCCAAGTTGTCATCCAGGGACATTAGAAACCACAAAAACCTTAATAAACTAAACCTCAGATACGCCTCAATATTATATAACCTCTATCGCGCAAACTTGACTTTGTGTATTTCACGTCATTCAAAAACATGTTTAGCGTCGGGATTCCAACATGGCAGCCAGATTAGACTATGATACATTATCAGGCCAGGTTCTGTTGCACGCTTTCATTATTTGCAAGCAGAATCAAGTTGGCCAGATATTCCGAGGAGAAACACCGAGCCTAAACTTATGCTCGATTTATTCGCATCTGTAGCCTTGTCTTACTTAGAATTCCAGAAAGCAACACCACTATGTCCCGTTTGTCAGCGTGTTCTCTTCCGCCTGTGAATCTGTTGCCCAGAATGCTCCATTAACCTGGCTAAATTCCCTCACAAGCTCTCCTTTGCTTTAAACGGACTTAATCAATTTTGCTGATCAAAAGAGAGTATCTCAACTTGACAGTGTCAAGCGACATGCTCCTGAAGGCTTACAAGCAACGCATTCTGGGCTTTTGACAACTTTTCGTTCTCCCTTTGAGCAGTGTCTCGTTGACTAAGGTACATTTTCTTTTTGGTTTGTATCGACAATAGCATGCTATCAAGTTCTGACACCAAATCTTTGAGGCCATAATCATTCTCATGCAAAATGGGATGCGCAACAAAGCCTTGTCCCTCGTCCATTTTCTCTAATTGATGTGCTTCCCATTCATCCCCTTCATCATTCTTTAACGCGTTTGTTATGGCTAGTTTTCTTTCTTGTTTATCACGGTCCATGTCATTCTTAGAAAGAGCCAGCCTTTCATCCTCAAGACCATGAATTTCTAAATTCGCATCCACATAATTCTCACGCACATTATCAGTACCCAAAGACTCACCGCCAATGATTTCCATCAGATCATGCTTATCATCTTTGTTTAGTAGCTTGATGTATTGACGCTCATCATGCTCCACGGGTTTCTTCGAACTATTGTAAAAGCCTGTTTTAAGGGTATCACTTTGTTGTTGCAGCATTGCTCTTTGAGTTCTAATGGAGTCGATTTCACGCCTTGTTGGTATGCCCTCAAGAGCTTCATCGTCACTGTCATCCCCGAGCTCCTCAAGATTCATGATTTGAACACTCGGTTTTTGTGAAGGTTTTCGGAATGTTACTTCTGTTGAAGCTTCTTCCTCAAAAGCCAAGTGCTGGAGGGCATTTGGCTTAATGGTCCTCTTCTTCTTGTCTCTCGGCCTTGGGCCGAGAGCGGATTTCATGTATTCGTTTTCGTCTTCATTTTCGTAGTTTGTCGAAATGTCGACTTTGCTCCTTCGTTTAGTGGTTTCAGGGTTGTTATTTTGCCGCAGATTATTAGGTTTGTCCGAACCCGTGGACGGCTGAAGCTTAGCTCTTTTACGAAACATCCCCTCTAAAAAATGTGTGGTGAACGCTGCTAAATGTTGTCTTGAACGTCAACGCCAATTTACCTCAAGTTTAGGTAACATCCGTTTTTTCCAACTCATTATATAAGGGAAATACGGTATAGAACTTGAATAATAATACTCTACTTATGAAAGGATAGAGACCGCTTCTAATGAGGACTATTTTAGGTTTGGTCTACTGAGGCTTGCTGCTTGTCATGTGAATTGTCTTCTGGAATGGCGCCTGAATTGGGAGGGAATTTGCATTCTGCCCCGGAAAGCGACAGTATGTCGGCAAGAGAGCGCGGCGTATCAACCTCGGGAGGCGATTTTTGGAAACCTTGAACCAGCAAGTAATGCTCACTTTGGAGCTTCGCATTTTCAATCTCTTTCTGGACAGAACTATCCTTGAGTACTTTGAGGTGGGATTCGTCAATGCCTGAGAACAGTCGTCCATTATTGACAGCAACCGCATCTGATTGGCGTCTTATAATAGGACCTGGATGGTGTTGGTCAAAGAGCGATCGTGAGCGTATAGGCATACATGGTGTTTGTGTGATAGCTGTCTTGATACTGCGCTTTTTTTTGAAAAACGGAAGCTCTAATGGTGTATCATCATCATCATCATCATCCTCGGCATATCCTTCATCCTCTTCTTGAATTGCCAGTGATTCAAATAGATTATTTGCAGAGTCAGCTGCAGGGATGCGGAATTGTGTGCTCTCAGCGCCCAGGGTGTTTAACGACCCAACATTTTCGTGTACTTGAGTATCATCAGGCAAGTTTAAAAGGAGTGAACGCCTGTTGTGTGTTCTCATTACATTCAGATATTGAAGTTTAGCAAGCTGCCCACTTCTCCCCGATGGCAACTGCGAGCTGAATTGATAACTTCTCTGCAATTGGGTTAGCAGCTCATCCTCTGGCTCATCGAAATACCAAATTTTACACCATGCTTTCACAATAGATCGATGCTTTTCGAAACTCATGCGGTATTCTGGGTCGCTAGCCCCTTTACTTTCAGATGCCACGGCCCACTGCGAAAGACACTCTAAGCACATATTGACTATCGCGAGGTTATCACAAGGCAACAAATGTAAGGCCTGTAATTGTTGCGGTATCGAGGCCTTCAAATCGTATGAATCCACGACTATAAGGTAGTAGAGAGTCAAGATCTCATATGACGCGTCACGCAAAGATTCGGCCGCCTTTGCTGATGACCTGCCGGTCGAACGCGCCGCCTTCAGATTGGCGAAAAACGTTATGATCAGATAATGCAGTGTTAATTGTATTTCAATGGCTTGTGGCTTGTCTACACATGTGGCCAGTGTAGATAGATTGTGATAATCGTGGTCCTTTAGGTGATGATAGAGGCTGTATTGGAAAAGGCGCTTTCTAAAACTTTCCAATTCGAAAATCATATGTGTGTTGGCGCCTTGCGATAAAGCGTAGAGCAGGTTGCAGCCGTCCAGGCATCCTACAACGAAATCTATCAGTAACTCGAATGGCTTCAACCTTGGGTTTCGTAGAGAAGATATTTTGGGAGGCAGAAACTCGTCCATGGTAAAATTACTCTTCGGAGTTCCTTGCAGAAGTGTCCACCAGGAGTCAAGGAACTGGAAACACCAGAATGTTATCAATCTTTCGGAATGGTTTAGTGGAGAGTTCTGAAGAGGCACTAAGCGGTGGCTGTTAATGAAGAGGCCAAGATTGATCATTTCAGCGAACGATAGCCTCAGGAGTTGACTCGCATAGGGGGCGGTGGAGGTGTTGTAGAGTAAGCTCATGCTTGGCGTTCCCATAAAATAGTAACATGCCAACAGCAGGCACTGTAAACGGAGAAGCGGCTGTGTTGAATTCAGTACCACTATTTTGGTTGCAGCAAACAGCTTTTCGTCGCTAAAGCAGGACCACCGCCATTGAATAATGAAGAGATAGGTTAGCAACGCGGCCGGATGCGTGTTTTTCGACTCGTTTATCTTAAAAAGTCTTTCTTCCCATGTACTAGAATTCAGTATTGGCACCAAGGACATTGATGTTTGCAGAAAGTGCGTGATGCACTTGCGAATGCGTTTCTTGCAGAACCCGGCATTGCTGTGGTATTTGATCAACAGAGCCGCAGGTATGCGATGTTGCGAAAGCTGAAACTGGCGGACCAGATAGCGGCACAACCATTCGTCGTCATTGGGCATTGTCTCAGTCGGTAGCTTGTCCATAGTGCCAGCAATGTCGTTCCATGTAGCATGTCCCAAAAAGCGACCATCGGCGGCAACGCGGTTTTCATGCAAGTGGAAAGTGTCGTTAATGAAAGGTAGGTGGAATAGCTGCTGTTTGTGGGACTCCGAGGAGGGCTGTACCGAAGCCGAAGGCTCGGCAGAAGTAGCTCCGGAGGGCAAAGCATTACTCCGCCCGCTTGTTTCGCCCGCGAAACTTTCCGAGTTGTCGGCCTCCGCGCCGCTAGCAGCGTTCTGCGAAACACTGACCTCGGTATTGTCGCTTGGATCGTAGCCAGCGCGCACCAGCCTTTGCTGAAGCCGCACCACCTCCTTCTCCAGCATCTCCGTGTACCCGCGTGGGAAGCCCCTCCGAGAGAGCTTGTCGCTGGTTTGGCAATGAAACCCTATTTTGGTACAAGGCGTGCATGTCGGTTTTATGCCGTCGCACTTGATCTTCTTGAGCCGGCATCGGTCGCACGCCTGGGACATCCGCGTGTGCTTCGATAGGAGCAACTGCGTGGCCTTGGGTGAAAGCGGGCTGCCGTATTTTCGTTTGGCCATTGCTCACGCTTCCAGCTCGTTATATAGACCGGATCCCCGAAAATATACCTAAATGCTAAAAACGTCTTAGATCAACCGACTTCAAAGCCCACACTCCGGCTACTTGGTCTCAATCGCCGAAAAAGTCCAGACTGATACCCTGTTTTAATGGATGTCAGTTTCTATGCGAAAACCAAAGGCATGCGCTCTGGTAACGCTCACTTAAGCAATAAATATTTATCGAGCAGCTAACTTTTCTTCAGTATGCCGCGCTAGGTTTCCCAAGCCTTGTAAAGCTGTCCAAAAATGCCCTTCTGTCCTGCTTTATGTATGAAAAGCCCCCGCTGGCATTTTGCGAAGGTCTCTCGGAGGTGCGCCGGGACGAATGGAGCCTTCATCTATAGTGTCATAGTGGCCTAGACCTATTTTCGTTGGTCTTCGAAAACGACAAACCCCTTCGTTACGGCCAGGTTTTTTCAGCTTCCTGCCGTCGGTCTTCCGGAAGTGGAAGAGGAAAAAGGGCACAGGGATCAAAGGGAGTTCTCCAGGAGAAGAGGAAGAAAAAGGCGGAGGAAAACAGTCGCCGATTAAGTAATCTGTATTGGTCCGGGGTACATACGCATATATCACGTGGCGCGGAAGTTCATATCACGTGGACGCATCAAGAAATCTAGCGTATTTAGTGACTAAGTCATGTGTATGGGTGTTGGAGCTCGGCGGCTAAAAAAGACAATATCATGTGGAACGGGAATTAAGTACGCAGCTGCTGGCGCGTGATCAGATAGTTTAGTCACCAGGCACGTACAGTCTAGTTTGCGGGCCAACTGTCACGGAACTCATCGCGACTGCAGGTGTTGGCTATCGGTTGGTGAGGATACTTCGCAAAGCACTGAGATTTCTCGCGGCCACCATGCAGAAACCACTCCAAGGACTCACCTTCTGCCCGACAGCATTACCGGAGGACGCGTCTCGAAGTGTGTCGCGTAAAATCGCTAAGCTTGGCGGCGGGTTCTCCAAGGACCTGACCAAGCTTGTCAACGTTCTAATAGTGGGAAGCGTGGCGACGAACAAGTACCGGTTTGCCGTTCAGAACCGCGCGGACATGGCGTTCGTTGGCGTGGACGCGATCGATACCATCTACGATCTTTGGCTGACGGGAGACGACATCAGCATGGAATCGCACTCCAATTTCTCAGGTATCAAAAACCCCAGAGAGCGCATGCTTAGCGTTCTTCGGACGCGGTATCGGCTGGGCGCCCTCAAGGACTTCGTGGTGTTCATTGGCCGCGTAGGGGACGACCAGGAGGGAAAGCTGAGTCCCGACTCGCTCGAGAGACTATGCGTTGGGCAAGGCGTCCATTCCTGTAACACACGGCATTTTGTAAAAGAGTCGCACTGGAACCGGCCGACCGTGTTTGTTACAGACTGCTCCCGTGGCGCTCGTGTGGATGCGGCTAGATCGCAGGGTCTGCCGATCGTCCACCCTAAATGGATTCTAGACTGCCACAGCCGTAGTGCCTTACTTGATTTTGCATTTTATCTCTTGGAGAACACTGAGCATCTTTCATTTGAAGCAGTTGGCACCGGCTCATGCATGTGTTGGGATGAGATATCCCACCAGTCCAGTTCGGCTGCGACAAATGCGCACGAAGACGAACCTAGGCTGAGCCAACGTGTAGTTCTTGACAAATTTGCGTCAGACGGTCACAGGCTGTGGAACAGTGTGATGCATAAAACGAAGAAAATATCGCCGGTCGAAACTCTTCCGCTGTCTAATAACGAAACAACCAAAGAATTGGCTGGCTTGTTTCATGATAAACATTGTTACTTGTTTGATTTCCCACAGAAACACGAAGCTGTGCTTCATAACATCATTGTTCGCAATAGCGGAAGCTGTTATGACTATAAAGATGGCATACAAATCCACGAGCCGTCTTATCTTGTGGTACCTAGTAGTACCCCACGCCACGCCTTCGCCTCTGTTGGCGAGATGTTTACCCATGTGGTCACCGAGTTTTTTTTCGAGCGGTGCTTGCACTACAAAAAGCTTTTAAGCCCAGACCCCTGGTGCTCACCATTCTTTTCGGATTTCGAAGTTACGCCTTCTGGTCACTTGCGCCAAAACCTTACTACCTCCGAACCTCTTAAAGTGGCCATCACAGGTTTTCAAGGCGTCGAGCTGTTGCACATTACCAAGATTCTGGAATATTTGGAACCTTCAGGATTGAAGCTAAGCCAGAAGCTAAACAAGGAAACTAACATTTTGGTAATCAATCTTGGCGCGCTCAACAGTATTCCGGGAAACCATCCTTTGTGGAATAACCAGTATGCGTCGATGTTTGAAGAGGGCAAGAAACTCGAGCAGAACCAAATTCACCGGAACTCTATGAAGCGAAAGATTGAGTTCATTAAACAAAGACACTCGATACCAGTTGTCACTGCTGCGTTCATTCTAGAGCTTTTCTCCCGTGCTTTTAGAGCTAAGGCGCAACAAAAAGTTTCTTCTAGAATACATCTCAATGACGTAAATTGGTGTATCTCGTGTCCAAAAGGCGATAAAGATCAATTTTACTGCGACATTCGGACAAAGGAAACAGAACTAACCGGCACTGGTCTTGAAACGTCCCCTAGTACCAACGATTGTGTGAGTCGTTCCATCAAGCAGAACCGACAAGAAGCGTTGAGCATATTTCACAGTGTGTCAAGTCTTGCATCAAAGCGACCCTTACATGAGGAAAGCGTTGCTGTTCATCACAATGCTGAAAAAGCCCCCTCACCGCCCCCAAAAATCCCAAGGCTGGTACCTACGGAAGCACTGAGACCAGTGCAAAGATCATCGAGTTGGGGGAACGTGCTGTCAGATCAAGCCCGGAAAGTTGATGGGCTGCACGAATCAGATGCTGAACCCTCGGCTGACCAGAAAGAGTTAAAACATACACAAGTAACTTATGGTTCACCTAAGCAGATGAACGACGTGCAGGCTCCTCCGACGAGAAGGCTAACCCGTCAGCGCATGAGAGAAATTGATACTTAATAAATCACAAGGGTATGCATTATGTTTGTAGGCTTGAATTAACTTGATACAGCAGAAGCGGAGCACTTTTTACAGGCAATGCTTTATTCTTCATCCATGCCACTTTCGTTACGAAATGATATTTATCAAACCGAAAATATTACAAGTTATATTAGTTTTAATCGAACAGCTATGCCCATAGACAATGATGCAATGGAAGATTTAAAGCTTCGGAAAGAACAGTTCGTTTCAGGACTTACTGGCAGTTCGATACAGGAAATTAATGTGGTAACCTCTGTAGCTCTCTGCGGCTACGTATGTTGGAGTCTTCTGAGGTCTTCAGTAGCGGAGGGCAAGGTAATGCTACTAGTGGACTTTTTTTTCAATTGGTGTGCTATCTTGTTATCCATTACTACTTATGCCGACAACCCGCTTACTCTCAATCTTCTACTGATAGTACCTCCGTTTTTATTCTGGCTATACGCACGTCCCGCTAGAAGTCCAAAAGCGATCTCTAGAAATGCATCACATAATACCGAATTCAAATTAATGAGGCGCCCATTCATAACAGCATATCGCGGAAGCATGATGATTGTGACAGCTCTGGCCATATTAGCTGTCGATTTCCGCATTTTTCCCCGCAGATTCGCCAAAGTTGAGACTTGGGGTACCTCCCTTATGGACCTGGGTGTGGGATCATTTGTGTTCAGTAATGGCCTAGTCTCTTCAAGGGCGCTTTTGAGAAATATGTTGGAAGGCCGAAGGATTTCTCTGATGAACAAGGTCAAGCATGCTTTAAGATCAAGTGGCACAATTCTCCTTCTAGGCCTGCTTCGGCTCTATTTTGTCAAGAATTTAGAATATCAAGAGCATGTCACTGAGTATGGTGTTCACTGGAATTTCTTTATTACACTATCTATGCTCCCTATCGCCATGATACCTATCGATGCAATTGCGAAGTATGCCCCCCGTATTGTTATAGCGTTGGTGATATCTAGCGTCTATGAACTTTTTATGGTATTCAATAAAGACCTGCTTCCTTTCCTAATAGGTGGTACCCGGGAAACTATAATAAGTGCTAACAGAGAGGGAATATTCTCTTTTTTTGGATACTGCGCTATCTTCTTGTGTGGCCAAGCGACCGGTTTTTATACCCTGGGCAATGTTGCGACCAAAAATAATCTGATACGACCATCGGTACAGCCAGTTAAGGATATTAAGAGACTAAGCACATGGGGAAGGCTCACTTCCAAAGGAACCCTCTGTGGGCTGTTGATCTGGTCCTTCCTGACATTATCCTTAACCCAAATAGTTTTTGCGTGGCATCCCTTTAACGTCTCCAGAAGATTTGCAAATTTGCCGTACGTTTTGTGGGTAGTATCTTTTAACCTTGGTGCTCTTTCTCTATATTGCTTGGTGGATAAAATATTCGAGAACTCTGCAATAGGATACGAAACATCGGTATCATTAGAAGCAATGAACTCCAATGGGCTGTTTCTATTTTTACTTGCAAATGTTAGTACAGGGCTCGTCAACATGATAATGCCAACTATTGATGCTCCTCCAGTCAAAGCGTTTTCTGTCCTCTTGCTCTATGCATCGTTTCTTGCTTCGGTCTCTATCTTTATGCTGAAAAAGAAGATTTTTATAAAACTTTAACTATAGTCGAGCATCTATTATAACTGTACACAGATTTCAATCAATAACAATTACTGTATCTTTATCACCATCTGCTCTTTTTCTAGCTTGTGACAACCTTGACATAATATCGTATCCCTTACCCATAGGCTCCTTTTTAACCTTTTTTTTTGTAACTTCGTCAGACCCAGAGCTTCTTTTGCTCGTCTGGGATCTTAAAGAGTCAGCCAATGTTTTTGCGTTAGTAAGGATGGGCCTGTTATCGTTTCTTAAGTCGCGTGGATTATGCAGCATTTCACCCGCCGTCTTATTCGGACTTCCACGTTCACTGGCAGACCTTTCACCCTTCACTGATACTTGACTTTCATCAGTGTCAATGTCAGCACCATCGTAGTTATAGTTCATTGCACCAAGGTCAATCGAATCGGCAACTATCGTTCTTCGAGACCTACCACCTGTCCTTCTTTTGCTGTACTCAAAACTAGTAGTTCGCGACAATTGTCCCGCTGTTATCTTATTTGAATTACCATCTTCGCTTAAAGTCTTGGCCTTCTCTCTGGATGCTTTTGCACTTCCTTCGACTTTTGGAGCAAACACAGGAGCTTGAATGTTTTTTACCTGCGTGGGCGAGGTTTTAGGTGCAAAAGTCCGCGAGGGAGCTAACACGTTACTGGAATTATTGCGCAAGGGCCTGTAAACAGGCGCCATATTTCTGTTGGCTTGAATCTGCGAAACTCCTAGATTTCCATATTGAAGGTTTTGGCGCCCATCAATATGATTTGTCGAGGCATTCCTAAGTTGAGCAGCTGCAGTTGTGATCCCGTAGCCGGTTGGGGAAGGGGTTATGTTTTCGCCCAAATTAAGCCGCGATGCATCAAAGACCGCGCGTCCCTTCCATGTGAGCCTCTCCCGTCTGTCATTTACAAATTGCTCATAATCTTTGATCAAAGTCTCCAGAGAAAAAGTTGCACTTTCTTGAGGAGGTGGTAGATTTAAGTTGAGATAAAGTTTTCGTACTGATTCAACATCAGTAAAAACCTTTTGGTCCTCGCACATCGTGTTAACTAAGTCTGTGGTCAGAAATCTACTCGGAGTAGAAGATTCATACCTTGATTCTGTATCGTTTGAGTTTGTAGCGGTAAGATAAAGTAGAAATTTAGCTCTCGTCTGGGCCACAAAAAACATTCTCCGCTCTTCATCTAACGTACCCTCATTTCTTCGAGGGCGGTTTTTTTTGGGGCTACTGGTGCCATTGCTGCCCTTAATATTGCTCTCATCACCATCATCAGTTGCACTATCGCTTTCCTCGGCATCATCTTTCCCCCCAAACACGCAAGGTATAACACCCTCTACACAACCTGGAATCATAACTACTGGCCATTCTAGACCTTTTGCGCCGTGAATAGTGGATATGGTAACAAACCCATCTTTCTCACGCTTCTTTTTCTCTCTACGCTCTTTCTCTGACATCTGAGATTCTTCGACTTCGGTCTCTGTAGAGTACAGGTTAACAGAGTTAATGAATTCTCGAAGTATATCATGCGCATTTATTTTCCCTTCCAGATCAGCGTCTTCTTCCTTCACTTCGGCTTCATCATCACCGGGGCCTTCTCTTTGAGACAGGTCCTCCTCGAATGGTTTAAAATTAGCGAAGTGGTTTCTCAGAATATCAACGTTGATGTGTCTCTTATTGAGTAGATTAGGTTCCCCATTGGGATCCACCTCAGCTTTCTTTTTCCCATCAACGTAAAGATATTCGTACTTGAGTCCTGAACCTTCATACAATCTGTCAAATATCTCTGTCATTGCTGATAGGTCGTTTGCCTTTGCCATAAGCTCTCTGCAACTCTCGATCAAGCTAAGAAATTCAGTGATAACATTTAATGCTTTAGATGCGAAGGTACCATTTTTGGAATGTGCAACGATGTCTTTGAGAGCTAAGAAAGGAGACTCATAATCTATGAAGGTCGCTTCGACCTTTCTCACCGTAGCAGGTCCCAGCCCTCGATTTGGGTATTGAAGAGCGCGCAGTATCGCGTTCTTTTCGTAATTTGAGTAAACACATTTTAAGAGATCCATCAAGCCATTGATCTCTTTCAGCTCCCAGAATGCGCGACCGTTCACAATCTTATATGGAATTCGGTGCTCTATGAGTGAAGTTTCAAGCGGCCTTATTTGCCTGCGGTGCCGCACGAGCAAAGCAAAGCTGTTGTAATTCCAGAGTTTGGGAAGTGATCGAAGATAAAGGATTTCCCGGGCCAGAGCCCGTGCTTCCAGAAACTTGGCAGGAAATTCAATGTAAACTGGAGGGAAGTCACTATCAAACTGGGCCTTTAGAGGGAGTCTATCTTCTCTTCCGCTTTGCTGCTGTTTAATAAGCATCTCACTAGTAGTAAGAATCTTCTGAGAAGAACGATAGTTCTCAACCAAAACAATACGAGAACACGGGATTGGGCACTTGGCTGCCATATCTTCAAAGTTACTGGCTAATGCGTTTCTGAAAGCGTATATGCTTTGATCGGGGTCACCAACTGCGGTGATACCTTGGGATGTCGTGCTATTCCCGCGTGCGAAAAGGTACATGAGGTTGAGCTGTATGCTATTTGTATCTTGAAACTCGTCAACCAGCACATGTTTTACATGAGGAAGGCATCGCTCCTTAGAAAGAAGTTTAAAGGCATTAAGAAGCAGGTCATCGAAATCTAGCGCATGCTGGGAATTAAGCTCAGACTGGTAAGCTTCGTAAAAATGTAAAAGTGCTGGATCGTGCTCATTACTTGCACGGTACTCGTCTGCCATCACACCCTCGGATTTCAACCATGATATCATTTTTTTGACAGAACCTGGATGCACCTCCCAATTGCCCCTTGAGTTCGGCCGCAGTAGGTTAGCCTTACGAGTGTAGCTGTGTGCATAATCACGAATCTGGTCAGGCACTTTCTCCACAAGTTTATGAATGATGGGGTCAGTGTCACTATCAGAAAAGGTCCGCCAGTCTTTTGGGAGCCCTATTTTCCAGCCGTGCTGCCGTAAAATGCGTGCACATATCGAGTGAAATGTTCCGATCCATAAACTACTCGGGTTTATGTTGGTACCTTCCAGCAAAAACGACAATCGCTCTATCATCTCTAGCGTAGCTTTCTTCGTAAAAGTAGTGATAACGATATCGCCTGGGTTGATCCTCTTTTCTAGAAGCAGATATGCTACCCTTGTCGTCAGCACCTTTGTTTTCCCGGTGCCGGGACCTGCGACCACCTGGAGGGCTTTGGTGTGGTCGAAAGTTACTGATTCACACTGCCTTTGGTTCAGAGAAGACAGGAGACGTTCCATGCTTTAACATTCGTCATGAAATACAATTACTAGCGCCTTCGAACTCTCGGATTTTTGAGCTTTGGACAAAGATCCTGAGAAGAAGTTTGTTGATGATGCCTGCGTTTTTTGGCGTTTTGAGGTCAATCGATATACAATCTTAAAAAATCTTGATATGGTGGTACACAAAAGACAAGTTGCCCAAGGAATTCAGAAGCGCATCTGTTCAATCACAGTAGTCCTGACAAAGCCAAATTGAATTCTGGAGTTGCAGTCTCGCTCTGGGGCTTCCTCTACGCCTTCTGACCATTCCATGTAAAACAGAGATCAGGGTCTTTCTTCTGGAATCTGGAAGAAGTTGGACACTTAACTAATCATCTGATCTACCCTAACGGCATGATGTTCAGTATCTGAACAGCGGAAGGTGTGTCAAGAAAACCATGTTGTATCCGACCACAGTCGTTTTTGACCATCGTAACGTATTGCGGTGCCCGACCGTCGACTATTAGCTTGTCATTTGACCAAACGCTTGTACAGTAGATTAAACACGTTCCTGTGAGCTAACCTTTAGAGACTTGAGCGTCATGTTTTCCGAAAAAAACCTAGCTTAGTAGACATTCCAAGAACTGAAAGTGTACTCATTGCATAGACTCTCTAGAAGAAAGACTAAGTCGAGAATGATTCAATGGTTCGAAAGAATAGCTTAGATGCCGAACGCGAGTACAAGCGACTTTTGGATGAGTCTCTTTCATTCAACAGAGACAAAGTGGTCATCCTAAATGCAGAGCCGTCGAGTTCATCATTCATTGTATGGTTTATCATATCGAGCTACTTTCCAGTGATCACCGCCTGCTTGGGCCCCATATCGAACACCATTGCTGTGGCTGGCATTGTTGGGAAGTGGAGGGTAGACGCGGCGGGAAAATCGCACCCGGATCCAAAAGGTGTCTATGCCGTGAATGTGGTTTCGCTGGTTTTGGGCTGTTTCTCTAACTTGGTTCTTCTTCTGCACTTTTCCAAGAAAGTCGGCTATATACGAGCGCAACTCATCAACATAGTAGGATGGACGTTGGCAGGGGGGTTACTGCTTGCAGACGTGATAGTGTGCAGCCAAAGGTATTTCCCACCCAATTTCCAAAGAACCGTTGGATTTTGGTATGCATCTTTCACTGTCCTGCTGTATTTCGGCTCCACCGCCCTGTTATCTATTCACTACTGCGGCTATAAGGCCGGCAAGTATCCTGCGAAATTCAATTTGACAGATAGCGAAAGGAATGTTATGATCTTCACGTTTGTTCTATCGATTTGGTTTATATGGGGGTCAGCAATGTTTTCGAAGCTGATAAACATCAGCTTCGATGAAGCTTTATATTTCTGCACTGTTTCCATTCTAACAATAGGGTTGGGGGACATTGTCCCTCTCTCCGTCTCCGCTAAGATCATGACACTCTTATACTCGATGTCTGGCGTTATAATATTGGGTCTCATTGTCGCTTTGACTCGCTCTATACTCCAGTCTTCTTCAGGTCCGATTCTATTTTTTAACCGGGTCGAAACTGCCCGCACTAAGGTCTACGAGAAACTAATCGCCAGCGGAGAGCAGTTAGAAGGAAAACAGGCGTTTGAAGTTATCAAGAACATTAGAAAAGTTTCAGTGCAAAGACAAAAAAGGTGGAGTGTGCTTTCAACCCTAATAGTTTTTATCGGATTTTGGCTTCTAGGAGCACTTGTATTTCATTTCGCTGAGCGTTGGAGCTATTTCAACTGCCTATACTTCTGTTTTCTATGCTTGATAACTATTGGATTTGGCGATTATGCACCGCGGACGGGTTGCGGGAGGGCATTTTTTGTGATATGGGCCATTTGCGCTGTGCCTTTAATGACAGCTATCATAAATACAGTCGGCGATACTCTACATTCGATGTCAAGCGATCTGCAAATTAACATTGCAAAATCTTCCGCGCACCTTTTGTCGCCGGTGTTTTCCCTTTTTGATAAGCTGTGTTCCCTCTATTCCAAATGTCGAAAGCAAGCGCCTACAAACCTCAGTGAGACTGACGAAACCTATTCGAAAAGGACGAGTGAACCACAAATAGAAGGTAATGTGGAGCTTCTTCCATTCAACAGTCAAGAAAGGCCACCTTCCAAGCCTGATTCCAACAATGGTTCAGAGGCTTCGAGTGATACAGAGCTTGTAACAAAACTTCAAGATTATTTACAGGTCATAAGGTGGTTGAGGGAACTTTCGCACCGTAAGCCAGGCTCAAAACTTGACTTCGATGAATGGGCGAGGTTGTTTTCTTCCATTAGTGACGATGGAGATAAATCTTTAGAGGACCCACACTTCTGGGTCTCAAAAGAGTCGCCTCTAAGATATCCGCTCGACGAACCCCGTTATGTTATGCGTAACTTACTTATCAAACTTGAAATTGACATAGAGCGTTTGGTTCGAAAAAATAGCAATGAGACTTAATAAGAGATATCTTGCCTTTGACTTTTAAATTTGACTTTACACTTCAGGACGAATCAGTTGGATGGTAACGGCTCCTTTGCACATTTTTCGCACATGCGTCTTTCAATCTATCTTGAGGGAAAACTCTGCTTTAGGCAGGCTAAATGTAGCAAGAATCAAACTTATCAAGCTCTTCGGCATTCATTTTTAGACCCAGAATTGGAGGTGCAATGTTTTTTTAATAAGAATTCCTTCATTTGAGTTTTGGTTGATTTTTGCTAGCGAGTTGCAAGTCAGGAAGTTGGCACCAAAGTTGTTAAAGCATTTTAGTGCGAAAAACATTGCTCTCTTCAATATTTGACCACTGAGACGATTCCGGAAATGTTCTACAAGACAACTGCAAGTGCGTGAAAGGATGAAGCAAAAACGAATTATTTCAGTGTCCTTGGGGAAAATGTGACTGAACTCGACTTTTCGACCATACTAGGCAGCTGTTTCTCTTTTCATATATACCCTGGGTTCCTTGCTCTCAAGTACCGCCCGATTCTGAAATATGAAGCGCTGCGCTTAATGACTATGAGCGCCCTGGAAATTGCATTGTATAGGCGGTTCCCACGCACGGCAAATTGGTGGATTAATGGAATGCCGTATGCTTTTGGGTTTTGCATACACTTGCGTATAACTGAAAATTGTTTAACGCTAAGCACTGGTTTTAACGACTGCAATTCACTAATTCATCGCAAGATTTGACTAAGTTGGCCAATTTTTAGGAATACAACTAGATTGCGCCTATACAAGAAGCCAGCAAGCAATTAGCATTTTATGTTTGGGTATTGATCCACGGGCAAGGTTTCGATTTGTGGATTTTCCTCTAGGTACCTGTGGCACTGTGCTTGAGTTCTGTCAGGGCACGAGATTTTTTTTGACAGCTGGGGTTGGCCCAAAATGACATTGTATGTCATTCATCCAGAATTTGGCCTTAGTGCATTTTCCCTTTTGTTCAACAGAATTAGTGTCAAATTTTAGTATCATACGGGAAAGCTGCCGGGCATTTGTGAAAACCTCAAAGTCAAGAATCAAACACGACTATTGAAGGTGATTTGAATGGCCCAGAAATTTGCTATGCATTTCCCAGGGTCTTCTACCCAGGCGTAAGTCCAAAAGCAGCCTCGATCTTGATTTGGAGTTGACTAAAACTTAAGACTCTGAAAAGTGCTCAGTCTCAAAACTAAGTACTCACAGATATGGAAAAAACGCAGTAAAACCTGTAGCAAAGTAAGTGGAAACAAGTATCTAGAAGTTTTTCTTCTAGAGTCAAGACTCTTGAATGGAACGACATCTTCTTCAAGAGAAGTCTCAAGCCAAGTTCGAGCTTAAGAGTTAGGCGAAGATATAAAGAAAGAAGTATGCAAACATCTTTGGAAAAATGTCTCAACCAAAACAGCTCTTTTAGCCTGGTTCTTGAAGCTACATTTCAGAGTTATACTTCTAACCCTTTTGCAGAGTATTCATTATAGCGACCAACTGTGGTTCAAAAAGTATATCGGGAGTAGTTTTTTAGCAACGAGCAGCATTGGGTAAAAACGTTACCACCTTCTTAATATGACAGCCTCTCCAAACTTTTGTGTTGACTGCCGGGTTTTCTAAAGCCAGAATCCCAGAACTTCAAAGGACATCTTGCTTACAAGAATGAAAAAGATGCTGCTTTTCATGGCGAGGAATAAATCCCTTCTTGATCACTACCTCGAAAAGAGAGTAGTGTTCTTGGGAACGTACTCATAGGAAAGAACTAGAGTTTTTTATATGCGGTGCTGACTTGTTTGTGTAGTGGTATATAGGCCTACGCGGGCTTTGATCTGATAAACTGAGCCAGGCTTGTTTCTGGGAAAGCAAACTTGCTGCTGACTTGACAAAATGGATGTGATAGTAGCTCGTCCGCTGTGGGCCTTTTCTCGGGGTCGATTTCGAAACAAGCGTCGAGGAAATTTTTAGCTTCTGCCGATAACAATTTTTGAGTATCTTCAGGGATAGGAGGCGCTGATTTGAATTTGCCTATTTTAAACATTGCTGCGACAACTTCAAAGTTGGACCACGGACGTTTGCCTGCAAACATCTCCAGGACTACGCATCCTAACGACCAGATATCAACCTTTGCACTGTATCCTTGTTTTGTGTCGACCATTTCGGGCGCCATCCAAAATACTGTTCCCCGCATCGTCATGTCGGAGTTGGAGTATATATTATTCGATTTCTTTGAAATTCCAAAATCGCTTATCTTGCAAATGCCATCCACGTCCAGTAGCAAATTGTCAGCCTTCATGTCACGATGCAAAATTCCCTTAGAATGCAAATAGGCCAAGCCTCTCAAAACTTGCACTGCAAGAAACCTTATAAGATCCTCATCAAACCGGCCAAAGAGCCTTATCAATGAACCGACAGAACCGCCCGCCACGTACTCCAGAAATAAGCTGTAAACATGGTTTTTATTTTCAAACCCAAGGTATTGAACTATGTTGACATGATCCAGATCCTTCAAGGTAGATACCTCAGACTTAAGAGCTTCCAAGACGCTTAATGTTGTTTCATCTTGCGATCCATAGCGCGGAACTTCAACTTGTTTAACCGCCACCATTTCTCCAGTGGTCACATTCAAACCTAGATAAACAGATCCGAATGATCCTTTGCCTATCATTTCACCTTTGATCCATGCAAATTCTTTATACTCGCCGTTTGAGTTTTTAGATTTGTTAATCGCAACAGTCTTCTTGTCTGTGACCTCAACTACCCGAGTCCCCCACATCTTAGTGTTTTTACGCCCAAAACTTCTTGTTTTGGAGTTGCGCCTTGCATCGCTTGCTTCCCTTGCTATTATTCTTATGGTTTTTGTCCTTCTGGGGACTTTTAATGCATTTGAGGTCTGACTGAGGACCTCTTGGGAATCGTTCATCGACTTCGATATCATAGTTTGAGGGGTCCCGACCCTTGAGTTGTTTGGTGATCTGGGCTCGGGATCTGACGATAGGGGGCCATTAATGCGGGACGATAAATCGGGGGAGCTTGCTTTGACAATTCGCGGTGAAGGCGGTGGTGTTGTGCCCTCAACAATTGGTCGGTCAAGATCCGTCCCGGGGAAAAACCTCTCAAGGTTTTGGTAAACAACTTCGGGGGAGGGACGCAACGTCATTTTTCTGGTGGGAAAATGGCCGTGAACATTTGTCATAGAATCAATTGAGCTAAGCGAATTTTCATCAACATAGCAATCCGAGCCTTGACTGTTTCCTTTTCCACCGTCAAGTTTACTTGGCTCACACTTATTACGTTGTGATGACCAAATGATTTCATCAGAAGAGTCACTGTGGCGGTCTTCTTCTGAGTCAGTAAGGTTTGGTGCATCGGCGAAAGAAATATCATTTTCGTCGAAAATATCAGCCGCTGAAGCAGAGGATACAATTCTTTTTGTACTAACCCTTTTACACAAATGGGGAGGAGATGGTAAAACGGAGTTAGTAATAGATTGTAAAGAGCCTGAACGGCTTACAAATGACTGAGAAATAGATGAAACAACGGAATCATTCAGTATGCCCGGTTTCATGGAATCACTCTTGCCCTTGTAAGGTTGGGGCACAAGAACCTGAGTTGATCCTGGAGTGTAAGAATGAACGACCGACTCGGAAGGGCTGACAGCCGTATTTTTGGGGCCTCGTAATGAGCCATTGGATGATCGATTAGATAGCTGGTTCAAAATTGAAGCTGGGGGCGGAGGGCGTGCTTTTCGCTTTAAAGATGCTGTATTTGAGCGCATTCTATTGAACTTCGGAGAATTAGTAATGTTGTTAGAACCAGTAGAACCCAATGAGTTCTGCGAGCTTGAGGGTGGCTTCGGAGCTTCCCTTCGGGGTGCAAAATCTGGATTTACATAGGGAGAGGCTCGCCTGTTATTAAAGTCTATCTCGTCTTCGCTCTTCTTTCGAATGATTTGGAATGATTGGTCAAAATTAGTGGTGTTTGGTGGCACATTAGCAGCATCGGTGCCAGAACTCTTTCTGGGTCTAAACTTCTGTCGATTGTTCGAACTTCGGCTCTGCAGCGAGTCCTCTTGGAAGTTATCTTTAACCGTCCAATAATCCACATCCGAATTTGGGTTAGTCACTACAGCTCCGTAGTAAGAGTTCGGAGTCTGTGGGTACACGGCCCTGCCTGCTGCATGTGCAATGTCATCGAATGATGTTACATCGGAGCAAGAAGTTATTGTAGATGTATCATCGTTAGAATTTATGATGCTGCTATTGGCTGACACCTCAGACCCTTTGTTTTTAACAGGGTGACGAGGTGCAGCCACTTCATTACTTGGCGCTCCGATTTCTGGCTTCGGCTGGATTGGACTCTGGTCTTTAATATAGAGCTTTCTGGGAACATTACTAAACATATTGCCTCTAAGGGTCTCAAGCAGGTCATCTTCTATGGCACAACCAATGTCGCACCCAAAATCGGTAAGATGGATTGTGTAGTTTTTGTGTTTGATTTCAAGAGTAAGGGCCATGGAGTCTTTGAGCTCCTCGAGATTTGTGATAATACCAACATTTAGAGGAATAAAAGATTTGTTATCTTTTGTTATAAGTATGAACCTGTCGTCTGTTTTGGAATTTTTCAAAGGATAAAAGCGTTTTTCCAGCACAAAATTCTCCCAGTTGAACTCTTGCGATCCTGGAAGTTTAGTGTTTACCAATGTTTTTTCTTCAGATAGCTCAATTTCTGAAGGTGCGCTCGTTGACCTAGTGGCAGCAAGATCAGGCTGTAAAGACTTTCTTTTAAGCTTCCCCCAAAGCCGTGACTTCTCATCATTTAATGGATAGGAATTATTTGGCAATAGATGTTCGGATGAATTTGTACTTGGTTTTTCTCGTGGCAGGCTCTCTAAAGATGAGCTTTTCTGCGGTCTCGGTTTCTTTTTTTCTTCAGAGGGCTGTTCCGCTATGCTGTTACTGCTTCCTCCAGTATTTGAGCCAAAAAGAGTGTTGAATATTGAAGACTCTGACGAACTGCTTTTATGCTGTCTCCTGAAGATCCCGGAATAACCAGGCGATATCGGGGAAGAGCAAGTGCGGTTATTGCATCGATCTGGCTGGCTAGGGCTTTCCGCGGAAGATACAGGACGTGGTGGTATTTTGATATTTATGTTAGGATCTGGTTTGCTTTGACCTTGATTCGAATTCCCTAGCAGAGATATGAAGCTTCTTCGATAAAGCGAACTTGCGCTGCTGGTCTTTTGATGAGACCTTGAGGGCACGATCTTCTCATCATTGACATCAAGGGAGCTGCTTTTGTTTTGCGCAACCATAGTTTCTGAAATTGATCGGCTGTGCTCAAAATCTTGCCTCTTTTTGTTCCTGATTTTAACTGAATCGCTTGAGCTGCGAGATCCGTTTGATTTGTCGCTCCTATTTCGAATGTGCCCACTAACAACATTTTGTTCAAGAGTTCTTTTAAGTAAATACTGAAATCTTTTGTAGGATGATGTCTTTGTTTGAGCAAGGTAGTTTTCGTGTTCCAGGAAATTGTCATATGCCATCAACTTTAGAAAACTATGCCCATGTATCTGACGTTTTCTGAAATATGCCACCCATGAATCATCGAAATCATTGAAGCGCAACCATGAGAGTACTCGAACCATGTTCCATTCATCTGGGTTTGTGACGTCCCAAGAAAACAACAGTTCTTGCTGAGGAGGGTTCGTGATTCCGGTGTAAGTACTTCCTGTAGCGTTATTGGAGGATAAGCTACTGGGGGCATTTTTACCAGCTGAGTTTTTTTTGGAGGGTGATTTGGCCTCCTGCAGTCGAGCTTCGTTGGCTTGGCTCTCTTCGAAGGTGAAGCCGCTACTGCTTTGGATGTCTGTCTTCTCGTCAAGTGACCGAGGCACGGCCCCAGTTATGGCATGACTTTGGGAGTGAAAAGAGGTCGTCTTTAGGCTATTCTTTTCAGCAGCGTGCTTAGGAGGCAGCTCCGGGAGTTTGAACTCCGGACTGTTTGGTGTTGATGGTGACGCATGAAACCTACTTGAAGAAGTGGAGCCTGACCTCGAGCGAGATGAGTGATTCACATTAGCCAGCTTTTTTTTAAGGAAAGCCATAGCTTTACTCACTAGAGAGAATTTGTGCAAGCTTGTTCAAGCAGTACCCCTTAGGTTTCTCTCAATCTAATTATCTCTTCCGTGACAATGGTTTTCTAACAAGATTCAAGTTTGTGCCAAAAATAATTTAGACTTAATTAACGTGACAGAATAACTAGGGTTGAGCTATTTAGTCCAGCGAATCAGAGGCGCCTTGTAGGAGGTAACGCCAGTGCTTGTAAAGCTTTTTCCAGGATATATACAGGTTGCTTAAAGGAAACGTGTTTCTCAATCGTTGAGAGAGAGTTCCGATATCCTCAAAACTGTGAGGTCCGGCTTGCTCACAGCATGGCGAACTTTACGGTTTCTTCGCTTAGTGACTTCTCTTACCCTCATAGGACGCTTAGTTTTCTCTAGAACTGTAGCTTTTATGGTGTAGAGTGAGGGATCCAACGGGCTATCGGCGACTTTGTAGTTTCTGCTTCCGATTGTGGTTACATCGTTCATATTCAAAATGTCACCAACTTCCGCTTGTTTTAGTTTAAAAGGTAGAGTGACTTTGTCTCCTTTCGTAACTAGATAGGGTCTGTTGTGGATACGGATCACAGCGTAGAGCTCATTTGAGAGCTTCAACGGCGTTACGTCAAACTTTTGAGATGAAACAGCCGTAGATGAAATTGAGCGGGAAGACTGAGCAACTGGGAAGTGTGCGCACTGTCTGAAAGAATTAAGTGCTGGAAAAAACCTCCTGAGAGAGTTCATGCTCTACAAGTAAACTTCGGAACGTGGATTCTGTAGCGAGCTTGAAAGGACTTAACTTATATTGTACTCTGCAAAAAACAACTATATAAAATTTGAGTGTTGCTCATTTGATCACGTGTAGTAGATTCAGCATCAAAAGCGAATGTGTGGCCGACACATGAATGTTTTGCGAGCCGCAAATTCAGCCTTGAAAAGCACTGTCTCGTCTCAGTTTTCCTTTTTGACAGTTGAGCGCATTGATTTCATGATTTTCTTTCTTTGCACCACCATATGCGAGAAAAGCATTGGGAAACCTGGAATGTAGGTAAGCATGGCCGCTACTAATGTCCACTTGACACTCGTCGAATATTTAGATTCGCCAACAGGAAGAGCAGAGTAAATAATCAACAGTTCGCTAGCGACGCCAAGTGGATACAGTATCCAAAAGAGGTTGTAACGCAACAAAACCAATATCTTGGGAGCGCCATTATTCAATGTTAAATTAAAGTAGTAAAACGAGTATCTGACCACCTCAGTAATAGACCAGGCGATAACAAGCGACACAAATGTCTTGTTGTGCGCGTTCTCGGCCTCAGGCAAATATTGGAAAACTCCGATGGTTAACAATAGTCTGGAAGCCACTTGGGCAACGGTCGTTAAAAGAGGTGCACGCACGATCCCAAGAAGTGAGTTGAGGATCTCGATTATAGCGCCGCACTGAACAGCATTTAGGGTACTCTTAATTTCGTAAAAAAATGCTGGCTGGCCGATCTTGGGATAAACAACAATGACATTGTATAGGAGGTAGCCCCAAAGACCAGCCGAAAACAGGTTGTACAAAGGTAAAGGACTTACAAACGAAACCTTTCCCATTCTAGTTACGCGCCCTTGTTTAACAATTCTATGGTCAAGAAAGTTCGTTTTCTAGCCCACCTTTTTTTTCTCAACAATCACCAATTTAGCTTAGGCATAAAAACAGTTGAAATCCAACCCTCTAAGCTATCAACGCGAATTACTAATAGTTTATTATTACACAGTGTGAAGCCCATCTAAAAACAAAAAAAAACAAGGTTACGAAATGCAATGCAAGTATTTTGTATGGAATTGAAAGCTTTGTAAACGTCGACTATACTTCGTCTACTTGTCTGCCAACTCCTGCTGGTTTTGCCTATATTGGGCAGTGTTAATTATCCGGTTCTGTTCTGCGTGGTCCCACGCCATGTTGTCTTTGCTCGAAGTTCTGCACAAAGAGTATTGATCGTCCTCGTCTCCAGCGTCTTCCTTGTCGCTGTCGTCACTATCCTCATCCTCGTTTTCCGCTAGACTTGTGTCTCTTTGATCGTAGTACAGTTGGTTTTCGGGCTTTCCCTGCGATAGCATACTATCGTAGAGTGGATGGTGAGGTTTAGCGTAAGACTGGCCGTCGTCATTTGGATCCATGTAGTCGTCGTCATCATCCTCAAGCCCAAAGTGAGATGGATTGAAGGCGCCGCTATCAGGATATTCGCTGGGACCAGCTTTCGTCCCATGCTTCAAAAATTCGGACGGCTGTGCACTTCCAGGAGCGGAGCTACCCCATATATCCTCCTCGTCGTCGTCATCCGACGAGGACGTGTTGTAGTCTTTGGATAATTGACGAGACATGTAATTGCTAAACTTGTTCTTCCCGTCTTTTCCTCCTTCAGCGATGTCGTTATCTTCCAGCTCTTGTGCATTATTTTCGCTGAAAGTTCCTGGACCGATATCGTAATCGATATCAGGGTTTAAATGCAGCTCCGTTTTGTTGCCATGCTCATCTTCATACTGATAGTAGCGAGGATTATCAACACTGTCGTACTCTGTGTAGTTTCCAGTGCTGCCAGCACCATTATCAAATTTATGGTATCCGTCGTCTTCCTCGTCCCCCGTCACGGATGACTTACCACCTGGGGTTTCATCCTCGATATCAGGATCGTCATGATCTTCTTCCTCCTCTTCAAAATCCCCTAAGACAGAACTGTAGTTTTCACGGGTATCAGCCAACACAGTTTCTGTGTATTCTTTCCAACGAGATTCGTTCAAGCTATCAACAATGGCTGAATTGCTAAACGTTATTTTCATTTCATCCACATATGCTGCGAATTTAGCGACCTCTTCTGCGATCAAAGTAAGGTGGCCCATGTATCCCAGTCTGAGGCCTGTTTCGTTTTCATAATCTTCACATTTCTTGTCGCCGTCCATGATCATGTGTGTCAGTTTTGCCCCAGTGAAAAGATCGGCGATCAAAAAGCGATTGAAACCAGTTTTTAGTGGACCATTGAAAATCTGCTGAACAATATCAAAAACGACGTTGTGCAAAAAGTTATTCCAAGGGAAATCAAAGAACATTCCAAGTATAGATGTAATGACCCTGTTATCTTGAAGAGCAATTTTGAGTTGATCTCCTACAACTGGATTATCTCTCAAGGATTTTTCGGATAGCTCGTTTTCACTTGAGTCCTCGGATTGTAGCTCCTCGCCAGCAGCATCAGCATCCTCTTTGGCCTGGATTCCGTCCTCGTCACTACTATTTTCGGAATTGGTGGCTGCTATTCTAAGGTCAGACATCTTCTGCAAAACATCTTCGCTCTCGTCTTTCCTGTGACTACTTTCACTCTTCTCCTGTTGAAGCATCTTCTCTCTGACTGCGTCTCTTTCAGTGACTATCGATTCGCCACTAGGCTCGTTGAGTAGTGTCATGTTTGAGCAGTGCAGCAATTCAGCAACAAGCTCGCATATTTTGAATCTCTCGAATCCTAAGGGCTCAATGGATCCAAAGGGAGTCTCCAAAGGCGGCAGCTCCGTCTCAACCAACATCTTGTTAAACTCCGGTAGATGCTTCGCAGAGCACTTTATCAGATACCCCAAGTAAATTGGGTCTCTATCGTTTGGAGGATGGGTCTCCAACGTGGTGTACATTACTTGAACAAAGTCATAATCAGAGTTGTTTTTCCTAATCAACTCGATAATTATTCCAACACCGTTGCTGAGAGATGTTCCGCCGCTGAGCATTATGTTCATTAATTTTTCCACCATCGGAGGCGACACCAATTCCCTTGTTAGTCCGTTTGGACCTATGGCAGATGCAATTTCGTTATTTGAGTTAGCACTTATTGTAATCAGAGCTTTCAAGAAGTCACCAGCAGCAGATTTGGTAGACGAGGAATGACCAGCAGCTAGGTGATCTAGAAGCTTTGGAATCAGCTCCTGGCTCCCAAGCTTCTCAATGACACCAGTCGAGGTGTCCGGCTTATCAGTCGAAATTACTTTCAAAAGGTAGTCCATGAGAGGCGGGTTGTCAATGTGCTTTAAAAATCTATCAACAAGATCATCTTGAGCCAAGATGAAATGCAACATACCGGATATATCCATATCCAGCAGTCTTTCGTTGATTTTCATGAAATACGTCGATGCAACGATAGAGAGGGGGGCTGGATGGTTCAGCATAGACCACAATCTACCCAGAAGATCTTCATGATCCATGAATGCTGACGAGATAGGCCAAACATCAGCAGACAATATCTCCGCGGCCATCCGAGCGCGCCGAGAGTCCGACTGCTCTTCCGAGTCCGGGGGTAGCGTAATGCTCGTTTCATTAGATGATACGGAAAGCTGGTCAGACACAGGTTCCCTGTCATTCTTTCCCTCTTCGAGTGACTCCTTGTTTCGAGACTCCTCCGACTCATCAGCGCCCGGTTTGGCTGCGTCCTGTGTCGGTTTTTCGTCTTCTTCCTCGCTTTCCTCTAGGTTTTCGCTCAAGACATGCTCGTTTGTGACGTAGTCTACCAGCTTTGCCAACACTTGAGGATACTTGAAAAAGATCAACAGTTTGAAGTTGGAGCACATGAGCTCTGTGTATAGCTCTTCGTCGTCAAGAAGCTCGTCAAGGACCTCCATGTTTGGCTCATAGTCTCTGTATTCGGCCTCAGAATCTGGTAAAGCGTTGTTTTGATCTTCCGAGTCGTGCTCAGCTTCTGCATCGGACTTTTCAAGCGACTCGCTGCCATCAGAGCTGCTGCCCCCAGGAGATGCCAGCAGTCTATTTATTTTCTCTTGTGAGCCGTTATCCTGTTGTTTATCTTGCGCATTATCTTCTTTAGTCACCTTGACGAACGCTCTATTCAAGAGCTTCGACAACGGCGACTCGCTTGCGTAGTTCTGCCCGAATTTCCAGAAAGACCCTGACATGATTCTATTTGTTTGTTGTGCGCCTCAGAAAGACAAGTCCGCGTCGACCTAAGGCTTGGAAAGTTTGCACCAGACCGCTTGCTTATATCTCCAGTCCTTGCTTGCGGTGGCAACTTCAATCTAGCTTGCTAGACAGTTCGTGCCCCTGATATATTACACTAGTGTCCACTTTCACTAGCCCTAACTCTGCAGTAAGGAACGAGTGCGTTTTGTTTTTAAAGCTCAAAAGCTCCAAGTTGAGAACGGGATGTATCTAGCCCTACCTTGTAGAACTATTGCTTCCTCAACTTTAGCCTTAAATCAACTAATACTATCACAGTGAGCTTCCGCCTACGAAGGTAGCTCAGTTCTACACCGAAAAAAATTTTTAGAGTAGGGTAACTTCTCTTCGAAGTATAACCTGTAGTAATAAAGAATGCTAGTTAAGGGTCTTTGGGGGAATTTTATACCGTTTCAAATCTTCAGTCGTCATTCAGCTCCTGCACGTAGTTCAGAAGCTTGTCCATAAGAGCAACAATGCCTGTTTGAGCAGACGGAAGTGTGTAAATATGATTCCTTACGGTATCGACACCGGACGATGAAGATAAGTCGATCAAAACTCGAAGATCGGAAAGGTTTAGAAAGTTGTAGAATCTACTCTCGTAAGAGATTTTGTCCACAACTAAAGCGAGGAGCACATCTTGATCCAGTACATCAGAAGATGGGTAGCGACGAGTAAGATATAGGTCTAATAGTTTTTCTGCGCTGATAGGATCGAATCGTGCCATGATGCTGGTGCGTAAGCAGGCGACAGCATCTGCCCAGAGCCAAGTTCGCAGGTGTGTGAGCCCTAGCAACTCCCACTCCAAACCACTGTAAAGTTCCTCACGGTGCTCTTGGCTGTTAAAAGTAATTTTTAAGTCTTCGTAAAGGTTTAGAAACAGTTGATCCAGCCACTTTTCGCAGAGACGCTTCGCTTTGAATTCGGGGCGCAGAATCCCGGCATGTCCAAGTCCTCTTTCCCTTTCCATAACAAAAATGCTAGACCTTAGCTCAAGTAGCGAATTCCAACCTATTTTCGAAATGACATGCACAAGTAGGTCATAAGCACACGCCATGGACCAGCTGAGTTGACTGGCCATCGAGTTCCGTACCAGCAAATTCTTGTCGCCCAGAGAAGCCACTTCTTGCGGCGAAACGAAATTGATCAAGTTCTTGCTCTGGGGGCCATATATTGGTCCAAGCTCTACACATGGGCCTTCCCACATCTCTTTGATACATCCTCTCTTTGCTTGGGGCGGCATTACGATTCTACCATATATCATTGATGTCAGGTCGTGATCCTTGATCGATCCTAGAGTGCTGGAAATGAAATGATATTCATTGGACTGCAGGCGCGACTGTGGAGTCGAACACAATGGCCTGTTGTAAAAGTGTTCTTTTGCAACCTCCTGTAGCATGGCATCTTTGCAAGGATCAGAGGATGGGAGCGCAGGCAGCGAATTGACCGCAAAGAGTGCTTGCTCATAGCTTTCCAATTCAATATAGCATCTAGCGAGCTTGTTCCACGCCTCAAAACCATCGGAGCAAATGGATGTTACCTTTCGAGCGAGGGGCAACGCCAAAGCAAAGTCCCCTCTCAGCATCAGAAAATCTATCTGTAGGTTCAAGAAATCTGCTGCGTATATGAGTTGGCTCTGCTCTAGACCGTGTAAGCCTTTAGGGAACAGCCTCCGCATTGAGTCGTTTATTGTTTGGATAGCCACCATGTCTTTGGCTTCACTCTTTATCAAGACAGCAGCCATAGCTGTTCTGTAACAAACGGTATTCTCAGGATCGTGTGTGCAGAGGTCGTCTAAAGTTTCAACTACGTAATCGTTCAATTTATTGGCGACTTGAAGCAACGACAGTAGTGAGTCGAGGATGTAGTTGTTTTTGAAGGACGGGAAACTGTACCTTGTCATATCGCAGCCGAGTTCGGGACCACGCGGCAGGTAGCGACATACAAGACTGATACACTTTTTGCAGTAAGCCAAACCGTTTTCCAATGCAAATGGTAGCTCCACGAGGCCCGGTAATTTGCGTTCTCGGTCCATATTGGTGATGATAGAGCGAACAAATCCGCTGACGAAAGCCTCTTCCCATAAAGCAGGTGTTAGCTGAATGTTGCTAGAGCCTGAAATGCAGTCAATTACGTTGATTTGGTAGTGCTTCGGTGATTCATATCGAATTCTGATGTCAACGTTACTGAACACGTTCGTACAACAGTAAGTACTAACACGGTTTTTATTCTTTGAGGGCCCTCCGGCTAATTTCAGAGTGTTCAAATATGCAATGGGCGTGGCCTCTGAGGACGTATCTAATCCCGTCAAGTAATGGTACTCCCCAGTCTCTGTCTGATGGAATCTGTCGAATTGGGTCACGTGAACCATGTCCGGGGGGCCTATTCCGAGAAGACCTTGTTCTGTTAGGGTACATAATAAGCGGCCGCGGATTCCAAAGCTTTCCCCAAATTTCACTTCCAAAATTCGGGGGTTCTCCTCCAGGTTTCCGCCGAATTTTTGAGCGAGATGGTCGCCATCTCTGAATAACATATCCCTGGGATGCTCGTTCACAGCAGCAGAGGAGACATTCTTCTTCCTCCAAGGTAGAATATTCATCTATCAAGTTCCGCGATCCTCTGCGAGTCAATTGGCCGTAAGCGTTGGCGTCAATCACACGCTATAAGTAAAGAATACCTTAGAGTGTTTATAACTCGGTGTTGTAATGAGTTCGAAAACCATTGACATATAATCATGTACGTAAATTCATTCGAAAGACCCTTACCACCAAGTAAATACAGGAGGCTTCGAATTAACCAGCATCAGCCTCTCAATCACAACCTTTTTTGTTTTGTAAGATGTCTGGATACCCGCGTTTGTTCCCTCTTCGGCAGTCCCTGGCTGGGCATCTATATTAGACGGTTGTTTTGTGTTATCTTCCCTGGGCTCTCCAGTTAAAGAAGTGCCTCCCTCGCCAGCTTCTTGTAGATGCTCGGTAAGCTTTGGTCGTTGTAGGGTGAAATCCTTAGCAGCCCTCGCATTTGCGCTCTCATCAGGCAGCGATGATAGAACCATGGGCGATGAGGGTGAAAAAGGGATAGACTCTCGCATTGCGCTTTGTATGATAGCCAGCGGCAAAGTGCTAGAAGGTACCTGCATAATTTCGTCAATAACAAGCGTTCTTGTTCTCCTGACAAGCTCTAATGGACCTTGTGTTGGATTTTTAAGAGTTTCGACAACATTAAAAGCCTGTCCTTTCAGAACACTCCACTGCTTTTTCCACATTCTAGTCTTGAACTCGGCGTCGCGGCTAAATTGCTCTCTAAGCTGCGAGTGGCAGTTTTCCCACCATTTTTTGTTTGTTAACAGGGGTAAAAAGTGCCGCCTTGTTGATTCAGAGAAGGGTTGCGCCAGGATGTTCACTGGGAGATATAGCCATCCATACGGGAACGATCTCCACTCGTCAGGGTGCTTCCATGGGAACGCTAACCCATTGTCTATAGCAGCGAGCTCTAAGTCCCATGTATTGTCAGGGAGTTTTCGGACTCGAATCATCCAGTTGTCTAATCCGCGGTCGGTGTTGCGCATGATATAGTCGAGAATTATCAGCTTCTCCAGCTTTAAACGAAAAGTTTCTAGCGTCTGCTCATTCCAGTGGAACTCTTTTTCCTGCCCATTGTCTACTCGTTCCCGAAACATGCCAGGGAATGGATACTTATCGAGAAATTCGCCGGCACCCACATAATCCTTGACAAACAACTGGAAGGATCCAGTTTTGTGTAGTTTTCGAGGCTCCGTTGCAAACCACGCTCTCCTTTTGTCGTAAAAATTCTGAGACATCAGTGCGATCGTATCAGTGTGGGGAACCAAACCGGTGCCTAAGAGCTCATCTAACACGCTAGCCGCCGACTCGCATACGTACCCTAGGTTGGGGATCAGACAACTGCGCCCAAAGAAGCAAGGAAAAAACGTTCTATGCGCCCATTTCGTCCATTTCGGCGATAGCGGGCCGTAAGGTTCTTCGTCCTTTGGTTTAAAGACCCCCAGCGGCGTTTGAGAGCCTGCCGTTCCATAGACAAAATAAGAGCCACTGGAGCCGGCTGAGATGCGTTGGAGTTCAATGTTGTAGTTTGTAATTGCGTCCACACAGTCTTTCACGACACATCGGAAATGCTGCGTAATCGCGTCTCTATCGGGGAGAGTGGGCATCTCAGTATAGCCTCTTAGAGGCTCGAAAACAGAGTATTGAATTTCATAGTACTCCTCTCCTAGTGCGGATCTTGATGGGGCCCCATCCCCACCGTGCCACACTAAACTTGTCCATCTCCCTAAGGTGCCGATAAACGCAGTCGAGTTCTGGGCCGTGTCACTTAGCCGCTCCTGCTGTTCTCGATTCTGCAACCAATCATACGTATTCGTCGTCACGACCTGGTTCGCATTTCCCAGGTTGTTGGACTGCTGAGCCATGGACCGCTTCGTTGGAACGTAGCGTTTCGAGTAGCATTTTATCGTGCGTAGGGTTCAGGAAAACTTCCTTTATAACTTGGATCTAAACTATATCGAAAAATAGACAAAGGGGCATGTGTAACAGACACGATGTTTCGAGTACCGCAACTAGGATTTTATTTGTAGCTGCCCTTCAATCAATCAAAGTGAGAGCCACCGTCGTAGGGCGTGCGTGTTCGTTGCTCTGCTAGATCGAGCTGTCAACGATTAGTAGCGCTTTGACGCGACAGAACTACAGTATATTCAAGCTATTAAGCTTTGCCCAAGTACAGTGGTGTTTTTGAGGCATGAATCAAGTGCACTGCACCCGCAGCCGAACATCTTGGGACTACTTGAGGCGCTGCTGGGACTGTGTTTCAGTTAATTAAAGGGCACTACTGGCTTGTCGCCGTGGGAGCATCCAAGATTGAGATTACTAAGAACGACGCAGTTCCTAGTGCACGATAAATTCGAACTCCCTGTTGAAATCCTAACCCCCTTGATCTCAAGATATCGCCATTTTCGGACCTCCTGCGCGATCTTCGTTGCAGGTTGTTCCGGCGCACCCGTTGTCTTAATAAGCCTTTGATGATAACATTATGGCTTTGTTCACGTGATATTTCACAGCCTAAGGAAATAAGACACTCCCCGAATGCGAATTCCGTACAGTAAAAAGACTATCAACCGAAATTCCGACCGAGCATTGAGGCTCGTGTTGTGGATGGACATAATGTAAGACCTTTGCTCACAGCTGTCAGTTCAGTTTCCGGCTCGAGTTTTTCTGATAATGCAAAAAAAAATTCGCACACAATTTGTCAGATTTCTCGCCTGCACGAAAGCACATCAAAAAGTGGCTAATAAAAGCACAGCACGCGCCAAGTCCTGATCTTTTCGAGCGAGCGCAACGGGATCAGCAATGGGTCTTCTTTCTCTTGGGACCCCACTTGAGTGGTCTGAGTCTCGCCAGTACAATGACCATGTGAGGAAGAACGGTATTGAGCAACTTCTGTATATCTTCCAGGCGGCGAACGGCAGGAAGAACGACCCCCTCCTGTGGGGGGATGAGATTGAGTACATAATGTGCAAGATCGACGATGCTGGACGCAATGCTGTGCTGGCGGTAGATGACGACGATGTTCTGGGGGCGCTAAACACGGAAGACGAAGGGATTTGCCAGGCGCACAATACATCCTTCCACCCTGAGTACGGCCGCTATATGATTGAGGCCACGCCTGCGAGACCCTATACAGGCTTCATGAACAATTACGTTGAGGAGAACATGAGCGAGCGCAGGGCGATTGTTGACAGCAAGCTGGAACCGCGCGGGGTAGAACTGCTCTCGCTAGCTGCTTTTCCTCGTATGGGGTGTCCGGACTTCACGGATCTGAGCAATGTGTGGGACCACCACAATAGCGCATCGAGGTCTCTTTACCTGCCTGACGAAATCATAAATCGACACGCAAGATTCCCCACTTTGACTGCGAATATACGCACCCGGCGAGGAGAAAAGGTGTGCATGAACGTGCCCATGTACAAGGATAAACGAACACCCGATCACGATGACACTGTCTTCGTGCGTGACTGGTTCACCATCGAAGACAAGGAAGGCCCATTGGCGTCCAAGCCCGGCCACATATACATGGACTCCATGGGCTTTGGTATGGGCTGCAGCTGCTTACAGCTAACATTTCAAGCGCCAACGATCGACAAGGCTCGATACCTTTACGATTCACTCGTCAATTTTGCACCAATCTTCCTTGCTGCCACTGCTGCCTCGCCGGCATTCAAGGGGTGGTTGGCCGACCAAGATGTTCGTTGGAATGTCATTTCTGGCGCGGTAGATGACCGCACTCCGTATGAGCGAAGCACTGAACCAGTTTTGCCCGAACACAACAATGGCAACGGCAAGTCGCTCAATGAAAATCCCCTGCGGATTCCAAAGTCAAGGTACAGCGCAGTAGATCTCTACTTAGGTGGTAACTCTTTTTTTGACCGCAAGTTTAATGATACCGACGTTCCGGTTAATCAAGAAGTCCTAGAACGGCTCCAGACCAATGATATTTTTCCTATGGATTTCGACCTCGCTCGCCATTTCTCTCACTTGTTTATCAGGGACCCTCTGGTAGTTTTCCAGGAGCGCGTTGATCAAGACAATAAGCACTCTACTGATCATTTCGAAAATATTCAAAGCACAAACTGGCAGACACTGAGGTTCAAACCCCCCACTCAAGAGGCGACGCCAGATAACAAAAAGTGTCCAGGCTGGCGTGTTGAGTTTAGACCTATGGAGATTCATTTGACTGACTTTGAAAATGCAGCATATGCGAACTTCATCTACTTAATTGTTGAGTGTCTTCTGACCTTCAGCGATGATATCAATGCGTATGTGCCTATGTCAGAAGTTTGGAAAAACATGGAAACTGCACACCGTCGCGATGCTGTGCTCAACGAAGATTTTTACTGGAAGGTTGGTTTTGACACGGAAGGAACGCGCAAGTCATCATTTAAGGAGATTTTTCACGATCCAAAAAGCGGCATTTTCTCTAAATTTATAGACCGCATTTTGGTTTACAAAGGGTTCGTCGCTTCTTCATGGGTGGAACTCAAAAAATCAGACGACCCCGCGCACCTGAGACTGTACTACTATTTGAAACTCATATCCGATAGAGCTACAGGTGCGTTGCCAACGACTGCTAGGTTTTTGAGGGAGTTTATTTTGAAACATCCTGACTACAAAGAAGATTCTCGTCTGACTCCCGTAATCAACTATGACATGCTGAAATTGGCTTCCAGGCTCACTCATCTCGACGACGCCGATGGAGAACTCAAAAAATTTTTCGGTGAAGAAATCGTTCAGTTTTTGAAGTAAGATAGAATCCAGCTAAATAATAACTTATCAAAGCTCAATCAACACCTGTTTGCATGATTTGGTAGTCTCGTAATCAGAGTTGAAAAGATGTTTCTCGGAGCCAAAAAAAGTAAGTCTTCCCCGCCAGGAGTCGAACCTGGAATCTTCTGGTTTCAGAAGTGGATACAATCGTAGCCAGACGCCGTGACCATTGGGCCACGAGGAATAAGACTTGAAAGAAGCTCTAAATGCTCTCTATATATTCGTATATTTAGTTAGCAACCAATAACGTAATTTATTATGAGCTTGAGATCGTGTCAAAGTCGACGGTCAGTAGCTTGCTAAGGAACTTGTATCAAGCCAAAAGAGGGTCGTAGATACACGATATCCACTGCGGCTTTGATTTTTGCATGTGACTGAACACATTCTGAGTCGATCCAGATCTCTTTAACGCGGGGACCATTCTTCAATAATCCGGCGAATCCGATGACATTTTTTGATCTCCCAGTATAATTTTGATTGTTCACTATACGCACTAGCCCTTAATACTCTGAGCCTAAAAGTGCTTGTAACTTCCGCCGTATTCGATTTATAGCATTTGTCGCATCTCTGCACCAAATAACGGGCAGATACCTAGAGTTTCTGGTTAACTTTGAACTTGAATTTTAATAGATTTCGCGAACATCATATGTAGCTGGGAGCCACTCCATAGATGACCTTCAACTTACTGTCAGGAATAATACAGTCTGTATTGCTGTGTTAAGGATTTTATTTACAAGGTATGAACAAATTATAAAGTTTCAGTGTGTGAAATGACTATGCCTCATCCCGCGTTTAATAATTTTCTAAAATCGTTGTAATACGGTCGCTAGTCACTTTTTCCATTCCGGAATATTCCATATGATAGCTGCCCCTTCCTTGCGTAAGACTTCTAAGTTTGCTTGTGTAGGAAACCATTTCTCCAACTGGCGCCAAAGCTTTGATTATTTTATTGATGCTTGAGCCACTAGATATATTGGCTCTATCCAAAGTATTGTCTGAAGGTAGGTATTGTTCCTCGGCAATTGTTTGAAAGGTGAGGTCAAAGTTCTGCTCGCTGCTCACATCGTGTTCGTCTTCGATAGATAAAATGTTAGCCTTGCAAGCACCCGTGAGGTCCTGTAAGACTTGGCCCATGTCTTGTTGCTTAACTGTGAGTGTGACATTCATTATTGGTTCCAAAATGGAGTAGTCTGTTTCAGCAATTGTATCCAAGGCCTCCATAATCATTGATTTTGAAATCTTTAATATTTGGGTAACCGAAGTCAAATCTGAAGGTATGCTCCAGTCGCTCTTTACTCGAACAACGCATGAATGGAGTGGGAAGTGCGCCTTTTTGCCGCCCCTTTGAAAAGCAACGAGGCAGCTTGACAACATGGCATTAACAATAGAGTCGTAGGGTATCTGGTAGGGCCAGTCCAAATCCTTTAGCCTGTTTGTATCTTTCTCTATTACGAGGTAATTGTCATCGTTTGAAAGGTAGTGCCACTCCTCGTTTTCGTTTCGAGCCTCTGTGGCAGCTTCCAGAGGCTCTACGCAGATCTCAAAATGGTAGCCGTCTTCTGATATGCGTTTCTGCAAAGACGAAGATATATTCAAGGTTTCGTTGTAGGAAACCACAACTTTTCCAACTTCGACATCTGCGTTTAACTCATTCAAAAGTCTGTCTTTTGCTATCTCAAGATGAAGCTCGCCCATGCCGCTCAAAAGCGTTTGTCCACTCTCTTCGTCAACACTCACACGCAAGCTTGGATCTTCCCTGATGAGTGCACTAATGGACTCTTCCATCGCCCTCCTATTTCCCAGAGTTCTCGGTTCAATAGCAGCACTAAAAACAGGAGGAGGAGTGACGATAGAATTTATTTTTAGACTTAGCTCTTTCTCTTTGTTAAGCGATCGCAGACCATCTCTTTTCATATTATGTGCTATAATTGTATCTCCTGTTCTGACATTTTCCGATACAGTAGATCCGGTAAGGACACCAATTTCCCCTGAGCTTAACTGTTTGACTTCCTCTGCAACGTTTGCGTGCATAACAACCAGCTTCCCGACCTTAAATTTAGCTCCTGTGGTTGAATTAAATATCGTGAACCCACTGTTGAGGACCCCTGCATACACTCTAACGTATACCATAATTCCTCTAATTGGATCTGTGATGACCTTGAAGGCTTGAGCCACGCAGAGATTGTGATTTTTATTCACAACAACGCCTCTTTTGTTTGAAACTTCGACAGGAAGGTTGTGGTTGAATTCTGGCAGTCTTGCTTCAATTGGTGAAGGAAGATATTTGACGACAGCATCTAACAAGGGCTGAACACCAATGTTACGAAATGAGGCACCACACAAAACAGGAGTAGCAAAGTTCGCTAAAGAGCATTTCCGGATAGAGCGGTCTATTTGCTCGGGCGGAACTGCCATATAATCGCCATTTGCAGTATCAAGGAAATATTCAACGAGATCTTCATCGTGCTCACTTAAGGTTTCAACCAAAGACTCTCTTAACCTTGCGAGCTCGTTCCAATGAGGAGAGTTATTCTCAACATCCTCTATATTGACATGATCAACATCCGTGGGAGTCCATCTGAGAATTTTTTTATTCACAACGTCAAGCACGCCTTCGAAGGTGGGTTCTGTCGAGGAAGTGGGCTGGGAGAACACAGGAATATTTACTAGTAGAACTCTTGTATTCATTTTGACAATGAGTTCTTTTACAGTCCTACTAAAACCTGCGCCCACACGATCCATCTTATTCACAAAGCAAATTTTTGGAATGCCTTTTGCCTGACCCCACACTTTTTCTGTTTGTGCTTCAACTCCAGCCACAGCATCCAAAATCGTCACGCATCCATCTAATACTTTGAGTGACCGAATAACTTCAAAGGTGAAATCGGCATGACCTGGCGTATCAATTAAGTTGATCCCGAAGGAGTTTTGCCAATTGAAAGTAATTGCAGCACTTTGAATAGTGATTCCTCTCGACCTTTCCTGCGGCAAGAAGTCCGTCACTGTATCCCCCTCATCAACATTGCCTATGCGCTTTGTTTTTCCGCTGAAGTATAGCATTCGTTCTGTTGTAGTTGTTTTACCAGCATCAATATGTGCTATAATGCCAATATTCCTCAGTTTTGTGACATCTGTCTTCGAGGCAATGTGCCGACATTGAGACCAAATTTGAAGTCTCGGCAGTCGCATCAGTTTCGAACAGGTTTGGATATTTGTTCTAATACGTCAAGCTTTAATACTTTAGGCCTCATCGCCTTAATTTATATTAAGTGATCTTTGAATCATTAATCTTTCAGCGTGAAAAATAATTGTGCACATCTTAACTACAGGTGAAGACACTGCATTAAGAACACTACCAAAAGCCTCCGTCTCTACATTAGGAAAATGAGTGAGGAGTTCAACATTACGGAGACTTATCTCAAGTTTCTTGAGGAAGACAGCGAAATGACTATGCCTATCGCGGCCATTGAGTCGTTAGTGACAATGTTACGAGTAAAGAATCCTGAAACATCAGCGGAGATGATTAATACGATTAAGTCCGCAGCAGACACCTTGACCTCGTCGATCCCCAACTCTATGTCTCTGCGGGCCGGCTGTGATATTTTTATGCGATTTGTGTTCAGGAACACTCATCTCTATGGAGACTGGGAGAGCTGTAAGAAGCATCTAATAGAAAATGGGCAGCTCTTTGTATCGAGAGCGAATAGGTCAAGAGAGAAGATCGCGCAAATTGGTTTAGATTTCATCTCAGATGACGACATCATATTAGTGCATGGGTTCTCGAGGGCAGTTTACTCAGTGTTGAGTCACGCAGCTAGCAAATTCATTAGATTCAGATGCGTCGTCACTGAGTCCAGGCCAACTAAGCAGGGAGCCCAACTCTACAAATTACTCCAAGAAAAAAATATACCTGTAAAAATGGTGGTAGATAGTGCTGTTGGGAGTATTATCCACAAGGTAGACAAGGTCTTGGTGGGGGCAGAAGGTGTTGCCGAATCCGGAGGTGTCATTAATCTCGTTGGAACGTACTCTATTGGCGTTTTAGCAAAAAATACCAACAAGCCATTTTATGTGGTGAGTGAATCTCATAAGTTTGTGAGAATGTTCCCACTGTCTCCAGATGACCTCCCAGCTACAGCAGGGCCCCTAGATTTCACTCGCCACGAAGAGTGCGAGCAATCTCTTTTGGAACCCGCCATCGACTACACTTCTCATGAGTACATTACAGCACTAATCACCGACCTCGGGGTTCTGACACCTAGCGCGGTTTCTGAGGAGCTGATTAAGATGTGGTATGACTGAATTCGTAAACTTGTGACCCTCAGTTTCGTCATATCCTCCCAGCTACATAGCTTTTGATAAATAGTCGTTTTCGTCCCCCAACGGCAGCAGCATTGTTCTGGAGTCTTCCGTGATCACGCTTTCGCGAAATTGGTTAAATGTCCCCTCGATCCATTCAAGATCTTGTGGTGGCTCTTCATCTGCGACCTTGTGGGCTAATAAAGACCCGCCAAGCCTTGGTTGATTGGCCTCACTACTGCTTTTTACAGACATGGTCACAACCTGGGCCCTCCGTGCAGCAGGGTTACTCGGTTGGGCACCTCTCGCCTCGTTTTCTCGCTTTGATTGAGCGACAGTGTCGATGTATTTAAAAAATGGTCTCATTTGGGCAACGGCTTGCACAGGAAGCAGGTATACTTCTTCATCAACTACCATCCCAACATACTGCCCTTCCGTTTCAACACCAACACCCTTCAGTGTTTGATGAGCAACGGAATCCCACTCATCCTCTGCTCGGTTCTTATCATAGAAAATCTCAGTATTAACAGGCACGTCTAGTTCCCAGAGTGAAGACTTAGATTTGTAGCGCACCTGGCTAACAGGCGGGTGTAGAACTGGGTCGTTCCCGTTTTTCTTCGGTTTATTTGGATACTGGAGGATGTGAAGGGGGAAAGGGCCATTAGTTAGGTTTATAGGTATTTCACTTACTATTGGATCAGACTCTTCACCCTCCTCAGGGCCCACATCTTCCATCACCACATCGCCGCTGTCTTCAGTCACAAAGAGCTGATTTTCAGTTTGCTCAGACATTGATATGATGCTATGGCAGACGTATTATTTCTTCACTTTATGATTTCTCTTGTCTGAAGGTTGTTATGAAAATTTTTGGAGCGATGAGATTATAGTTCAGCTCATCGCATGCTCATCGCAGAGCTTCTTTACACTCACAAAAGGACAGCCACTACGCAGATACTCACTTGATATGTCTGACGATGATGATATGATGCTTCTCAATCTCGACACAACCTCTACTGTCGACCATGCCCCTGGAAAGGTCAAGGTCAGTGGTGGCCGGTGGAAGGACAGACGCAAGGCTAAGGCTATGCTCAACGGGAAAAACACTGAGAGTAAGCCTAGTAGACAGGCAATCGACGGCCCAATTAAAAGGCCTGCCCCTACAGAACAAGGAGTCGAAGGAAGAAAAGAGCAACCTGCTCGTAAACAGGCGAAAAAGGTGCAAATCAAAGCTACACCCGCCGATCAGCAAATCGTTTCCTCTTTGTTCACATCAAACCGTGGAATTGTCACATCTATAAACAACAATCTGCATGACGAAAATTCAGGCGTTGGTCCTTCTAACGCACCTCTACTGCAAGACTCTTTCGAAGCTCTGGGAATAACCTCACCTCTTCTGCAACACTTGAGTGAAGAAATGCATATTACTAAACCCACGCGGGTTCAAAAAATGAGTATCCCAACTCTTTTGGAAGCTGACAACGACGTTTTCGTACATGCTCAAACAGGTTCTGGTAAAACTCTAGCTTTTTTACTGCCTATTCTGAGCAGGATCTTGTCGATGGATGCACGGGTTGACCGTCAGTCAGGCTGTTTTGGTATGATAATCACGCCTACAAGAGAGCTAGCCTCTCAGATCCACTCTGTAATGCAGACGCTTACCAAATGTTGCCACTATCTCGTTCCGTGTTTGTTAATTGGAGGGGAACGTAAAAAATCTGAAAAGGCGAGGTTGAGAAAGGGTTGCAATTTCATTATAGGAACTCCTGGCCGCATATTAGATCATTTGCAAAATACTCAGGTTATAAAAGAACAGCTAAGTTCCTCTTTGAGATACCTGGTTTTGGACGAAGGTGATAAATTGATGGAACTGGGATTCGAGGAAACAATTACCCAAATAATCAAGCTCCTTTATGAGGTCCCTCTCAACCAATCCAAGTTTCCTGAGCTTCCCAAAAGAATTATTCATGTTTTGTGCAGTGCCACACTAAAAGGCGGTGTCAATAAACTTGGAAACCTAGCTCTACAAGACTACAAGCTCATCAGTAGTGGGAGAAAGCAACAAGAAGTCAACACAGTCCCCGACCAGTTGATTCAAAAGATAGTCATGGTCCCTCCTAAACTACGTTTGGTAACATTAGCTGCAGAGCTAAACAACATAACGGCGATGCATTTATCATCTGAGACTGGAGAAACAAGACGTACCATTGTTTTCTTGTCTTGCTCCGATAGTGTGGAATTCCATTATGCTGCTTTCTCCTCTGACAGTGGTCATGGGAGGGCTTTAGTTGGAGACTCCGTGAAAGTTTTATCAGGAAATTCAACTTCATTGCCTTGCCTTGCGGATGTGTCCCAGCCTTCAGTTGTGTGCTACAAGCTCCATGGCTCTCTTTCACAGCAGATCCGTACTGCGACCCTAAAGAGCTTTTCTAGTGATTCTGACGCCACAAAAGGCAAACATTTGATTATGTTCTGTACTGATGTGGCAAGCAGAGGATTGGACTTACCATGCGTGAGTTCGGTCATTGAAATGGACCCTCCTTTTGCAGTGGAAGATCATCTGCACAGAATTGGTCGTACTGCGCGTGCTGGTGTTAGTGGTGAATCTCTTCTTTTCCTTTTACCGGGCGAAGAAGAGGGCTACATGGACCATATCAAACCGCATCATCCCCAGGGCTGGAAGTTACTGAAATATGATATCGACATCCTAAAACCTGCGTTTACAGAATCCAAAGTCCAAAGAAGTGATGGCGTCTCCGGTAAGCCAATTTCAGACGAATGGGACAATAATGCCACTACTTGGCATTTGAACATTGAACGAAGGGTTCTGGGGGATCAGGCGTTCAAAGATATTGCAGCCAAAGGCTATACAAGTCACATCAGGGCGTACGCTACTCATTTATCGCAGGAGAAGAAGTTTTTTAACATAAGATGCCTACATTTAGGACACCTCGCGAAAAGTTTTGCCCTCAGAGAAAGGCCCAAGGTTATGGGTGGCATGAATGCAAAGAATAGCGTTAATGGTGAGCAGAAAAAGCCAAAAGAGACTTCGAAATCTAAAATGCTTCGTATGGCCAAAAAGGCTCTCGACCAAAGTATGAGCGAATTTAATTACTGAAAGGATGTTGCTGGGATAACAAGTGATCTTGAATGCGAAACAAATAGACGGTGTAATATTTTTAACTTGACATCTAGGAAAAACTTAGAACTACTTGACAATTCAACTTGTTGTATCTCTCAGTCTCAGACCTTCAAGCCGACATGGTACGAGATACGTGCTATTAGTTCAGCGCCAAAAACCTCAGAATCCAAAACATATATTGACCGATTTAGTTGCAGAGAGCTTCGTATATATAAAGAAATATGTGAAATCTTGCGGCGCGCACATCAAATCTTAAAAAACCATGAGAAAGAATTTAAGCGCGTATACGATTTTGCCACGAAACAGATGGTTAATATGAGACGTTACGACAGGTGGAGCTGACTTGAACAGTAATACTATAGTCTCAGAGAACAGCGAGGATATTCTGCTCCAGTGAATTCTCATCACCTTGACTTATCTGGACTCTGTTCTTCCACCCACGATCCCTAGTGCCGCCAATCTCCGGTTCTTCCTCTTCGGAACTGCTTTCTCTTTCGTCGTTCACGTACACGGGTTTCTGGAATTGCTTCTTGTCTTTTTCAGCGTCCCAAATATTAGATTCTAAATCTTTGTCAACTCTCTTTTTCTCGTCTAACAGAGTGCTTTTGAGCTCTGTAATTTCCTTTAAGTCTTGCAAGTCTTCTTCGTCACTTATGTCTTCGACGTTTTCTTCGTCAAAAGCATGAGCTGTTTTAGGAGCACGTCTAGCTTCCGTCATCGTAACTTTGCCATCTTTCCCTATACTCAGGTCCATTACGACCTTGTCCCGCCCACCATGACGTTCGCGCTCCAGTCTCTCCCATCTCCTCATATTTCGCTGCTGCTTTTTGAGTAGCAGAGCACGATCTTGGGCGCTGCCCCAAACATTTCCGTCATTGCTCATACTAAAGTCACTGGCATTGTCAATAATCTTGGTACGCTGAGCAGAAGTATCCTGGAAGTGTAATAGCTTCTCTAGCCTCTCTTGAGCGACCTTCAGCTCTGGATCCGTAGCATCTTCGCTGTTTTGAGAATGCATAGCTTTGTTCTCCTCTTTGTCAATACCTTCAAGGACCTCTGCTCTCTTAAGTTCCCGCTGCCTCTCCTTTTCCACTCTATCAAAGAGCTTGTCTTGTTCTGAGAAAAGGTTTGTTCCCGCGCCTGACGTAATTTTATAGCCTTTTGGCTTTCTGGGTTTTTCGGGAGCAACTACGGGTTTGGAGGACTCCAGCTCTTGCTTTTCTTGATTCAAAACCTCGATGATTTGTGCTCTCTCCTCCTGTGATAAGAATTCGGTGTGACAGAAAGTACAGTGGTTCAGGTTTAGGCCCTCTCTCAGACAGATTATTTTCCCGCACGATAAGCAATTTGGTGCGACCTCAAAAAGCGGGTGTCTGCTGCCTTGACAGTTGCAGGCGTACTTAGTCGGATCAGATTCCGTTTGTTCAAGCTCGAGTGCTTTAAGAATATCATCGATTTCCGTTAAACTTTGTACTTTCCTCGTTTTGGAAGCCTTTTTGGTCTTTTCTTTAGGGTTGAGCTTCGTGCTCGGCCGAACGACCGCTTTCCTGGGGTCATTCGACTTGGGAAGGGCGGAGACGCCACTCAGTTCTTCCCTTTTTCGCAGCTCAGTAGACTCGGGTTTAGTCACGCCCTGGCGACCAGACTTAGAGGCAAAGGTGTCAACCTTTGTGCTAGGTTTGGATGACATGGTGTTTTTGGAAACCTCCTCTTTCTCTTCATGGCTAAGCTTTTCTGTGAACTGTAGCACGAAGTTCAATGAAGCATCTTCTGGACCTAAAATGTCCATAAACTTCTCAGCGATAGCTTGCGGGTCTTTTCCAAACTCTGATAAGATCTGCTTGCATAGTTGACGCGTGCTTTCCTCATCTATTGGTATGATGTGAGGAATCTCTTTTACTGCGAAGCTAATCGCACTCTCCTTGCCCATTTTGCTTGTTTACTAGTTGTCATCGCAAATAATGTTTTAATCTACTGAACCCATTTTCCATACCTAAGTGTAGTGAATTTAACCAAATAAACCCATGGTCAATGAACATTCAAGAGGGGCTATCTATCAGGATTAAATAAACAGCTTCAAAACTTCTAAATGGACACCGATACAGGGAAGGCAGAGCTACTTTCACAACTGGAGAGACTGGATCAAGAGATAAATGACTATTTCGACCTAACGTTAGACAGAGCGAGAACGAGGTACAAACGTGTTGGCAGGGGGAACAAGGTCAAAGTTGTTGATAAAGTTCAAGAAAGAAAGATCGCCGTCCAGAAGTGGCGCGATAGTGTGAAAACAGACTATGAGACAACAATACTGAGGTTTAGAAGAGCGTGGGACTTACTTCAGAACAACCCCGAGTTGGATCTCTGCGCGGTGACTGATAATCTAGGTAACTCTAGGATATTTCAAGTTCATAAGCTCGGTGCGGCTCTTGAGAATGTGAGCCTTACAACTCTCGAAATTTTGACACTCAAGCAGCACGATGCAGAGTTTTTGCAAGTCTTAGCGTCAATGGGGACCAGTAAAGAGGGCTACGAGAGTTTTTTGGAGTGGCAGACCAATATGTTGGGGAGAAACGCGACTTTGTGCGAACAGTTGCCCAAGGTCTACTGGAATTCGCACAAGTATCAGTGGAGCAAAAACTCGTACCGAATATGCGCTTCTGTCAAAAGCCTCAGTTCGTATGCCACTTACTGCAAGTTCTTCAGCAAGTTGGGCATGTGTACCAACGCCAACTGCAAATTTGTACACGATCCACGCAACGTAACGGCTTGTAAAGATTTTTTGGCTAGCGGTAATTGTAAGTACGGAAGCAAATGCCGCCTGGCCCACACTATAGGGAATGAGTATGTCACTCCATATTGTAAGGCATTCGTTCAGCACGCATGCAACTTTGAGCGAGGCGCGGAACAATGGACCCAGAGCCGTGAGCAAGAAAGCGCTATATGTTGCCGCTACATCCACTCTTCAGCTGTGGACCCTTCTTACCCAGTTTGCAGACAGTTTGCTCATATGGGATTCTGCTACCGGGGGCTTCACTGCAAGTTCCCGCACTACCTGGAGTGCCCTGACTCGAACTACTCGTCTAATTGCTTCCTCAACCATTGTAAATACCCGCATATCGTGCACAAGAATTTACCTGACAAAGACGCTGTTGCCCTTGTAGACATACCGCCCAGCTGCCTCTTGATACCTCCGGCACGGGAGAAGGATCATAAACTGCCCTCCAGCTCCTGGTATGGCCTACGAACCAAGCAACAAAGCATCAATGTTAAAGACGGGTCCGGCGAAAAATTCACCGCTGAAACCGTCCCTGCACTCCAATTAGAACCAACATCGTCAACCGAGGATGTGTCTACGAGCGAGGTTTCCAGCACCGAGTCATCTGACATATCAAGTGATGAACTGGACGCCGATTTTATTAAGCTATAACTTATTCTCTGAATCAGGACTTACAAAACTTTGATTTCTGGGCTGTTGATGCCACAGCCAACATCGCGCATCCGCAGTAGCTCGCTGAAGTACTAGTAAGAATGCGCTCAGCAGCGAGCTTACACCTTAAGTCTATACCCTAATATAGCATCTTGATTGGTCGGGTAACACATATTAAAAATTTTATAAGTATAAAAAGGCCCTGCAAGTTGTTCATTCCTTCACAATACTGTTCCTTTTAAGAAACCAATCATCAGTAGTGGTTAATACTATCTCAAGATAATATTAATTACAATTTTTTATAGAAACCGAATGTTTTGATCGTCTGTGTATTCAAAAGCGAGGTTTGTGGCTTTTGTCTTCGGGCAAAAGTTGGGGCTTTGCTTAAGTTGATACTGGTACTTGACGGTTAATTCAAGCAATAACCCATAGCTGAATGGGCTTTGACCACCCCCAAACAGGGTGGCCACAAAGTCCATTTCGTTTCCGGTTTCTTAGATTATCTTCTGCTATGAGGGAGCTCGGGCCTCTAGGGGTCCGGGAGTGCATGCTATCCAGAGGAGCGTATAGTGCGCTCTGAGAGTTTGGATTTACCCGTTGTGCCCTCCTTCATGCCAGTACATTTATTCAGTCTTCGTAGCGCTCGATTTTCTTGTCTCGTGAAGTTGAACCTTGTTTTCAAGTCTTAGCTCTTAATTTCAGCGGTGCGGCTACCGTAATTTCCTATTTACAGACAAATGCTAATTACATGAGGGGTCAAGTGCCGGCGCAACGCTGTGCTAACGTTCCCAAGAAATGCCCGCTCGATTCTTACTGAGCCCGAATGCCCTAAAAAGTCTTGCGTGAGGCCAGCCTGTGATCACTGTTCTGCAGACGGCGGCTTTTCGTTACCATTTTGTCCTTCTGTCGCTTTGCCGATCTTCTCTTTTTCTGCGAGCTCGTATTTCAGCCTTTCAGCCGCCCTGTAAATCTTACTCTGCAGATAGAAGCTGCCTCCTTTCTCCTTGTCGTTGACATCGAACAAATACTTGAAACGTTCCTCGATCTTCTCGGGGCTTGCCATGTCTGCATCGTTCTCGATATTCAAAATTTTGCAACTTTCATCAAGTGTGATTCCACCGTATTCAGCCTTGGCGGCTCCCGCTCTAGCTGCGTTGGCTCCTGTCTTGGTAGCTTGTACAGCAGCTTGTTTGTAAGCTTCCGAGAACGCCCTGCCAAACACCTGAGCGCCAGTGAAAATGACCTGAAATAGAGCCCTGTGAGCCATGTTAAACGTATGCTACCTTGATTCGTCAAGCGAGAATGAAATCTGAAGGGTTTCCGTGCTTAAAACCCTATGCTTGCACACCTTTATGAGCTCGTTTCTGGAAAATTTTGTTACTTAAAGTCTCAACCTATATTATACAAAACAGTGAGTACAAATGTACTCCTCGAACTGCTCCGACATGACACAATTTATTCTAAGTTCATTCAGGGCTAACCTACCAGCAGCTAAAGCGCATTACGCTTTTCCAAATAAATAAAACGGAGTTCTAAATAGGCTTCATCTTTTTCTTGTAATCTGCGAAACTCAGCTTCTTCTTAAGAGTGTGGCGAGAATTAATCGCAGGGCCTGCTGCAACCGCCACAGCAGGTAGTGCAACGCTCGGTATAACAGGTTCTTTTGTGCTCAGTTCGGGCGCCGCATCTCCTTTTGTGTTTTCTCTGATATGAAGGGTATTTTCAGCCGTCGATGATAAGCGAGGTAACTGAAGTTCCACTGGCAGAGGCAGGTTTTTCAGATCCGTGATATGGGATTCGTCGTACTTCAGCGATTTGGAGGCACCAGCAGTGATAGATGGACGACGATTCTCGAGTTCGCCTCCGCCACGGAGAGTAGTGAAGTGTTTGTTCACCAGGTAGAGTTTGAAAGGTTTAGCGTGATCGAAGTTTTCAGTATCCGAAATTGAGGGTCGCCGGCTGCTTAGCTTAGAAACAGGTATGCCCTCTTCTTTCAGGTACTTCAACTTCGCAGCATGAAAATCAACCAAAAGCTCGTTCGCACGCGCGGCGTTGCTGATCGCCTCATGGGCCAGCCTTGAAAGGATAGGTGTCTGTGACTTTTTGTTCTTATTTTGCGCATTCTGAAGAACCTCATTGAGTTTGTACCGGCTATTCATTTTAGACTTGACAGACTTTATCAGAGACTGTGAAAACTTTTTGACCTTAAGCAGATAGCAGTCTCGGTTATGGGCCCCACAAGCACAGTCGGTGCAGCTCAGAATTGTATCGACAGAATGCACGAGTGTGAATTTATCAGGGTCGTCCAAAGAATCCACGCTTTTATTGTCTCCTTTGATCAGATGCCAAATAGGATGCCTGAGATCCCACTGCCAACCGATTTGGAGTTCCTCACCGTCCCTTATATCCTTAAGCGCTCGAAGCACAAACTTCACCTGTGGAGTGTCACCGGTTAGACGGATCGACGCCAGCTCGACGTTAGGTTGACAGCCTCTCCTTATGAACCGGGTGAGATTTCCAGACAACCTACAGTCGATATAGATTGGCCAGTGGGGATGAATGAATACTTTTGGTTTCGCTGTGCCAAATACTCTATAGTTATTCCTTGAATCATCATAATACTTCTTGCTGAAATCAACTTCCCCAACCACTTCCTCAATATAAGAGCCAACGGCACAATGTTGCTTTGTGAAGAGACCTAGCTTCGGCAGACCAGTGAACGAGCGAGAGTTTTCAGGGCAAGAGTTGACTTCTAACGGCACTGGCTGAATTGTCCTATGGTTGTACGGTATTACCCAGTCGTCATCACAATGTCTTTCAACAAACATTTCAACGTACCTGTCCTTGAAATCATTGGCGGCCAAAGGGACATAAACAACAGGATGGTGTTCCAGAGAGTTGAGATGTCTCTGAGCTGGTTTAGACTCTGCAGTAGAAGCTATCTCATTACCTCCTATATTGTTCACCGAAGTATTTGCCGAATCACTGACGTGCAAAGAGTTGCTCTTCCCGCTACTGTCCTCACCTTGGCTACTCTTGCGACTCTTTTTGCTGTTACGAGGGTTGAGTCTTTCCTGTTGTTTTCTTTTGGCTTTCTTAACATCCAACTTTCTAGGGTGGCAGTTACTGCAGAGATAGTCATCAGGGGCTGTTTCAATATTCCGGATACCATGGCAAATTGCGTGCTGCCATCTGTTGCAGTGGTCGCATTGGATTGTGAAGCCGTCATCATCGTCGTAGCCACATATGCAAGTAATTATACCTGAGTCTGGATCCACAACGTACGAGCTTGGAACAGGCCACAAGCGTTTTGGCCTCTGCTCGGAGTGATCTGCTTTTTTAGAACTGTGCTTGTTTTCTCGGTGATCTGGTTCCTGCTTCCTAAGAGGCAGCGGGACAGTGGCAGCTGCCGCCAAGGCAGCAGCAGCTACGATTCCTTTGTTCGAGTTAGAGCGCGAGCTCGGACTTTCCGTCTTATCATGCTTCCTATTTGGTAGTCCGTCTTCATCATCTGCTGAAAGGGTAGCATACGCCGGGCCGGGCGATGCCGTGGAGTTGTGCTGGATCATAGATATAGATGAGGCTCTGCTGCGTACATCTCCGCTAGTGAGCGGAGACCGGGGTTCGGAGTGTATCTGCGAGCCCGGGTGAATACCCGGAGAGCCGACCGGCTGTTTGCTTCCTTGTAGTTGAGTATGGTTGGCCGAAGGGTCTTTGCCTCTTGAAAGCATCAGGAGTGCAGAAGCATCTTCATACACAGAGCGCTCGCTTATATCGTTTTCACCCATCTCGGATTTAACGTTGTTAAAGCTGGGGGAAAGACGCAAACAGGTGCTGGTTTCCCTCGTCCCACAAATTCGGTGCGCGTTTTTATAAAAAAGGTTCGTTCCTCAGGTGTAAGTGACTAGTAGTTATTGTATGGTAAACTGGGTGGATGGCCCAATAAGATGTTTCCCACCTTATATTTGATTATACGAACGCTCTCCTTGCTAACTCTGTGGCCCAAGTAAGCGGACTGCAGATCCGTGCTCTCGTATCCCGCCCAAATACCAAGTGAGCTGGGTTTCTTTTCTAAACGAACAATCTTGCAGTTTCAAGCGTTCTTGTGAGTCTAATTTTGCGCAGGCAGAGAACTGTAAAATCCAACGGCGTCTTTGTAAGACAAACGAGCTTCCCACCAATCTAGATACGAGGGTCTAGTCCAACACCACACTAGTATCTCTAGGGTTCTTTTCTTGCTGTTGTTACGCTATACTAGGTACGAAGATATGCCAATGATCCGTCAATTGCGGAACGATGACACAATATATCGTCATTCACGAAGAATTAAGCGCCTGTTAAAGTTCGTTTAAGGTTCCACTTGGCTTACAGAGATATAGCGGGTGTTGAAGGGTTTCGGCCAAGCTCCGATAGAATTCTTTGCATGGCTACGAGTATTTTTCCGATTGCTAGGGTTTCCTCGGTAAAACTTCTTGAGTAAAGCGAGCGCAAGTATGGTATTAGTTTCTGTATCGTCGCAGTTTCACCGGTCCTCTCACATTCTAAATCGCTTCACCTCCATAAAATCCAAAGCTTTAAGGGGAACGAAAACAGCGTCACTCAGGTGCAAAACTGGTCGCCCGCCATTAGAGGGGCGTGACCAGAGGCGGGATGAAATTAGGAAAGCTAAGTGTTTTAGCTGGCGCTCATGCTTTAACAGGGAAAGCCCATATAGAAGGTCAGATATCATGCTTTTTTCGATAACCGTTGATTCCTACTTGCATTCAACTAAGACGTAATAAACAATGACATGCTACTTGCAATAAAATAAAGGGAACACAAGGTTCAACCGGGGCGAGGTGGCATAATCTCAAAACGTGAGACTATTTGTATGCGAAAAACTATGACCGTGGCTTGCCTCTGCCGATACGTTGCATTCCTCACTTATCCGGGGAACTGCAAACGTTCGGGGAACCCTGTTCGAACCGCTCGAGTCCACTGACATGTCATCTAAAATGTTACAACGATGACGAGGAACTATGCGGTCATCCGTCGAATCACCATAATGAATGTAGCTAGGTTCCACATTTTCGGCCGCCACGTTCTCTTCTGCAGGGTACTCAAACTCTGCCGACTTGCTAACGAAAAATGCAGCAAAACTATCGTCGACCTCGGGTGGCTCTAAAACGCCCGCATTTTCCATATCATTAAGGGACGATACTGGTGATATATTTGGGACTGGATCTTCGGAAAGTGGCAGTTCTGCAACATCTTCCCCATCAGCTTCGCCGTGGAGCCTATTCCCGTCGCTACAACGGCTGACTTCCTTCGATGCTGGAAGAGGGTGCAATGACTCTTTAAGAAACTGACGGAATGAGATTTCAGTTCCCTTGGAGCCTCGTATTTTCGCACCGTTTGAGTCAACCTCAATGGGCGCCAAGGACGCAGCTTCTCCGTGGCGATGTCTGGAGCCTCTGTTGGTACTCCCGCTCCAATAGTGACGCAATCCAAGCCCTTTGTGCAAGTTTTCATCATTTAGAGGATATTTATTCGCATTGGATTGATTGAGATTCTTGGGCCCTGACAAAGATCTGACCTCCCCGAAGTAAGGCATACAGAAAATCTCATCGACAGTAGCTCTCTTCTTCGGATCCCAAACTAGGCAGGCCTTTACAACGTCACACAACGGCTGTAAATGCGGGTTGTCCATAATAGACTCGATGCTTACGCCTTCAACATATGGAAATTTCAAGTTGAGTCTAGAGGCCAACACTTGTGCTTTCTCCCACAATCCGCCGTGCGGCTGGTAGCCACTCAGCGTTGATTCTGGCATTGTGTGAGGTGTTCCAAGGACTTCCAGAATTTTCCAAATCTGATCCATCTCGTCAGACCCCGGAAAGAGGGGCCTGAACGTCGCCACTTCAACAACTACGCATCCAAATGCCCATATATCTAGAGGCCTTGAATAAAGGCCCTTTCTGAGAAGAATCTCGGGCGACCGATACCAGCGAGTGGAGACATAGGCTGTGTAGGGGCTCTTGTTTGTGATATGACGGGCGAGGCCGTAGTCGGCAATTTTTACCACGTAATTATCCGAGTAATGGCCTTCCAAGATCCATTCTTTGCTAAAGTAGTGACTGGATGGCGAGATGAGGATGTTTTCTGGCTTCAAATCACGGTGGAAAAAGTTGTGGGCATGGATATGCCGCATACCAGCCAGAATCTGAGATAAAATTGACTTCAACGAGGGCAACGAGAACACCCGCTTGCGGCGTGCCCTCATGAGCTGGTACAGATTCTGCTCCATGCACTCCATGACTATGTGAAGCTGGTAGTTGATGTCGTCGATGAAAAGCTCCCATATTTGTACCAGGTTTCTGTGAGCTGGCATGGAGAGGATGAACTTGATCTCGCGCACGCGAGTGTAATCGTTGAGTGTCGGGAGCCGGGTCATCATGGTTTTGATCGCGAGTACGCCGCGCTGCTTGTTATGATAGTTTTCCTGCTCGATGCTAGGAACCGAGGCGTCATCCATCAATGTGTTGTGATACTGCTGGCGTGTTGATGACGCCAGTTCCCTCTTGTTGTCGCGTTGCCCACGGACGTCTCTGCTCGCGTCCTCGCTACCCGCCAGTTTGGCAAGCGTCACGGAACCGAAGCTGCCGTTTCCTAGTTCCTGCATCAGAGTGTACCTATTTGCGATAGGTCTGACTGGGATATAAAATGGGGGGTTGTTGACGTCTGGAGGTGCGTTAGTAGACGATTTGAGACCGTGCTTCCGGCCCAGATACCCCATCGCTGCGCTAGCTATTCGGCAGGCTATATACTTCTATAGACGTTATATGTTTCTGCGCAGTACGAGGAGTAGCTTGCAGTTGGTCAAAATCTATTTCCAGAACCCCAATAAGTGCTCTCTCTTTTATAGTTGTTCTAGCCGCCCAGGCTTGTTGCCCTTTTGTTTCCGTATCGGGCAACACATACGGGTTTGTGACAGATCCCACGATACGTCTTTGGTGAGGTTTGGTGAAACGTTTCATAGGCGCCGTTGCGTATACTATGATTTAAATGGCGTTTGGCAAGAGATATCCGTGACGAGGTCAGAACAAGAGGGTGACAGGACGGTTTAGGGCCTGTAGCCCTGTACAAGATGTAATCGCCTCATCTGCTTAATCTGGTTTTGCACAGAAGAAGTGAGGATCCAAACCCGTCAGCGTAACAAGCGAGCCTCAAAAGCATAACACCTTTTGAGTCTATGGAATAAAAATACAATTAGACCCCAAACAGCATGTATACGAAAAACTGAGTACATGTGGAAGTATTGGTCGGAGTTATGTCTAGACCTATAAGTATTTGCCAGCCGGTTTTATATCACGTGAGCGGATAAAAGCTGTCATCATTGTGCTCCCAAAGGCGTGCTTTGCCGGGGAAACTCCCTTGCGCAATGGCTGCGATAGATTTGCCCTGGGAGTTACGTAGCTTGCAAGCCTCGAGCAGCTAATGCTAAACCTTTTGGGCTCGCGAAGATCAAAGGATGAACGAAGCATCTGCCTACACGAAACCTGCGCGCAGTGACAATAAAAAAATCGGTTCGTAAGCGCATTCCTGATGCTACCGCAACACTCAATAGACCACGACTGTATTCTCGCGGCTTAAAAACCTCATGTTCCGTGCGCATAACGGCTCGTGGTAGTACTAGATGTGGCTTCGTACACAGGTACTTTTGAATAAGAAGACCGTTTCAAGGTGGCAAACTGAATTAAAGACCATCAACTCCCCACGACATCTCGCCGTTCATCAGTGCTCGAAAAGGCCAATACACCATGCAGGCAATCGCTGAAAAGTACTCTCTTAAGAGCACATTGGCTACGGAACTAGAATACGATAATGAAGAAGGACTTTCGAGGGACTTCGTAACTGGCAATTCCATGTTTCAGAAACTGGCTCCCCAGATCGCCATGCCGCCAATAGCGTCGCCCCAAGAGTTCCTCAGGGCACACACAGACGACTCGCAAAACCCAGACTGTAAGATAAAGATTGCGCACGGTACCACTACGCTGGCATTTAGGTTTCAAGGAGGCATTGTGGTGGCCGTAGATTCACGTGCCACGGCTGGGTCGTGGATCGCCTCTCAAACTGTCAAAAAGGTCATTGAAATTAACCCATTCCTGCTGGGCACATTAGCAGGTGGTGCAGCAGATTGTCAGTTTTGGGAGACATGGCTGGGTACGCAGTGCAGGCTGCACGAGCTAAAGGAGAAAGAACGTATTTCTGTGGCTGCGGCTTCGAAGATACTGAGCAACCTTGTCTACCAGTACAAGGGCGCGGGGCTTTCCATGGGTACTATGGTCTGTGGCTACACCAAAAAGGAAGGCCCTGCTATTTACTACGTGGACTCCGACGGCACCAGGTTAAAGGGCGAAATGTTCTGTGTAGGTTCCGGTCAGACTTTCGCATACGGTGTCTTGGACTCTAACTACAGGTGGGACCTGTCAGTCGAAGAAGCTTTATACCTGGGGAAACGGTCCATTTTAGCTGCCACCCACAGAGACGCTTACTCTGGTGGTTCCGTTAACTTATACCACGTCACTGAACAAGGTTGGGTGTATCATGGAAATCAAGATATCGAGTCTCTCTTCTGGGAAGTTAAAGAGAAAGAAGGATCATTCAACAATGTCATTGGTTAAAAACTTGCGGGTTTTCTGCTCCAGGTTCAAAAAATGCAATATTAAACTCCTCCCCTACATAGCCACAATTTAAATTGAAACAAATGCCGTGCTCTCACTAAACAGAAGGCTTTCAAGGCAAGTCCAGAAAGTCGGAAAGGCCTTCCATGCCTCTTCGGAGAGCCAAAAAAGGATGTTAATGACATGACTTCATGTCTGGCTTCAGGTGGGCAACCCGCAACGCACGAAAACTGTTTTGACCAGTGGACATTCGTTTCTCAATCATATAAACTCGCATGATTTCATAAGAAAAACATGCTTATAGTAGTATTACAACAGGCACTATACAATAAATTTCGAGATCCTTACTCGCCATCACTACTGCCTTCATCGCTAGATGATCCCTTACTGCTTCCTCCGCTGCTGCTGCTATCTTCATCACTGTCCGACCCATCACTAGCGTCACTGTCAGCGCTTCCACTTTCGTCACCACTTGTTGACTCGCCGTCCGAGCTGGACTCAGTCTCGCTCGATGCTCGTTTTTGAGGTAAGACACTCCTGGCCGGAGACGGGGTGGGTAATCGAGAAGGTTGTTTAGGTTGGAAGAACTTTGAAAGTGAAGTAGGGTCAAATGATTCTGATGACTTGGCAGTTGCGGCAGACCCTGAGTTTGCCGATGCCATCGGATTTGACGATCCACCAGAGGTCGACTGAACATGAATCGTGGTTGGACTTGAAGCTTTTCGCTCCTGCGGTGCTGTTACTGTTGGTGGAGGCATGCTGACTAGTTGCTTCACACTACCATTGGTGACTTTAACAGTAGCAGCGTTTACGGCAGCTGCTAAAATCAAGTTTAAATGCTGGGGATTTTTATCAATTAAAGCAGTAAGCGGATTACCGGTTATACCCTTGCTTTTAGCCGCCTGTGTAACTTGATTTATTGTCATTGCAAGTGCCTGTGTTAATATGCTTGCCATGACATGCTTATCGAGACCTTTTCTGTCCTTTGTGAGAATCATCAGCTGTTCCTGAAGGTACTTCATTGTTCGCTGATTTGCATCTGCAGTCGCTTTTCTGTCTGCTCTGTTTGCTGCTAAGGTTTGAGAAATATTAGGTTGTTTAACCTTAGGTCTCGCTGGGATGCTGGCCACATTTTTAATTACCGAGCCTGATTCAGCTGCTTTCTTCGCCTTTTGTTGTTGTTGTTGCTCAAGTTTTAATTGAGCTGCCTTAGCTTTTTCGGCAGCAGCTTCTGCCTGTTTTTTCTTCTGTTTCTCTCTCTCTGCAATATACTCTTCATTGAGCCCCCAGAGCCAACCCTTCCCCTCTTTTGAAACCTTTCTAAAAGACTTGTTTAAAGATAGATTATGCCTTACTGAACTTTGCCAGCCGTCCGGGCAATATTTGTAGTAAGGAAAAAGTTCTCTGATTCCTGCATATATTCCGGACAGGGACATGCCCTTCGGACTTGAAAATTTGCGTAAACAAGCAGTGATAAGATTTGAATAAGAGCCCGTAGGTTTTGTTCGATATTCGGGAGGAATTTCTTCCAGAGTGTAAATTTTCTTCGGAGGTTTAGGGGCCTTAGGTTCCTTCTTTTCTTTCTTCTTCGGAGGCGTTTTCTTCTTCGGAGGCTGATCTTTGATTTCTTCATCTTTGATTTCAGCGCTCTCGCCGGATGGGATAGGAATTGGTGTGACACTTCTAGAGATTTCAGCCAGCTTGTTGTTGTTGTTGAGCGCTGTTTTCAGAGAAATCGCGTCCACAGGCTCGATCGCCTTCTTTTCCTTTCCTTCTTGTTCTGGTAGAACAAATTGAAACGGTATTTGACCTATTTGAACCTTTGCCTTATTCTTCAATTGCACCGTTATTCCCCTCTCGACGAAGGTATCGTCAACAAATGCGCCGTTCTTGCCCATGATAGAAAGCTCAAATCTTCCAGTTCCAAAATTGTAGAATATTTGCGCGTGTCTCCTCGATATCGATTTAGAAGGCCCCAAATTGACATCTACCTTGTGTGAAAAGTCGTTTTCAGATCGGCGGCCGATGATTACTTGCAAAGTTTGAACGTAAAATGTGAAGCTTTGAAAGTCCAACCTAGCGTAGGCAGAGATTTTAGACTGCTCCGTTTCGCTGTTAGTGCCATCGTGGAATTCAGTCATCGGCAGCTCAGAATTGGTCTCAATTGGCTGTGTCATTTCTATTTTATTGACAGCATTCTCAGGAAGCGGAGGCGGCAGCGAAGTATGTCCGAGTTCCGTGGACGCGTCTTGTTTCTCGTCATCAAGTAATTCGTGTTTGTCCTCAAATGTTGAGGTTGGTGTATCTTCTCGTGTTCCTGCACCAGTCGATAAGGGGTCAGAATTGTAGATGTCGTGGTGTAAAGCTCTATCATGGGCTAAAACAGGGTCGACCAAAATGGAGGGCGACTGAATTTCGCTCTTTACCTTTGACGGGCTTTCTGTACCAGGGGCTGGTTGGGGCTGAATCTTAGCTTCTTCACTAAGCTTTTCCAGGGATTCTATGTTCTCAAGCGGGCCCAAATGCTGGGAATTTTCAACTACGGGAACAGCTTCTGATTCATCGTTGGTAAACTTTCCCGGGTTAGCAATTTCATGCTCTAAAAGGTCTGCAGATGAGAACAGGTCGTCGTCGTTTTTGGAGTCAAGCTCCAGCAATTTGGAGAAGTGCTCGTGATCCAAGCTGTCCGGTATTTCAAGCTTTAAACTCGGATCGTCAATCAGCCTTTTGGCCTCAGCAGCTGCTTCTTCGACAGCAACTTCACTATTGGAGCGCGAGGGCTTGTTCGGGAATGGGTCTTCAAAACTTTTGGGCTCATCATTCGGAAGGCGATGAGAATCACTACCGCGTCTTTCTTCAGTTTGCTCTTCCATCGTAGGCCTTGCGGGCGTAAGAGCGTCCACAGACGTTTCCATAGTCAATGGTCAATATCCAGTATTGCAATGAGATATGAATATTTCTGTCTACGTTCTTTGGCCCTTGAAATTTCTCAGCGAATGGTTCAGAGACGATGGTGTTGCCAAGAAGGTATTTCAAAACAAAACTAAAGCCAGGTTCAGGAACGACGAAAGAAAAGCGGACGCTACTGGAGAGACTCTATTTAAAGCCCCCGACGCAGCTGAGTAAGCTCGAATTTCGAGTCTTCCTTTTAAAGGACTAATGAATTAGCTTTATACCAGCTTTATGATTTCTCGGCTTCATCACGTACTGTTGAAGTTTACTTTTTCAAATTAAGTGATGCACGTAGATAATGACACACACGTTGCTAAATCCTGAAGCATTGTAATTATTCACTTTAACCGCTCATTCCCAACCTAGGGTAGTTAAAGGGCACATCAAATGCTCTAGGCAATACCAACGGACATGAAGGGAAAGTTCTATATAAAAGGAATCCGAAACACGTGTTCGTCGACTGTAGCAATCGAGAATAGTGTATCATATAACAAGGTGTGTCATGGGAATTATACTTTACAGCTTTGTTCAACTTCGCTTTGACAAATTCTATCACCCACTTGCTGGTTGCTCTTGAAGTTCTCATCAGGTCGTGGATTCCCTTCGATCGCTCTGATTTATAGAATTTACGTGCTAGAGCTAAGGTATTGGTACAGTCATGCTTTCCTTAGGTAAGAAAGTATTTCTAATTCAAACCGCACACGGATGATCAGGCGAACAATAAAAAAGCTCACTTTAGGGCCAGAAAATACAATATGCGGTTAACTTGGCGTTTTGGAGGGATAACTGTAGGATTGTGAAGTATTCGAGCCAATTTTGAAGCTTTGCATGATAAAAACATCAAAGTTTTCAAATTGACTAAGCGGAGGGCGGCATTGCCTTCGGGCTCCTTGCCTTCGGGCTCCTTGCCTTCTGCTCATTTGAAAAAACGTAGGTACAACCATCTGACTAGCTGACACCAGGGGGACTGGTTTCCATTATATCATCACAGATTAGAATACGGGAATGGTGTAAAGTGACACCTAAAAAGGCTATCGTACGCGATTTATTCAAAGCGTAGTTTAAAAATGCTTGTCGAAACTAGCACAGAAGTGCATTATTAGCGAGACAAAAAACGGGATAATAAAACTCACGTTACAATCAATTGCGATACGTTTGAAAACAATAACTTACATCTAAATAAGGAGCTTGGCGAAATCAAAAATTCTCATACATCATTAGGCAGCCGCCATTCTTTTCCTTTAAATCGTGATGAGCTAAATTCCCAATAAAGAAAGCTTGCCAAACTAGCGGGCACTTTGAACTAAATTTACTGACACTGAAATTCAAAATTGACGAACTTTCTTATTCCCTATGTTCTATTTCGTACCGCCCGCAGATAAGTTCACCCCACCACGTATCTGAGAGATGTCTTCTGGAAACCCTGTTTCAGGTTTTCCAAGACGCGGAAACTTAAAAGTTCCTGTTTTTAATAGTTTGTATGAGAAACGCCTCTGGATGCTCGAACATATGGCAGGCGCTCTCCGGATTTTTGGACGCAACGGCTATAATGAAGGATCCGCTGGTCATATCACTATAGTTGATCCAGTTGACCCAACTTCTTATTGGATAAACCCCAGTGGAGTGCACGTCTCTATGATAACAGTCCGCGACCTTGATCACGTTAATGCAGATGGGGAAGCTATCGGAGGCAGCAAAGCTCCATTTAGCATGCCGGGGTTCAAGATCCATTACCAGATGCACAAAGCAAGACCAGAAATTTCATCAATATGCCATGCGCATACTTTTTACGCTAGGACCTTTTCAGTTTTTGGAAAGAAATTGGGGATGATGTCACAAGACAGTTGCTTAGTTTACGAAAATCATGTAGTTATGGATGACTACACTAATATTGGTTTCGACGAGGTTGAAGGCGATAAAGTCTCGAGTGTCCTTGGAGATGAAATGGCGATAATTCTACAAAACCACGGGGCGATGACTGTTGGAAAAACAGTTGACGAGACAGGATACTTGCTAATATTGCTAGATTTTACGTGCAAAGCTCAACTTCTTGCTGATGCAGTTGCTGCCAACAATGATGCTGTAGAACAAATCATTCCAGACAAAGTCGCAAAGAGCGCGTTTGACTCGATTTCAGGGCCGAGTAGCTTGTACGCCGCTTTACAGCCAGATTATGAACTAGAAGTGTTCTTATCGAAAGGTGATTTCCTCCAATATTGAACGGTACTATATAGCAGCTAGAGATGTATATTTATCAATTTGTAAGCATTTCGGTAGAATAATTCGAGTCAAGCCATGCGTCATGAGAGATTTCTAGGAAAGAGTATTATTCTGACATCTAATATTTCTCACTTTTTTCTACAATTCTAAATCGAAAATGAAGGGTGAGTGCAACGCGCTACGCGAGAGAACATCGCGAAGAAGAGAACGAGATCAAAAAAGACATGTCGCGGCTGCTGTACCGCTCAAAAAAATAAAATGCCTAGGGGACAAGCCACCCTGTAGACCCTATGTTTTATCCCAAAACCAAGATAGCTGTGACTTCCCTGCGAAGCCCAGAAAAATAACTGTACTGGGCACTGATCTCCACGATATGGAACAAAAACTACAGGAGCTTTAGTCAGAGTTTTTCCGCTTGAGAAGTTTAGCTGCAGTGGTGGCTAGCAGATGTAGCGAGGAGGCTGATGATTCTACTTCGCGTCATCAAGGTACAGATGCACTTGGAAAATCCCCGGGCTCCAACGTGGCTGGAAGCCATCATAGACCTTCCTTAGAGAGATATTTATCTATTGAATACATGTTCCAAAAAAGAACAAATAGGTCAAAGGACATGAGTTCATGAGCTAAAACTTTAAATACTAAAATAGTATTTTTATTGAGACAAGTCTGAATCACTGGTTAAAAATTAGCCAAACTTGTGGATTAGATCTTCCATTTTTACTTTTAATGCCTTATTTAGTTGATGGTGGTAGTAAACATCTGCCCTAGTTCTTGTCCAGGATTTTGATTTTGATATTTGATCGAATAATTCTGATTTATACAGAGTTTCGAGGCGTAAACTATGTTCGAACTTGAGGTGGAAATTGTACTAGTAGCGTCACTGATTATTGCCTCCAAGCCATCATCGTCTTATTCAGGCTCTTAAAGACAATTCTGGTTCACCATGTGATTCTTAGCTAAGTTATTGCCGTATCCATAGCTTGTTGAGCGTTAGATCACTTTTTTACTAATGTGTCATTATACGACTTGGCACTATTACAAATCGACAATCCAACTATAGTCTGTCAGTTCTAGGTATGTTGGAACGCCAGGTTGGGCACGCGCTGGATAAGTAATATATCTACCCGAAAAAGGAACCCGTTGAAGTTCACTAGATCCACCTTGATTTATTGAACACGGCTGGCGTCCACTTGTGAGTAAATATATTTATCAAGTTGAGATTGGATCAGTGATGCGTGATAATGCCAAGTTGCATAATGTCACACTAGGACATAATGATATAGAATGAGAGCATATTGCAAATGCAACAAAAAATCAGCTGGAACTCACGAGAGAATCAGCATTGACAGTTCGTAGTCCAAACCAGACGGTAGCAGCTTAGAGATGATGGGAAGCGGTACTATCAGCGCTGTATATGTCTCATTACTAACCTAAGAAACGTCGTAAAATCCTGTATAAGACCCGTAGTTTCAATAAAGGGCAGAATTAAATTCTTGGACTTAGAAAGAAACGGGGAGATATTTAGTACCATCAGTCACGAAGTAGCCTGCTACAATTATAATGGAAAATCTGACAAATGGATTTAATAACCTCTCAACCAACGACTCAGACTCGCTGATTGCTACGCTTAAGTATGGTGAAAAGTAGCATTCATTGGCTCAGCTCGCACCTGGAGGCTTCTGGAAGTCCAGAATGGATTTGTTCGGGTGCACAAAAAGACCCTGCGGAAACCAACCATGACTCCCCGAGCGGCGACTCTATACCCCTCCGGATCTCCCAGGAAATAGCTAAAAAATACGGAGCCCAGTGGAACAAAATAAACTGCTTTGGGAGTGACTTCAAAAGACAATTGACTCCGAAGGCATGCCATGAATAAGAAATTGCAGGCGCGATAGTAAAAAAATGATCAGCCTTTGTAAGCTTTGATCAAGATCAAGAACTGCTGGTGTTTGAGACATGGCGTTATACACAGATTTAGGCGGGGTGCTATTTCGGCGCGCTTGAAGTCGAGGTTACGTCAAGAAGCATGATCTTTGATGAGCTCTGAGAGTTCGGATGTATATTCATACAAAGAACTCGAGCAAAACAACTTCACTTCAAATAAATGAAACTACACATATGCAGGCACCCTTTTAATTCAATCAAAATCGAAAAGTATGCTATTTCACGAAAGTACACCGTGAGAGCAGATTTAACAACTCACATAAAAGCACATCCTCCAAGATTTCCACAGTCACGGTTTGAGAGCCTCCGTGTACCTCGATAGGCGATGACAGTGCAAATTTCATGATAGAAAAGCAAATAAGGCCCAAAAATAACGCAAAAAAGTGAAGGCAGATTCTTTTAGAAACCCGAGTTGGCCCCTTTCCTCCCAGTGTCTTAAATCCCTAGTTCCAGTTTTCGTAATAACTGGAAAAGAAAGACGCCATTTCCCTCGAGGCCAGTAAGCTTTCTATCAAAAAGCTCACAATATTTCGCTTCTTTCATCTTTACTCTTGAATAAGTTGGAACAGCGTATTTAACACTAGCGATCTTTGCAAAGATCTGAGCCAATGGTTCGGCGTTGGCCAAGAAGACTGCGATCGGAGAGGAAGTGACTTGTTTAACTTCTACAAAACTGAGTACACAGCGGGTACTTAATACTCGGTCTCTTCCAGCTCCAAAAACCACTGTGCATTAAGAACACCATGGCATCGTTTTATCGACTTATATTTGCTTGACCAATACTGCCTCTTATATTTTATTTTCTGTCAAATTAACCAAACCCTGGTCCGCCGTAAAACAGATACCGAGCTTCCTACTCTTGCTAGATCCTGTCTTGTAAGCAAAAGTCCATAAAGGTATATCGAACATGATAAAGGTCATATATGGTCCTGTGGGAACTTGTAAACAATCTACTGGAAGCGTACATCGCCTTGTGTTTTGTCCATATGTGTCCTTTATTTGGCGACGAGAGACAGGTTTGCACCCACCCTTTGAGTATAACTTCTAGAAACTCAAGCTAACTCAATATGTGTACCTGTTGTATATCCATTGGTCTTCGAGCCTGAAACTAATTCCTTTTACAAGCCAAAAAATGAATGAGCGCTAACCGCTAATAAGATGGAATTAAGCGACGAAATTTGCGGCAATTTTAAAGAGTATCGCTTTTAAATTGTCGTGGTTTCTCTATCCCACGCTTCAGCAAGTCCGCTGAAAGTGCAGGGCAGACCTTTATCGAACTACAGGAACGAAGGCTCTGAATGCTTTAAAATCCTATATTCTTACACGAAATCACTAAAGCTTTCACTGTACACATGAGCTGACTTTAGTTGAAGCACGCAAGAACGTTTTGAGTGTGCTCCAGTACGATGTGCTTGAGAAATACAGTGTTTCTCATTAATCAGCTATACTCTAACCCTTTCTCTGAGTCCTTAAAGTCTTTAAACCCTTTCTTGCTGGAATCCCGCGAAAAACGATTGCGTTGACGTTTCGTCTCGCTTTCAAGGCCCCTTTCACCCCAAAGATTGTGTGGTTCCCAAAGAATTAGATAGTGTTCTTTAGGCCACCCTACAGTTACCACTTTCATCTAAATAATTGATGCAACGTACTAACATAGAAGCCAGAACACGCGCTACTAGTATATTTTTAGCATCTTCTGTCGACCCTTAACCCTCCCGCACGAATTCGTTCGCTTGAGTTTAGAATCCAGCTTATTCCCTTTATCACCTCCTCCTTCAAATCACCGCTAACAGGGTCAAAATCGTCATCCTCAAAGCCTGCGATGAGAACAATTTGGGTCAGTCTTGTAAATTTTTCCCTCAAAAGATAGTGCTCACCACACACAATGGCTATTAATGCCCCCAGCTCTCGATCAAGCTTGATAGAGCCCAGCTCGTTCAATTTAAGACTCCAGAGTCTAGAAGAAATTTGAGCAACTAGAAAGTCAACCGCGTAGGTCAAGAGCTGTCCGTAGCAATCTTTGTACAGAACGTTGATATATGGGTTCATTGTTTCATACCAGCCATCAGAGAATTGCTTAAGATAACTCATATCCTCGAAGTTGGCAGTGCTCGCGAGGTACTCAGTCTCCGTGCCCTGAGTAAACAAAGGTCCCAGCAGTTTCTGAATTTTGGATTGGAGGACGCCGTCAAACAGAAGACGCACTGCCCACTGTAAAAGCTTTGAGCTCTGGGCAAGCAGTGTGTGTTCAGTAGCTTCGACTTTTTTGACGAGGGATTGAGATTTATGACCAAAGGGAAAGTTTTCAGGCAGTAGTTGAGGATTATCTTGCAGAAGCTCCTTAGTCAGAAGCTTTTGCACGAAAACACACCCTATGCTCAAGGTGTTGAGGTAGATTAGATACTGGTGCAACTTCAAAACTGTCTCTTCATCTGCATACACAGCTTGGAGATTTGACTGGATGTTCGAAAAAGCAGATGTAGCGGCACCTTTGAAATTGAACCTCAGATGCGAGAGCTTTGATTGTTCGACAGCACCAGGCGACGTCCCTCTCGAATTCATAGTCGACTCCGTCTGGGGTACATACTTTTTCAAGGCAACGTTACTGGTCAATCGTGGCTGCAGCTGGCGCAAGCGGTGCTGCAAAAACTTAATCAGATACTCGTTTTGCAAGAATCTAGTTAGCATATCGAGGAATTGGTCCAAGAGAGTGCTTTCGCCTGTGTTCACGTTAACAACTAAGCAGCTTCTAACCAGCACCGTGAGGTCCTCAATGATGGATGAAAATGCGTAGCTTGAGATATCGTCATGTTTGAGGGGTACCTTGGAGATTTGTTCGTTGAGTGAAGGCAGTTCCTCTAGCTCCAAACTCTTCTTAAACGAACGGCTGAGGTAAAACTCATTTAGCTTCTTGAGGTCAGACAAAAACCCTGAACTGTGAATCTTGGAATAGAATATACCGTCAAGGATGGGAGTAGGTAAAATCAGAGGGCCTTCTGAGTTCTCATCAGAGAATTCTCGCCACTTCAGAGCAAAAAAGCGACAGTACATGGACCAGTTTTGAAGAATAGATGAAGATTCATTTATGATACTCGACACCTCCGACATAGATGGAACAATGCTTGCCAATCCTTCCTCCTCTGGAGACGTATCTTCCTTAAAAGCGCGGATGTCTTGCAGGGTCTCTTTGAAGTTTCGGCCTTCAAAAAAACTATCTAAAACAAGGCCAGCTTGCATGTCAGCCTCGCGCTGGACTTTGACCATTATATGGACCATGTGTTGTTTACCGTAGTACTTCGTAATGATCTTGGAGTGTTCGTTTATGATCGTGGAAACAATTCTGAACAAGTGCAAAATAGCCTGCGCGAAGAAACCCGAATTCTTTGAAGTAGCGCTTGTCATCACTTTCCGGCTTTGAGTCGCTATCATGTCGCAAACATACTTGGAGTACAGCTCGAGGCCCATGTCCGATTTGCGAATGAGAGGGAAGAGCTGGAACACTGCAGTGAGCTGGGTAATGTCTTGATCGTGTGCAGCTTTGACAAAGTTATCGTGAAAAACTTGCGCCAATTGGTCTATCCATTTCTGCAGTAAATCTTGCGGGTCTTCTGGGATCTCAGCAGACGGTACAACCCGGCGAGCAAATTGTGAGTAAACAGACTCCTCGGGCAACTTCAATATAGAATCGATACCCGCAGCAGCGAGTTTGTAGTCGGAGCGGTCGATAGCTTGATGGACCATGAATATATTTTGCCTCAGAGAGGTGACATGGGAGACGAATTGTAGGACCCTGGTAACAAGCTGACGCTCGCGGTCCACAGCCCTGATTCTAGTAGAGACTTGCAAAGCCAGCTGCTTAGATTCCGCGACTGATTCGAGCGCGTGGTGCAGTTTCGTCAAGGTTTGAGTGAGTCTCGCTCTGTTGAGCTCCAACGTCCGCACGGCCTGGTTGGTGCTTGTGTGAGATGGCTGCAAGAACGCATCCAGCTGGCGTGTCGCGGATGACCGCTCATTGTCAATTGCGTTCTGGAGTTTGTTCAGCTGCGAGACGGTGGTGATCTTGGAGAGCAGCGTGTGGTACCTTGCAAGGTTTGTAGACAGCTTGTCAAGGTCAAGAGTGTCCATTGAGGAAAATTGCAATTTGTGCGTGGAGAGGAGTAGGTGCTTCCAAAACGGACCGGCAGGCAACGAGACGAGGCGAGGGGTGAAGTTGTCTGGGCTTGTTCGAAGTCGTGCCTCGCTCAACTTGGTATTATTATTATTATGATTATTATTATAATTATAATTAGAGATATTATTATATATTTCAAAAAGAATTTTTTTAATGATACAGATATATGTAGTAATTAGGATATAGGGAAGAGGCACAATAGACGCCCTGGGCGATTGTTCGAAGGCGCACCGCACCGCGCGCGGGCGCGCGCTCGGCCGCACTCAGCCGCACTTAGGCGGTGGTTGGGGCGGCGGTGTTGGTGGTAGTCTCGGTGGTCTCGGTGGTCTCGGTAGTAGTGTGCTCATGCTGAGGCTCGTCCTCGTCGACCCAGTGGTGCTCGTGGTCGGCGACTTCGTCCTCGTCCTCCTCTTCCTCGCCCTCGTAGTCGTAGTCGGCGTGTCTCAAAGACAAAGAAGGCTTGACCTGGGCGGAGTCCAAGGTCCAGTCGTTCAAAGCGGTCTCGGCATCGATGATGATTTGCTTGGAGGCGTCGTAGCCGTCGTAGGCGGGACGGGTCTCGCCGGGGGTGACTGGGGAGTCGTCCAGCAGCTCCAGCAGAGCCTTACCGTAGCCGGCAATCAGCGCCAGCTTCTCGGAGTGCTCGATGACGGAGTCGAACTGGTAGTTGAAGGCGGCACGCAGCTTGGAACGGGTGATGTTGGAAAGCTGGGCCTCGGCGACCAGGGACTCGGCCTCGGCACGCACGAGCTCCTGCTCGAGCACCTCGATCTTGGTGGACTGGGGGTCCTTGTACTTCAAGTACGCGATCTTGTCTGTGATCTTGGCCTTGCGGTCACGTGATGGCTCCACGGAGCCCTCGATGTCGCGGATGGACTTGATGGTCAGACGGTACTGGTCGTAGCGGTCGATGAACTGGTCGTCCAGCTCACTCATCTCGTAGATGAGCACGCCGAGCTTGTCAGTGATGTCCGACACGTCGTCGTCGTTCTCGAGACCCCAGATGGAGAGCTGCTTGGCCGCGTCACGGCGCTCGTTGGCGGCCACCTCGATGGACCGCAGCACGTTCTTCTCGATCTTGACCAGCTGCGAGAGCTTGCGCGAGAGCTCGGGCCCGAAAGCACCGGCGGTGTTCTTACGGAACGAGTTGGCGAGTCCGCCCTTGCCGAAGAACCGGTTCTTGGTCGACGAGGGAGGTGGAGGTGGGTTTTGCAGCTGCGCGGCCGTAGGCGCGCGCGAGTTTCTGAGGGAGTAAGTTCTGTGCATGGGATTAGGTGCGTGGAGCTGTAAGGCCTGCTAATGGCTTGATGCTGCGACGGAGTATACGGATTGGAACCTTGACTTTGCTTACAAGGGCTTACAGGGGGACCGTTCCAAGGTTTCCCCTTATATACTCCGAGTCCACGCCCCCGATTACGAAAAAGGTTAAGGGGCTGCGATTGCGAAAATTTTGCTACGCGGGGCGCGAGCCCAGACGCGTCGCTGAGAGCCGCGCGCGCGTGCGCGCGCGTCTGAGCCGCGCCGGGCCCCTACGTGGCTTCTGAGCGAAACGCGTCCCGCAGCACATGGGCGCTGATGACGGCATCATCCACGTGACGAGACCCTCCGTTCACGTGCTTCCTGCGGCCTCTATCCTTGGCCTTAGACGCTGCCGCGCGCGCCTGTGCACACTTTGCCGCGTGGGCATGACGCACCGAACACGTAGCGCTGCTTCCATGACGTGGCCCAATAGGGCAGCGGCAAGCGCGCTTGCGGGCGTCGCAAAGGCGACGTGAGCCCAGCAGTTGCTCGGCAGGCACGCGCGAACGCGCAATGGGCAAAAGCGAGAGGGCATGGCGGAAGCCATAAATAGCCGAACGGGTCGGAGACCGGCTGGTGTGTGGGTGGGGCGACGTGGGTGCTCACGTGGGGTATCATGTGATGCGGGTGCTCACGTGGTGTGTCATGTGACTATGGGAGTGTGCCCACGTGGCAGATGTCATGTGACCTCTGGCTTTCCCTCTCACGTGATGCGGCATGTGACCTCTGGTCCCCCCTCTCACGTGGATATCATGTGACCTCTGGTCTCCCCTCTCACGTGCGCAACGGTCCTCCTCGAGCCGGCGCGACTTGGCCGTTGGCGGTTCCCCCCACAACGTGCATGGTGATCCTTCCAAACGTCATTTTCTCCATGGGGCGCTAATCCTCTCCCTGCTCTTCTTCTCTCTCTCGAGCACCAACTAGCTCAAACGCGCTTTAACTCTACACGCCTCTCTTGTTCGTCTCGACGCGCATGAACCGCGGCCACACTGAAACTCCTCCTAGCTCCCCAGCAATGCTGGCCCTGCGCAAGCGCCGCGGCATGGACAGCACTGTGCTCGCCACGCCGCCCGCGCAGGCCAAGCACAACACAAAACTCTTCCAGCAACAGCTGCCATCCCCGGTCACTCCCACAGCGTCCTCAGGGTTCCCAGTTCTTAGTCCCGCACGGCCCTGGGACGCAGGCCCCGCCGGCGACACGGTATCGGAGATACGCTCCTCCATAAACAATAACATAGACCTGGTCCGCAACATGTCATTCCATACGCCAGGTGATAGCGCCATCTCGGTACAGCACGCGCGCGCGCTTCTCTCGCCCATCGACCCCGTCCACGACCCACAGTGGCAGACCTCTGCCGCACCGCTTGGTCGCGGCGCATACGCGTGTGTGTATGACTTGCGCAACTCCTCCCAGCAGGCCGCCTTCGCTCTGAAAGTGCCACAGACCAGTCGCAAGAGCTCGCACATCTACAAAGAGGCGACTATACTGTCGCGGCTCCAGCACGCCCGCACCCCGCGCACGCCTGTCATACCGTTCTATGGTCTCACCTTGGTCAACAAGTCGCACCACAAAAAGCTGCGCAGCAACGAAACGGTGCCGGCCATCGTGCTGGAGCGCATGAACTGCTCGCTGAAGCATTTCTACACCTACAGTCCAGATTTCGACAACGCGCAGTGGTACCTCCTTGCGGAGAGCCTCCTGTCGGGCCTCCAGCTCCTCAAGTCCCGAAGCGTTGTGCACGGAGACATCAAAACAGAAAATGTATTGATAGACTTCGACGATGAGGGGACGCCGCGCTACTACCTGGCGGACTTTTCGTCTGCGCGAGTAGTGGTCGCCGGTGATCCGCGCCCCCCTTCTCTGGAGACCACGCTGGAGTACTGCTCTCCGGAGCAGATGTCCCAGTGCGCAAACTCCAGTTTCGAGACCGACCTCTACAGCGTAGGGCTTACGCTCCTGGCCACGATCACCAAGGCCGAGCCTTACGCCGAGCTGATGGCCGCTATGACACACGGTGAGCCTGGCGGGAGCTCTTCCCTTCCACAAACCCAATGGCTCATGAGCGCTATATCGAAAAACAGCCCTCTTGAGTTCAATGTTCTGCATGAAGAGCTGTGGATGCAGTGGGAAAGCGAGCTCGCCTTCCTAGCTCTTATTCTACAAGATAGAATGCCCCTTGAACATTGCTTAAGAGCCCTTCACGAAATATGAGGGCTGGCCTACAGTGGACGGCCAGAGCGCCCTCAGGACCACAAAGGTCTTTCTCACACATGATTAGTTGTTGTAATATTATTATCGTTTCCAGTATTTAGCGGCAGTACCTGCCATTCTATATAATACCCCAGCTGGTTTACGCAATGATTTCGCCATTGATGATGGCGTTTAGACGCCTTTCCTTCTCTTCATCCTGCTTCTTCGTGTTTATCTCATCATCGTTTTTGATCCTCAGCTTGCTCAGTTCGTTCGGTATCACAAACGGTGGGTGTTCCATTTCACAGTCTAGTCTTCCTAGGGGACAAAACCCGGTGACGTAGCGGGGACACATTGTTTTCTTAATGTGTCTCTTTTTGCACTGTGCGCCAGCAGGGCAAAACCCCATCCTGTAGTCTTCACACTCCTGGATCTTGGAGCTTGGGTTGATATGCAAGTATTGGCACTCCGGTGACTGCGTGCAGTAGCCGTTTTTCGAGAAGAACACGCATTCGGGCATTTTTCGCAGATTATACTCATGCAGATACTCGCATTGATCGTTCTTTTTGCACAGGCCTCGCAGCCAGTGCTTGCAGACTATTTTATTCTGAAATATTGGCAAAACATGTTTGTTGGGACATGAATTCCCGTTTGGACACGAGGAGGGACCTTCCCTGGGGTTGTAGAATTCACACACAGGTCTGTCAGGGTCTAGAGAAAAGGAATACTCTTGCCGAAGAAAAGGTTCGAACCTAAAGGGGTAGTTCGATGTATCCGGGTGTACTCTGGACATCTTAACTTTGCTTGTAGGGACTTATTATTTTTGACTTATGTTAGTGCTACTGGGGATGATTAATGTCAAGATGGTTTAGCATATACGCTAAAAAAACACACCACGTGAACAAGTTCTGGGCAAACTCATGACAGTGATGGCCCTCACCCAAAGACACTTCTACTATTGAGTGTGAGCCCCTGAAAGAGGAGAGTTGGTTTAGACGTTCATTGCTGCAAGTACGAATGTTAAAATAAATGGGACCTTGAAACTGGGCTTGTCCCAAATTAGCGTGTTCAAATCAACTGACTCCCTACCAGTCTTCACAATGTACTTTGAGAGACCCCAAGTCGCATTCTTGTCAACTAAGCCCCGATTACTGAGCCACTGTAAGCTTAGGAGGCCGCACGCGGTAACAAAGACCAGAACTGAGGATATCTTGCCAACAACAACACCAATCATGAGCCCCAACACAGACCCTAGACAGAGCTCTCTGTAGTTCACCTTTTTGCTCACAACACTCTTTCCGCGTTGGCCTGGCAAGCCAACTTCTTCCGGCAGTCCTGCGTGGCGCTGTTTCACATCCAGGATGGTGTCGCTGCGAATGATGTTTCTGCTCGAGATGGTTGATAGAAGCATGGCCATAGATGTTCCTGCGGCAAAGCCAACAGTTTTGTATCCGACGAATCCCGAAAACAGGGGGACCTTCGCAGCCCTAGCGCCTGAAGACATTAGTCTGGTTTTCCCAAAATTGAAAGGTGACAAGGACTTTCGTAACTGACCTAGCGCGGCTTTCTGGAGTAAAAATGGTCTAACGAAGCTCATAGTCTTGGATTTGGAGAGTCCTAGTTGTTTTAACTGGGTGAATATGTAGTCTCTATTACTACCTAGTTTTCCATAAGAAACCCCTAAACTATTGGAACAAACTATGATGTGGCGTCGTTATACACGGAAGTTCAACTAAACCTGGGATATTGCTAGAATTCAGCAATCAACAATGGAAAAGAATACTTTCCTGGAAGACCTGAGATGGTTTCTCAGTGCCCCTCGAGCACCCCAGAGCTGTTTTGAGCCTCTTGGTAGTATTCTTCTATGTTGGAACATGCGATTGGCTAATGTTTCTCACAAATTGCCATCGATGTATGCACTGGGTGCGAAGGTTTCATCTTTCGATAACTTTCGCATTTTTGACAGTCCCCGCAAGAAGATTGTCTTCAAAAGACCGATCCCAAAGAAGCTCGAGTTTTGGAGGACTTCCAGCGGTTTCTAAGGCCCGGAGCTGTCCTTTGGGGGTTGAGCGCTCATGAATGTGCTCACATGGTCTTTTGAGTGCGAACCTCAGTCTTGAGGGGAGCCTTCGTCTCCTCCTGCAGTACCGCTAATCTTAAGTTTCTCAACATAGCTTTCGAGTCTATGCCAGTTTTCCTCGCGCTCCTCTTTGCGCCTTTGCGTCTCTTTGACGCTTGTTAAGTACAACGAATTGCAGTTATCATAAAGGACTGGGTTGGTCTCCAAGAAAATTTTGAGAGCTTTGAAGGCCATTGCGTGAATAGCGCGGTTCCATGAGCCTGAACTGATTGCTTGTTCGACTAAAACGTATGGATCTGACGTAGGGTGTCCATTTTCATCACTCTGGGACTCCAGGTCTAGTTGTGACGTTAGCTCGTATAGCGCTGGGAATATAATGGGCAAAATAACCTCTGCATTCTCAATGCAGAGATTCAGAAAGTACTCGTTGTTCCAGTAGCTGAGCACCTTCTCAGAGACCTGGAAATGTGGTGAAGAAATGCACTTGGCCACCTGAACAAACAAAGGCACCTCGACTTTTATGAACTCTAGTGGTTCTATCACCTCGAAAATATCTTCTATCTCGTTCAAGAACATAATTTCTTTTGTGGAGTTGATCTTGGGCCAGTATCGAAGGAGACCCATCACCACCTCTTCTGTTAAGAGAGGCTCTTTTTCCAAAAACTGCACGATGCAGTATGCTAATTGCGGGTGGTATAGCGACAAACAACGGACCTTGTGCAAGGGCATCAAAACGCGAACCAGGAAGACCTTGTGCTCCTCTTTCAAGGGCAAAGCAAATCCATTGATAATGGAGCCTAGAATTTCAAGCAATTCAGCAATACCATTGAACCTCTCGGTCTCATAGACAAATTGCAAAAAGATGTTGTTTATCGAGCGACGAATAAAACTTCTTAAGCTCAGGAACTTGCCGTAAATACGGTGCAAAGTAGTTTTCAAACAATCTCTTTCTCTGATGTCTTCGCTGTCAAATAATTCCAACAACCTCAAAATGAAATCTTGATCAATGTACTGCTTGGCTATTTGATGGTTGAAGTCGGGACTCTCGACAAACCTCAGAAAGAACTCGTAAATGCACTGCATGTGGGGCCACGCAAGCTCATTAACAGGCTCGTCTTCATCAGGATCGAAGACGTCTCCAATGGGGTTGACTGGGGGCGGTATGGGTCTAAACAAGTTGTTTTTGAACATGTTCACAACATGAGCATACATTTCTTCGGTGTATGCGAATCGGTTTGTAACAACAAATTCTATTAATTCTTGAAGGGTGACTCGTTTTATTTCTTTGCCTTGAATATCAAAACTGGGGTCACCAAAGTCGAAAATGGTATTGCACTGGTCCACTTTTGCAATAAATAATGGAATCTGTTCTTCTGGCGAAACGTCATCAAAGTGAGGCAACTTTGTAATCTGAGTGTAACGTGAAGGTTCGAACCTTGAGGAAGAATGTCTTTGCGGGGTTTTTATCAGATCAAGGTCCGCCTCAGGATTCAACTTCGAAGCGTTGGGCAACCGCTCAAAAGAATGCGATGATCTTGGAATTTCAATCCCACTGGCAGTGCTAGGGTCCTTAGATGACTGTGTGCCAGGTACTGCCAGGGACACAGTGGCAGTAGTGGGCGAAGGAGGCAGGGCTGCTGCTGCAATCAGAGTAGGCTGAGACGACCGCGACGGCTGGTTAATATTACCCATAACCTCCAGCTTATTTTTGCTTGTAGGTGCCGCGTTAGGGCTATCATTTTGGGCTGAAGACGACGGCGGATTACTCTTTTTTTCAGATCCGTTACTTGTTGCCGTTTTACTCTTTGTGTGCTTGGAGGAGCTGGAGCTCGAGGCCGACTTCTTCTCGGTGGCTGACTTCGATGTTCCGCTCGTGCTTCCAGGGCTGCTAGATCCTGACGAGGTCTTTTTCGCCTCCTCTTTGTCTTTCTTCTTCTGTCCAGAGGATGACGATCCAGTGGTTTTTTTGATCAGCTTCATAGGGCTTTCAGTTAGTGAAAATTCAATTTATCCCCAATAAGTATGAATCATTGCTACGAACCTTTTGCTTGAATCCTCGCATCATCTTGGGCCGAAATGTGCCTCTGACTCGTTCTTGTTTTAGTGGTGAATGCTTCGCTAAAGGGGCTCTAAACATTATCTTCTTGTTGTAAGGCCATATTCTTGTCTTGCGGGTAACCGTAAAACAAGATCGTCGAGAGTCCGACATCTTGGTACTGAAAGCACGAGGGCTATGATAATAGCGACTCTGCTACCGCCCCTCCGGCAGCTTCGCGATTTATATATGTGGCTAAGTAACGGCTGGCAGTATTTTCCTTCACTGGTTAAGGTAACAAGTGCTTTCCATCCTTTTGTTGAGGGCCGTAGCGGAATTATTAGGATTGTCTATGACAGTAAAGCAGGCACGATCAAAATAGTTGAAGTCGGATATTAATCATCTTTGCGCGGACTGGTCTCATTGACCTTCTTCCGTCTCCGAGCTCCCTCGCGCGCCCAGAACTCGTCTCTGTATATCTCCCAGCCCTCTCTAATTTCGGCACTGAAGGCCCTCGGGTTCAGAACAAGCTTAACGTCAACAGCGCCAATGCGCGGCTGTGACCTGAGGGCCACGGAGGTCCAGAAGCGGAATAACCAGTTGTCTTCGGCTATCTGCGCTGGCAAGCACTTACGCGAGAGCAGCAAGTTTGTGCCTGCAGATTTTCGGCACACCCATCGTACCAAGTCAATACAAGCATCTGGTATGGAGCTTTTGACTTTTACAAGCTTCACGTTGAATTGTCTGATCCCTTTGTTTGTAGAAGTGAAGAACTTTCGTGGAATCACTATAGTGCGGCGATATTCTCCGCTTAGGTGAAACAGCACGACTGTTACAAGAATAAATATCAACACAAACTGTAGCATCACTTTGTAGATGCCCTTGACAGATTCTTGTGAGAAGTAGAGCTCGTAAAATGCGGCCGCGGCGATGCCCACCAGCGCTGACAAGAAAAGGGTGAACTGCCACTTCAGTACCTTCTGCTCTCGAGCCTGTCTGCGTAAATCATCTTCCAAAATCAACAAATTGCGGAAGATCATAGATGCCGGCGATATGTCGGTTGTGCTCTTAAGATTTTTGCTGGATGTTCGACTGCTTGAGCGCCGGCGGCGGGTGGTACCTTGAGAGTTATTAAGGACAGCCGGTTGTGGAGTAGAAGGCTTCGATTGTACCTTTCCCCCTCGCCTACGCGCTTTGATTGGTGTTTCATCTGAGATGTCTTGGTATTCTTCGATCTTCACTACTGGGAATGCGCTACCAAGGACGTTCCCTGGCTCGATTTGCGGTTCATCCAGCTTACCAATTTTGTCTGTACTCAATTCCAAGCTGTGATCCATCGGAGCACGGCGTCTATCAGTCTGAGTAGCCAGATATTCTTCCACGATTTTTCTATGTTTCCCTTCTAAAGTTGAGTTGATCGCTTAATGATATTACGAACTTAAACTCCAGATTACCTACACAACGACTCACGAGTTAATTTAATGATAGATTATATGGAGCACGTTCTGCGATCTTTCGAACAGTGCACCGGATGGGATCGAGATAACAGCTATGAGAATGTGACGGCTACTTCTGAGAACTTGCTGAACTTCAGAGTTCCCTCTGGGGTGAAGTTTCAAGTGTCGAACAAATCAACTCCAAACACCTTCACAACATTCGAACTTTCAAACAATAAGGTGATAAACGGATCGTTAGCATACCTTTACACTAACTGCCAAGGCTTAGAGAACTATGTGAGTACTTCTCGCGACATTCTGCTTCAGGAAGCTTCAGAAACCTATAGGCAAATACGGCCACTTTATCCAGGACACTCATTAAGAAACCCTGGCAAAGCAAAAGGATTTGAACCATCATCCCTATGGTACGGTCGTATGTATTATCCTACTTCCACGTTGGAAGCAATGCTTGTCAGCCGTTCGTCAGCCCAGACACAATTTGTTGCGAAGTGCATTAGCAGCCTGGCAAACGCTAGTGTGTTGACGCTCTACTGGCAAAAGGACTCAGGACAAAACTGCCAAGAGTGGATAGCGTCCACTAATGAGGGACTCCTTGGCTATCGTATTTTGCATAACTTTGTTGGTAGCCAGTCCAAGCTAAACACCTCTCTTTACAATGACTCTTCGCTCTCTGTGGGTGGGGAATTGTGGTTTGGGGTACTTAATACGACACCAGCTTGCTCAACTACATTGAGATACTGCACACATTCTGCGAACACAGGAAAACCCTTAACTCTGACGCTCTCCTGGAACCCCCTTTTCGGTCACGTATCCTCCACGTACTCGGTCAAAACGTCATCAGGAGCGACCTTCAGCTCCAAATATGATTTCAATCTCTATTCTATTGAATCAAACTTGTCTTTTGGTTGTGACTTATGGAGACGTGGTAACATAAAGCAGTCCTCTCCGCATGGTGTCAAGCCACCTAGCGGCTCTAATACAAACTTTCCAGTATCCTCAAAGGAGGAAAACCAGAGGCAACCGGGATCCAAGGAAGACAGCCCGATGTTCTATCATCTAATGGCTGGATCTACCAGCTCTCAGAAGTTGATAGAGGACCTCAACGTAACGTTTGCATCTTCTCTTCAAAAGCTCACAAAAGAGAAATCCACGATACAGCGATTTGAGAACTCACTCATTGATGCTAACTTTGCAAGTGTTTGGAAATTTAGCACGAGTTTACGTCACAAAAATCTGCGTATTTTATGGGAAGGAAAGTATAAGGGTTTTCTCATCAGCGCGGGGGCGGAGTTCACAGGCGCTCCACTCGAACTTCCGTCAAATTTAGCAGGCGAATCCAAAACGCCCGCTCTTTTAAGACCGGGGAAACTTGGCATACAATTACAATACTCTACCTAAACACTAAACGGCGCTTCATAGTTGCTTTCTGTGCCTCTTGCTTCTAAATCCTGACTCGTAGTCTTTTAGGTCGCATCGTAGTGACTCTGCCAGACCACTGTCATCGTAAGCATCCAGTTGAAACCAGAGGTTGTACCCGGATAGCCTTGTTCCACGCTCTATGATGTTAGACATCCGCTTTCGCACTTTTTCCGGTGGGTTGACGCTGTTCGTCATTATTGGCTGAAACTTTTTATGAATATTTGAAAATTTGACAGTCATTGGCGTGAAAAGTGGATCTGGCGCTTTGGGATCTTCGAAGATGTCATAGCCGTCTTCTTCTTCCTTACTGGCCAAACTTTCAGATTTACTTTCATCAGTTTCTTCATGCTTGGTTTTTTTATCTAAGGCCTTTTTTCTCTTTGCCTTGTATTTCTCCAGTTCTTTTCTGTTGTGTATGAGAATCCAAGACATTAAGTATGATTCCCCGTCCTCAAGGGGCTCTAGTATTGCATCTTTCGGAAAACTGAATCTTTTATTTGGATTTTCGACGTATTCAAAAACAATGTCAGCATTATGCATATATTTTTGTTGAAATGTAGTTAGTTGCATAGACTTGTCCTCAGGTTCAACCGGGGTGTCAACATTTTTCCTTTTAGTGTACTTTCGCTTTTTCCTGGGTTCAGCGGTGCTGCCAGCGGAGTTAGTTTCACTAGAAAGCTGTGCTGCCTCCTCACTTTTAACTTGTGCTGCGCCTAAAGACTTTGCGGCGCGTGCAGGCGCCGCAACCGAGTCTGCTCTGTCCAGACTCGAATCTCTACCCCCACTCTTAAGCTTCTGTGACGTTGGAGAAGATGTAGTCGCAGCCGGTTTCCAACCAGGTGGAACAGGCATCTTGCGCGCTTTCTCAATATGCTTTTTAAATTCCTCAACTTGTTCCGTAGACGCTCTTCCGCCAGCGACAACTATCATCAATGAGTTAAGCTCAGGATTTTTCTGTGCCATAAGATTCAGGTTTGTGATCATCTTTTGGTCTTCCATCGATTGTGGTACCGACTTTCTTTGGCGAGGAGTATGTGAGCGCGATCGCTGTTGTGTGGTATCCTCCTTACGTGACCTACGTTTCACGGGTTTCTTAACACCATCTGCTGACCCAGAATTCCCGCTGGAGTCCGCTGTAGTGCTCGAACCGTGTTGTTCTTTTTCTTGCTTCTTTATCCATTGTTGTTGCTTGCGCTCTTCTTGCTTCTTCTTCTTTTCTTCCAACTCCCGGTGTTTACGGTCTGCTTTATTCCTCCGCTTCTGCTCGATGGCATCGTTCCATTTCTTCTCAATCTCATCATTCTTCAGAATGAATAACCTGACCGAGAACGCGTGAGGTCCCCCCGCCATCACACAGTCACAAAGTTTGTGCATCTTTTCCCTAGCAGCGCTAGCATCCACACTTTCAGGATCAATGCCCTCTTGTTCAAGCTTTTCCTTCTCGCTGGCGCTCAAGTATTGCTTAGACCATAACATATCAAACATTTCAGAGCTAATCCAGGTGCGCCGCGAACTGAGCATGGAGCTATACAGTACCGCAGAATCTTTCACGGATAGAGGATGTGTCAAGGCCGATGAATACTGAGGAAGTTCCATAGAGCATGGGAGTCCCTCTATTAGTTGAAAAGGACGTCCCCCATTCTCTTCTACCAGTCCATATGTGTCCAACTCCTCGTCGCTTTTTCCCCGTTTTGAGCTTCTACTTCTTTCGGGCCCCACTGTCCTTGTTCTAAGTCTAGAACTGCGAGACATATAGGAAGCTCTTATGGGTTGTGTATTTATCTTCTGCAGGCGATGCCCTTGTAGTTTACGCTTATGGGCTTTAACCATGTTTTGACTATATTAATGGCATTTTAAACGGGATGAAGAATCTAAAAAGTGAAGTCATCGCCAAGGCAGCGGACATCGCAGTGAAAGAGGATATAGATCTATTGCTGCGAATCGCGCTTGGAAAGGGCAACGGGGTCTTTTAAATGCTGACTTCGGGCGAGAAGCGACATATAACGGATTCAAATGCAACGCCAGGAACCCAAAGGAAGGAGGGCGAGGCCCACTCTTCAAAGAGATTGAAGCTTGGCGAGGATGATCTTGCGTTATTCCGCGCCGGCTCAATTGTCACACTGCGCTTAGAGAACTTTGTCACATATGCGCTTACAGAGTTTCATATGTCCCCATCGCTGAACATGATAATCGGACCCAACGGGTCCGGAAAATCGACGTTTGTTTGTGCAGTATGTTTGGGATTGGCGGGCAAGCCAGAGTACATCGGGCGCAGCACAAAAATTGAAGACTACATCAAAAACGGTGAAGACCGCAGTGTCATAGAGGTCACTTTAAAGAGGGATTCTGCAGCGGAGGATAGATATGTGGCAAGCGATGGCACTACAAAAGTTACCAGGGTGTTACATCGAAACAGAAAAGCTTCTGAATATTATTTAAACGGACAATCAGTGACTGAAATTACAGTCAAAAGACTGGTATCTGAACTCAATATTCAACTCGACAATCTGTGTCAGTTTCTGTCCCAAGAAAGAGTGGAGGAGTTCGCGCGCCTGAAGTCTGACAGACTTCTAGTCGAAACAGCGCGGTCAGTTGATGTGAACATGGTAACAGACCTTGAGGACTTGAAGGCCTTACAAGGGGAGGAATTGGTTGAGGCGAAAGAACTTGAACTAAAGAGCTCTAGGGCTTTGGAACTAAAGGCAACGCGCGATAAACTGACAGCCTCTGTCCGTGCACTTGAGAATTTCAAGAGAAAGAAGGAAGAGCTAGGTATGCACGAGAAATTGCTACCTTATGTTCAAGTCAAAGATCACAAGGTGAGGATCAAGCAATATAAGCGTGAATACGAAGAAATGCGAAAGCAGTTGAAGGATCTCATATCCGACAAGAAACCTTTCAGAAACACTCAACAGCTAATTGAGGTTGAGACTGCTGAGCGGAGCGAAACTAAGAAAAAGCTTGAAGCGCAGCTTAAGATCTCAAAACGCACATTTCCATCGTACTTGGAGAAGCTGGAACAATTCAAAGAAAAGGTTCGGGGGAAGCAAGCTCAACTTAAGTACTATGAGGATCGCACTGGGAAAATAAAAGACGAGATTGTGGTTGTAGAGCACAATTTGAAGGATGAACAAGCGAAGCAAGAGGCACTGCCTGTACCTGATCAAGCAGTATATGAAAAAGTCCAAGCAGACAGAAAAGAAATCACTGATAAAGATCTAGAACTCGAGCAGCAGAGAACCGACTTGAACGCGAACCTTGTCAACGCGGATTACCATATGGATATTCTGAAGCGGAAGCTGCAGCAAGAAAATGAGAGCCTTTTATCGACGGACAGGATAGGTATCCTTGACGGAAAACGGTTTGAGGAGCTGAAAAATGCAGTTTTGTTTGTGAGGAGCAGACCAGAAATGCAAAGCAAGGTTCTTGAACCGCCCATTATGTCGATTTCCGTCAAAGACCCTCAATTTGCGTCCTATTTGGGGACTTGTACGGACTTCGCCACATCCTTGGCATTAACGATTGTTGATTCCGAATCATATAGAACATTTGGGGATGAGCTTCTCAATAGGTTCAGAGTCAACATCAGAGAACTCTCCCCGGCGCCCATAACATCTCCTCTTCCTCTCTCGGAACTAAGGAAACTGGGTTTTCAAGGTTATCTTTCCGATTTCCTTTCCGGTGACAGTAGCGTACTAAAGATGCTTTGTCAGCAGCATAAGCTGCACACAATTCCGGTATCACGAAATCCGATGAGCTCAAGGCTGATGGATTATTTGATGAAGCCTGATGAATCAAACAATTTGAAATTTCGTAGGGTGATTGCGGGCAATTACGTGTACGACTTCAAGAGGTCAGCTTATGGGGGAAGGCAAATCTTTTCGTCGGAGTTTAAAGTTAGACCATGTCAGTTCTTCAAAGGTTCAGTCCTTACCGAGGAGCGGAAGGTGGAGATCAAAGAAAGCATGGCCAGGATTAGTGGTCAAATCCAAGCAAAAAAAGACGAAGTTCACTCTACTACACAAAAGATCCAAGAACTGAGGAGTGAATTACAGTCTAACAAGCATAGGGATGTTGAACTTCACAAAATAGCTTCAAAATTCAATGACCAAAAGAAGATGATAGCGCACTGCAGCCATCGGATAAAGGCATTAGAAAATAAGCTTACTATGCTGAGAACAGACCTAAAACAGGATGTGACCACGAAAATCAATGACTGTCGAGAGTCAATCAAGAGCGCCCTGCGCGAACAAGTCAAGGTAATGTCAGAGATAACACAATTTGTTTCGAAACTGCAAGGTCTTCAGAGGGACATAAGCTTAGCGACCATCAAGCACTTGGAAGCTTTTAACATTGAGAGATCAATGAACGAGGTCATAGGCTTCTTCAACGAAAAAGAAGAACAGTTAAGGAGAACTTATGAAGAAGCAAAAACCAAATATGCGTCGATGAAAGATACCGATGAGTATAGAGGCTGGATGGACAAAATAAGGCGCTATTCTGACGCAGAAAAGACGCAATTAGCAGACCTCGCCGATAAATATCAACAAAGCAACAACTTTGATCTGAGCTTTATATCCAACGCTATCGACAGGTTAAAGTCCGAGATAGGAATGTTGAATCAAGACGAGTCTGTATTGGAAATTATGCGACAAACCGAGGCAGAGCTCGATGAACTCGATCGTGTAGTTCCTCGCAAGGAGGCCGCGCTGCTGGATATTAGGAGAACCCTTCAAGAGAAGAGGAGCCAACTCGAACCTAAGTTAGACGCAATTGTAGAAAAGATTTCCCGGAATTTCTGTGCACTCTTCAAAAACGTGGGAAGTGCTGGTGCTGTTCGTTTGGATAAGCCTGAGCAATTTTCTGATTGGAAAATTGAGATTATGGTCAAGTTCCGGGATAATGCAGCTCTAAAAAGATTAGACTCACACACGCAATCCGGAGGCGAGCGTGCGGTATCCACAGTTCTTTACATGATTGCGCTACAAGATGTTACTTCAGCCCCTTTTAGAGTTGTGGACGAGATTAATCAAGGTATGGATTCAAGAAATGAAAGAATCGTGCACAAGTCAATGGTTGAAAGCGCTTGCTCCCATAACAATTCACAGTATATACTTGTCACACCTAAACTGTTGACTCAGTTGCACTATCACGAGAAAGTCAGAATACACTGTGTTATGGCTGGTGCCTGGATACCGGATCCAATAGTGAATCAAGACAAAATTCGCTTTGGGCAAACCTCTAATTATGTATTTTAGCCAAGTATTCAGTCCAAATCAGAATACGCTTAATATTAACTAATATGTTTTTTTAATGAGATAATCATCGACAAAAACTCTAAATGTGTAGATCTGAAGTTTCTTCAGCAAGCCACGACCCAGAGAGTTGCAGCACGCCATGCGAGGCCTAACAATCGACGGTATGAGGTTTTTACTCACCAAGAGATTCAATTCTGTTATCTCAAGGCCGAAGCGCGTTCTTACGAGCAAGAAATCCATTATTACAAAGAAGCCTATAAAAGATATACAGCCGAAAACGCCCGCGAGGACTCGATTCGCGCCTTCTCCTACGGGCCTGCTTCACATTGGATCTCTGAGAACCGCCCTTTACAACTATTTACTGGCGAAGAGTACGGGAGGTAGCTTTTTGTTAAGACTAGAAGATACTGATCAAAATAGATTAGTGCCTGGGGCTGAGAAGAACATATACGAATCGCTATCCTGGTGTGGTATACATTACGACGAAGGCCCTGGTGTCAATGATGAGAAAAACGGCCCATTCAGGCAAAGCGATCGTACGGAGATTTACCAGCGGTATACGAACAAGCTTCTGGATTCGGGCCATGCATATCGATGCTTTTGCACCAAGGAGAGATTGGACGGTCTTAGAGAAAGTGCTCAAAAACTCCAGCCGCCTACAACAGCTAGTTATGATCGGCAATGCTCGCATTTATCTGAAGAGCAAGTTCGGGTTAAATTAGACCAGAAAGTTCCTTTCACCATTAGGCTCAAGTCGCCAGAGAAGTATCCACCCTTCGAGGATCTTTTGCATGGAAAACTTGATATGCAGCCTCAAATCAATCTCAATGACCGGCGCTACGATGATCCTATTTTGGTTAAATCTGATGCACTACCAACCTATCACTTTGCGAATGTAGTTGACGATCACTTGATGGATATCACCCATGTTGTGCGAGGGGAAGAATGGCTCCCCTCGACGCCCAAACACATCGCGCTTTACCATGCATTTGGATGGAACCCGCCGCAGTTCATTCATATTCCACTTCTAACATCTGCCACCGATAAAAAGCTGAGCAAGCGGAAAGGCGATGCAGACGTAATGGCCCTTCGCACAAAGGGGGTGCTCCCGGAGGCGCTAGTCAATTTCAGCGTTCTTTTTGGATGGTCACCTCCTCGGGAGGAGGCCGCGAAAAACCACGAGTGCTTCAGCCTCCCAGACTTGGTCCGACTATTTAACCTCAACAACCTCACGAAGGGCAATGCGAAAGTCGACGAAAAGAAGCTGTGGTTTTTTAACAAGCACTACTTGACGATGCGGCTCCACGTTCCGGAGCAGCTTGATGAAATGGCACATGAATTGCTTGAATCAATGCAATCTTTATACCCATCAGTCACTGTGCTGCAGATAAAGAGGGCTTTGGAGTTGGTCGGGAGCTCATTGAATACACCAAACGAGCTTGCAACCGAGTTTCCCTATCTGTTTTCGAAGCCCCAGTATGAGCGCAATCAGTATGTGAGGGAATTCATACAAAAGCAGGACTTGTACCAGATAAAGACTCTACTACAGAAGATGGAAGGAAAAATGTCTACAGAAAATAGCGTGCTGGCGGTGATTGAGAGTCTCTCAAAGGACACTGGTATTCGTAAGAACGTGATTTTTGAAGCAGCAAGGTTCGCGCTCACAGGCTCCGTGCCAGGTGTGAAGCTGCCATTGCTTATTGATTTCTTGGGCGCCGATGAGGCTAACTCCAGGATTGTAGAGGCGCTTGACAAGCTGGACTCAGTGCTGTGCCTTAAGGGCGAAGAATGAGAGGGCCTGAGTGGTCACATGCATTTCACGTGCACGACCTTTTAGGGTTCGAATAACTCGAAGTTTCTGGAAGCTAGTTGATTTATGGCAATTCTACAGGACTTATTAAAAGATTAAGTCGGTGTACTCGAAGTAACAACATCCACACAAATCCCTAAACCAAATCACACGGAGCCCTTATGTTTGCCGCAATTGCCTCCGGGAACCCTCTTCAGCTTTCGACAGAGGTGCCGAACTCCGGCGGTCTACAACACACTATCGTGCTATCGTCCACGAAGCCCAAGTCATACTCGCACATTTCTCTGTTCATTCTACCCAATGTGACGTTCCCCAGCGAGTTTGCAGGAACCGTGTATTTCAAGCTAAGCCCCACCGAGGAGTTCAAGCTGTTCGGGTACCTGAGCGCAGAAAAGCCCAGTGCGATCTTTAAAGTGAAGCTCCCTAATGCTAACATGAACAACGCCGCGGACCCAGGAGATGGGCTGGGTGAGATAGATATGGAGGATGAGGTCCCCGGCGGGGGGCTGCCCAGCAGCAATATCTCGGAACTTATTATCGGCATTTCAATTGAGCCCAAGGACCAAGCGATACTCAAACTACAGGACGCCAAGGCTAAGCAGAGCGCCCTGCAAAACTCCAGCTCTCTCGTGCTCGCGCGTTCTGGCGCCAATAACATTGCGACGCCAGGACAGCTTGCGAGGGTGTACCCGCTCCTGACGCAGCAGCTTGCAGCTAAGATCGTGCAGCATGCGTACAACTACCTGACTGGATTTCTGGACGCGCAGGGCAATGTCTCAATAAAAAGGTTCGATACATGGTGGGACAAGTTTAAGACGCGACTGGAGAACGACGGCCAGTTCTTGGACGAGGTCACTCAGGACTGACTGTTTATACGATGTAATGATTATGATATAGAGTGTAATATATTTTGAGCGCGCACCTATGGGCATTAGCGCTCTTACAGTTCGTCGTCAAAGTGCTTGGCCCTATGGGCCATGGGGTTGCCAAACACAAGGTGTCTGCTCTCGACCAGCCTGCGGTCAAACTCGAGCTGGTCGAGGTCGCGCTCGTGCAGGCCCGATTTCAGGCTCTGTTGGCGGGCTGCAGCCTCTTTACTGAGCCAGCTTAGGAATTCGGACCCAACTTTGACGTTCCTGCCCATCTGCTGTTTAATGTTGTAGAGGCTGTTGAAGAAGTTGCGAATGTGCAGTTCGTCGACGTGTTCCTGCTGGATGCCGGAGGAGAATTCGTCTACCCACTTTTGCACGTCGTGTGCGTCCTGGGACCGTTTGGCAAGCGCCTGGGACCCGCTGGATTGCGCGTCACGGTAGAGAAGCGCTGCAATTTCGAGCGCCTTCATCCGGACTTGCTGGTCCCCCCAGTGGCACAGTTCCAGAAGCACGTCCTGGTCGATTTGGGACGAAGACTCCGGCGCGAGCGCCTGGACGACGGAAAGATAGCGCTTGGCCAGGACCACGCGGTCAGGCGTTGCGGGAAGCTGCGCGAGGGCGCGCATCTCGGTGAGCACAGCGGATACAAAGCGCGGGTCTGCGTTGTGCACGAGCTCAACAGCAGGCGGGTTGTTTCGCAGACAAGCGGCAAGCATGGAGAGGCATACCTTTTTGGTGGAGGCGGGTGTCTGCGGGTCCGAAAGTAGCTGCGCGAGCCAGGGGAACTCGTGGCCGATAATCTTGTAGCCGTAGCGGTAGTCGTGGGAGAATTCTAGGAGGTCGTCGAGCGCGGCATCCGTGGCGGTGAAGTCGCCCGAGCGGGCGAGCTCGCGGGCGTGTTCGAACTGCGAGGAGAACTCGTAGGATGAGTCTTGATCCTCCTGCGGGAGTCTTGCCTCGCGGAGGCCCGATTCGAGGTTCATACGTACCTCAAGGCCTGCGGGGATGTGCTGGGAGGGCAGAATGGGCTGCCAGAAGGGTTTGGGCTCGAAGATGGAGGCGGCCTGCGCGGGGAGTTCGAGTGACGAGACGGGCGCGGCGGACGCAGCGGGCGAGGCAGAGAGCTGTGATTCTGGAGAGAGCGTCACGAGCTGATTGGCGAGCGCTGGGACTGCGAGAAGAAGCCAGTGCATGCGTTGCGGACGGGTTTGTTGCTGGTGGACAAGTGGTTTGTACAATTAAACGTTGTTTCGGATGTGGTATTTAGTTTATACAGAGAGAGAGAGACCGCGAGAGACCGCGAGAAACCGCGAGAGACGGAGCAGGGACAGAGGCCGCCGGTGGTGTATCATAGAGACAAGAGAGATCGCGGTCCGGCGCTCACTGAGCGCCAGCCTTCTCCAGCGCCTGGCGCACGTCCTCCAGCAGATCGTCGGTGTCCTCGATACCCACGGACAGTCTGATCAGGTTGTCGAAGACGCCGCTGGCCTCACGCTGCTCGCGTGGGATACCGCCGTGCGTCATCACTGCGGGAACCTCGACCAGCGACTCGATCCCACCCAACGACTCCGCCAAAGTGAACAGGCGAGTCGTGGACGTGAAGCGCGCGGCAGCCTCAGCACCGCCCTTGATGCGGAACGAGATCATACCACCGCCCAGCGCGTCGCGGTGCTGCTTCTGCACCACGGCGTAGGCAGGGTGCGAGGGCAGGCCTGGGTAGTTGACGTGCTCGACGCGGTCGCTGGCCTCGAGGAACTCGGCGATGCGCTGCGCAGACTGCGCGGCGGCGCGCACACGCAGGTGCAGGGTCTTGAGGCCACGGTGTGTCAGCCAGCTGTCGAATGGCGAGGGCACGGCACCGATCGCGTTCTGCAGGAAGCGCAGGCGCTCGTAGAGAGGCTCGTTGTTAGTGGCGAGCACACCCAGGACGACATCCGAGTGGCCGTTGATGTACTTGGTCGCGGAGTGGACGACGATGTCTGCGCCGTGGGTCAGTGGGTTCGAAATGTAGGGCGACAGGAAGGTGTTGTCGACGACGACCAGGATGTCCGGGTTGGCCGCGTGCGCGGCGTCCGCGATGCGGCGGATGTCCGTGACCTGGAGTGTAGGGTTGGTGGGCGACTCGAGCCACACCAGACGTGTGTTGGGGCGCACCAGCTGGGGCAGATCGCGCTCCAGGCTGTTTGTGAACGACGTCTCAACGCCGTGCGCGTGTGCCACCTGTGTGAAGTAGCGGTGAGTACCACCGTAGACGTCGCCGATAGAGATCGCGTGCGAGTCCGCGGGCAGCGACTGCAGCACGACGGCAGTGGTCGCGGAGCCGGACGAGAAAGCGAGCCCGAACTGCGCGCGCTCGAGCGCGGCGACAGCGGCCTCGAGGTTGGCACGGTTGGGGTTCTGCGAACGCGAGTACTCGTACGCGCCGATGGGCTGCGCGGGCGCGCTCTGCTTGAATGTGGTGGACAGCGAGATGGGCTCGATCACGGACCCGTGCACGTCGGTGTGCGCGCCGGCGTGGATCGCGAGCGTGGCGAACTTATCGGAGGGGAGGACAGTCATGGGAGGAAGGGTGTGTGAAGGGTGTGTGAAGATGTGGAAGTGGATGTGCTTGGAGCGCAGTTCGAGCGTTGCTGGCGGTGCTGGAGCGCACGCGTCTGCTTCTTATACGTGCGCGTCGCTGTCCGTGTGGCGGCGCGCAAAATTTGACGGCGCCACAGCGCTAGGGTTCGAGCCGTGGCGACGGCGGGCAAGGCAGAGGGCGCGAGAGGAGGAGGTGGGGGGGGGTCAAAGTTGTACGAGCTGGAGGGTGTCTCGGAGTCTTGGTCGCGTGCGCGCACGCGCACGCACAAGCGTGTCAGCAGACGTGGTCAGGAGCTCACTCTTGAAGGAGCCATTGTTGTGGGCAGAGGGCGAGAAGTGTGGGAGGGCGGGCATGGGCACGTGACCAGCGAGGGACCGGTGCAATCACGTGACCGGTGGCTCATCGGCATGTCACGTGTATATGACGTAGAGCCGGGTCCGCGCACGTGACGCTCTCGAGCGCCCTCTTCCCACGTGACCTCGGCGGCTATTCCAAGCCGGTCACGTGCGCCATGCCAACTTCTCCCACACCCACACACCCCGGTCACCTGACCCTCACTCCCCCACCCCAATCTCCTTCTCTCTATCGCGCTTTCAATATCTCTTAAACTAGATACACACTGACTTAGTCGAACAGGCCGAATCCCATGTCGTCGTCGGACTCCTCCGCAGCCTCCTCAGGCGCGGCCTCCTCAGCGGCCTCGCCGCCGGCGGCGGCGCCGGCGGCTGGAGCAGCACTGCCGGAAGCAGCTGGCACAGCGGACAACTTCTCGTTACCCTCGGCGACCAACTCCTCCACGGACTTGCCCTCCAAAGAGCTCACCAGCGAGGAGACCTTCTCCTCCTCGACCTCGATCCCGACCGATTCCAAGACGGTCTTGACGTTCTCCGCGCTTGGCGCAGAGTTGCCGGCGGCGTTCAACAACAGGTAGGCGGCCAAATACTTCATTATTTAACTCAGTCTTTGTCTGTTGGGAAGGGTCTATTAGAGCGCTCGGCCCGCTGCTCAACTAGCCAAACTTTTGGAATATCACCACGTCCGCTGCCCAAGCGAGGCCACTGCGCTCTGCGTGGGTACAGCGAGACGCTGAGCGGCGCGCTTGGGTAGGACGCGAATGTGGCTGGTGCACGGGCGGACGAGACAACTGCACAGAAACCGACGCACGTGTCCGGTGACAGGTGTCTGGGTGAGCAGTCACACGGTGTCGAATATTCTCGTAAGAGGAAAAAATCAAAGTTTCTACGGGGACACCCCAGTGGGATCTCTGCCTAGGACCGTGGGGGTCCAGGCTGGAGCTCTGCCTGGAACTGCCCCGCTCTGCCTAGGCGCTAGGCAGGGCTCCTGCCTAGCGTGGCTAGCGGGCCACGCTGGCCGCTAGGCCCGCTAGGCCGGCGCCGCAGGGCCCGCGGCACGCACCCGCCGTGGCCCGTGAGTGGAACTTTGTCCCTCCTGGTTCAACATATACATCAAATTAGCACATCTGTCTCTAGAACCGCTCCCTCCACGCAAAGCACAAGATCCCTCACGCAAGATGTCCACAGCTGCCGCCCCAAGAAAGAGATCGTTCAAGACCTACTCCTACAAGGGTGTAGACCTGGAGAAGATGTTGGAGATGCCAACCGAGGAGTTTGTCAAGCTCGCTCCAGCCAGAGTTAGAAGAAGATTCGCTCGTGGTTTGTCTTCTAAGCCAGCCGGTTTGATGAAGAAGTTGAGAGCCGCCAAGTTGGCCGCTCCAGAGAACGAGAGACCAGCCATCGTCAAGACCCACTTGAGAAACATGATCGTGGTCCCAGAGATGATCGGCTCCGTGGTCGGCGTGTACAACGGTAAGGTGTTCAACCAGGTCGAGATCAAGCCCGAGATGGTCGGCCACTACCTGGGCGAGTTCTCCATCACCTACACCCCAGTCAGACACGGTAGAGCCGGTGCCACCACCTCCCGTTTCATCCCATTGAGATAAGCCTTGCGCTGTCTACGTACCTGTGTAATTTAATCATAAGGTTTTGAGAGCTATGTCGAGGCTATGTAGTGCGCAGGAGAGCAGGCGTGTGCGTGTGTGTGTGTGTGTGTGTGGCATGCCGCGCGCGCTCACGCGCGCCCTGGCCGCCCCGCACTCTGTAGGTCTTCGTAGATTTCCGAGTCCTTCAGTCCGCTCAGGCCCGGCGCGCCTGGGAAGCCCTTGAAGAACTGCCGCAGCCCCTCCAGGTCGCTCAGCTCGTTGTTGAACCGCATCCGGTCCACGATAACCTCCAGCTTGTCCACAGGGTTGTTTTTGAAGCGGAACCGGATGCCCTCGCATTGGAGGTCCTCCGCGAGCGGGTCGCCCTCGCGCCGCGGCTGCGCGGGCGCTGCGTACCCGGTAATGCAGCTCAGCGTCTTGCCGTCGATCTTCACGGGCACGTGGTATCCCACGTCCGATACCACCACGTCCATCTCGCGCCGCTCCTTGTTGATGTCGTACCACTTCTGTGTCGTGCTCACCAGCAGCTCGTGCTTCAGGTCGGCCACTTTGCGGTAAAAGTCTTGGTGTATGAAGCATCGCGTCGCCTTGGTCTCCTTGTCTATGCACTCCAGCTCGTACTTCTGTCTTTGGTACGCGCGGCGTAGCTTGTAGTCTCGTACCGAGTCGATCTTCTGGTAATAGCTCTGCAGCGCCGGGTGCGATCCTTCCAGGCACATCTGCGTCTCCGTCTGCAGTTTCGCCAGCTTGCTCTCGAATAGCCGCTGCCTCAGCTCTGCAAATTGGTGCTCGATGTCCGTGATCTCCTGCAGCGCGCTCAGCCTCAGTGTTTCTTGCTCCATGGGTGAGTTACTGTCGCCCTTGACGCTGGGCGCGGGTTTCTTGGCGCCCGCGCCTGACTTGGAGGGCTCGATGGGTGTGCTAGCGCTCGCGCTCGCAGCCGCAGCCGCTGGCGCCTCGGCCGCCTCGGCCTTGTCTTGGTAGTCCTCTTCAGCTTCGTCTTCGTCCTCGTCCGCGTCGTTGTCGTCGTAGTTGTTGTCCTCGGCGTGCTTCAGCTCGTGCGCAGGCGGCCTGGGTTTCTTGAAGTGCGTGTCATGGTCCTCGTCATCCTCGTGCGCGCGTTTGGCTGACGCCGCGTCTCCTGGCGCCAAGCCTTGTGTGTTCTCAGCGGGCCCTACCGGGCCTGATTGCTTCAAAGCTACCTCTGCGGGCGCCACCACAGGCGATGGCCCCAAGGATACTTCTGAAGGCGGCACGGGTGACGAAGGTTTGAGGGGATCTACCACGGGAGATTCAACAGAAGGAACCGCTTCCTCGACTGTTTGTTCGGGAACCGGAGCCTGCTCCTCAATTGTCGTAGGCTCTACTGCAGGCTCTGCTGTAGGCTCCACCGTAGTCTCCACCGCAGCCTCCGTCACCAGTTCCGGCGCACTCTTTGTTGGTATGGGCTCGGAGACTGTCGACGCTATGGCAGGTCCCTCAGTTGTTGGAAGTTCCTCCAGCGGACCAGATCCAGCGAGGTCTATCGGCTGCTCAACAAGCGTCTCCTCCAACACAGCCTTTTCAGGCTCCTTGGGCGGCTCGACGGCAGCGGCGGCGACGCCCTCGCTGGCCGCCGACATCGCTGGCTCCCCCATTGCGGACTCTTCAAGCAGAGCATTCTGCTCCAAAGGTTCAGAATCGCCTCCCACCGCTGTCTCCCCCGTCGTAGCGCCATCTGCACCGGCGTCCCCTGATGCATCGGCGTCTGCAAGCTCGGAAAGCACTGGGTGCTCGGAATTGCGCTGGCTCACAAACTCCTCATCCATCTTCTCCGTCTCAGCGTCTGAAGACACGCAGTACTCAGACAAGTTCAAGTCCCCGGAGTGCTTCGAGTCAATCTTACTCAGAACGCTTGATTTGTCGTCCTCGTTGCTCGACTTCTTCCGATCCTCTGTCGCACTTGCAGCGTCCACCAGAGCCAGGTTCTCTTCGGTTAACTGATTTTCGTCTACGCTTCTTGTTAGCATCCACGCCCTGCACTGAACTGTAACACTCACACTTACTTTCACCAGAAGCTGCCGTTGCCGCTTCTATACTCATCTAAGTAATCTTTCTTGAAGCTTCCGAGCAAAACTCTTGCGTTGCTCTGCCTCCACTTTTGTTTGTGACGAGTCTATGAACAAAGGCAATCCACGTTTATGCTCTTTGGTTACCCAACTGCTTCAAGGTCAAGACTGCCGGTTCTTTGTTTAGCGTCGTTCTTTAATTCCGGGAAAGTGTTGATCTCCTTGTGTACGAACAACCTTGAAATGTCAATAGAGACATAGCTGTGAAAATTTTAGAAGCCCAGCTCATCGCATCGCATCTTAGCGCTGGCCAACATTGCAAAAAGAGGCAACGAAACGAGCAGTAATGGGTTCAATCGACAAATTATTCGGCTCGGCCGCTAGCAAGGTGGAATCCGGGCTAAGCAAACTCTTTGGCAGCTCTGCGGGTCCCGTGGACGTGGCCAAAGTCAAATCTAAAATCAGAACCGTGCTGCCAGGCGTGAAGCCAGAGCCCGCGGCGGAGGACGAGGAGGCGTCTGCAGACCAGAGTGCTCAAGAGGAACCTGAGGCCGGCTCGGAGGAGGGCGCCAAGCCCGCCAAGCGCGGCCTGGAGGCCGTGGAAGTCCCAAAGCAGACCACGAAGCTTTCCAAAAGGCAGAAGCGCAAAGCGCAGGACGCAGACAACGAGAATCTGGAGTCTGAGTACTACTCCAAGCTGCTAGAGAAAGAGCAGCAGGAGGAAGCCGGGGAAACTGGCGCGACCGAGCCTGAGTCCAAGGACGACGAGGCCGAGGAGGGCGTCAAAGCCCCAGCCGCGAGCGCCTCCCGCAAGGATCTTAAGGAGGAAGAGCTGCAGAAGGCCGAGCGCACCGTGTTCGTCGGCAACGTCCCTGTCGACGTGGTCACGTCCAAGCCGCTCAAGAAACAGTTCAAAAAGCTGTTCGCGGTTTCCAAGAAGCACTCCGACAAGCCTGACGAGTCTGGCGACGATGAAAGCAGCGAAGACAAGGCTGCGGGGCTTGACTCCTTCGTCGTGGAGAGCATCAGATTCAGATCCATCTCTTTTGAAGAGGCCCTGCCGCGCAAGGTCGCTTTTGTCCAGCAGAAGTTGCACAAGTCCAGAGACTCGGCTAACGCGTACGTGGTATATACTGAAAAGGCCGCCGTGAAGGCCGCGTGCCAGGCCCTTAACGGCGCTGTCTTTCACGACCACCACCTCAGAGTGGACTCCGTGGCCCACCCGGCCCAGCACGACAACAAGAGGTCCGTGTTCGTGGGGAATCTGGACTTTGAGGAGGCCGAGGAGAACCTGTGGAAGCACTTTGAAAAGTCGGGCGAGATCGAATACGTACGGGTCGTCCGGGACTCGAAGACCAACATGGGCAAGGGATTCGCATACGTGCAGTTCCGCGACTTCCAAGACATCAACAAGGCTCTACTGCTTAATGACCAGAAACTCAACGGCACCGGTAGAAAGCTCCGTGTGACCAGGTGCAAGAACATGAAGAAAACGCAGCCCTCTTCTCAGAAGCATCAAAGAGCGCTCACGGACGACCAGAGGACCAAGCTAGGAAGAGCCAAGAAGGTGCTCGGGAAGGCCGACAGATCCACTGTCGGCAAGGACGTCACAGTCGAAGGTCTCAGAGCCACCAAGGGCACTTCTGCCCCAATCTTGAAGAAAAAGAAGCAGAGATCCAAGTCTGGAAGGGTGACCAAGCGTTCCACCGCGTTCAAGAAAGCCAACGCAAGCAACCCTCGCTAGCATCGGGCAGTATCGTATGTACAGTAGACATTTATCAAAGGGCTAGCAGACGCTAGTCTCTCTTCACGAATATCAGCTTTAATTCAAGACAATGAGCGCTGCTAGACAAGGCATCTACAGAGCCACGACCAATCGAGTGACTGAGAACGACATGGAGGTTCTAAAGCTCTCATACGGGGTGGAGAAGCTGCAGAGTCTGGTGGACGAGCGCAGAAGGCTAGTTTCCGTTCTGAAAATGAAGCCGTCCACCAACGACACCATCAACATGAAAAGGCAGATGAATACGGTGCTGGACTCGCTGCAAGCTGCTGCGAAAGCGGCTACTAACGAGGATATTGATCAGCTGAATGATCTTATCGACAAGTACAACGACGCGGTTTTTGGAATCCCGGACGACTCGTTCGACAAGGAGCTTTACAAGTTCGCCAGTATAGATAAGCCTTCCGAGGCTGCCATGAGCAAACCAGCCGAGCCGAAGAAGGTGAGGTTCAAAGACAATGTGCTGGAGTATCACGAAACCAGCCAAGATGCGCCCGCGGCGTTCGCACCCTACTCGGACGACGTGTCAGACGAGGAGCGGCTTGAGCACGACAAAACCAGGCTTTTCCAGGCCAGCAGCGGTGAAAGCACGGGTCTCGATGACCTGGTGGTAGCCCCACAGCTTTCCAACCAGGAACTTTTCACCCAGCAGCAGCAGCAGCTTTTCGAGCAGGACTCTCACTTAGACAACCTTTCGAGGTCCGTGCAAAATTCGCACATCTTATCGTTGGACATCCACCACGAAGTGGCAGATCAAAACGACGGCGTTCTGCGAGATTTGGAGAGCCTCGTAAACAACAGCGGCCGCAATCTGGACCGCGCGAAGAAGAGACTGCGCATATTTGAGAATACTGCTCGCGAAAATGGACCGTGCTTCATTATCGTTGTGCTCATCATTATCCTGATTGTCCTTTTGATAATACTGTGAGCCTGGCACCGTGCGCGCACAAAATTGCATACTTGCGATACGGAGGACATAGACAATATTGCTGGTTGGACCCCAGGATAACGGGCAGACGATCTTTAAACTGCTGCTTTCGGCCTAAACCTCTTCAGCATTGTAATAATATCGCTTTGCAAAGTTCACGAATATAAACATAATACAACTTCACAGAACGGCAAACCTCTCCTCGTCATTCACACCGTTCATGAGTTGCCGCTACTGAATGAAGCCTCAGCACCATTCACCGCTCTGGTGGTAGCCGCCAATATCAGTGTTATTTCGTTACTGGTGACGGCAATAATGGCATCGGAGTAACTCGTGGGAACCTAAAACTGAGAGAAGTCCGTCCGGCGACGGATTTCTCACAGTAATCCCTGTATATAGAAGCATAGTAGTTGCAAATGCTATATGAAGGATACATCTGTAGTCACGCCAGCGTTGGCAGAAAAACGGCGCCACACATATTACGATATTATTTGCATGAAATTGATAAAAACCTTGAAACCCAGAATGCCCGAATAACAAACGACCTAACGCCAACCAAAGCCCAGTAGAACGTAATTAAGCCGGGACCCCTAACTATCCCCACGACGATTTTAAACTCATTAGAAAAAGCACCCGATCCCTTAGTGCTGCCAGTTTCGTGGCCCGTCCATCACGTACGCTTCCTGCTGCATAGAGTAGCCTCGAAACCCGTTGTTGTTCAGGTAGGGATTGTGTTGGTGAACCTGCTGTTGATGGTGCTGCTGTTGCTGTTGGTGCTGCTGTTGCTGCTGTTGTTGTTGTTGTTGTTGTTGTTGTTGTTGTTGCTGTTGCTGTTGCTGTTGTTGCTGTTGTTGCTGTTGTTGCTGTTGTTGCTGCACTGCGGCAGCTAGCTGGTTTTGGTAGAACTGTTGCTCCAGCGCCCTCCCATTCGCCTCCGAAGCTTGCACCGCCTTCAGACTGTTCTCTTTGGCTTTCTTGTGGGTCTGTGCAAGCGGGTAGCCCGATTTGAGTACCGCCCTCATGTTGGCCGGAGACGCAAATCCTCGCCCGTTTACGGACGGGATGCGCGATACACCGAAAGGAGTCATTTCTGGCAGGTAGAATTCGTCGTCCATAAATGATTTCTTGGAGTCCAGCCTGATTCTGGCATCTCGCAGTATTGTTTCTTGATGTTGTTGCAGAAGACGACGCGGAGCGTCTTGTAGCAACGCAGCCTGCTTGTCGTTGTTTGCGTGTGTGACATTTGTTTGTAAATTGAGCCCCATTCCTAACATATCTTGAGCAGCCCTCTTTTAATCGCTGTGTTTGTGTGTGGCGATGATCTGTGTGTGCTTCATTTTCTAAAAATTTTCGGTCGGTGCAGTGAATGGTCGACAATACATAGGTAATAGGGTACGTGCAGCGCTTCAAGACACACAATGATGTAGTTAGTGACGAGAGGAGCGCTCAGTCCAGTAGTTCGAGCTCAGTGAGAACTGGAATGTGGTCACTTGGGTGGTCTTTGTTAGGCAGGCCGAACTCCTGGAGCTCGCGCAGCTCCTGTGACACTTCAGCGCCGCTCAGGATCCGCTTAAGCTTGAAATCCTTGTCATGATACCAGATGTAGTCGAAGATCCCCTTCAGCTTCCCTGAGTAGCATGTATGCTCAAAAAGGTCGGCGGGAGTATCCTGGTAAATGTACCGATTGAGGTAGGGCCTCAAGGGATTGATTAAGCTCAAATCAGCGCGATGCACGCTTTCGCCCTTGAGGAATTTGACGACAGGGGAATCGGGGGTCGAGTTCAGATCGCCCGCGAAAAGAATCTTGACCTTGGAGTAGGTGGCACCCTCCATGCCCATGAGTAGCGACTTGATCACGCGATGCAGCTTTCGCATTATTGTGAGGCACTGGCATAACTTGACTTCATCGTATTTCCAGTACAGGTGCGTGTTCACGACCACAAAAAGGGTTCTGGTCTCCTTGTGCACTAGCGATACAAACAGGCTGACCTGGTTTCTGGCGTGTAGCACGTTCAAGAGGCTGTCTTTGTCTATGGGCTCGCCTGCGCCATTGGTGAGCGTGATGATCGTGCTTTTGAGATAGTTGAGCTCACTAATGTTGAACAGACCGATCAGGTCGTTGAGGTAGATGCTAGAAGTGGAAATATGCTCGAACTTGTCCAAGTTGTAGAAAATGCCTACACCATCCATTTCGTCCTGGGGCCTCTTCCAGTACTTAGGGGGCGTTTTCGCGATATAGCTGCTTCCATAATTCATTTTCGTCTTGAAATGGTTCTTCCAGAAACCTTCGTAGTCTTTGCACGTTAGTTCCTGCACGCACATGATGTCAGCTCGGTAGAGGTTCAGGATCTCCCTTTCAAGCAACCGATGTCTGTACGACCAGTCCTTGTACTTTTCAGGAACGTAAGTATACACTTGAGGCCACATGTAGTATGGCGAGAGCATGTTGTAGGTCATCAACGTGAACGTGCTTCTGCTGACGCTATTTTTGATCTCTGGAAGCGATGGTTTGAGCACCGAGTTGCTCACCGGCAGGAGCTTCCTAGTGAACATTGCTTGCACTGCTACCACTAGAAGGATTGACAGTAGCAAACTGGACCTTATCAAAACTGCTGGGATTGGCCGAGGATGGTTCTTCGCTGTGTTTCTTATTATTGGGCCCTGGAAATTGTTGACCTTTTTTTTAAATACTAGTAGGTTCATTTTCCCACTACGAGCGGGGTCAAAGACAATCCTAAAGTCCGCAACCCAGAGCGTGCGCCGACCGAGCGGGGCTAGCTAGCCAACTTGATAAACGTTTTTTGGAAGAATGTGGCACAACCCAAAGTCCATTTTGCAGTTTTTTCGGATTACGGAAGCAGGGGGGATGGCTGAGCAGGGTCCAGAAACACCCCACTACTCAATTGTGACGGTTTCTGTGGCAGGAATTGGCCGCTATAAGTAGCCTCTAAAAAGCTGGAGACTATGACAGAACTAAAGGAGCCGCTCTCGTGCTGAAGAACCGGTGCCTAAGCTTTAGGTAGCCAGCGTTGCGAAACAACCCGCTGCCCTGCCCTCACTCCACTCTTACTGTCAGGCATATCATTTTGAGCTGCAGTTCCACTTCAAAAGTTTTAACGTCTCTCTGAGTAATGAGACGGCACAACTATAATCAAATGCCTCTGTGTTTGGCCCAAAACTTATCACTCCTCTTCGTGAAATTCTGACTACGCCCCAAAAATTCTTCTTAATCTCTTTCGGTATCGAACCCCGTACAAATACTCTCCTCTTCGCTGCAACGAACATCACCGCGTTGACTCGCAAACCATGGAGGGTAGCCAAATGCATTTTTAGATTCTCGCGCTCGCACGATCTCGTTGGTCATTTGAGGAGATGGCGGCGCTGTCGCGCCAGGATTGACTAAGGGTTATTTAGTATCGCCATAACATCTCGTGCTCTTGTCGTGCTCAGCTCTCAAGGCAAAGAGCATAACAGGTGAAGAGAACAACGGGTAAAGAGCCCCAGTAAACGATGGCTCCTGAAATTTTGACAATTCCTGTGCCCATGGACTTAGTCACTGAAAAATTCTTCAGCTATGCTGGATATGCTGTCAACACCATTGTTCTCATTGTTCTTGACGTTGTTGAAGTTGAAGTTCATTGCTCCTTCGGCGGTTATTTCAATGAACAGTGATTTCGTTCGTGGTGACTACTGAATAGCAATTGAGTCCTAGAACAGGGTATACTCAAATGCTAGAGCAAGTATACTGTAGCGCCACCACTTTAGGTCCCAAGAATAATGGTTATGAAAACCAGAAGGGCCAAGCGTGCGAGAGTGGAAGTTGAGTATGAGGGAGGAGAGGAATCTAAGTATTTTAAGAAAGAGAAGCCGGCCGCGGAAGTCGTGCCAGAGAGACCCAAACCAGGCCCTCCGGAGGATAGCAAAGTGGACGTGGAAATGGTCAAGAAAATGGGAGCCGATACGTACTACGACTGGGTAAACGCCAGGACGAAGGACGAAATTACGTACGCGCCCTTGAAGGACGAGCCGCATTTTCCTCGCAGCTTTGTGCCGATATACTCGAAAGTACGGCTTATGCGGTCGAAGATAGAAACCCCTGTTGATCATGTGGGGTGCGCGATGATCCCACTGACGGTAGGCCATGAGTTTGGTATCGAACAAGAGCAAATCACGCCTAGGACCTACCGGTTCCAGCTGCTGATAGCGCTGATGCTCTCGTCGCAGACGAAGGACGAAGTTAACGCGAAGGCCATGTTCAACCTGGTCGAGTACTGCAAAGAAGAACTGGAAGAGCCCGAGGGCGTTACTTTGGAGGCCATGTTCAAAATCGACCAGGAAACGATTGCACAGTTGATATATCCAGTCAGCTTCTACACGCGCAAGGCGCTTTACATCAAAAAGACCATAGAGCTGCTGCGAGACAACTTTGATGGTGACATGCCGCCCGATATTGCAGGGCTAGTTTCGCTACCGGGCGTAGGGCCAAAAATGGGATATTTGGCTCTTCAAAAAGCCTGGGGCAAAGTTGACGGGATCGGCGTGGACGTACACGTTGACAGGTTGTGCAAAATGTGGAACTGGGTTGATCCCTCGAAGGCCAAATCGCCGGAACATACAAGGAAGCTGCTGGAAGAGTGGCTCCCTTACGAATACTGGTACGAGATTAATCCCGTTTTGGTGGGCTTCGGACAGGTTATATGTCTTCCTAGGGGAAAGAGGTGTGATTTGTGCATGGCCAGTGACGTTTGCAATGCAGCGGATCAAAATCTGCTTCGGAAGGTGAAAAGTCCCAAAGAGGAGCGGAAGAGTCGCGGGAACGTCTCAGAATGGGTAAAATACATGGAGAGAGGGACACACGCCAAGGAAGTGGTCAAAGAAGAGGGCGACGTCAAAATCGCGCTGGGCCAGGACGAAATCAAGGACGAAATCAAGGACGAAATCAAGGATGCATAATTCAAAACAAACTCAGATGCCAGGAAGCGCGACTGGAGATTAATGTTTTTATTTAGTGAAACGGAAACAAAATATAAGCGTACATAAAGCCTTCTTATTATTACGCGTAACTAAGCCAATAGGTTTTGACATTTCTCCAGACTTTGGCTTGCAAAGTACCTAACGTCAATGTCGCTGTCCTGGCAAAGCTTTTCCAAGGACGAGATGATTGACTTGTTGATCAAGTCTTTGTATTTTTCTTTCTCCTCGACTAGGCTTTCAACCACCACAGCATATGATTTCGCAACATTGAATCTGATGTTAGGAACAGAGTCCTCAGCGAGATGATTTATAAATGGGAGGATTTTCTCAGTTGTGACTTCAGTTGTTACTACTGGTACTAGCTCAGTTAATGCAGAGAGAAGTGTGATTCTGTACACAAAGTTCTCCAATAGCTGGGAGTCGGACTTCAGTAGACGTGAAATTATCTTGGCGCTGGACCACTCAGAACCAAAGATCTTCGTCAAATTCTTCAAATTGACCACAGCGGCACTTCTGATTGAGTAAACCGTATCCCATAACCATGACAAACACAAGTCTCCCAACTGTTGGTCAAAAAATTGAACTCCTAGCTGCTCGGCCAACAATGGTATGTAGTCAATTATTGCCATCCTCACCCTCCAATTCACATCTTTCGCCAGCTCTGTTATTGCAGGTAGCAAGCTTTCCGATAGGAGATCGATTCCCACGACTTCATTCACAACCTTCAACTTTGCAATAATATTTAAACGCACGTCAGGATACTCGTCCTTTAGCATGTTGAGCAAAATGGGAATCAAACTGTCGATTGCATCTTGCTTGGGGATGAGGGGAGCCAAGTTGGTTATCTCAGATGCCAAGGAGGCTCTCACTATTTCGCTCTCGTCCATGCTCAAATTTTGCACGGCGGGAAGCACCTTTTTCAGCACTACCTGAGGGTCACCGAGTAGCTTAGAGAACCCCGGAAGCTGCTTGGCAACTCCCTTTCTGACATCGCTCTCATTGTCTTCGCACAGAGCTAGGAAAGGACCCGAAAGTTCTTCGATATATTCTGGATTGGATTTGAACTGAGATGCTAGGTCGTCAAACCGGTCGGCGGCCATGTAGCGGACTCTCCAAGCTTCATCGGTGATTAGCTGAATTGCGGAACGCAAAAGATCCTTCGAGTGAGTTGTGTCATGTTTCGTGTTGAAAAATTTGAGAATGGAAACGAGAATATCTACCGCCAAAAACTTGACAGAATCTTGGGTATCACTAACAATCTTCTGGAACATGCTTGAGATATAGTCCCAGTCTTCGGAAGTGGACAGATCAGGATTTTGAGTCAGCAAGTCTATCAACACCGGCAGGTTGTTGCCCGCAGCGCGTCTCACCATAGGGGTATCATCCTGTACTAGTTGCAAGTAAAGAGCCAGTAGTTCCTTTCTGAACTTATCGTCTTTGACCCTAGCAAGCACAGACTTGAAAAGGCCACACGATGAAACCTTCGAGGAAAACCATTCGGCAGTAGCTAGGTGCTCAATTAGAGGGATGAAGTCATGGAAGAGCTGTTCCTCTGACAGTTCTTGTGCTATGTTGTTCAGAGACTCAACTGCTTTATCTCTGACCAAGGTTTCTTCCGTCGATGCGAGGATCTCGAGAGCTGGCAGCAGTAGCGTCGCAAACTTCGCACCGCCGATAAACGGCACGAACTTGCCCAATTGCTCGGCTAAAACAGCAAAAACCTCATCCTCGTCGTCTTGTGCTACCTCTGTCAAAAACGGAACCAACTCATCACGCGTTCTCTGCGGTCCGAGCGCCAATGCGATTGTGTCGAGTTTTTTCATCGCTTCCACCCGGTTAGCAATGTCATCGTGCTTTAGCTCATCCATCAAAAGTGCTAGCGGATACAGGTCCTCGCTGTTTTGTCCGTTATCATCTTTGTCGCCGCTCTTATTTTTCGCCTGTTTGTTGCCGCTCATTGCGCGTGTATAACCTTCGGAATATAAAAGTTCTGTCAACACAGAGCCCCCCTTTAATCTGGTTCGAGTGACTGCTTAACAGGAAGTGTCGGGACGAAGGTCGATCGTCAGTTGCTCTTAACTCTTTTCAGTTTAGTCGCGCCAACTATTTATTGACTGTAGTTTTAATTCCCTTTAAGATAGAAAAATCTTTGTAAAGGGGGGACACTTTCATGATATATATTTGGACAGGGTAATTTTGGTCGTGTATAATTATGTACAACGTAGGACCCGCGAGGATGACCAAGTCCTGCTCTATGAGGAGCCTGTCATATGCTTAATATAATGTTAATGATCCCTCCAAGGCGTCTCAGAATGATGACAAGAATGCGGGCCAGTTTGTTTGGAAGAGCGGTAACTTTTTGAGCCTTCTTGAGCGCCAAAAGAAGAGCGAAAACCATAACAGGAACGAACTTAGAGCTGAGAAAAGGTTGTAGCCTTATAACGAGTGCCTTGAGCTTTGAGGTATTAAGAGGTGCCGCCTTGTCTGGCTTTACAGTGGTAGAAACCGGCGCTAGCACCGGAGTGGTTTCAGAGGATCGGCCAGAAGGGAGCGCGCGAGGTCCGCTAGGCTTAAGCTTGCGATGTTGGCAATTCTGGACCATGCTGGACCTCTTGGGGGCCAATGCCTCTATTCTGGAGATCAATTGGCTTTCTAGGGTGACACTGGGCTTATTTTCGGATGAGGTCTGAAGTACGCGCGACACCCCGGGCGCGAACTTGCATAGCTGCTCATATAATAGGCTCGACATTCTCTTTTGTGATTCCTCGCTTTGCACATAAAACATGTAGAACCACACTAGCTCCAAAACTTGACTAGCCTCTCTCGTGTCTCCGGAGCGCTCAATTTGCTCGCTGCAGTCACGGATGTAGTCTCTCGAGGCCACCTCGAGGCTTTTCATCATGCCTATCGAGTTTTCGGCCCGCGCGCACTTGTAGCAGCAAGTTAAATACATTAAAGTTCCGGCCATCTGCTCGCACAGTGGCTCCTGTGCAAGGATCCTCTGAGCACGAGAAGGATCAAACTCCGAAAAGTTTGACCTAGCAGCTTTCGACAAGCTGATCCCCAAAGTTTCGAACTTGACCTGAGAGCATGCGCTCAGGTACAACTTCCAAAGCTCTGGACTATTTTCAAAATGCTCACAGCGTAACAGGCCCGTTTGGAGCATTTTTTCTAAGCAGCCCTTGCAATCGCCCTTAAGAAACGCATTGAGACAATCTTGGCGTTGGACATATGTCTCGCTCTGGAGGTGTTTACTATCGTTCGGCTGGAAAGCGTTGTTCTCCAGTAGTTCGTCCAGTAACTTTGTATTCGACTTTGGCGGTGAACTCATGGGTTTTTGCTTTCGCGGAAGCGTTCTGTCAGCTCGCTACTTCGAGTCAATATCCACACCTGGTATCCTTCTGAACATCAAACTGCTCTGGGGATTAGAATACTGGGCACAAACAGGTCTTCTCTTTGGATCAAAACAATTTACTTAACTAAGAATTCACTTATTAGTCCGTTTGCTCACGTGAGTAGCCTGTATGCTAGTACTCGGCAAAATAAAACGCGGCTGAAGAGTCCTGGTGTCTACAATCTCCGATTGCTGTCAAACGTCAAGGATTAGAACTGTAACTTCTTACAAGTATGACGGCCGAGGTTGGAATGACTAGGGCACCTTCCAAAGGGTTGGTTTGACAATATGTGGCGCGGAGATGATATTGTTCAAGTACTCCCATTTGCACATTTGCTGATTAACCCAAAACTGAGTGGGCTACGTAGAGTACATTCAGCTAAAGCACCCTTCAGTGACGCCTTCCTCCATTAAACAGAAATAAATAGTCGGTTTTGCACTTCTCAATGTTATTATTTACTTAAAAATCATTAAAATAAACTAAATTGACATTTATCCTGCAACTGCCTACATTCATATACAACATTATAATGCAAAACAAGGGGGGGACTACTCATCAGAAGTTTTGTGTGTATCGTAAAACATTAAATTGTAAACATAGTGTAGCGAGAGGTCCAGCATTCATGCTTTTATATATGCGAATACATAATGCAAACATTGGTAATAAAACGCATAAGCCAGAGCGGCTTGGTTACAACTCCAGCCACTTATCATCATTAATTTGACTAATTGATGGCCTTTTGGATATAGGCCTATTCAAAACCTTCCGTATCAGCGCAATGCATTCATCGCTAACTCTGTGATTGGAGTCAACCCTCAAATCTGCGTCTAGAATTTCATCAATGTTGTAAAAAGGATTCTCTTTGAAAATTATTGTGTAAAGCAAAACCCCGATAGCCCATATGTCTTGAGGCTTCCCCTCGTAGGGTTCCCCGCCTAGAACCTCAGGCGCAGCATAGTCAATAGTTCCAACGAAAACATCAAAGGGCCCGCTTTTCACGTAAGCAGCAGATCCAAAGTCAATTATTTTTACAAATCCATTACTGTCCACTATCACATTTTCGTCCTTGATATCTCTATGCACAATGCCGTTATCGTGTAAATGCTTTATCCCTGACACGATCTGCTTGAAAATTAACTTTGCTTCATGCTCCGTCATGTCAGTCTTCAACTCTATCAAATCAAACAAGTCAACTGAGCCACTTGTTCCGTGAATGGGAGTCTCAATATAATAATAATCGTCGTCTTCAAAAAAATCTAGAAGCATCAGTATGTTTTCATGCGGCTTAGTATTGAGTGTTGCCATTATCTGAATTTCAGACGGAATTGTGCCTAGCTTGCGGTCTCTGACCCATGTATCAACCAGAATTCTTTCCTTAAAAATTAGTTTGATCACAACAATGTATCTGTCTTTCTTGTGTAAACAGAGATCGACCTTACCGTATGCACCCTCTCCCATTTTCTGCAACACCTCAAACTCCGAAAATTTCTTGACGTGTTTCAATGAGCCAATGTTGGGTTCCGGCGTCGACAAAAAAACTTCCTCCTGATCTCGAGCTTCTTCAGAGGTGGAGCTCGGGACAGGCGGACTTGTGGATGCCGCACTACTATTCCCCTTATTAGGTGAAAGTGACTTCAAAGACATTATTAGGTTCTCATCTAGCTTGAAGTTCTTGTCTTTGACGAATGATGCTTTGTCTTGTACGTAGTTCTTCGCCACATCAAACTTGGATGACATTTGGTCGTTGAGTTTATGCATTTCAAGTTTATCCGAAAGTTGCTGTTTTTTTTCTTCTGTAGGTGTATCTGGCAGCTCCTCCATGTTATCTCCGGAGGTTCCGCAGGCTGAATCGAAAGATCCGACTGTACTACCATCTAACTTCAAGCTGTCTTTGAGATCAGGCAAGTCATCAACGCGAATGTTTTCACTGGGCGCCTTCATCGAGGACCTGGAACTTGTACCGCTTCCTACAAGCGCTACTTCGCTTTCTTTCAGCATGAGCAACTGAGATGGATTTGTTTTATAGTTCTCAAATACGACGTCCCTTGAATGTGTGACCCAGAGCAGAGAGTTTGATGAGTTGATAACACGGAGTTGAATATCGACCTTCAAAACGCTGCCGTCACGATGAATTGCATCTATGCCAATTGACTCGAAAAAGCTCTCATTATTATTGGACATTTCAGCCTGCATCTTTCTAAAAAAGTGCTCAGTTAGAACCAAGCCCTTGTTTTTCTGCAAAGTGATGTCAAGGGCTGGGTACTTGATCTTAATGAAAGTCACCAGCTCAACGAAGGAGGGGATAACTTTGGAGATATTTTGACCAACAAGCTCAGAGGCATGTATACCAAACATGTTTTTTGAAATAGACTTATTGAAACTGATCATTGAGAAATTATTGGAGTCTAGGATAAAAATCCCTGCTTGATACGGCAAGCTGTGTATCTTAAGCTTCATCTCGTTTTCTAAAATGGATGACGAGATTGCGCATGGTATATTCAAGGAAAGATGGTTGAGAGTAAAATAGCGGACGTTATTAATGGTGTTCGACACCCTGATCGACATAGGTAACAAATCATCATCAACAGATCGAACCTTTCCACTTTGAACGTCTTTTATGAGTTTTTTTAGCGAGATACTAATGTCGGCAACATCATGCACCTCATTGGGAAATTTGACAGTCTTCTTCCCTCCTTTTTCTTTCTCAACTGAAGATAATCGATTCCCGCTGTTTGATGTTTGCTGTTTTAGGCCTTTCAGCCCAGCACCACCAGATATATGCTCAACAGAAAAATCATCGAGATCTAGAAGAACATCCATGAAATCGCACGGTACCTTCTCGAAAACGCAGAAAATCATACCATCCCTTCTCTTTGCCCAAACAGAAGACCACACGAGATCGTTGGATGATTCACCAGGCTGAACAATCGCGACAATTTCACCCGTGAAGACAAGCTCCTGACCTTCAGTTGACATGATCTTGTGTAAGACGAAGTTTCGGCTGTCAGTATGAATAAGATCTAGTAAAGTCAGGGCTTTTAGGGCATTTTGAGAAATTCCAAAAGTGAGACATGCAAGATCATTAGCGGACTTGAACTGCCAAGGGTATTGCTGTAAGCATGTGAATATGGCTTGTGGTGATGAGTTCTTGCTGGAGACAAAGGTATGAAGTAGACGGTTGCTCACTGGCGCGGTTCGCATATCAGCAAACGAAGAGTCGGCTAGTGTAAAATTATCTTGGCCTTGTAATGCTCCAATTTCGTCGAAACCGGCAGTGGTAGCAGTGTTAGAAGACTCAAAAAAGGGCTGCGCCAGACTCTCCAATAGGCTCCTTTTCAAAGTTTGTTCGTACCTTGATGAATGCAGCGAGGCATCATCTTCATCCTTTCCCTCGTGATCCACGTCCAGTGATAATTTGTTAAAGTTTAGAAGTGATATCATATGAAGGTCCGACGCTTTTTCAGAACTGTTGTTCTCAAGTGCTTCGTTCAGAAGCAACAACAAGCTCTCCAACTCACTCTTTTTTGCGTCGATTAGTTCAGTACTTGTATTATTGCCTGTCTTGTAAAACGGCTCGACCTCATTCGTTAATGACATGGTATTCGCGTCTGCGTTAGCATCTAATGACCTCCTCTGAACCCTGGAAGGCCCTTCGGCACTGGCGACCCTCTGATATGGGGACGCAAAGCGTCCCGTCGCCGACCGTGGTGGGGTTTGAGAGCTGTGAAATGGTGCTATAGGTCGCGCCCACGGCTGCGAAGATTCTGAGAGCTCCGCTACTGACGAGCCCTTGGCATTGGTGACGAGTGCAGAGAGCGCAGCCGAAGACGCATTCCTAAGCTTAGAAGTCGACAAAGGCGCCACGCCCTCATGGCTGTAGCTTCTTGATAGCTGAGGCCTCTTTTTAGGGGAGATTGAATTTTCAGTGCTAAATCTGAACTCTTTTTGAGTACCGTTTGGCGTCTCAACACGCAGATGGCGTCCTGTTCGGTTCTCCTGAAGGAGTGAAGGATTCCGTATCATAATCTCCAGAGACCTTTTAAGGATTCGCAGTCGTACAGCCAGGGAGTTCGGTGACAGTGGATTGTACGAGTATGCATGGGTAGATTCGTTGGGAAATGTCAAAAGCTCCCGAACATCGGAATCGCTGTTTGAGAGTGGCTGCGCCGAAAGTGAACCGAGATTGAGTGCTTTACCCAGACCGCCAGTAGGCTTGTGGGTTTCCAGCTCGTCACTGTTTACATGCCGTTTCCCGTCTGTCTCATCCCTATCGGCCTTACTCTGCGCCGCCATGTGCGGTTCTTCTCGCTCAACCTGCTCGTTTCTAGTCGGTGAGAGTGATGGGCTGGTACAGGGCATACAACTAAGTTTCCTTGTTTTTGGATATTGCGGCCTCGAAGTCCCTTGATGGTAAACAAAGTGGCCCCTCCTTCAGTGATCTTCACTGATTTCTTTCGGGTGTCCGCTTTTTTACCTTATGCTACAGCTTCAAAGAACTCCTAGCTTTCAGAAGAATCCCTTTACTTATGCTTACTTGATTGGGGTCACAGACTCGCTGCAATGTGTCTTGACAGTGACCTCAAGGCTATGCCGGTTCCTTTCAATCCTTGAGTTTTAAAGTCATCACCTCTCTTGGTTGAAATTTTTGATGTTTATCTCAAATAATTAATTACGAATCATGCTCATGAAGCATGTCACACGAATTGGGTTTTGTGTCACTTCTGGGGGGCGGGGGGTCAAGTATAAATAGTCGAGTGGTCGGCGGTAAACAAGCTTTCCAATGATTCTACTTCCACTTCAGACTTTGGAAGTCATACTATTGTTTGAGAATCTCCAGATAGCTTACTGCACAGTCAATCTTCTAATTAGCACATGAGTTTCACAGGATCTTTAGTGCTAAGCGGCATCGGCGGCTTGGTGTTTAAATATGGCGGGCAACAATCTGAAAAGGAAAAGGATATTCCAACAGGTTTCCGTGATTTAACATTAGGGTTTTTAGAAGCTAAGGGCAAAATCATAAGAGAGCGCTCTGAGGCAGTGACAGTCAACTTCTGGAGAGAGCTGGTGCAAACAGGTGCCTATCAATACCCATTAAGAGTACGCACTTTAACCACCCTTAGCAATATTAAGGGATTACTCCTTCATACTAACTTTGTGCACTAGGGTATATCTGAACTGTTTAGCAGTGGTGTTTATTTCTTCAGCTCCGCAAAATGTTTTGGGTTTTATCTGGTGCTATACCTCACGATAGCACTACTATATTTCCTGACTATACTACCCATGTATTTAGCGTGCTTTGCATTCCTGGGGCCACTGGGATTGGCAGTTGCCTATGTTCAGTTCCTTCTGCAGTCCAACATGCTTACAATGATGGTGATGAGAACTACTCAGCTGAACAATCCATTGTTTGACGAATGCCTCGAAAGAAATGGCAAAGAGGCCTTTGTCAAAGCCGCGCTTCAGAAGCCTACGCTTCCAGTTAGATTTTACGTGCCTTTCAACACCTATTATTTCTGGTTCAACTACTTGCCTTGGAGAATAGCAATTTATACGATCAGCTTTTTCAGCATAGTGGCACTACTCTCAATTTCCTTCATCCCAATTGCGGGTCCAATTATGTTCAATGCTCTTATCTCCCCATTCATCGCGCGTATCTACTTTTCCCGCTTCTTGCGTCTGAAGAAGCTTGACAACAAGCAAAGAAACGACGAGTTTTACCTTAATTTCGGGACTTACGTCTCTTTTGGGTTTGTGGCAGGGCAACTTGAAGTCTTGCCTTTTGTTTCAGGATTCACGTATTCTTCAAACATGGTTGGTAGTGGCTTGTTCGCAATTAAGACCCTGGATTCTGAAAGTCTTATCCCTGTGAATCTTGAATCACGCCTTGAAAACGCCAGAACTTTTTCCTGAGCGTTATAAATCCAGTTATTTAATGGCTAAATAGATATCAAATCATATGCTCGCTTCTTGGCTTATCTCAGGTGTCTAACTAAGTCTTACCTTTTGCTCTATCGTATTTTTTGTTTCAAGAGTTTATCATTTAAACATTTTTGTGACAGTACTAATAGGAAGATACCAAAAGCGAAAAGGAACAGCAAGCTCTGCTCAAAATATGGCTTCAATAATGCTTCCGAGCGGCTACCGGGATTCTGGAACCCAAAACTCCAAAAAACGGAACGTTCTGACGAGCTACCAACTGTTTCTACTGGCGAAACTAGAAACATGGAACAAGAGGACAGCACTCGCCACTGACAGTTTCTTTACTGACTTGTTTAAAGCACAATACTACCTGTGTCCTTTCAAAGTATGAACTATATGCTACTCATTAGTCATTAAAATATGCTTTTAACGCCGAAAGAATAACTAACGTCGCATAAAATACAGGGGATATACTATCTTTTCTGCTCCAGCATCTATTGGAATGAAGCAATGATGATTTTCCTAGTCTATATGTCCAAGTTTTTGCTCTTCACTTTCCTGTACTATTTCACTGTGTTCCCGTTTGTCCTGGGTATCAATACCGTGCTGTTCGGCCCCCTCGGTATCACTGTCGCAGTAGTGCACTCCCTAATGCACGTCAATCTATATGCTACTTCAGTGACTCGAGTCGGGTGCTTAGGACATGTTGCTGCAATTCTTGAAAAGCTGTTTGCAGACAAAAAAGCTCCGACAGAGCTAGCGAGAAGGATACACCAGCCAGCGCATCACGAAGTTCTCGAGAAGCGAGATTGGACACAGAGTTTATCTATGTTTGCTGCAAAGACCACAATACTCTTTGTAGTTTTCTCCATACTATTCTGCGTCTCCCTTGTTCCGATAATTGGGATTGTACTGGTCAAGCTTTTGAGATCTGGCTCAATAGGATATGATTACTTCTTTTTTCATCTCATTAGGCCGAAAGCTTTCGGAAAACGAAGCAGAGACGTATTTTACCGAGAAATTGGCAAGTTTATAGCATTTGGGATAGTGAGTGGAGCATTGGAATTAATTCCAATACTATCCGGGATCACGGTTACAAGTAACTTCTTGGGGAGCGGTATATGTGTCTTGGAACAGTCTCAATTGCTTGAAAATAGCTCTTTATCTAGCATATAATAACATGAAATATAGGTTTCATTTTTAGCTTTTTAGTGTCATCTGGCTCAAAAATGTTTCTCTAGGAATAAAGGTTATAAGTAAAGCCACGAATCCCAGAAAAGCTTCTCGCCTGTTATATAGTGGTTATTTATCACCATCAAAATGTCAGACGCTCATCTTGTTGCACCACTCAACAACAACTCCGTAACAGCCACAAGTGCGGCTCCTGCCGAAGCAAAGACGCATCTGATAAAAAAAGCCAGAAGGGAAACCTTCATACAGGCACTTGCAATGAAACTCAGACGTCGTGTAAGCTATGTGCGGAAGAATTTTTTATTCGGGCTTTTTGTGGACCAGACTTACATCTATCCCGTTCTAGTAAGTTTCAAAGAAACTCCTTCGAGACCAGGGTAAAGAAACCAAACCTTTTGTTTACTAACATTAGCCAGGGATTTTTAAGATTTTTGGTGACTCCTTCTTTTTGGTTGTACAGCTTTGTTCTAGCTTTCTGCTTCGCGTTCATATTTGTCACCGTGGCTGTTCTTTATTACCTCTTCCTATTACCTATTTTGTTAATCTGGGCTGTCAGCACTTTAGGGCCTATAGGATTCATAATTGTACACATCCAATGGCTATTACAATCCAATGCTTTGGCAATTACGCTCACAAATATATTGATAGCACCTATTTTTGCCGACAGTATATTTGATGCTACATTAACAAAACTGGGTCACATTGAGTTTCTAGAAAGAGCAAAGCATCTGCCGGTCACGCCGCCAAAGCGAACTTCATGGAGGTCTTTGGAATTTTGGCTAGTGGTACTTCCTTCCAAAGGGGTTTCACTGACGTTCTCGTTGACTTCCAAGGTCACTCTGAGCATGCTATCGCTGATCCCAATTATAGGGCCCACGATCGTCAACCAGCTGCTCAGTCCTACAAGAGGCTTTTCTTATGGCAAGCGGTTCTATGTGCTCAAAAACTTAAATGGAAGTCAGCTCAAGGACAAGTTTTATGAACACCTTGGAGAATACACTGCTTTTGGAATGATGGCTGGCTTATTGGAGTTGATACCAATAATGTCTATCATTACCATTCCCAGTAATGTGATAGCAGGTGCATTGTGGGCGTCAAATGAGTTGAAGAAGGGCGAAATGTCTATAAATGCTTAAAGTAGTGAGCTAGTACAAAACAACGCTATCCACGCATCCAAAGCCTGCCGCCACTCCACCTTCATCGGAGGAGCTGGACTTCGATCTTAAAAGCCAGCCGGCATACTCGTTCAAATAAATTGTTGACTCATCAAATAGAACATAGCCGAAAATACCCAATTCGCTCAAAATTGGTTCTTGAGCAAATTGATCAGCCTTCACAACAATGTTGTCGGTAGTTGGCTCCGGCTTGATCAGCTCCATAAGAATGTAGCCGCTCCAGTCCTGCTCAGGTATACTCTCGAGGAATCCTGGTATGTCTCTCTTATAGATATTGTTCCCACCACCTTCCCTTTGTGGTTTCAAAACAAACATTTCTGGATTATCTAATGCCAGCTTTCTGGCATTTAAGCCCGCTTCAGAGTTGTCCATTGGATGTATTTTAACAAAGGAAGAACCTAACTTACGTCTCGTGCTGGCATCGCTAATGAAACTTTGCAATATGCTTTCGTCGGTCAGAAGTTGCTGTATCTTCTTGGCGCCAGCCAATTGCGTCAAAAGGTTAGGGGCTTTTATGGCGTAGCTTGTTTCTAAAGTTAATCTGTTTTGCCAGTCCTGCTCGTTAACAAAATCGCTCGGAGAATATCCAGCTCGGAAATAAACAACTGATATCTCTTCTCCCGAAGGTGTATAGTAAATACGGCTAGTGTCGGGGTCCACATGGGTCTTTGAATTGATCTCGTGAATTGTAAGTCTAATAGATTTTATTCCAAAATGCTCAAAAAGATTGTATTCTAGAATACGTTGGTCGAAAACATTTCTTTCACCCTTTTGGACAATAAAAGCCACGATAGTGATACTGTTATTCGTTTGGAAATGCTTGACTGCTTCGGCTAGCGACTTTGCTAGCAGGAAGGCAGAATCAGATACCGGTATTTCGTCTTGGTAAAAGGGCTGTCCACTATCTCCCGAATATCTACCTGTGTCATTGAGGAACTTATGAAGCTGGCCGACCTTTGTCGATAGGCCCCCAAAAGATACAGAAACAGTATTGAACTCGACTTGCTTCACTTCTAAACTCGCAACATCTAAGAGGTAATCAGATCTGAATACCCCTAATGCCAATTTTTGACTAATCCCCTTTTCTTTGGCCTGTACATATAAGTTCCAAAGTCTTCCAGTGAACTCAGGATCAAACTCAGCTAATGACGCAATCTCTTTGCTTAGCCACTCTCCCCGATCTTGTGCGATATTGGCGTATAGTGCATTGTAAAGGGTTTGAACCGAGATAGCCTGATCAAAGCTCCTTCTCGGGAAAGGTGTGGGGTACAAAGTGGTGGGGGCCACTGCACCCTGGGAAAAATCAGGATGAGGCGGATACATAATCAAACCATTAGTCAGTGCCCAATGCCTGATCTCCGGGACCAATCGTTCGCTTATCTCGGACCTCGAGAATTCTGGAAATTTTGGATATTCTCCGATCATTGTTGGAGTGTGAAGTGTCCGCTAGGATTTCAATGATATATCTGGGCTACCAATTTCACGACTTGGCTGCAGCGTAATGAGTTAGGCGTCCTTATTGTTGACGTTCTTTGGATGAATTGTCAAACTTGAATCGAAGATAAAGCCATTGTCTCCACAGCACTGTGCACGGCGCAACATATAGTAATGATAAGTTCAAATTAAAAACTGCTAAATATTATGGAGACTCTCTTGGGCCTCATGAGGTTTCCCAAAAGCTCCAGTCCCAAATCTTATTCTCAGGCGTACATTTCATAGTGGCGCTTTTGGGGAATAAATGCTTAGCATCTTCCCCAGGCGCCGTAAAACACATATCTTCTGGGGAATCAATCTTCAGCTTCTTAGATTCGCTCATTATCGCGGAAGAGGCTGGAGAAGCATCTGGGCTATTATCGAGGTCGCCTGCTTTCCTCTTCTTGGTGCCACCTTCTCCAGCAAGTGTCTTGGCTTCGAAAGAAAAAGTAGACAGATCAGTTGAGCCATAGACATCTCTGAAAACGGTTGCGATATCGTTAAGATCAACAACGTAAGACTCAGTCTTGGCCCCTGAGGAACTGCTGTCCTCAAATACAAGGCTGTTGTTGCTGATTGAAACTTCTGTGGGGTCCTGGCCTTTAGCGCGTTGACCGGGTGCCCTATTGGTCTTTGATTTTCCACCCCCATTCACATGTTCCACAATTGCGGGAGGGATTGGACTGATGAGATCTACGGACGCTGAAGGCAAACCAAGACAATCACCTAGAGAGCACAAAAACAGGTCAACCGAAGACTTTCCGAGGATTTCCTGTCTTCGCTTGAACCTCGCAATGATTTCAGTTTTCCTTATAGCCATTTTTTTGAGATTCTCCTCATCTTCTTTGTAGGGATAGTCTGTCGGTGGCGGCAGAGCCCCGGTAGGTAGCGTCCTTGGAGACGGACTCTGGTTGGTGCCCGTAGTGCGATTGAGCATTGGCGAAATACTCGAAACACCTGCTGTTCCTACCTGAGGAGTGCCTGTTCTGCTTGCTGCTGCGGGTGCAGGGCCAGGAATAGGAACAGGCGTATTATTTGAGGTGGCCACAGTTGAACCAGGTGTGCCTTGGCCGGGGACCTGTTTCATGGCCATTTTCTTTCTCATCTGGGCCTGCTTCTTCGCAGGGGATAGGCCTGGTTGCTGAGGAGAGGATCTGGCATTCATAAACTCGGGTGAGTTCAAGAAATCCATCCCAGAAGATGTCCTACGGACATGTTCAGGTGCAGTATGGGGAGCCGCAACACTTTCTCCATCAGCGCCGCTCGTGGACCTGCCATCTGCATTTAGCCTTGTCCAATTGTTCAGCTGGGGAGAAGGCTGAACCTTTTGTTGCTGCTGCTGCTGGTGTTGCTGTTGTTGCTGCTGCTGGTGTTGCTGTTGTTGCTGCTGCTGGTGTTGCTGTTGTTGTTGATGTTGCTGTTGTTGCTGCTGCTGCTGCTGCTGGTGTTGCTGTTGCTGCTGCTGCTGCTGTTGCTGCTGCTGCTGCTGCTGCTGTTGTTGTTGTTGCTGCTGTTGCCTCATCTGCATCTGTTGCTGAATCTGCTGAAACGATCCTTGAATACGTTGCTGGTTGAATGCTGGATCAATAGTGGTAGTTGGTGCTTGTTGCTGTTGTTGCTGCTGTCTCGCAGCTATAATTTGCTGATGCCTCCGTAAAACTTGGTCCTTGATGAATTCATAGTACTTTTGGTACCTGAAAATGACTTTATCAACCACCTCTGGTGGGACAATGAAAACTCCGCGAGTAGCGTGCTCGGTTATTTCCTTCGCCAACATTCTAATTTGAAGTAATTGTCGAACATTCTCTTCATTTCGGGTAATCATGTATAATGTCGGGATGAAACTGTCAACGTTTGTAAATAATTGCCGGTTGAGTTGAAGCTTATTTCTGATTGCTTGTTTCTGCTCTTGAGAAATCTGATTTGTAATGTTGGACAGCCTTAGATGTGATTTTTGAATTTCTGCTGAAATTCTCCGAAGCACCATCAAATCTTGCTCAGTAGGACGGGGAAGTGAGAACTTAGGTTGTGGTTGAGGTTGCTGGGCAGGTGGGGCCTGCTGTGATGATGATGCTGATGAGAGTTGAGCTTGAGTGCTGCTGCCGACGCTATTAGCATCGTTGACGCTACCAGCATTAGCCCTCTCGTAAGCTCTTCTTTGTGCCATACCCGCTAGATTGGCATTGTTTGGTGCACCATTAGAGGTGAACTGGCTCATGGCCGGCACACCCTGACTTTGGGGAGCAGGCGCGGGTGGCATTTGCTGCTGAGGATTTGTTGCTCCCATTTGATTCATTCTAGCAGCCTGTAATTTCTTTAGGGCCATCTGATTGATGTATTTTTTGATATACATGGCTTGCTGCTGCGGAGTCAAAACAGCCGGTAGTCTATTAGTTCGTTGAAGGTCCTCAATTAATTTCTTTCCGTTCTCATACAAGGCCTTTTGCTCAGCTGGAGTAAATATTTGGTTTAAGCGGTTCAAGACATTCGGCATTTCCTGACCCGAAGGTTGCGGAACTTGTCCTACTTGCCTCTGATGCTGCTGTTGCTGCTGTTGCTGCTGTTGCTGCTGCTGATGCTGCTGCTGCTGCTGTTGTTGTTGCTGTTGTTGCTGTTGTTGTTGTTGCTGCTGCTGTTGCTGTTGCTGTTGTTGCTGCTGCTGCTGTTGCTGTTGCTGTTGTTGCTGCTGCTGCTGTTGCTGCTGCTGCTGCTGCTGTTGTTGTTGCAAAGGCTGATTAACAACTGCTCGAGGCTGCGGCATCTGTGTCATACTAGGACCCTGAGGCATGGATCTCTGTTGAGGAGTTCCGCGATTGTTTGCGTTGGCCTGTTGCATCTTCGTCTTGAAAACAATCTGCTGATGCATTTTGTAGACCTGCTTGGCAATTTGCAAATCTTTGGGACCAAGCCGCTTTTGCTGTGCAAGCTCGGTTACTTTTTGCCAAGTGTTGACGCCTGGTGGTAGATTGGGTATTCTTTGCAAAAGCTCCCTGGGAATTTCAGCACCTTTCATTTCATTAATCAATTGCTGCTGTTGAGGTGTCAGTTGGGGCCTCGCGGGAGCACTGTTAACAGGCATGTTAGAGCCTACGCCGTTCCTGAATTGCTGCGCAGCCTGTTGCCTAACCTGGGCCTGCTGGTTGAAAAACATTTGCGAGTTCATGTTGGATGGAGGGAATTGCGAAGCTCTTTGCTGCTGAGCAGACTGAGCGGCAGCGACAGCAGCTTGTTGCTGAGACTGCTGATGTGCTGCCACATTAACCGCATTGTGCTGGATATTGGCGATCGCCTTTTTCTTTGCAGTATCCATGGCTGCTATCCTTTTCCGCATTGAGTCCAAGTAGAGTTCTTTTGATGAGCTGCTAGCGTAAAGGCTCTTCTCAAACTGTTCCGCGGTTTTCTTGAGCTTTTCCAGATTGAAATTTCCTCTGTCTCCGCCGTTTACCTGACTTATCTGGGCTAGTATCTGGGCCAGCTCAGTGATGTATTTCGACCTCTCCTGGTTCGAAAGTGTGGTCCTCCAGTCAGCTTCCATCGTAAACAACAAGAGGAGGTTCTTTATAGGTCAACTAAAGTTAAAGCGAGTCAAGTATAAATTTAAACCCTTTCGTACTGCAAGTGCTAAAAAAGTGGCGTTTAGCGCTTTTTGCGGCTCAATATAGAGGCGTCCGCTTGAAAAAGATCTGATCGTTGGTCTGAAACCAAACCGCTCCCAAATCTATGGGCTATCTCAAGTTTGCCTTTGACTCGTAACGATAGCCTGCTGTCACCAAAAACTGCTCTCAGTGCTTGGCTTAAAAGATGTTTGATCGTGATAACGAGGCTTTTAAAGTCAAAAGTTATCGAGATCAAAGTTGTGTATATGTCTATGTACGAAATAATTTGAAAGTCTATTCTTGTTGACTAAGCTAGCAGCAACACCAGAAGATCTCAACAGAGCCTTTATCAGATTAAGCAGTAGACGCAAGAATACTATTTACTTTCATCATAAATTATGTCCTCTAGCATGTCGCTCACTCTGTTTTCGAGCGCTTCCGCAGCTTTGTTATCGTCTTCGCTGATGTAAGTATCCAGGGCAAGCTTGTTTTTAGCTAGCTGCAGGATCTTTTCTTCAATGGAATTGCGGGTAACGAGGGTTGTAATGTGCACTGTTTTCGTTTGCCCAACACGATGTGATCTATCTGCGGCTTGTTTATCGTCATGAGGGTTAAAGCTTTGATCAAAAATAATGACGTGATTTGCACACACAAGGTTGATCCCAAAACCACCTGCCTTCGTCGACAGAATAAATACAGGGATTGTTTCATCTTCGTAGAATTTATCAATCAGTGCCTGGCGGTCATTAACCTGAGTCGAGCCGTCCAAACGGAGAAAGTTGATATTCAGTGTAGTCAGCGCCATCTCCAAAATGTCAAGCATTTGTGTGAAGAGTGAGAAAATCAAAACCTTCTCCTTTTTGTGTTCGATAATATCTTTGAGCAATTTGCCAAGCGCGGCAATTTTTCCGGACTCCATCCACTCATCGTTTTTCAGCTGATATCTACCTAAAGATTTCGGAAACTTCAAACAGAGCCTATGTAGCTCAAAGTCATTCAAGTAGCTCATGTCTTCCTGAATGTAATCTTTGTTACCGTTTTCTGCGTACTCAGGTTCCTTTAAGATGGCCCTACTCATTTTGTCGAGTATCTTATCATCGTATAGATGCCTGAATAATAGAGGATGGAGTGACGCCTTCCTTAAAGACATAATCAAGTTTTTGGAGGCTTGCGCTCCCCCGTTTTTGCTTGGAAGAGGCACTGTCTCGCCTCTTTCTTCTCTTTCTTTCACCATTTTCTTATGTTCTAAAACTTGTTGGATTTCCTTGTTGTAAATGGAGCGCTGAACGTCTGTCATCTCGCAGTATTCTATCTTGGAATGTTTATGTGGTAGGTGTTTCAGAACCTGGTCTTTTCGCCTCCTCAAAATAAAAGGCTTCATCATAGTTTTGGCCCTAGCGATCGCCTCCTGTGCAAGTAATGGGTTATAGTCTTTGTTTGAGTCGGATGTTCTGGCTCTTTGTCTAAAGACGGCAGATAAGTCGCTCTTTTTAGAGACAAACAAGTTCGGCATGATAAATTCTAAAAGGGACATCAACTCTTTTAGATTATTTTGAAGTGGCGTACCGGTTAACAGTAGCCTAAAATTTGCCTCAATCTTCATGAGTTTGTTAAACCTCTCGGACATAGAATTTTTTAGCATATGCCCCTCATCATATACCACTGCATTGAAACCGCGATTCTTCAAGAAGGATACGTCATACTTATTACCAGAGGCCAGATTGTAAGTTGTCACAATTACATCATACTGTCCATCGTTGTCTTCCAATATATCACGTAGTTCTGCTCTCTCTTGCTGAGAGCCGTAGTATGGCTCGATCTTCATATCAGGACAAAACTTGTTAAATTCCCTCAACCAATTTTCTAGAGTCGATGACGGTACCACGACCAGATGAGGGCCATGCTCATTGTTCTGTTTGAGGTAAGATAGAAACGCAATAACCTGGCAAGTTTTACCAAGTCCCATCTCATCCGCTAATATGCAGGACATATTGTTCTGGTACAAAAGATTGAGCCAATTGATACCTGTCTGTTGATAATCTTTCAAGGTAACATCAGGAGAGAGGAGTTTGGGTTTCTGCTTAAAAAACTTAACGTTTTTGTGTTTTGGTCTGCCCCTTCCACGACCTGAGTGTCTTGTTCTTCGGCTTCCATAATCCTCATCCTCGCTGTCTTGGTAGTCCTCTTCCTCGTCGTCGAAATCGCTGTCGTCACCACTTTTCTTTGATTTCACAGACTTCTTTGTAACCGCAGTACTATCATCTCTTTGAGCGGTACCAATTTCTGCACTTTCATCACTTTCGCTTTCGTCATCTCCGATATCAATGAAATTGAGCTCGCCACTCTGTATGTCTTCAACGTTCACCCCCCATTTTTGTATCTGGGAAGCAATTAAAGTCCCATAAGATGAGCACCTCTTGATTAAAGAATCTATAGCGTTGTATCCTTTCATGGTTTGTATCATCTTGTCAAGCAGCTTATCACCGTCTTTTTTCTGCTGTCCGCGTCTGGATGATTTTTTTTTCTCTTGCTGCTTTTGTATCTCCTGTTCGGTCAAGAAGTCCATTTGGCTGAACTCAGCCAAACTTCTGAAAGGTCTGCTTTTGACCACCATGCTCGCCTTGTCAAGAGTTGTGTCTGCAACATCAGCAATGTCCTTCTCGTTCGCATCATTGATGAACCTCAAAATTTCGTCATCGATGTTGACGTCTGGAGTATATTCTTGATAGTCTTCGCCGCTAACATTTTCATCTCCACTAATTTCATCTTCGTCTTCATCAGAAAGCGACACCGATGACTTTTTTGCGTTTGGAATAGCCGCCATTGAAGGATCGCGATTCGGGTCATCAGCGCGCAGAAGCTTCCTCCTTTTTCTTGTTGAGGGCTCGACTTGTGATATCGTTAAAGGGTCAACCACGACTGATTCCATCGTAGGTTTATGACGCTGGTTCATAACGTGGGAATAACGGTCAAAAATTGATGTCTTCTGCTTTTGCAAGGTGACCTTTGAAGACTTCTCGGGCGATGCCACAATAGTGCTAGAGTTCCTGGAAATATTGCCGCCATTTGAGCCGCTAATTACAGCATCCGAGTAATTGCCTAGTGACATTAGGCGACTCGTGGGCTTCTTTTCTCCAGGTCTCCAGGCCCACGAGCGTGAGCTTTTCTGAGAGTGGATTCGCCGCAAACGTTCGCGGGTCAAGTTCAAATCGTACGAATTAGATTTGAAGACAGCCTTTACCAGCGTTTCGGAGAAGTCTGGGTACTCATTGATAAGTTTGGCAACATCCGCATCTGAGTGCCCCCCAAGATTATCACTAGAATTATCACCAGACCCGTTTGTCGAAGAAGCTCCTGTTTCGCGTCTTTCTAGAGGCTTGTAGACAAACTTGTCGCGTAAAAGCGCCGCTGTCGACCCATCGGTTTTTAGAGGTGAGGAGGATGCCACTTTGGTATCTTCAGCGGGCGACGATCCCGGCACCTGGATCTCCTCGTCTTTTCTGGGTGTCATGGAGCTCATCCGCAGTTTTCGCCGCTTCTATTGCCTTCAAACTACTCGAAGATGATCTTTTGTTTTGATATCCAAATGAGTGGCAGTTCAAATTTTTCTACCATATATATCTGCGTTTTGACTAAGAACCCGCCCAGTACGCGTTAAGTTGAGTGCCTGCAACAATTAATCATAGTGATATACAGTTAACACCAAAATCGTGGTATCCAGGAAGTGGAAGTTTACTGGAAAAACTCGGAAAGCACTCAAACCGAAGGATAAGTACTCCGTCAGTTAGCTTGCTTTGTACGGTTTTGAAGCAGCTTCAAGGCGGACTAAAAGGTTGTAGATTGCAAGACATCATCAACACACAATCTTTGCCGCCACAATTTATTCGAGCTGGTAGTTTGTTAACAATAAAGATGGTTTACGAAATCAAGGGATTTGGGTCGAACGGCAGCTTTCAGCTTAGGCCTTGCTCACGATAATGACATGATTATACCTCAAAGTACTTTCACGTCGCAGAGCAAACCCCTAAAGGTGGTAGGAGGAGGCAACTTCACTGCAATTCTACTGGAAAATGGCGAGCTGTACGTGGCTGGTGAGTGCATGCTGGTTAGCGGTGAGAAAGCGCCCGGCTGGCACCGAATCAAGGGGCTATTTCTTGATGTTGCTTGCGGATGGTCGCATATTATAGCAGTCACTAGCAAACACGAAGTTGTGGCCGCCGGAATAGGTGCCAAGGGCGAACTTGGACTAGGATCCATAAATAAGTCGCACCAGTTTGAACGTGTTATAGCCGTACAGTCCCCCAACGCTCAAGTCTTTGCATGTTTCTATAATTCCTTTGTTCGAGATGGAAGAAAACTGTACGGATGGGGATCTAACGTAAAGTGCCAAGTATTCAGCCCAAAGTCGAAGACTGTCAACTCTCCATCGCTTGTTTACGAGGGCGATATCTCCAACGTTTGCGTGGGCAAAAACTCAGTGTGCTTTATCGGAGACGGCATAATTCATGCTCAAGGAGCCATGAATGAGTACCTCCCTCAAATGCGCAGCAAATTAGCTTTGAGCGGAAACCTGGAACTAAGAAGTATGTGGACCTCAATCACTGCTTTTGACCACAAGGACTTTCGGTTCTTTGGATCTGCTGGCCAGATGCAAGATGCGGTAACATCGTGTGGGCAGCTACATGTTCACACCGTGAGCTGCTGGAGCACAGGGAGCGAGCATGGTGTTATGTGCTGCGGAAACCACGTTTACTGCTGGGGTTGGGGCGAACATGGGAATTGCGGTGCTACGAGTGTCGCCAACGCCGCCAGCGTCGCCAGCGGTATCAATGACCAGTCGAACATCAAGAGCGGCGTCAATACAGTTTACGTTACCCCACCCCAAGAAAAAGTAGTGGGCTGTTTCGGCGGATGCGCCACGACCTGGATATGCATCGAGAGAACCGGCTTTTAGGCACTGCGTGCTTCTACTCGTCTATAAAAACTGTTAAGAAGTACCTTTCCCATTATCATGGTTTACACGTCAAGATGTGATGGAACACGTCTCAACGTTCTGATGGAAAATATGTAAAGACTCCTTGATTGTTATTCTACGAAACATGTATCATGAGTGTGCAGTACGGCCATCGTTAGGATGCCCATTGCTCACCCATTTCTTTAAACGTTTCGTGTTTGTTATGGAAAGTGAACCAATTGAGGAAAAGTTTTAATTTCGACTTGCCATTTTTATAGCTGCGCCAAATGAAGACAAAAGTAGGGCGCGATGCAAAAAACCTAAGCCGCGGACGGAGAAGAAAGAGCGTGCTCCTAGGACAGTACCAATATAACAGAAATTATCGTTGAGATCAATTGCCATTCTTTCTCGGTATTGTGTCTAACCTGGTGTCATTGTTCTGTTAGTAGTGAAACAGATAATGGCATGGACACTTAATAACCATACGGATTATAAAGAACACCGAATAAAAGTTGGGTCATGGTCGCAAAAGAACAAAGCATAATCTTATACCCTTTTATGGTTTCAGTTAGGTAATATATAATGTGCTAAGATTTTTCGTCTTGATGGTGTCATTGAGCAACTGAAGAAAAGCCTTGCCAAACAAGCGGAGTATAACGAAACAAAAAGAGAGTTCCCAGAACCATGGAAAGTTACAAGATTACAGGCAGGCCTTCCTTAGTGTGAATAATACGGTTTCGGGCGACTATGTTTCAGTACAAATCATCATATACGTTTCCAGTAAATTCACGTCTAGGACTGGAAAATCTTTCGAGTTTAGGGAACTTCAAAGCTCATGAGTCGCCTAAACCATTTAAAGAACTAAAGAACGGGAAAATACTTTCTAGATGAACAACCCAGCTCCCATGATGGGATATCCTGGGCTGGCTGGACAGCAAAACGCGGGTCAACCCGCGATACCGTCTGTTATAGGCACACCCGGAACAATGCACCAACAACTACACATGCAACAGCCACACATGCAAAACCCTCAGCATGCTCAGAACGCACAGGTTCAACAACCATTGCCCCCGGGACTTGTAAACGGGGGCCAGCCTATCATGGGCCTCACGAACAGCGCTGGCGCAGGTGTGGCAAACGTCGCCAGCAACGCGGGGAACCCGCTGTATCATCCGCACCAGGGAGACCCTGCTTTGCTGAACAACCCTATATGGAAGCTGCAATTACAGCTGGCCGCAGTCTCGCGCCAATCAGCAGGACGTGCCAATGTTTATGCGAGACAGAGTGCTATGCGTAAGTATCTACTCAACAAAAACCAAGGCGCCGCTGGGACCTTGAACGAGATGTCAGCGTCCCTTGTGGACCACACGAAACAGCTGCTGCTAGATATGGCTGGCGAACCTGTGGGATCCATTAACAATGCTAGCTCTAGTGCAGTCTCCACGCCAATCACCCCAAACGCCGAATTGAGTAATGGTAACCCAACAACTCCCTCGTTACTCCTACAACACAAGAAATTATCACAGTATAACATAGATGAGGACGATGAAATTGAACATAGAATGGTTGCGCCTACAGACACAAAGCATGACGACCAGCTTTGGCATGCTTTGGATCTATCAAACTTGCAAGTGTTCAATCTCACGGAAAGCTTGTTTAGGTATGAGTTTCTCACGAGGCTTTACTTGAATGGTAATAATCTGACGATGTTGCCAAAATCAGTGAAGGCGCTGACTAATCTGCGTGTACTTGACGTGTCGCACAATAAGCTCACGGAACTCCCAGCAGAACTAGGGCTGTGCCATCAGCTGAAATACCTTTATTTTTTTGACAACATGGTCTCGTCTTTGCCATGGGAGTTTGGGAATCTTTTCAACTTACAGTTTCTTGGGCTCGAAGGAAATCCAATGGATAGACAAATCATCAAGATATTGACCGAAAAATCCGTGACTGGGCTCATTTTCTACCTCAGGGATAACGCGCCAGAAATACCTCTCCCAACTGAACGGAAGTTCATTGATATCAATATTGATGGAGAAGCAACTCAAGAGTATTCATCGATTCAAGAATCTGATGCACACCAAAGCCGTGAAACATTGAAAAAGTCTTTTACTCTTTTGTCATATAATACTCTGTGCCAGCATTATGCTACTCCTAAGATGTATCGATTCACCCCATCCTGGGCACTAAGTTGGGAATACAGACGTGAAAAACTTAAGGAACAAATACTGTCGTACAATACCGATATATTGTGTCTACAAGAGGTTGAGTGCAAGACATATGAAGATTTTTGGGCTCCTTTGCTACGCGAAAAGGGATACTCGGGCATTTTCCACGCTAAAACCAGAGCACGTACAATGCATAGCAAGGACTCCAAGAAGGTTGATGGATGCTGCATCTTTTACAAAGACTCAGAATTCAAGCTTATTTTCAAAGAGGCTGTGGACTTTAGCAGTGTTTGGATGAAGCATAAGAAGTTTCAGAGAACAGAAGATTACCTAAATCGTGCTATGAATAAAGATAATGTGGCCTTAGTAGTCAAATTGCAGCATATCAAGAGCGGGGAGCACGTCTGGGCTGCTACCACCCATCTACACTGGGACCCGCAGTTTAACGATGTAAAGACCTTTCAGGTGGGGGTATTGCTGGACTACATGGAGAAAGTAATCAAGGAGCAAAATAACTGTAACAATACCCAAGATCTTAAAAAGGTACCGGTCATTATTTGCGGTGACTTTAACTCCCAAACCAACTCTGCGGTTTATGAGCTGCTAAACACTGGGAACGTTAGCAAACACCGGGATATCGAGGGCAGGGACTTCGGATATATGTCTCAAAAGAGTTACGCACACAACTTGCCTCTGAAGTCGAGTTATGATAGTATTGGGGAACTGCCTTTTACTAACATAACTCCAACATTCACCGACGTTATTGACTACATATGGTACTCGTCACAGGGCCTGCGCGTACGGGGTCTCTTGGGCGAAATAGACCCTGAATATGCGTCCAAGTTCATTGGTTTCCCTAATGACAAATTTCCAAGTGACCACATCCCACTGATCACTCGATTCGAGTTCACTAAGGGTGTCGGTGGCAGTAGGAAGGCGTAGATAACACTTTCTCATAAGGGCTATATAAAGCTTCACGTCCGAGCCACTCAATTACGAACCAAATACTGTACAATATATAATCACTGGTATCGAAGACTTCAAAGTTTTCTTGCCTACGAACGCTTATCCGCTTACTTCACTTTTCGCTTATCAGGCCAGGGTCGAACATTTTGTACATAAAAAATCACTATAACATGCACGAAACTTCGAGCAGGAGCACATCACACGCAGACACTGTTAGCACCAGATCCGGGCCCAATAGCAAGGAATATGGACAATTTTCGGGAAGAAAGCCCGTCTGCTGAATTGCATCGGCATATAGGCGAGGAGCTGGAGCTTGAAAATGCTACGTTATGGGTCAAACTTAAAGATTTGAATTATATTACGTTTCTGCTGATTGGTGTAGCACTACTGTGGCCATGGAACAGTTTCCTTAGCGCATCCTTATACTTCCAGCACGATGTGTTCCATGACAAGACCGTTTTCGCAAAGATCTACATCAGCACTATGATGTCCATCTCAACAATATCATCAGTTATTTTCAACTATTGGTTATCTAATAGGCAGCACAGCTACTCCAACAGGATCGTACGAGGGCTTATCTGGGAAATCATGGTGTTCGCCTTGCTCTCCATGTTTGTCCTCGTTCACAAAAAGCTGCCCGACTGGCTGAACTTTTCATTTCTAATGAGCACGGTGCTCGTCAGTTCTTTAGGTACTGCGATGACTCAAAATGGGGCAATGGCGTTGGCAAACGTTTTTGGGCCGCAGTTCAGTCAGGGTGTGATGGTGGGGCAGGCTGTTGCTGGGGTATTACCGTCCCTCGTCTTATTCCTCGTCTCGTACATTGGTGATCCCCGCGACCAGAGCGTTGGCGGAATTTTCGCATATTTTGGCAGTACAGTACTAGTTTCAGTTGCATGCATTGTGCTATACCGTGTTAGCTCGATCGGAAGCGCTGACAAACATGATTTCCTTAACCGAGAACCCGATATGGATGCTGTCGAATCCGTACCATTTTCATTGCTTTTTGATAAGCTGCGGTACCTGGTTCTTTCGATCTTCACGACTTTCGTGATTACACTCTTGTTTCCTGTTTTTGCCGCAAATACGTTTGTTTCAGGGCTTCCTATGCGAAACGCCCAGTACATCCCGCTCGTTTTCACCGTTTGGAACCTAGGTGACCTTTATGGACGCGCGATATCCGGCTACGCTTTTTTCCAATCTCCGCGATTCACTCCTTTTAAAACCTTCCTGTACTCGCTCGCTAGGATTGGGCTTGTCCCACTTTTCTTTTGCTTCAATCTCAACAGCAGCGCAAGGCCCACATCATCTTTCTCCGCCATTGTCTCGGATCTGTTGTACATTACGCTCCAATTTGCATTTGGTGCCACTAATGGCAATGTTCTCTCCGTAAGCTTTATGAAGGTCAGCTCTCAGCTCAGCTCAGACAAGCAACGAAAGGCCGCGGGCGGCTTTACAAACATTTTCTTATCTGCAGGGTTGGCATTCGGTAGTCTACTAAGCTACCTCTTCACCTATATAGTGCTGAGCAAATCTTAACTACAGATCGGAATCTTGAGGCTGGCCGCGACTATTATATAGCTAATGCGAAGAGGAACCGTCGCTTCCCAACCCCAAGCGAACACGCGCCAAACAAATGAGATAACCCTGTGCTCTGAACTAGTTAACTGGCTATTTCGCCATAGTGTATAGTCACGTGTAACTGTTCAGGAGTTTTGGGCGGCTAAGAATTATCATACGTGCTTTGAGTATTATAAGTAAAGCCTATTACATTGAATGCGTAAAAGTCCCACTTTCTCACCCTAATTTAATATCGCGCTAGCGGCGCTAGCGAGACGCGAAAAGAACGGCCCATGTCAAAGCAGTTATGAACGTCATTGCTTTCTTCTATTGGCCGTAGCACTTGGAAAACATATCTAAACGGGACAAAGTTTCACTTTACCAGGACCTTCAACCTTCACTTCTATAGGCTCAAAAGTGTATTAAAACTAGCGCCTCAAGAATGATAAAAGTGCGATGACTTGTTTGCTTCAATTGCCAAGCGTGGATGCCATGCCAATCAAAAGCCTATGGGCGCAGCTTGAATTCGGCCCCCGAGTCTCAATACGCAAAGCGAAGATTTATGAACTAAAGAAAGTCTTTGAGAGACTCTAAAAAAGCTTAACAGATTTGAACTTCTGAGATGAATTTCGCGATCTGAAAGACTCTGCCAAGGCATCTACACACCGGCATACGTCAGCAAGTCAATAGGAAAATTTAGGCCCAATGCGTGATCCTTTAGTTTGTCCAACTTATATGAAAACCTCTTCTGGTGTGGAAAGCACGATGTTACAGCTGAAGCCGGCTTTTTTGCCGCTCATGCTAACAAAAAACGCGTTATCACATACCTTCTCCGAGCGAAAAATCACGTGGTTACTAAAGTCCATAAAGTTTTCTATGTCGTGGTCTTAAAAACTTTACAGAAAACACGTCAACAAAAGGCGTGAACACTACTGAAAAGACTCAAGCGCTTCGACCTTTGGTACAGAAGATGTCCTCGACTGGTTTTAGTGACAGGACTAGCGACGGCTCACTGAAGCAGCGATACCAATCCAAGATTGACCAGGTTTCGGACGCGGAAATTGATGATGCACCTAAAGATATAAAGGTGCAGACCAGCCCTCTGGCTCACCTGGAAAGCATTGTGATGCCCATCGCGTTCACGCTTCTAGGGTTCTTCACCAGAATGTACAAAATCGGCGTCAACAACCACGTTGTGTGGGACGAAGCGCATTTCGGGAAATTCGGTTCGTACTACCTAAGACACGAATTTTACCATGATGTACACCCACCTCTCGGCAAGATGCTGGTGGGTCTATCAGGGTGGATTGCTGGTTACAATGGCTCATGGGACTTCCCCTCTGGGGAGGAGTACCCAGAATACCTGGATTATGTTAAAATGAGAATCTTTAACGCTACGTTTTCTGCGCTCTGCATTCCTGTTGCTTATTTTACCGCCAAGGCTATTGGTTTTTCTTTGCCCACTGTATGGCTATTCACGATTTTGGTTATTTTTGAAAACTCCTACGCAACATTGGGAAGATTTATTCTTTTGGATTCCATGTTGTTGTTCTTTACCGTGACTTCGATGTTCTGCTTTGTTACGTTCCATAACCAAAGATCTAAGCCATTCTCCAGAAAATGGTGGAAATGGCTTTTATTAACTGGTTTATCGCTAGGTTCTGCTATCTCCGTTAAAATGGTTGGCCTTTTCATCATCACTCTGGTTGGTATCTATACTGTGATCGATTTGTGGACAATGCTGGGCGATAAAGGAGTTTCCAAGAAAACTTATGTTAGCCACTGGCTAGCTAGAATTTTGTGCTTGATCGTTGTTCCATTTTTGGTTTTCCTTGCTTGCTTCAAGGTTCATTTCGATCTACTGTCTCACAGTGGTACTGGTGATGCCAATATGCCATCTCTTTTCCAAGCTGGCTTAGTGGGCTCTGACGTCGGAGTTGGCCCCCGTGACGTTGCCGTAGGATCTTCTCTTGTTAGCATAAAGAATCAGGCTCTGGGTGGCTCTCTATTACACTCACATGTGCAGGGTTTCCCAGAAGGCTCCAACCAGCAACAAGTCACTTGCTATGGCCACAAGGATAGTAACAACAATTGGATTTTTGACAGAATAAGACCACTTCCATTTTGGACTGAAGAAGAAACCGAGATTGAGTATGTTGTACCAGGCGAGTCTTATAGGTTGGTTCACCCTAACACAGGCAAAAATTTACACACTCACCCTATTCCTGCTCCAATTTCCAAGTCCGCATGGGAAGTTTCGGGCTACGGTTCAGCCACTGTTGGCGACCCTAAGGACCACTGGGTTTTGGAGGTTGTAGCGCAATATGGTTCCGAGAATCAGTCCCGCATGCACCCGTTGACGACTTCGTTCCGTATCAAGAACGCCGAGCTTGGCTGCTATTTGGCCCAGACGGGAGAATCTTTGCCTGAGTGGGGTTTCAGACAGAGTGAAGTTGCTTGTTTGAAGAACCCTTTCAAGAGAGACAAGAGAACCTGGTGGAACATTGAAAGCCACACAAATGAAAAATTGCCTGATAGACCAGCAGACTTCCAGTACCCTAAGCTAAACTTCATCAAGAATTTCATTCATTTGAACTTGGCTATGATGGCAACCAATAATGCTTTAGTGCCCGACCCCGACAAATTAGACACCTTGGCTTCATCCGCTTGGCAATGGCCTACTTTGAACGTTGGTATCAGACTATGCGGATGGGGAGACGAAACTGTCAAATACTTTTTGATGGGCTCTCCAGCTTCAACATGGCCATCTACTGTCGGTGTTTTGGCTTTCATGGTTCTAGTAGTTGTTCTTCTTCTGAGATGGCAAAGACAGTATGCTGACTTCTCGAGTCCCCGCGACTTCAACCTATTTATGATGGGTGGTTTCTACCCATTGTTGGGGTGGGGTTTGCATTTCATGCCGTTTGTCATAATGAGTAGAGTCACTTATGTGCACCACTACCTACCTGCCTTGTATTTTGCATTGCTCATTCTCTGCTACCTTTTCGAGGCAGGTTTGCAAAACTTGCAAAAATGCAAGAGGGGACGCCTAGCAAGAACTCTCATTTACGTCGCTTATGGTGCCATTGTAATTTACGGGTTTTACTATTTTTCTCCTATTTCTTTCGGCCTGGTTGGTCCTTCAAGCAACTACGCCTACTTGAACTGGATTAAGACCTGGACAATTAGGTAGTTTTATAATCACGAAATGTGAGATTTCAATAAACACTTGCAAAATAAACATGGTTGAGGGCTTGTGGATCAGGGCGGCTTAGGTGCCTCTGTAAAATCTTAGAACTTTTAGTACCTATAACCTTTTAGTAGAGGAGCTATTAGATGGTGATGTACTGATACTTAGATCTTTACTGCGTAATTCTATCGGTATCCAGCAATTCAGATAGACTTGAAAGGTGAACTTCTTGAGTGTTTTGTGGAGTGAGCAGATGTGCGTGGTGAGCGTTTCCCTGAATACTCACCACGTTCTCCAGTTGAGGCGATTGGACTGGAGACAAAGATTGATATGGACTGTCATAAGCATGTGCTTGAGGAGGACGGCTCAGCTCAGTAAATTCGCTTCGTCCGCCATTGTAATAACTTCTCGTAAAATGGTCATTATGGTTCATGTCTGAGTGGACTAATGGAGTGTTGCTGCCACTTGTTGCATTATTGTAACTTGGTGGCGAGAGCAAGCGGACGTCCTGGTATGTTGGAGGGACCTCGTCATCCCACGAAATGCCTAAGCCAGACCTTTCTGTGATGTTGAGCCTGAATTGCATCCGCAAGACACGAGCAGCTCCTGTAGGAACCCCGACAATACGCGAGTTACTGTTTCGTCTTGAAGCGTTATTTGGGGACGGATTTCCGTGTTCTGATTGGGGATGATGTGCCTCATCATTGATATTTTGAGGGACGGAATTTCGAGCGGCAAGCATAGGTGAAAGCTCCGCAAGCCTTTGGTCCGAATTTGTGGCATTAGAGCTTGTCTTTGTTAAAGGAGCGTGTTCTGTGTGAAGGGGTTGGCCATTAGCATACTGTAGAGCTTCTTCCGCAACAATTATCTCGAGAATCAGCAAATGTTGGACGTATATGCCCAAGTGAGGATCTTCTACATCGCAAGCAACAGTAACATGCTGTCTACCATTATCATGGACAGGTTTTGAGCTTGAAGCTCTGTTCACGGGGTTTGAAACTCCTGAGTTGAGGCCCATACAATTCACTTCAGTAACAAGTTCAATCTTGCCACTCCCTGCGAAATCGCTTTTCCAACCATTTTTTACTTCCCCATGAGCAATGGTGCGCAATTCCTCGGTGAAGAGAGCTGTTCCTTCCGAAAGCTCTTTCTCCAACAGTTCTTGTCTCAGCCGCTGTTGTTCCTCAATTCTAGCTTGGCGCATTGCGGAGTCGCTTGGATGGATAAGACCATCATCCTCTCCTTGATTACGATTGCTCACTTCGTTCTGTGCCTCTGTTTCGCCTGGTGCATCTGGATCTTCCGGCGCATTGGTCATGGACAACGCATCTTCTAAAGTGCAAACTGTCGTAGTAACTTGAGGCGCTGCATCATGTGTTCTTTTTAAAGGCTTACCTTTGCTGGGCTTCTTCCCAGTTTCTGTTTCCTTGACTTCCTTCTCTAGCTGCTTGAGTTTTCCTTTATGCGTCGCACAAGCTTGTAGCCTAACGCGGCCTTTCTCTTCGATCTTCCAATTCAGCCTTCGCATCCTCCACCGTCTACCTTCCGAAGACACGCCATCAAGTTTCAGCTCTAAAGTAAAGGTGGACTTGGGATAAACTATGTTGGGCAATACAACGGTTGCCGTCAAATCCGTAGGCGGGAAAATTCTTAATGAGTTTTTGTCGGGCCCTCTTAGAATGCTTCTGGTCACAGGGATTGGCAGCCTCAGATGAACAGTACTGGTTTTCTCTCCCCTGGAGTGTTGCGTAGGTATCGCCCTGTAGGTTACCTCTCCAACCAGCTCATATTTGACCTCAGTATGGGCCTCTGAGCCCAAACAAACAGTGGCAGGAACAGAACCCGGAATTAAATGAGAAAAGGGATACGCGTGGTCCCCTACAGGTATTTCTGTTTCTTTCTTCACTATGTCCCACCTCGCGAGTTCAGTTTGTTTCATTCGGCAGTTTAGGCATGACTGAATAGATGACGAATGTGCAACAAATGGCTTGGTGTAGCGAACTTTTTGAATGAGTGATAGCGAGACGGATTTGACAGAAACTTTAGTAAATGTCATAGAAGAAGTTCTACTAGGCTTGGGTGACGTGATTGGGCTCATAGCTGAATTAGACAGTGAAAGGTTAGAAAGAGTTTGTGAAAGGGCATTCAGGCCAGAACTGCTTTTCTTTTTGCGTCCATGAGAGGTGGTTGGAGTCAAAGGTTCGCTGTGCGAGATGTGATCACCTCGGTGCCTTACTCGAAGCTTTAGTAGTCCGCTAAGGAGTGCTCCCGTCGATTCTGTTGCCGACCCATAGAGCACGCAAGGTGGTGATTCGATATCGATGAGCAGCTCAACAAGCCCGTCATTTGATGAATCTGAAAAGACACGGTCAAGAGCTCCGTTCGAAGCCGACTTCTTGTCGCTTTGGTGCCCAAGCTTTGGAAATACCATGGGCCCTATTCTCGATGGAAGGTAGTCGCGATATCAAGCTCTAAGCTCAGAAAAAGGCTAGAGACTAAATAGTTGTCTAATCCCGGCTGTTAATACACTATAAAGCTCTGATTTGACGGCTCAGCTTCTCCAAACAAGAGGCAAATTCCGTGTTATCGCTATCTGGAACGGGTTTTCCCTGGCGATTTTCAATCTCGAAGTATTTCGTGCAGTGCGATAAAGACCATCCTAAGTGATTCACTTTCCATATCTATATAATGATAAAGCTGATGAAGAGGTCAAAAAAGTCTTCTATACTTTGGTTATGCCTTCAAGAGCATTCCATAATGGCACCGGCGTGCTTTCATATAAAGTCTGTCCAAGTATAATCCCCATCAAGCATGTTTTGAATGTTGATCTCATCGTCGAAAAGCAGCATGGTGTCCAGAGCTGAATCATTTGGGGCAGTTTTAGCGTGCGTAGATGGAGCGCTCGGTATATCGTCTGAAGAGGGAAAAGGTGGCGTTGGTTCGTCTTGGCCGATGGCCTTTTTCACGTAGTTGGCAAACTTCTCCCAGTCAGAGGACGAGTAGTCCATTGCGACTGGTAAGCCTATGTCACCAAGCACTTCCCTTAGCCTGCTAGGGGTGTGTGGATTTATCTCGTTTTGGATCACCTGCATGGCGTATTCTAAGAACAGGAATTGTTTGAAAGATGTGAAATATCTATCGGACAAGGTGTGGGAGCCTAGATGAATAAGTTTTTGGACGCTTTGGAAGATAGTTTTGCTTGTAGAGTCAATTACAGAAATCTTGTGCTCAATTTCTGTGACTAAGCTCTGCTTGTTTTCGTTCTGCCACATGAAGCTTTCAAGTCCATTCTTGACCTGAAGCAAGGTTAAAATAACGCCAATGAAATAATAAGAAACTCGGAATATACCAATCTGCACAATTTGGTTAAGAATATACCTGTGGTCGGGCATTACTGGGCTATTTTGGTCATCATCTGCAACGCTCATGTACGCGCATAAGATTTCACATAGATCCACTGCAGATTCGAAGCATTCTGCAGTGACTTCCCTGTACTTCAGTGAAAGGCACTCAGTGCCAGTCAAGGCTTCTGTGATTTGCCTTTCCAGAGCAGCGACAACTGATGCCCGTATTGCCAAGAAATAAATCTTCACCATAACGTTCACTTTAAAGTAAAGCGCATTGTTCATGCTTTGCATGATTGTTTTCTCAAGTGTTGTTTTGTTTAAGTTTTCAACGCCGGAAAGCGGGCAATAAGACTGAAGCTCGTATTCCAAGCGTCTGATCTTCGAGTATATCTCTTCAATATCTGTACTTTCTTCCACTTGGAGCGTGAGCTTATCTAGAATGCTCATTTTGCTGTATATGCCCAGTTGTTTATGCAAAATCCGATGAATCTGTGCTTCTGCATCGTCCTCGTAGCTCTCAGGATTTTCTTCTTTGGGTGCCATAGCCGCATACTCTGGAGATACAACGGGAAAATTGCCCTTTAGAAACAAATCAGATCGCAAGAGGATAAGGCTACCCATCCAAAGCTTCGCCCTGTAGTGGACAAAGTATGTCTCCATTTTGTCATTTTTTTTGGGACTGTCGGCTTGAATGCGGTCTCGATATAATCCAATCCTAATTGCGTGATTAACTATCAGAGAAAGCAGCATATCAGTCACTGAGCCTGCCACAACTTCGCCTTCTGTTGGCGAGTATATAAGTGACCATCTCATCAAAATGAGGCAACTCAAAATGTCCTCGTTCGTTTTATGAGATAGTGTGATTAAGTGAGCTAGGCACTTCTGCGAGGCAGAAATAAACTGGTCAAGGTGCTCTCCATTATGCGGAAGATCCTTGACTAATGTTAAAGCCGTATGCGAGATCCTCAAAACTACCAAGAAAATTGCCATGCATCCAATTTTCCGGATGGCATCTTGATAGTCACCAATATTCAAACCCACAACTTTCCCATTTTCAGAATATTTGATAGTTTCTGTGACGCGGCGAACGAAGCACGACTTGTTGACGTAGGGAACCAAGGGGTAAACAACCTTCATAAAATAGGCAAGTAAATGCTCAATCTGATCTCTTGGCGGTAAAACAGCTACTATCTGATCTATAATCTCGGCTTGCGACATTCTTGATGAACAAAACTCGAGGTCCACCGGCTCAAAAAGACTTTTTTCGTCGCTACGAGAACCTTTTTCCAGAAGACAGCGACGTATTGCATTTGTTGTTTCTTGGGTTATCCCTTCTGGGTTCATGCTGTGCTGCTTGAGAATTTCTCGCACCTGTGGCGTCAAGAAGAGGATCTCGGCGACCGACTCCAGCTCGTCAGAGTGAGGATCCAAGGAATCTCCTACAGACTGCAATATTTTCTTCACAGCATAATTCAAAGGCTTGAATGAACGGGTGACGAACTTCAAAAAGGGGTTCAACCTTTTGTGCTTCTGGATCATCCCCATGTCAGAAAAAGGTTTGCAGTCGCGCTTGAAAACGCTCTCGAAGCAATTGGGTTGAAGCCCGACAAAAAAGTTGATTTTGATTGGCTTGCTGCGGGTGATCGAATTCTCGTTCCACGTCCGTACTCCGCTGAGATTCAGGCTGTGGCGCATATCTTCGAACTTGTGTTCTAGTTCCTCCAGCTGTTCATGTATAGTGACGGGTCTCCCTGGCGTCTTCTTCAAAGAAAGTTGCTCACTAAGATCGTAATTGCATTCTAAGCCAAGCTTTGCGCACCTGCCGCACTTGGGCTGAACCTTATCGCATTTTATCTTCCTTTTCCTACAGTTGCGACAGACAAACGATAGTCTCAGTCTGCTCTTTTTTGAATGCACTGAGAATTCCAGGGAATCTGAGGATGCCGAGTTTGTCAACCCGATTCGATCCATTGTGTGTGAACGCAGCGGTTGCTGTCTGTCTAGGAGCTTCAAAGTTTGTTTAATAAGCTATACGTCACATATATTTTTCAAGAACCCTAAAAGCACCAAAAATAAACGATTGATTTGTTTGACTTCTAAAGCTTTTACAGCACTAACGAAAGCTCCTTTGTAAGATCAATAATTGGACATCTTAATATGCATAGAGTCTGTAAGAATTTTCTCTGTCTCCTCGAGGTTCATTCACTTTCAGTGGCCTGCGCATCCAAAAGTGCAATTGTGGCAATCCACGAATTATGTCAAACCCTTCACAGGCCTGACCCATGTGTGGGGCGTGTCTCCTCTTCTTCATTGCCGTGTAGGACTCTTCATAGTCTTCTGCCGATTTGTCTATGGGAAATCGATTTGTGATATAACATAAATCATTTCATAACTCAAGGACACTGCAGAGAACCGAATGCTGAGAGGAACTAGAAGAGCCATAAATATTATCTCGATCGTGCTTTCAGCTTTCGAATCCCAGGAGACGACTCGATAATAGTTGGAAGTCAATTAAGTCCGGAGAATCTTGAACACATCGTACAAAAGCACGCCAATAATTGTTTTCGAGAACTCGAAACCATAAACAAAAACTTCAGATTCTTCAGATCAAGAAACCCGGCACAGCGAAAACCATCAGCGAGATGGTTCCTGAAGACCTCCAGGATGAAATTGCGGAGGGTGGTAAGATCTTCGGAATGGATGAATACTACCCGATGCCCAGCGAAAAAAAAATGAGCTATTTGAAAAGAGGTTCCAGCACGCTGATCATAAAGACAGACATTAGCGCGCTAATTGTCAAGCTTACGTCCCCAATGGACCCCATCGACTACCCATTTCTTTCGGATTTCTTTTTGTCTTACCGGAAGTTTCTTGCGCCGCATGAACTATTAAGGCTTCTAGCAAGCAGGCTTCAGTGGGCTTTTAATGAAAGCTTGAGCACAGATAGCAACAAGCAGCGAATCGGGCAAATAGCCTCTGTCAGGACATTTGTTCTTATAAGGCATTGGATTTTGAACTACTTTGCTCAAGACTTTCTGACAGACGATGCACTACGATCTCAGTTTGTCAAGTCCATAAACTCTCTCTCCTGGGGTGCACCAGACGTTGCTCCGAAGTCAGTTTGCGGAATAGTCATTAATATAAAAAAATCATGGGGTTTTTGTCTGAGGCTCATGTGGGAAGGATTATCGTTTGAAGATGAGCCAACCAGCGCAAACGAATGGCTCGAGTTTAAAATAAAGGATGTAGACACACACTCTTCAACTAAAGACGGAAAACGCTTGAGTTTCTATGCGCTACAGAGCTCGCAAAATCCAGAATTTCGTAACCGAAGCGTACTGTCCCTATATGTGGGAAAGGAAAATTTTCAGTTACCTGAACATAGTGCGCGTATAAACTCGAAACAAGGTACCAAAATAAAACAACGCACCGCTAGCATGTTTCTGTTTCCACAAGACAATCTTCCAAGCGCAGTTTTTAAAGCCTCCAATGATAAAGTTAGAAATTCAAATGAGGACTACCAAACAGCACCCAACAGCAGCGGTGTATCAGAAGCTATAAAAGACCTACAGTATCCCCCATCTCCTTCTATTGACAAAGTCATACCCCCCACTCCGGCTAAAAAAGTTGAGTTTATTTTGAGGTCTTCATATTTCCCTTCAGAAATACTGACCGAGGAAGAAGCCAATGCAAGTTGTACATCTCAAAAGTCTAAGAAGGAACCTCATTTACACTCATACAACAAAGGAATGATGGGGCTGCTTTCCAAATGGAAAAAGAACCATACGTTGAGATCTGCGAACCAAAAAACCAACCAAGAATCCCCCAGCGCCGAGTTCGAGAACCTCATCAAGCTTGTTTTTTCAATCACATCACTAGAAAACAAACAATACAGTTCTGAAGAACTCAAAGATGTCGTGTCTTCAAAATTTGACATCTTGAGTGCGAGAACTATCGATGAAGTTGAGTATTTTTTGGCAGTAGAAAACGACTTATTGTCTAAGATACGCAAGCAAGGTCAAATTTCGAGCATCAAGGATGGGGTTGACGAAAAATCCCAAGAAAGAGATGCTGAAGCAGTCAGTGCTATGGATAACCTTAACCTATACAAGACGGTTAGCTCGATTGCGTCATCAGTAATCTCGCTCTCAAAAACGTTGCAGTTTCAATACGCAGTTTCCCCCTCAGCTGCTGCAAGGGAAAGGAGAAAAGTGAGGAGTACTGATGGATTATTGGGCAATAAATCTGTTCTCAATTTCACGGACGCTCTCCTTACATCAGATGTGAAAGCGCGTGCTTTAGAAAACGACGGACCACGCAAACTTGTATTCCATGGACACAGTACGACCCGTGAAAGAAATGCGAGCTGCGATTTTAAGTTTCGGCATTCCAACATGGCCGATACCCTTATAAGGCTGAATCGCTCGACACCCAGCGTAATGCAGACATCTGCACTACCAAAAGGGACCAATGGTACACGATCAAGGGGCTCTCCCACCAAGGGAGTACGGGTTTCATCCAGCATCGCAGAAATTGATGACACATTCTCAAAACTTAATGATAACTCTCCACAAGCGGGCGAAAGTCCAAATTCGGGCCCACACATTACACAGCCATTGAAGAGAAAAGAAAGCTTGGACAATTTGCGTGAATTCAATTTTGAGGAAAACTACGATCAGAAAAACCGCAGCAAATGTGTGCCTGACGACAAAATAAACCATAATGAATTACAAAGTGACGCTGACGATGACAACTCTAGTTTCTTCACAACTCTTGATGATATGAGTATGAGTGGGAACTCAAAACACATGACTCCAGCTTCTTCTGCTGCTCAGAAATCAGTCACCAGTAGCGGGCGTATCAGTATAATAAGAAGTCGGGGGCCAAGCGTCAGCAACGCGGTTACAGTAAGCACCACAAACCTAGTGACCAAGGATGGCACCTTTCTTAAACTTGATGAGGAACTTCTAAAAAATCAAGAAGAGATTAGAAACCTCGAGGAAAGAACTTCAGCTTTGATCTTCAATGAGAATGAAGAAGAAGGTACAAAAAAAAACCGATCTTCTGTTGCGACCTCAGTTTCTACACAGCTGTTGTTTGCCTCTAAGCAGAGTAGCCCAAATAAGATAGACAATAATGAGTTATTGGACAATGATGAATTTCCCCAAGGAAATAAACTCATTCGCCTGTCATCAATACCAAGCATGCATTCTATTGTGAGTGGCGATTCTTTTTCGTCTTTCCACACCACCAATTCCTTTGAACAGAACTCGAGGGCTAATACATCACACAAATATACTGTTGACACCCCCTCTACGTGTGCCAAGCCTGAAGCCACTGCTCCAAACGATTCTCTGCTGGTACCAGACGCCGAAGGAGAAAACGGAAATAAATACTTATTCTCTCCAGACACAGACAGTCTTGACTTTGCCTCTCCAGAAAAGAACATGGACGATCTCAAAAACAAGTTTATAAGCTCAATCACTAGTGAAGCTACCTCTTTCAATGAGGATGATTTGTCTAGAGACCACGAGGGAGAAGAAGGAGAACCAACGGAAGAGCAGCTGCTTGATAATGCTTACCAGGAAAAAACTCAAAACGAACACCACAGGCGTAGCATCACGCCGATAGTATCTCCGTACAAAGCTAACGATAGCAGGCTTAACAAGTTCGCGAAACTAACCGATGAATCCTTGCATGGCGATCCCGTGAACGTGGCACTCATGAAGTTAGAAGGCACTTTCAGCAAAACAGACCAGAATAAAGAGCAGTGTGACACAGATATGGAAAGATTGAAGGAGCGGCGGTTAACCGGCCTCGGAGCAAGAGAAAGAAATTCCTTTCTAATTGAAAGAAGGCGACAGGTCAAAAGTGAGATTCCTTTCACACCATGTGCAAAAGAATTTTCCCACGAGCATGACCATAAAGTCACAAATGATCAAATAACTGAGCTGCTGCAAAACTATAAAATCCAAGACACCAGGCTCAACATTTCGAACGCTGAGCAACATGTTCCCTTCATATTAATGTATGACTCTAAGTCGATTGCTGAGCAATTGACGCTTATTGAGAGAGAAATCCTCAACGAGATAGACTGGAAAGATTTATTAGACCTGAGGGTGAAACGTAAGGTACTGCCTGTAACGAGTTGGTTGCAGTTGTTACTACAGAACGAGCAGCTATCTGGAATAGACCTGGCAATTGCACGCTTCAACCTCACAGTTGATTGGATTATCTCTGAAATAGTTTTGACACGCGATAATAAGCTTCGAAGAAATACAATTCAGAGGCTCATTCACGTAGCTGAACACTGCAAGTCGTTCCAAAACTACAACACCCTAATGCAAATCGTGCTGGCATTGAGCTCTCTGGTAGTACAAAGCTACCGCGATGCCTGGAGACTCGTGGAGCCAGGCGATCTTCTTACATGGGAGTCACTGAAAAATGTTCCGTCATTGGAGAAGAACTATTATAACATCAGGATGCTTCTAAATGACATAGAACCCATAAAAGGTTGCATTCCGTTCATTGTAGTGTATTTGTCGGATCTGACGCTCAATTCTGAGAAGAGCGATTGGATTGTTCCGCACCAGGTCCTAAACTACAGTAAGTTCCAAACAAATGTCCAAATTGTCAAGAATTTTATCCAGAGGGCTCAATGGGCAAAGTTTTACAACATTACTGTTAATGATGAGCTACTGAGTAAGTGCGTCTATATCAGCTGCCTAACGCATGACGAGATAGACCATTTAAAGAACCAGCAACGAAAATCTACAGCGTAAGGAAACCCAACTTTTGTTCTTGCCATATGAAAAGGTTGGCAGAACCTACAAACCAACAACTGGTTTTTGGCATTCTCGATGTAATTCAAGAACTTCATCACACCAAACCATGCATTTCAATTTATAAAGCACGTTACCTAACTCTGTAATATATTACTTTCGTTGTAACATATTTTCTACCCGTTATCTTAATTTGCAACTTAGCGCTGCTTTAGCGCGTCCTGTGTCATTATGGCAGCATTTTCTTTTCCTTCCATTTTCATTTCTGAAAATTTTGTAAAAAAAATTTGAGATGCGATGAGCGCGATGAGCTCATAGAGTATAGTTAGCCTAAGAAGCGTTGCACTAAACATCGACCAGATAGGCCAACAGTACGAGCTTCCAAACTTTATTTAAGAAATGTCAGATGAAATCATTTGGCAAGTCATAAATCAGCACTTCTGCGCTTATAAGCTGAAGACGGATAAAGGCCAAAATTTTTGCAGAAATGAGTACAACGTAACTGGGCTGTGTAACAGACAGTCCTGTCCGTTGGCAAACGCCAAGTATGCTACCGTGAAGAATGTGGACGGAAGGCTGTACCTTTACATGAAGACCGCAGAGAGAGCGCACACTCCAGCCAAAATGTGGGAAAGAATAAGGCTATCGAAAAACTATGCGAAGGCTCTGAAACAAGTAGACGACCATCTACTCTATTGGAACAAATTTCTAATTCATAAGTGCAAGCAAAGATTAACGAGACTCACACAGGTGGCTGTAACCGAAAGGCGTATGGAACTGAGGGAAGAAGAACGGCACTACGTGGGTATCGCTCCTAAGGTGAAGAGAAGAGAAGAAAACCGTGAGCGGAAAGCGTTGGCTGCTGCCAAAATTGAGAAAGCCATCGAGAAAGAATTGCTCGACAGGCTTAAGAGTGGCGCTTATGGTGACAAACCTTTGAACGTGGACGAAAAGATCTGGAAGAGGGTTCTTGGCCACGTGGAGGACGAGCAGGATGAGGAGGAGGAGTACGAAGATGAAGAAGAGGATGAAAGCGACGCAGAAATTGAGTACGTCGAGGACGATGGAGACGAAGAGCTGGTAGACGTGGAGGACATAGAGAGATGGCTTGATGATCCCGAGGCTTCCGACTCCGACTCCTCCGATGAAGAAGAAGCGAGTGATAGCAGCGACGACGAATCAGAAAGTGAATCCGCATCTGGAAAAGGAAAGAAGGGATCTTCAGCTGCCAAGAAGAAGCGTCCAAGAGTCGAAATTGAGTATGAGGAAGAGACCCAGCCGGCACATCGCGAACTGGCTCATTGACGTGTCTTGTATAAAAAGCCCTGTAAACTATTCTAGCATTTATTTGACTTAGATTCTCAGATCTCCCGTCACCCGAAGGCGATAAACATGATATTCTTCATTCAAGCTTTAGTACTCGTACGGCGGCATTATATGAAATTATTAAATAATTATGGCGAAGTCCATTTAGATCTCAATACCTGTAAAGAACCGGAACAGCCAGCTAAGTAACCTCACAGCCGGTGTCACCAGGCTTGTGCATAATGAATCACTCGAGGCGGAAGTCGAACGAAGATACTTTGTTTGATATTGATTTCTTAGACGACGGATTCACCAGCGATGCTCATGCAAACTCAAGCGCCAGCAATCCATTTCAGCAGGCCCAAGTGCTAGACTCTGACTATGACCTTCTAGAGGACATTCGCCGTGGAACTATACCTGAAGAAACCATTGATCTGGACAGGCATTCGGCCAACCTGCCACATGAAGATAATATCGAGAACGACGTTATACAAAATCCATTTTTAGATGATGGAAGACTAAATGACCATAGTCAAGAGATTCACAGGGCCCCACAAAAAACTTCAGGGCTGCGCAATATGTTTCGCAAGCTGAATTTTGGACTTGCAAGCAGCAAAAACAGGAATGCTTACCAGGGATTCGAGATGCATAGTTACGACGATTTAGGGGCAGAGGACAGGTACGCGAGGTCAAGGAACAAATTCGACATAAAAGTTCTTTTCAAACGCTTCGTTCTTCGCCGGAACGACCTATCTGACGAAGACAAAAGCTCTCCCCGCCAGATATTCATAAATGATAAGGAAGCTAATAGATCCCGAAGTTATGGAGATAATCATATCTCAACTACCAAGTATAACCTTGCAACTTTCCTTCCAAAGTTTTTGTTTCAAGAGTTTTCGAAGTATGCTAATCTGTTCTTTTTGTTTACTTCAGCTATCCAACAAGTTCCTAATGTCACGCCAACAAACCGCTACACCACAATTGGTACTTTGCTTGTAGTGCTTATTGTTTCTGCTGTTAAAGAAATCGTGGAGGACCTCAAACGGGCGAAATCTGACAATGAACTGAACGACTCAAGAGCAGATATATTTTCTGACCAACTTCAGGACTTTTCAACAAACAAATGGGTTAACATATCTGTTGGGGACATCATTAAGGTTAAGTCGGAAGAGCCTGTTCCTGCAGACATGATCGTCATATCTTCCTCAGAACCAGAGGGCCTTTGTTACATTGAAACTGCAAATTTAGACGGTGAAACCAATCTCAAGATTAAGCAAGCCAAGGTTGAAACTTCTAAGATCATTGATACTGCCGAACTTGCGCGAATGAAAGGCAAGGTTTTATCAGAGCATCCCAACTCAAGCTTGTATACATATGAAGGAACAATGACATTAAATGGAAAGAATATCGCTCTAACTCCTGAACAGATGATCTTGAGAGGTGCTACGTTGAGAAACACTGCATGGGTGTATGGCCTTGTTGTATTCACTGGCCACGAAACCAAATTGATGCGTAATGCTACTGCAACACCAATCAAAAGAACTGCCGTTGAGCGTGTGATTAACATGCAGATTGTCGCCCTATTTGGTGTGCTTATCGTTCTGGCTCTGATCTCGTCGATCGGAAATGTCATAAAAGTCACCAGCGATGCCAAGCACTTGGGATATCTTTACCTACAAGGAACTAACAAGGCTGGTCTCTTTTTCAAAGACATTCTAACATATTGGATTTTATTTTCGAATCTAGTTCCCATTTCATTGTTTGTTACAGTTGAAATGATCAAATATTACCAAGCATACATGATTGCTTCCGACCTAGATCTTTATGACGAGGCGACAGACAGCCCCACAGTCGTTCGTACCTCTTCTCTGGTAGAAGAATTGGGCCAAATAGAGTATATTTTCAGTGACAAGACTGGAACTCTAACAAGGAATGTTATGGAGTTCAAATCGTGCTCAATCGCTGGCAGATGCTACATTGAAACAATTCCTGAAGACAAAACTGCTACAGTAGAGGAGGGAATCGAAGTTGGTTACAGAAAGTTTGAAGAAATGCAAGAAAGACTTGGTGAACACAGTGATCCAGAATCCGGGATAATCAATGATTTTCTTACTTTACTAGCTACATGTCACACTGTCATTCCCGAATTTCAGGACGATGGCTCAATCAAGTATCAAGCCGCATCACCTGACGAAGGCGCATTGGTTGAAGGAGCTGCAAGTTTAGGTTATAAGTTCATTGTCCGTAAACCAAGCACTGTTACAATTGTGCTGGAAGAATCGGGCCAAGAGCAGGAATACCAGTTGCTGAATATTTGTGAATTCAATTCTACCAGAAAAAGGATGAGCGGCATCTTTAGAATGCCGGATGGAGAAATAAAGCTCTTTTGCAAAGGTGCTGACACTGTTATTTTAGAAAGGTTAAGCGAGTCGGGAAACCCTTATGTTGAGGCAACATTGCGGCATCTGGAGGATTACGCAGCCGAAGGGCTAAGGACATTGTGCCTTGCAACTAGAACTGTATCAGAGTCAGAATATTCAGAGTGGAAAGCAATATATGATGAAGCATCAACTACATTAGATAACAGAGCCCAGAAATTGGACGATGCTGCCGAGCTTATTGAGCGCGACTTGCATTTAATCGGTGCAACAGCTATTGAGGACAAATTACAAGACGGCGTTCCCGAGACTATTCATACCCTTCAGGATGCAGGAATCAAGATATGGGTACTAACTGGTGATCGGCAGGAAACCGCTGTCAACATTGGAATGAGTTGTCGCTTATTGAGTGAAGATATGAACCTGCTTATAGTGAACGAAGAATCAAGAGAAGCCACGAAGAAAAATCTCGTTGAAAAGTTGAAAGCCATCAACGAGCATCAAGTTTCCCAACAAGACATGAACAGTTTAGCACTTGTGATAGATGGAAAATCTCTGGGCTTCGCCCTAGATAGCGAAATCGAGGACTATTTACTCTCGGTGGGAAAGTTGTGCAAAGCCGTTATATGCTGCAGAGTTTCTCCTTTGCAAAAAGCTCTTGTTGTAAAAATGGTTAAGCGGAAGACAGGATCGCTGTTGCTCGCTATTGGAGACGGTGCGAATGACGTTAGTATGATTCAGGCTGCTCACGTTGGTGTTGGGATCAGCGGTATGGAAGGTATGCAAGCTGCCCGATCTGCAGACTTCGCCATCGCGCAATTCAAGTACCTTAAGAAACTTCTGTTAGTACACGGCTCGTGGTCTTACCAAAGAATTTCTCAAGCGATTCTATACTCTTTTTACAAGAACATCGCACTATACATGACACAATTTTGGTACGTGTTTGCAAATGCGTATTCTGGCCAATCTATCATGGAGTCATGGACAATGACGTTTTATAACGTGTTTTTCACAGTGCTACCCCCCTTCGTTTTGGGAGTGTTTGACCAATTTGTTAGCAGCCGCCTTCTTGACCGTTATCCCCAACTCTACAAATTAGGACAAAAGGGACAATTTTTCTCAGTCACTATATTTTGGGGCTGGGTCATAAATGGTTTTTACCACTCAGCTGTGACCTTTATCGGGTCCATATTATTTTATCGAAATGGCGATGTTCTAAATATGCATGGCGAAACAGCAGACCACTGGACATGGGGTGTATCGATTTACACATGCAGCGTCATTATCGTAATTGGCAAAGCAGCTCTGGTAACTAACCAGTGGACAAAGTTCACGGCTTTTGCAATCCCAGGCTCTCTTGTTTTCTGGCTTGTGTTTTTCCCCATTTATGCTAGCATATTTCCACATGCCAACGTGTCAACCGAGTATTATGGCATTGTATCTCATGTCTACGGATCTGCTACTTTTTGGCTGATGTGCATCGTCTTACCCGTCTTTGCACTGCTACGTGACTTCGCATGGAAGTACTACAAGAGAACATACACACCAGAGAGCTACCATGTTGTTCAGGAAATGCAAAAGTACAATATAGGAGATTACAGGCCACGGGTCGAACAGTTCCAAAAGGCCATTCGCAGGGTAAGGCAAGTTCAAAGAATGAAAAAACAAAGAGGTTTTGCATTCTCTCAAAGTGAAGATAGTGGCCAAGATAAAGTTATTAGGATGTACGACACCACTCTAAAAAGAGGCGTGCATGGCGAATTACAAGATGCGTCCGCAAATCCCTTTAGAGATAGTACTTAAAATTGTATCCTACCAAAAAGGAAACCAGCATTGAGCTTTTATCCAAGCTGCTCTTATATCTGTAATCTATACGTGTATAGTACGAAAACCAACTCAAATATAGGCTCCAGCTAGCCGAACATGTTAAAGCCGTAACTGTGAAATGTCAAGGTTTTTGTGTATGAAAGCCTTCTTCCCCCCAGAGCCTATGTAGTCACTAGCAACCTGCCCGTTACCCCTTAACTGGTATTGATAACTGACTAGGCCATCAAGCCCGACAGGCCCACGAGCATGAATTTTGCTTGTGGAAATGCCCACCTCTGTTCCGAAACCATATCTGAAACCATCTGCAAACCTTGTGGAGGCATTCCAGTAAACTCCTGATGAGTCGACGCCTTTCATGAAAAGCTCTGCCTTGGCCTTGTTTTCAGTTATTATCGCATCTGTATGTTTAGACGAGTGTTGGTTTATATGAGCGATAGCATCCTCCGTCGAATGAACAAACTTGACAGCACAATCCAAAGACAAGAATTCTTTGTCGAAGTCCCTAGATTCATCGGCGTCAGCGATTTTGCCCTGGATATCGTCATCCAAGGTTTTGGACTGCTTCAAGAAGTCAAGGTAAGAATTCTTCACTTCTGCAGGGAGATGAAGAGTTACTCCACCGACCCTGGACAGGTTTTCCAGAACCTCCCACCAATTAGGCATTTCAGGGTTTACGAGGATAGTCTCTACTGCGTTGCATCCTGCGGGATACGAAGTCTTCGCATCAACAGTAATACGTTTGGCAATTGCCAAGTCGGCCTCGCTGTCCAGATAAATGGAACAGATACCATCAGCATGGCCCAAGACAGGAATTTTTGTACTGGATTTAATCTTTCTAACCAACTCGTTGGAGCCGCGAGGAACTACCAAATCGATATAAAGATCTTGTTGCAACAAATCCGAGACATCCTGGCGAGTTTCAATCAACTGGATCACGTTTGCAGGGATACCAGTGTTAGCTTCGTTTTCAGAGATTACGGTGTTGATAATTCGAGAGATTTCTCTAAACGTGTGAACGGATTCTTTGCCGCCCTTCAAAATAGCAGCGTTACCAGACTTGATGGCGAGAGAGGTGATGTTGGCAATTACTTCAGGTCTCGATTCGAAGATAACCAGGAGCGCACCAACTGGTGCAGTAACTTGATACAGATTCAGATTTTCATCAAGTTGCCGGGCGAGCTTGACCTTGCCTACAGGATCTTCAAGCTCAGCAACATCCTTAATACCGATAAGCATTGTGTCAAACTTGTCGCCCTTGAAGAGGTCGAGCCTTTTGTAAAGAGAGTCTGCTAAGTTGTCCTCTTTGGCCTTAGCTAAATCCAGCTGATTGGCTTCTTTGATAGATTTCGCATTAGCTTTCAAACCATCGTGTATTTTGTACAGCAGGTGCGAGCGGTTTTCGTTAGAAATTGTTTTCAAGGTGTTACCACCAAGACGCGCATTTTTCGCAATGGTTTCGGCACCAGAGCTCATCCTTGTAGCTTGGTGTTTGATAGCACTAGAAACTGAAGCCATTTTCGTATTAGTCAAGTGCTCACATTTAAAAATTTGTACTATAATTTTTAACGATCTACACTACATCATCCCGGCGTATTTGAGAGCAGTTGGCCCCGTATTCTCTTTGGTCTTCTCAGGACGTGAATCTCTATGCAGCTCCCAAGATTGAGCATCGGAGAATGTACAAACTTTAAAGCAGGCTTTTTGTTCTCGTCATGGTCTGCTTGCTCCAAAGGGGGTGTAGTCGTCAATGTGGAGGAAACAGCAGCTGCGCTATCAAGCATAGCTCCGTCTTCGTCACGTTCTAAAAGGATGCTAGGCTCGTCAGCAGAACTTTTCTTGCTCATAATTTCTTCTCTGCGTCGCCGTAGAACCCGTGTTCCAGAGAGATCGCCAATAGGAACAGTAGTTCCAGGAAAAGTGCTACCTTGGAGAGACATTCGAGCAAGAAGAACACTTCGTATTCTAGCGAGCTTCCTCAAGTCTGTGATAAATATGTCGAGCTCCCAATTTTTGTTGTAACGGAATTTGTATTGATATTTGCCAGTTCTTTCTAAAGTCGTAAGATTACAGCGGTCAGGGTCCGAATGATATAGAAAGCTGAACGCTCCAGTTTTACCCAGGGCTTCTTTGGTATCAACGCAGTTTCCAATCTTCAGCTTTCCGATAACTTCATCTTGGACATCTTTAGCGGTCAGTTCATACACAATCAAAAGTATCTCATTTTTAATATCGTTGCAAAGGTTCCGAGCATCTGTGTTTGAAAGGTACACCCTGATCAAGGAGGACTTCAGCCGAATGATAGAATTATTGGGTAAGAGCGGTGTTTCAAAAGACGTGTTAGCTGTGGGAAGTAGTTAGCTCATGAATTGAAAACTGCAAATTTTTGGGTTTCCACATACAGTCTTGAATAGTCTTTGCAACTTGTTGCCTGTTGATAAATATCCGGATTGGCAGGACCACGCCAGGCTGCACTTGAATCATGGCAATACTGAAGACCGTTTCATATTAGTAACATTCCATCAGAGGCACTAGATGCTAGAAATATAATAACGTACCTGGGTGCCATGTTTTGAGCGAAATTTAAGGTGCTCCAGGCTTTCTCTGCCAACTAAACCAAGGATAATTGATTCCTACATCAAAAGGCTATTATAAAGAAGATTCGTGCAAAGCGAACAACCAACAGGCGGGAGGGTGGAAGCCAGAAAGGTTTAGTTCATGAGTCCCAGAATATCGCTAGTATTCCGATACGCGTAACGGGTATGTACCAGGGCTGCTTCTCCCAGTCAAATACTTCTTGAAAGTTATTATGACAAGCACGAGGAATAATAGTCCGGCAGCGTCTGTGATAATACCTCTATATTCTCGTATTCGATCAATCGTGCACTTGTTGGTCTTCGAGTCTTCTAGCATCTCGTTCAGCTTGATGGTTGTTTCGAGCTTGTGTACTGTAGCCTTTTGTGCTGCCAACTCAGCCTTGCACTTGGTAATGCGCTCCTCAAAAGAAGTAAGACTGTCGCTGTACGCAGAAATGGCAGCTGCAAAACGTTTTATAAATGATGTGTCGCTATCTGCCTTAAAAGAGGCTTTTAATCTGGAAAGATCATTTTCTTTGATCTGTGATTCAATGCTCTGAATCACGGCCCTAGTTTCTTGTATGTTGTGCTGTAATACATCTAGATCGCTGAAGCTGCGAGACATCTCATTATCCTTGCTCGAAATCGACAGTATGAGATCTTTGATGGAGCTATCGAATTTGGAAATCTCACTGGCGATTGGCTGGCATGAATAAGCAGTAGATTTGGATTTAGACTGTGATCGTACCAAGTTTAAATTGCTGTCTTGACATGCCGGAGCCTCTTTTAGATCTTCTAACACAATTTGTGACAGGCTCTCACTTCGGGAGCTTTCGTATATCGAAGACCGTCGAGAAGCTAATGACACTTGGCCATCGCGTTTGCCTTGTCCTTCATCTTCAAAATTTAGAAACTGATGAACGAGCCGCTTGCGGTCGCTCCGTAGCCGCGAGGCGGAGAGGTAGGATGGCTCATGCGATGAGTTCCGAGCTGTTCTGCCATTCCTTGCTGAGCCAGGGTTGAGTAGGGAGTTGGAAGAGCTACAGGGCCCTTTGTCAGCATTATGGGTAGAGGACAAGCTTGGGGAAGAGGACGAGGAAGCGACGTTTGATCCTGCGTGCCCACCTTGGAGAGAGTGAAACAAGCAGTCGCTAAACTTTCCCGCACTGGCTGAAGTATAGTCGTGCTCTGTTACCGCATTTCGCTCCGTGCCGCATCGCAGATGAAATGAATGTCTTGGGATATCGCTATTCGAGACAGATGAAACCTTATTTGAACCGCGCTGAGAACCACGACGGTATGGTGAGTGACCCAAGCCTTCATTAGCAGATGGCATGAGCTTCAACTTCTTTCGAGTCTCAGTATTTTGCCGAGCGGTAAAAATGTATTTTTTGACGCAAGACAGGACGTTTTAAATTCCTAATGAATAGTTTGTGAATCAGTAGTTAGTTTTACTCAGGTTTGCCTCGTTGTTGCCAGCAGATGCCTCCTAAATCGACAATAGGAATTGAGGAATAAATATGCGCTAAACTTTCAAGAAGCTGCGACATCACACGCAATTCAAGAACCGGTCAATTTATGCGGCGACCCTCCAAACTAACGTTCCTAGCACTCCCAAACAAGCATAGGGACAGTTGCCAGCATACGCCCACTTCTCTTCATTGTAGACCAGTGATAGATATATAGGATTAGCCATTGACTGCCCTCTAAATCAGCTTAACGCCAAGGATTTCTAACGCGTGAAAAGAGCAGACGCCCAACAAAACCCTCCAATTTAACGAAGTATAGCCGTAGCGCTTGTTCGAACGCTATTTGAAGCTTCGACTCTTGTGTACTAACGAGCTGTGCAGCATTAGGTACTAAGAATCGCTCATTGTTAAAAGCCTTCAAATTGCAGTTGTAGGAAGCATGTAATTACTCCTCGGGCAGAGAAAATGCTATAGAGTATGTTCAAAGCCTAGATTAAACGACCCGTAGCTTCGAGAACTTATATGGAGTTTGCAGCGAAACAGTAAAAGTCCTCTAATGAGTATATCAATATTAAACTAGTTGGTTCGCTCCAGTTTGCAGGATTATTTTCTGGCACCAACGCGGCTGTTGCTGCTTCAAAGCCTCCAGTAAATATCAGATAACATACTTTGCGGGTAGTAGAAAGATTAGACCCTACTATGCTTGGCCAAGTTTCTAGTTGACAAGTTCGCTGATGAGCACATGGTTGAGTATGCGCTACGTCTACTATAGTTGTTTTCTACCCCTAAAATAGTATGATAAATTATACAGAAGCTCAGGTCTCAGGTGTGTTACAGAATAATGGTTTTGTGGTTGATTTTGGTGTCAGATTTGGCATTATTATGCGAACGGTGGCGAATCACCATTTTTAGTGGATAAAAAAATTTAATGTCCAGATCAACAAATAAATCACCGAACTTCTTTAAAACAACACAAGAACGCATTACAGTTCCTTTCCGGAAAAGAAGGTTTTCTTGTCCGAAAAGTGAGTTCGTACGCAATTGGAGCAGTCGTTCATCACTATTCCAGCGGCCGTGAGACTCACAGACGCGATTTGGGGTCCACGATAGGTTTACGAACACATCTCAGGTAAAGTCAAAGCGAAACCGCGTGTACACTTGGATAAGCAATGTCGTTCGAAGTAGGAACCAGATGCTGGTATCCTGATAAGAACGAAGGATGGGTAGGAAGTGAAGTTACAAAGCTCTCACAGCCGGCGGATGGAAAGTACTTGATGGAACTTACTCTAGAAAATGGCGAAAGTGTTGAGATTGAGACAAACACAATCACCGAAGGCCAGGATGATAGACTACCGCTGCTTAGGAACCCACCTATATTGGAGGCGATTGAGGACTTAACTTCGCTGTCGTACCTCAATGAGCCTGCGGTGCTGCATGCAATTAAGGCTCGCTACGGCCAACTCAACATCTACACATATTCAGGAATTGTCTTGATTGCTACCAACCCTTTTGATCGGGTTGAACAGCTTTACTCGCAAGACATGATTCAAGCATATGCAGGTCGGCGCAAGGGAGAACTCGAGCCCCATCTGTTTGCAATTGCAGAGGAGGCTTACCGTCTGATGAAGAACGACAAGCAAAACCAGACCATCGTTGTGAGTGGTGAATCCGGTGCCGGTAAAACTGTGTCGGCAAAGTATATCATGCGGTATTTTGCGTCTGTCGAACAAGCGAACAATGACAATACCAGTTCTGACCATCAATTAGAGATGTCAGAAACAGAGCAAAGAATCTTGGCAACAAACCCTATAATGGAAGCCTTCGGTAATGCGAAAACCACAAGAAATGACAATTCCTCCAGATTCGGTAAGTATCTTGAGATTCTATTCGATCAAAACACCTCCATCATAGGTGCTCGCATCAGAACTTACCTGCTGGAACGTTCAAGACTTGTTTTTCAACCTCAGAATGAAAGAAACTACCATATTTTCTATCAAATTCTGGAGGGACTCTCTGAATCTGAAAAGGCGGAACTCCATCTGACGAAGGTCGAAGATTATCACTATCTTAACCAAGGTGGTGACTACAGAATCAAAGGCGTGGACGATGCAGCAGAGTACCGTACCACGATTGATGCTCTGAAGATGGTCGGCTTTGCACAAGATACACAGCATCAACTTTTTAAAATCTTGGCAGCTTTGCTTCATATAGGAAGCATTGAAGTCAAAAAAACGAGAAACGATTCCTCATTGAGCTCTGACGAACCCAACTTGCAAATAGCTTGCGATCTTCTCGGGATTGATGCATACGAATTCTCTAAGTGGATCACGAAGAAGCAAATAACAACGAGGTCAGAAAAAATTGTCTCTAACCTAAGTTACAACCAAGCCATTGTTGCTAGAGATTCTGTAGCCAAGTTCATTTTTTCTGCTTTGTTTGATTGGCTGGTAGAAAACATCAACACAGTTCTTTGCAACCCAGAAGTGTCAAACCAGGTCAGCTCCTTTATTGGTGTTCTCGATATTTATGGATTTGAGCACTTTGAGAAGAATTCCTTCGAGCAGTTCTGCATCAACTACGCAAACGAAAAGCTACAACAAGAATTCAATCAGCACGTCTTCAAGCTTGAGCAGGAGGAGTATATGAATGAACAAATTGAATGGTCATTTATTGAATTTAACGACAATCAGCCCTGCATTGACCTGATTGAAAACAAGCTAGGTATACTGTCCTTATTAGACGAGGAATCAAGACTCCCTGCCGGGTCCGATGAAAGCTGGACCCAAAAGCTATACCAGACTCTAGACAAACCTCCGACGAATTCTGTGTTTTCCAAGCCTAGGTTTGGACAAACCAAGTTCGTAGTCTCACATTACGCCTTGGAAGTTGCTTACGATGTTGATGGATTCATTGAAAAAAACAGAGATACTGTTTCGGATGGACACCTTGAAGTCTTGAAGGCTTCCAAGAACGAAACATTATTGGCTATTTTGGAGACTATCGATAATAATGCTGCTGCTTTGGCCAAAAAGCAGGAAGCCAGCAAAAAACCAGGCCCCGCCAGAATGGTAAAAAAACCAACTTTAGGCTCAATGTTCAAACAGTCTCTAATCGATCTCATGACCACAATTGATTCTACTAACGTCCACTATATTCGCTGCATCAAACCAAATGAAGATAAAGAGGCTTGGAAGTTCGACAACCTTATGGTCTTATCTCAACTTCGCGCCTGCGGTGTCTTGGAGACCATCCGTATTTCGTGTGCTGGGTTTCCCTCAAGATGGACGTACAACGAATTTGTTCTCAGGTACCATATCTTAATAGCTTCTGAAAATTGGACAAAGATTTTTACATCTGAAGCAACCGAGAATGACATAAGAGATCTCTGCAAGCAAATCCTTGATGTCACCGTCAAGGATAGCACCAAGTATCAGCTAGGTAATACCAAAATTTTTTTCAAGGCAGGTATGCTGGCGTATTTGGAAAAATTGAGAAGTACGAAGATGCATAACGCTTGCGTTATGATACAGAAGAAAGTCAAAGGCGTTTACTATCGTAAAAAGTACTTAGCCATCCAAAATGCTATTCACAGGTCTCAGGCCGCGGTGGCGGGTGCTTTGTGCCGTCAAAGAGTTGACCATGAAATAAAGACGCTTGCTGCAATCTCGTTGCAAAGCCTTTTCAGAGGCCACACTCAGAGAAAAACTCTCGAGAACACGTTTTATTCTATCATCAGAGTTCAGTCCCTGGTCAGAAGGCGTATCACTCAAAAGGAATTGTCGGAAAGGCGAGAGTGTGAAGCTGCTGTAGCTATTCAGAAGAAGATAAGGGGGTTTGTCCCAAGACAGCGTTTCAATACCACGAGGGGCTCATCTGTCAGAATACAGTCTCTTGTAAGAAGAAGATTAGCGCAAAAACAACTGAAACAACTGAAAGCCGACGCCAAGTCTGTTAATCATTTACAGGAAGTTAGTTACAAGCTCGAAAACAAGGTAATTCAGCTGACTCAGTCTTTGGCAGATAAGGTCAAAGAAAACAGGGAAATGACCTCTCGAATCGAGGAGCTCCAAAAGTCATTGAGCGAATCGGCAAACATTAAGGCTTTGCTGGAATCTCAGAAAGGAGAGCATTCAAAGGATCTACAAGAACAGAAGGACTCTCACGACGCAGAGCTTGCCAACAAGAGAGTTGAGTTGGAAGAGGCAAAGGCTGAAATTATAGCTGCAAAGCAAGAAATTGATAGTTTGTTGGCGAAACAAGAAGAATTACGGAATGATGTGCGTCTCAAGATTGAGAATCTTAATAAAGCACAGCAGGAATATGCCGATGCGCAGACTCAAAACTCTGACTTGAAGAATGAAGTAAAATCCTTGAAAGATGAAATCAATCGTTTGCAAGCCACCATCCGCAACGGGATAGGCGCAAACACAGCGCTTGCTCACACACCAACCAAAAACAGAAGGTTTAGTACCCATAGCAGCTTAGCTGATGGCATGTCGCCAAGACAGTTAAATGTAATTTCTATGAACAACGGCATGGAGGACGATGCCAGGTCGACTGCTAGTGCCCTCTCTCAAATCAATGACGAACTTTACAAAATTCTTGAGGACACAAAGTCTTTGAACACAGAAATTGTCGAAGGCCTGTTGAAGGGCTTCAAAATTCCAGAAACTGGAGTGGCCGCAGAACTAACAAGAAAAGAGGTACTATATCCTGCCAGAATTATGATAATTGTATTAAGCGACATGTGGAGACTGGGGCTAACCAAACAAAGTGAAAGCTTTCTGGCCGAAGCCATGTCGACAATCCAAAAACTTGTCACTGGGTTAAAAGGGGAGGACATGATCTGTCACGGAGCGTTTTGGCTTACAAATGTGCGTGAGCTGTACTCTTTTGTAGTTTTTGCTCAAGAGTCTATTCTCAACGACGATTCTTATAACAGCGGTCTAAACGAAGATGAATACAAAGAATATGTGACCCTCGTCACTGAGTTGAAAGATGACTTTGAGTCTTTGAGCTACAATATTTACAACATCTGGCTCAAGAAACTTCAAAAAGATCTGGAAAAGAAAGCTGTCTCAGCTGTGGTCATGTCACAGTCGCTGCCTGGCTTCATCGCCAACGAGTCATCTCAGTTTCTGCCCAAACTTTTCACGCAGTCTAACTACTACAAGATGGATGATATTTTAACTTTTTTCAACAACATTTACTGGTCAATGAAGACATACCATGTAGAGCAGGAGGTTTTCCGTGAGGTTATCATAACTCTTTTGAAATACGTGGATTCCATTTGTTTTAACGACTTGATTATGAGGAGGAACTTTCTATCGTGGAAGAGAGGATTGCAACTAAATTATAATGTCACCAGACTCGAGGAATGGTGTAAATCGCACCATATACCGGAAGGCACCGATTGCCTACAGCATATGCTTCAGGCCTCCAAACTGCTGCAACTCAAAAAAGCTAACCTAGATGACATTGATATTATATGGGAGATATGCTCATCACTCAAGCCAGCACAGATTCAAAAGCTGATAACACAGTACGCAGTAGCAGACTATGAAGTGCCAATTCCTCAAGAGATTCTGACATTTGTTGCAAATCGTGTTAAAAGCGAATCTTCTTTATCATCGAACGGAAAATCTCAGACCCATAGCAGTGACATCTTCCTACATGTGGAGAATGGTCCCTTCGAAGATCCGTTTAGCCTGATCGAGACAAGGCGTTTCGGCAAGATTGAAGCATACATCCCAGCGTGGATGAATCTGCCATTGACAAGGAGAGTAGTTGAACTTGTCACGCAACATGTGACTGTTCAAGAGGTCGAAAGAGCTAGCTAATCACAAAGTGTACATATGATATATGCGTTAGCGTTTACCATTAAGAAGCAATGCGGAGAGACCGCTTTGAGCGTTCGAATAACTTTATGATCAGGGTGAAGCGCTGTTTGAACTAGAAACTTAATATACATAGCACTCTGGTATCGCACCAATAATAGATCAAAACCACTAACATAAAATTAGTATAAAAGCATAGAGGCTCACAAATACTTTTCTCTTTGGCCAAAAAGCTAGCCAGCATGTTATCGAGAATATGACCAGTTGTTGAGGATCTTTTGAAATGTGGGGCGCTTCCGTTTAGCTGAAGTGGACAACGATGGGAACGATAATGACAACAAGCAATATAATAACTGCTAGGACAAGACACAGCCTCATCTTAAGGTCCTTCCACCACATCTGCTTTCTTACTCTGTTCGCGCCACGCTTGAAGCCTTGTGCCGAGACAGCCAGGTTGTCCGCTTTATCCTCAATAGAAGTGAGCCTTTCACCGCGCTCTGCCACCTTGTTAATGTTGTCCCTCATTATTCCAACAGTATCATCAATTTCCTGTATAAGCTAAAGTTAGTAACAACAGTTCCGGTCATTAAGCCGATATGCTATACGTTTCTGCGGGATAATACTTACAGCTTTGAGAGCGGCAGTCTTAGTTTGAGACTGCGACTCTTCGGCGGGAATGTATGGGTCGTAAGGCACGGATGATGACATATTTAGCTGGTCTTGTACTCTTGATGCTGAGTATTGAGGTATGATGGTGTAGAGTATGTATTACTGAAGTCTCCGCCTATAAAAAACAAAGCCCTGGTGATGTTCTTTCAAACGAAAGGGTATATCAGGTTTGATCATTGTTTACTTCTGAAACTCGTCTAGTGGTCAAGACACACGGTATTCTTAAGAAGTTGGCTCCCAATATTTGAAACGGCCACTTTTGCGAAGCGCTATGTAGATTCTAAGTAATCACCTGTTGTAGGCGTTCTGAAGTTGGTCAACGTGTTCCTGTAATGCTCTCAAGTCTCCTAGATAATCGTGAGACTTGTATGGGTTTTGAGAAGGCTGAGGATACGAAGGCAACGTAGGAACGGGTGATGGCGTAAAGCTCTGGTATTCACGCCGTTGATATTGATTTGGATTGATTTGGTATTGTGAATTCGAAGGTCCGGTTACGTTGGGCTTAAGATAGTTAGAGTCCTGGGAAATCTTAGAGTTCAAACTGTATGCGTTGGCATATGGGGCGGCCGAAGAGCTCTGAGGGAGCTGTAGTGTACTTGCATTTGGGGAGGGCGAGCTGGAAAGTAGATTCTGAAAATAGTTGTTTGCGCTCAAATTCGGGGAGAAATGGTTCTGACTAGTAGGCTGTGGGGAGATACCAAACCCGGAGGACGGAGGAGGAAGGAAGTTTTGATTTGGAAACGGCACTCCTAGGTTGGAGGAAGGCTGTGGTGACGAATGGAGTGGTTGGCCTGAGAAGCTTTGTGAGAGCGGTGCCCGTATTTGTGGGATGTCAGGCGTTGGAGATTGAAAGGTTGTGTGGTTTCCGTGGATTGTGTTGTTCGGAGGATCCGAATTAATAGCATGCATAAAGTTAAAGGAGTTCTGCTCTGGTTTTTGAGGAGTGGCTTGTTTTTGGCTAGACCGGAATAAGTAGTTTGCCGACCCTGTAGCTGTTGGTTTCAAGGGTTGCAAAGGCTCTTGATTGACATTTTGAGGCGGTTGTTGTTGACTTGAACGAAACAAATAGTTCGCAGATCCTGTGGCCGTAGGTTTCAAAGGTTCCATCTGAGTTGTACCTTGAGTAGACGGAGCTCCCGTCGGAGGCACTTGCGCTGGCACGCCCCCTAGAGATACACTATCAACGTTGTGGATTTGATGAAAATGGTTAAGGGACTCTTTCATGTCCTCTAAAACCTCCTTCTCTTCCTGAGATTCTGGCACCTTTTGTGAAGGAGGCTCTGACACTAGCGCTGAGTTGTTCTTCTTACGTGCAGCCATCTTCTTCAATAGCTGATCCATAGGCAGCGAAAGATCAAGAGGTTCATTTTTTTCAGCTATTTCCTCATCTTCGGTAACCTGATCGTTGTCTGGTGACTGTATATGATCTTGAAATGTCATTAATTTATCATTGAACCGTACCCTTTTTGACCTTTTATGATCGTTTGTAATTCTCCGTCTCATCCGCTTCTTCTTCTGCCCTGTTAGGAGCAGAGACGCGAAGCTATCAAAGTCAACCTTTAGTTCTGGACCATCTTGTGAATCCTCTATCTCTTCGTACACTTCCTCATTACCAGCCGCTAGAATAGGTTTTGGCTTAGGGACAGGTGCAGCTTCCATAATCATTTTTCTAGTCGGCAACACTTTATCAGTTAACGCACGGGCTATAATTCTGAGTATTGCAAAGAATTGACCAATGTTAAGAGCGTTTTTGCAAGTTTTGAATATATGCTCTATCCTCTCCTTAACGACTTGCTCAAGAGGGAAGTTTGTCATAAAATGAAAAACGTCATCGAGGGCAATGAGCTTTGTATGCTTCCGCGACGCAATGTATCCATACCACCTCAAATATGTCTTCGCTTCCTCTCTTGTAAGTTGGGTTCGTGACAGCGACAATGGAACTTGAAGGTCTTCTTTAGTTTCCGTATAGCTGGCTGACTGCGTTTGGGGTTTTGCAGGAGACAAATCTACATTGTAGTTAGATTGTGCATGGAAAACGTCAGCTTGATCCAGCCCTTGCGGTGTATCAACATGGCTTTCCCTTTCCGTTGATTCCGAGGCACTGTTGCCAAAATTGAACGAAACGGAAGGGGGTGGTTCTGCAACATCAATGTTCTCGTTTCCATTCCCTGAGAGGCCAGGAACATTAAGCCAATCGAATGACATGCGTGGCCTTCTATGTGGTAGGTGGATCTTGTTCTGTGGTAAGATTGTGTCAGAACAAGAAAGTACTCAGAATATCAAATTAACACTTCAACCGTACTATTACAGCGCTACCAAGAAAGAAATGAAAAGGCCAAGGAGAAGAGCATTAGAAAACAGTGAGAAAGAGGAAAGTGACTCAGAAAGTGACCAAGACTTTAGCCATTACATTAAACGCAAGAGTGCTGCTGTTCAGAAAGTTCAACGCGAACAGAAGTTTGACCTAGATGGTATTAGTTTTCAAGCGCCGGCAGACCTCGCTCCGAAACCGAGTCCAGCAAGTATGATTGAGAACTTCAAGGCTTCCAAGAAGCAGCGAGAGATGGACCGATTGTTTTCACAATCGCTCAAAGCTCGCCTTGAAAGAGAGAATGACCCTCATGATACGAAGGAAAGAGACGTGTTTATTACCAAGGGGTACGAAGGCGTAAAGAAGGATTTAGATAAAGCTTTTGAGTTGGCTCATGAAGAAGAAAACAGTGAGCTGCAAGACAAAGGGGGAATTCATGCGTCTCTGTTACAGGCCGCTCACCCAATAGACCCTGAAGAATCTTCCATTAGGGGTGCTTACACATCGAACCAAACTTGTAAGGGAAAGCCGAGACATAGCGATGAAAAGTCGAGGGTATATAAAAATGATGTCTACATCACAAAGCCTCTAAAAATTAAGCCGCAGAACCATAACTATCGACAGTTACAACAATATGCGAGTCCCTCGTTAGATAAACAAAGCCTTGTTCAACAGTTTCTATTGCCCGAAAAGAGCAAGCGGATGATCGAAATTGAAATAGAAAGGTACCAGGGTCGCATGCATAGGAAAGCGGCCTAAAAATGTTGACATAGTATCGTTGTAGCAGATCATCTGTTAAAGTTGGTGAGGTCAACCAGCCCGCGTGGCTTTCTCCTCCTTCTTTAAAACTGTCCTGGTCGGGGCTGAAGTTTTGGAGATAGCTTTCTTCAGGATTGGACTTTTAATTGAAGTTCCTTTGCGAGCTTTTGCTGCTTTTTTAGTAGCCCTAGACCCCCCCGTTGCGATGACTTCATTTACAATTGTTTTGATGTCGAGGCCTGAGCTCAAAAGTTCTTTTTGCTTCATCTCTGCATATGCTTTAGACTTATCCATACAGTTGCTGAAGAGCTTGTATGCCTCTGCCCCACCGAACACACTTTTGCGCAGCCTTTTACTTTTGGCTTCACTAGAATTGTGACCCTGTATTTTAACAGCGTTAGCGGTGCTACTAGCAGCCAAAAAGTGTTGTGCCTCTAAATCGTTCTCGATATTCAAGCCAGGGACCATTTCATTTGTGGAAGTGCCACTAGATTCAGCTGCGGACTGAGTGGACAAAGTCAGCTTCACTCTTTTGTCATCTGCAGACTTGAGTGGCCTACTGGATGTTTCAGCAGTTTTTTTTTTTTTTTTTTTGGTGTCATTGATATAGTCCAAAAACATATACTCGTCTGAGCGGTATTTCGAATGATGATCATTTTCAGCAGATCGCCTCTTGAACTCTTTCTCTAATTCTTCGACCTTCCATTTTGATGATTGAACCTGCATTCTCAAAAAGTAGTATAAGAAGTCTTTACTATGCGCCTTATCATAAGTAGAGAAAACCGGTTCTCTTTCCTGGAAAGGTAGTGAAGACACGTCAATATCCTTTCTGCCGTTACCGAGGGAACTTTCTGGGATCTCGAGCAAACCTAAAATATCTTTAGATTCGCCATGTGGAATAGGAATTTTATTCGATGGGGTAATGCAGTCCATGTCAACCTCTTTCCTAAAGACATGATCAATGTCAACCGCAGAAAAAAATGCGCAGTTTTGGGGTAAGTCTTTTATGCCCATCTGCTCGCAAAATATTGCCCTGGTCCATAAGTTACTGACTTGTAAAGCCATAGCGGTTTTGTATTTATCTTCTTCCGCGGTCAAAAACCTGATTTCGTCATGTATCGATAGCGCCAACCTTGCTCGCAGGGAAAACTTTTTTATCAAGTAATTCATTGAACAACATAATAGATGTAAATAGTCAACACCTGATGATTGGATAGCCCAGTTAATCCTTGATGGTAGAAAAGTGTTGGATCCAAGATTCCCCTTCATCAAAGAAGATGTGATACCAGCGCCAAGGACCGGGGTTCGGGGTGCAGCTTGTTCTGCTATATGCTCCAGTTTATTGAATAAAATAGATTCCGACCCACTATACCAAAATTTCTTGAACGCCTTCGAGTGTTTTACTAGACCCTTTGTAGAGCTATAAAGCTTTTCTGCAGTCTCTTTAGCCTCACAATCTGCGAGGCTTGGATTGAACTTTTTGAGCAACTGAGTTGCAAATTTGACGCCCGCGCCATAAATTCGTCCGTAGTTAAATATTTTTGCTTCATTTCTTGAACAGCCCAATATTTGTGCTGTCTTTGTATGCATATCAGTACCTTCGCTCTTTGAACCTTCTAAACACATCCATCCAATGGGAGTACCTCCATGTATGTTGAAGACAGAATCGCTGACTAGTGATGCTATCCAAAGTTCCTCGCTATCAACATCTGCACCTACGAAAACGTGTCCAGGCGGAGCCTGGACTTGCGCTTTCAGCTCTGAACCAATCCTATTCTCTTTTGCATTTGACGCTGTAAGCCAAGTGTTTTCGACTGAACGTCTCGTGACTGTGCCCATAGGAATAACAGAGGGCAATATGATACTAATATCTTCGTCAGGAAATGATTCATGGTGGAGATTTTTAAATTGAGAGGGAAAGTCGCGAGTAGAGACAACAAACTGTGACTTAACACGCTCGCGAGCAGAAATCCAATACGCGCAAGATGAGTTTATTTTCAGGGCCTCATGTGCTAGCTCGGAATGAGATGTTAAAATGCCTTTCTCGAAAAACTGAATGTATTGCTTACTGACTAAAGTCGTGCAATTAAACTGTTGACCATTGGGGTGAGGAACTTTGAAAAGCGTATATCCAGGATTCGCGAATTCTGTAGAGTTGACTTTTAGGTAGTTTTTGGCTTCAAGTTCTTCAATTCGTGACACTGGGGCAGCAAAACACCAGCCATTGGAACTTGTCCAAATGACAGGCTCACCTTCCCAAGAAAGTTTGAAGAAAAGAGGAATTAATCTATTTCTGATGGTTATCTGTGCTTTTTTGCAGTCTTTGGTTGGGAAAAGCTGTCTATACCATTCAGGATATCCAGGAAGCTTTTGACCTTTAGCCGGTATGCCCTTTTTTGTGATGCGGAGAGGCTTTATGGTCCAATCTAGCTGACTCAGCCAAGGATCATGTTCAATTAAATCTTTGTTATCTTTGAGCTTCACAACTTCCTCTACAATCGCCAAAATCTTATGCTCAATGCTTTGTTTACTATCCTGATACAAGGCTTCCGACCTCTCTATGTAGTGTCTCCAGGAACTACCTCTTGTTGTCAAAAGCGAAGTTGAGAGGAGCCTGAGAGCTCCGAAAGATACCGGATGCGGGCATTTGGATAAAAACAATGGGAACACTACGTCAAAGACCTTGCTAGTGACTTCGACATCTGTAGCACAATAATCAACCATACTGCTGAAATTTTCGGTAATGTCATTTCTCTCAAGTGTAGCGAAATGATCACGCTGAGTCTTATCCAGCTTAATTCCACAATGCAATAGTGCCACGTCCTTCAATGAGTTAAGCGTAGAAACTGTAGTCCATGGATCCTCCTCATCAGATGCCTGGGGATATTGCTCCCCATCGCAGTTTTGGCTATCTTGCGCTTTCCTCTTTTGCATCCATTGAGGCCGCTGTCTTGAACACATTCCTGAGGACGCAACGTGTAATGACATTGTATCGAGGAAAAATGCTTTGGATTCTTGACAGTTATACTCCTCAAGCACCCTTGCTCTATCGTAGCCTACATTATGACCGATAACAAGCCTAGTCTTGTCAAGAGTGTTCAATGGAATTAGATGCGACGGGCTATCAGACTCGCCGCTCAAAAAAGGTGAGGTCCAGCAGTACCAAGCTTCTTCAGAAAGAGCGACGGCCAGCGTCGGGTAAGGTGAAATTTTGTATAAAGTCTCGACATCGAACACAATTGTGGTCTCTATTGGATAATCTACCGCTTCGGGCGCCTTCCCTGGAGCATATCGAATCCATCCTGGCTTCAACAGCCAAGTTTTAGGCTTTGGTGGAATCCTGGTAAATTTGGATTCAGCAAGGTGCCTGTATGGCTGGGAGGCAAAGTGACCCAGCTTTTGAAAGTGTTCATCCAAGGAGTGGCCTTGCAACTGAGGGAGGTCGAAAGATATAGGCGCCGAAATGGCAGTTTTCTTGCCGAGTAGGCCGTGGTTTTTCAAAAAGGTTTGAGAGAGTCGCGTGAGCATTTTCTTTTCTTCAGAACTTAAGTCCGACTGCTGTAACTTCGTGCTTACTGAACCGAATACCTGCTCGTGCAAATGCTTGCTTAAATGCTGAATGCCAACAGGATTTATACGGGGAGATTCCACAGAGGAGTAGGCTCGTACTTTACGCCATACCTTGACGCCTCCAAAAACCCTATGAAAACTCATGAAGTTCGACCTCCTCACTCCGATATATAGCTCTTTCCACAAGTTTGTTCAAGATTATATTGGGAAACTTCCAGTTAGTTAGCGAGCCGCTTGAGAAATACACAAGAATCGTAACGCATGATATAATTGACCATTAAATGCTGCCAGCTAGCGACGGGAGAGCGATGGACACGTTCATTCGCTGGCGAATAGCTGACCTCGCCGTGTCAGTACTAGCTAACAAGCAAACCCAATACCATCTACGCATGTTTTCATGGCTTTCGGTAGCTGTAGGATGAGCCACTAGTTCAGGAAAATCAAGTAATCCCTCAGAAACGCAAATTCCAGCACCGATCTAAGAGGTTCTACCCTATGCGGGAAGCCAACTCACCCTTTAAATGCATCTAAAAAGGTGCGGGCCTGTAAGAAGATCCTATGCGCACACGGAACAGGTACATTTTGAAAAAAAAAACTGCGACCACGCAACCTAGACTAAAACTCTTCGATAATTCGCTGCTATTAGCGCCTTCCTATGGTGTAGATTAGCAATGGTTGCTTGCCGTGTCGCAGTCAGCAAAAACAACCCCTCTTTGCGCGCTACAGAAAATGTCAAGCATTACCGGCTTCAACAAAAACAATATACTCCGTGGTAACCTACGGTGATCTTCAAACCCTTTACTCTTCTCAAGCTGCGGCTGCGGGCAAACCTCAACCGTGTTTAACTTAAAGACACCTCAGTAGAGCCAGCATCTGCCTTACACTGTTGCCAAGCTTCTTACCTTAGCTCAGAAAAACCAATGCTACAAATTCGCGGTTCGCCAGCGAATGGAGCTTCCGGCGTTTACATCTCTTCACGTTATACGCTTCGTTGGCTGACTGCGAAGACGGAAACTCGTGCCTTGCACCTGGTCTCACGTGGCGGCCGTACGGTCCTCGGTGTGATAAGACTGAAAACTAAGTGATGAAAAAGTAGTCATACGAGACATAGATCCCCTTAAGCATTACATTAATTCCCAAAGCAGAGGTTCAAGACACTTCTATCAGTTTCGAGAGCGCTTGCCCAGTTTGTTTAGAGCCTTTTTCAAAGTTTTGCCTTACCTGTCTTTCAACGCCGATCTACAATGTCTACTGCTATCACGTCCTTAACTCCCTCCCAAGTCAACGATGAATTAAACAAGATGCAGGCCTTCATCAAGAAGGAGGCCGAGGAGAAGTCCAAGGAAATCATGCTGAAGGCTGACCAAGAGTATGAGATCGAGAAAACTGCGCTGGTGCGTAACGAAACTAGCAACATCGACGCTGCTATGGAGGACAAAACTAAAAAGGCCACCTTGAAGCAGCAGATCACCAAGTCTACTATCGCAAACAAGATGCGTCTCAAAGTTCTGTCGACTAGAGAGCAAATGCTAGAAGAAATCTTTGAGTCCGCTAAGGCGGAACTCAAAAAGCTGTCTTCTGACAAGAAAAAGTACGAGTCCGTGCTGAAGTCTGCAGTTCTCGAGTCTCTGCTAAGGCTTCTAGAGCCAACCGTCGTGGTCAAGGTGAGAGAGCAAGACAAGCAGCTTGTCAACTCTTTCAAAGATGCCGTTTTGAAAGAATACAAAGCGAAGAGTGGCAGAGAGGCCTCTTTGTCCGTTTCTTCGGAGTACTTGAGCAAGGACTCTGCCGGCGGTGTCATCGCCTCCGATGAATCCGGGAAAATTGTTGTCGACAACACTCTAGAGGAGAGATTGGAGATTTTGAACCAGGAGGCCTTGCCCGCCTTGAGACTAGAGCTCTTTGGCATTTCTGAATCCAGAAAGTTTTTTGACTGAAACTTTTGGTCTCTTGCCTTACGAGTAGAGGTCTTAGTATGCAAGGTAATTGAGCACCTATACAAAGCAGAACCCTACGATAAAACTGTGTAAAATTTTATAGCAACTCTTAATTACTGCTGTATTCCATCTTTTGCTTATGGCGCTTAGTTTAAGCCTATTTCAAGCAGCTTAGAATCCCTTTCGGTATTCATCAGAATTTTTTTTTTTTATTTTCATGTAGTTGAAGGACCAACTCAGATACAATTCTCATAGAGAGAGCATGATTTGGAGCCGGCTTCGGCCCTTTCGACTGCTCGCGAGACCCTTGCTGCGATCGAGGCGCCTGTATCATAGACTACTTCCGGAACAAAACTCCGGGATACTATCGCTGAAGCCTATAACCCCCAACGATGCTTTTGTCAGTTGTACTTTGTTCAATAAAAATGGCGCAGTTAGCGCTGTCTCGCAGAAGTTTCCCAAGTGGGCATTTCTCAAAGAGCACAACTTATATCCGCGCGATCTTCGAAAGATAGACACTACAAGTGTTGATGTGATACCTAGTATAGTGGTCAAACCCACCTGCATTTTGATAAACTTGCTTCATATCAAGGCCTTGATTCAGCGCGACTGTGTATTTGTTTTCGATACGTCAAATTCAGAAGCCGCGATGAAGCTTGGCGTGCTGATGTATGACCTTGAGTCAAAGCTATCTACACATTCAAATGCACACATGGCGCAACTTTACGAACATCGAGCTCTCGAAAGCATTTTAATGAACGTTATGACCTCCTTAGAAACGGAGTATAAGCAGCATTATTCGATCTGTGGAATAATCCTGAAGGACTTGGAAGACGAGATCAGTAGAGATAAACTGCGAGATTTGTTGATCAAATCCAAAAACCTCACTTCCTACTATAAGAAGTCGCTTCTCATAAGAGATGTGCTGGATGAGCTTCTAGATAGTGACGAGGATCTGGCTGCAATGTACTTGGGGGAGCACAAAAGCGAAAATGATGATTTCGCGGACTTAGAGATGTTACTGGAAACATACTACAAACAGTGTGACGAGTACGTGCAGCAATCAGAGACCCTCCTTCAGGACATTCGGTCGACAGAGGAGATTGTGAATATTATTCTAGATGCGAATCGAAATGCCCTCATGTTGTTTGAACTGAAAGTTACGATTTATACCCTGGGCTTTACGATTGCCACCCTTGTGCCGGCTTTTTATGGAATGAACTTAAAAAACTTTATAGAGGATAGCCCCATAGGGTTTGGCTGTGTTGTTGGGTTTTCTGTCATAACCGCATTGTGCGTAACTTGGTCTAATTTCAAAGCACTGCGCTCCGTCAAGCGCCTAACCATGATGAATAACCACACTGGTGTGAACACAGCAAGACACGCAGCAAATGCAAGGCACGAGCTGAACCAGGAAGCACCCATTTTATGGAAAAAATGGGCCTCTTCTTTAAGAACTGTGTGGCTTGGCAGCAATCATCCCGTCAGAAACGGGAAACACAGAGACCTGATCTGGAAGTGGCTTGTTGACGACAACAAGAAATGATAGGTCTCGGTATGCAGCACTTTCACTGTACATAGAAACTTGTGACGCTAATAGGTTGAAATAAGACTCTTTGAAGTCTCGAACCAGAACATGAGTTGTCACAATTTACGGACGTATCTTAAATCAGATAGGTTGGTAAGTTGCACAAGATACATGCATTAGGGCAACCAAACAGATTCAGTTCCGCGAGATCTTTCGCCTGCAATTAAAATTATTTGACTCTTCAACAAAGTTTGTACCTTGATGTACGTTAAGGCAGCGGCAAACGCGTCTATCGTTGCGGTTAAAGGGGGTGCGACTCTTGATCAGTATGACGCGAAATTGATACAGTGCAGAGTTGCAATCAGCAGGTTGACAGAAATCTTAAGAATTCTACGGATCCTCGAGGGAACTCTCAAGAGAACCAACGGGACAAAAACCATCATTCCGCTAATGAACTACATTCTAGCTTTGTATGGTGGGTTGACCCTGAATGTCTCGGAAACACTGAGCCGAAGATTACGCTTGCTGAGCGAATTTCGTTTATGCAAAATAACCGATGTAAACCCGTCTCTGAGCTCATCGCCACTCGACCTCAATTGTGAATTCCCGGATGTGTCTTCAAATCTTGAAGAATATACAACCAATGTCTATGATCGCCAATTACAAAACAAGCTCTTACAAGCGTCGATCAATATCACCCAGAATGCGCTTCAGGTGTATGATAGAAAATATAAACAGTGCAATATGGAACGCAGTGCTACTAGGCCTACCAGTATATCAGGAAGACCGGCTACCTTTGATGAGGGAAGTTTCGAAGAGCTTGTTCAGCCTTTAGACGTGCCTATGATTTTGGATCTCGCAGTTCTCATCAAAGACTTTGAAGTTGATACATCTGAAAGCTCCTTTCGCAAACTAAGCTTTCAAGTTTTGACGAAGTTTAAAGATCATTTGAATGAAAAAGCCTTGCCCCCAATAAAAACGTACCATACTTCACTTTTTCGATTTTCAAAGGCTTCTTCCCTCAGTCAATCCAAAATCATTATGAACCTACCTTACTGGCAGTATACTATGCACCGCATATATGCCCTGCTTCTAAGAATTCTTTACATCTTAACAATCACCAAAGCATTTTTAAGACAAGTATACATTCCCAATAGGGCTTATTTTGAGTCTCCCAGAACACAGCTACATTCGCCCAACGTTTTTGAATACAGGGAACTACTGAAAAGCATCGATGCGATATGCACGGGGCCAAACGATTTGTCAGATTTAATCGAGAGACTCCAGTGCTATAGCCAACACGGGTCTTCCCTCACGGTTCAGCCCTCGACCGTTTTGGAAGCTTATAATTCTGAAGTTGTACTAGCAACTCGCAAATTAAGGCACTATCTTCAGATTGTCGAGAGTCTGCTTTCGGTATGGAAGCAACTTCAATCGATTTCTTTTGATAATGAAGCTTTCAACTCTCTTGATGAAGCGGGAGTGTCTAAAGCTGTCGAGGAAAGACTCGCGGTTGACAAGCTGGATTTCATTGAAAGGAAAAACAAGGAAGCCCAGATCAAAGAAAAGCAAAGGGAAGCTGCTATGGCAGCTACAAATGAGGGCTCTGTCAAAACAATTTTCAGAAGATCTTCTATTCAGAGATCCAAAATGTCGCCTTCGCCAAGTGGTACAACTTCACCAAGCTCGCTCTCGCCAGCAAGCATGAGCAGATCATCTAGCCAAAGTCTCAAGAGAGGAACGTTGCCCAAGAAAGCTCTTAACGGAAGCAGTATTTCGTCTCCTTTAGCCTCCAGGCGTGGCTCCGTTTCAGGGAATACTGTTAATATCGTGAATCGAAAGTCGCCGAACGAAGGAGGCTCAAACGGCTCTCCGAGCTCCAGTAGAAGAATTGACGAGACTTTGCAGAAAGTGGGAAGAAAGCGCTCTTCCTCATTACAGTCTTCGGCAATTGCTTCTCATAATGAAGCAGAGAGTACACACCGTTCCAACTCGCTACAAGCCGCGGCCACGTTGAATCAGCGCATGGTTCGGAACACCTTTGCGAAGTTATCGACAAACTTACAGGGAAGTGGTGCACTAAATAGTGACTCAAAGACAGAGAGGCTAGCGACCCCAGCGAGCTCATCAAGACAAATGATGAGATCCAACTCTCCCTCCCCGTTACGTCAAAAGAGTAAGCCATCAGGCGCGAGCTCTGCTGGTCCCAGGAGTGAGATAGAATTACCGGATGTTGAGTCATTGGTTCTTGATGAAGAACAGCTTACTCTTGTCTCTAAGCAGTCACCATCTGGCAGCACTTCAGCGTCCACAAAAAGCCTTGTAGAAAGCACACCAAGCGAGACTAGTCCGCTTTCAGAAGCCGAGTCCCAATCAGTAACTCTTGAAAGCGTTAAAAAAGTTCGTTTCACAGGGGTACCGCCAATGTCAGAGAAAGAAGACCCGAAGCCCAAGAGAAAAGGCTGGTACAAAAAACCTCAGGTTCTTCACTATCCGCCACCCCCTCCTCAGGTAGCAGTACAGCAATATAGACTGCGACAGGAGGGCCAAGCATTCCGTAAAAGTTTACGAGACGGAGACGGAGAGAATGGGGGTGTACCCAAAAGAACGGCTTTTATGTCGCAAAGCGAGGTCCACTTGTCCCCGACGCATAAGTTCTCGTCGAAAATACGAGACAAGCTCACCAGATAATGACGTTGCGAGTGCACTATCCTGTTTATAAGTCATCATTCATAATTATTGACCACGTGATGTACATTGCTATACTGCAATGTGATTTCTTGGGAATAATAGTGTATTCTTAATGCTCAAGATACAACATGTTAAGTAGCATAGATGTCTGATTCGAAGCCACTGAGCGTTCTACTGCCGCCTCCAAAGCATGCCTTAGTTGTGCCGGACAGGCCCAAAAACGACTTCAAAGACCTGGTGGACCTCTTAAAAGAAACGGACAACCGGAGAGAAACTCTAACTACCGCTGAAAGTTTGCAAGAAAACAGTGTTACTTTCGAAAGCTTCCTACCACTGCGGCATAAATATCCAGATCTCACGATTCCACCAGTGTCTCCAAGCGATATCCAAAAAACTTACGAGCGTACCAAGGCTGTCTTCGATAAAATTCTGGCTCAAAAACTTCAACCTCAAGGAACAGGCGCAGTTGGAACTGCAAATCAAAGTTCCATCAAGACTATTGAGTACCAACCACCTGATCAAAATTCTGAGGTGAGGCATTTGAAGATTGTTGACCAGCAACTTGATCCGCTCCAGCCGAAGCTCTTCAAAACTAAAAAAGTGGTTGCTCCATCAACAGATGAACCCTTTGCACCGGTCTTGCGCAAATCAGATGACGCTACCCCACAACTGACTAAAGATGAGCGGGATAAATGGAATATCCCCTCTGCTATATCAAGCTGGAAAAATCCTAATGGCTACACTATCAATCTTGATCGGAGGATTGCCTCAGATGGTCGTTACTCCAAGGAAAGTCTTGGGCCACATGAAATTAATGAAGGACATATGAAGCTATCGGAAGCACTAGATGCAGCCGAGAGGAAGGCTCGTGAAGAGGTTAGTATCAGAGCAGACGCTAAACGAATGCTGGCCGAACAGGACGTTAGAGAGAAAGAAGAGAAGCTGCGAATGATAGCTATAAGGGCTCGCGAAGACCACAAAAAGGATGCCCATTCGCGTAGTGATGTCCGTGCTTCGGATATGGCGGCTATACAGCGACAGGGGGATCAGAGAGAAAGATTAAACCAGATTAGAAAAGATTTACAGAGATCTAAGATGAGCACTGCAGAGCGTCTCAGAGCTTTGGCAGCCGGCCAGGGTAGGGAAGTCTCTGACAAAGTTATATTGGGGGCCGCTGCTGCCAGCGACACTGCTGATATCCAGTACGACTCCAGACTTTTCACAAAGGCTGCTAAGGCCCGAGGCCAATTAAGCAGCGACCAGGTTTACGATAATCCACTATTCGTTCAAGAGGGAATTAATACAATGTACCGTCCGAATTTTTCACGTAGTACCGATATACAGGCCCAAGATGCTGCCGGCACTATAGAATCCAAGGTGCAATTCGAGCTGGCCAACGGAAAAAGAGATCGCGAAGGTCCTGTAGAATTCACCAATGCTGAAAATACCGAACAACTGGAGGAAGGCGAAGGAAGCATGAAAAGACGTCGTGAAGAGTAATATCAAGTCCTGTTAGTAATGATTCAAGAAAATGCCTGGCGCAGGTCGCAGGCTTATTTTGAGAAACGGTTTGCATCTTTAATCCTCATTTTCGTCATCACTTATATAATCAAACTTGTCAACTTCCCTTTGACCTTGGATGATATTCAACAACCGCGCACTTCTTCTAATTGCATATTGCTCAATTCTTTTTATAGTGCCACTTACTTTGATTGGGTTTAGTAAGACTCCTTCTATCTCGTCGATTTTATTCATGAGAGTGAGAGCAATGACTACAATCTCATATTCTTCTCGACTACATCGTATGATCCCCGTGGAGGTGCGATTTGAGAAATACTTGATTTGCAAGAGAGAATTGACTTTTCCCGATCCATAATCACCAAAATTGAACTGTATCACCCTCCGGAGCTCTTGTAGAATCGTCTTTACAGTCACACGTGCTGGCGTGACTTGGTGGTGTCGCAACAGAATATCTCTTTTGGATAGAACATCCACATTGTTTTCTGATTCGAAAGCTTCTGCCTCTGGGTATAGAACTTCAAATAAAACATATCGACTCTTCAAACGAACCATTCTGCGCCACAACAATATCAAGGTGAGAACCAAACAGTGTTCCTTTTCTTCGCAGATTTCTTAAAATGGTTCACAATTTGGTATTCGTTGCAAGACAAGTCAAGAAAAGCCCAAGGTTCAACGTTATTAAATGAGCATCCAATTACAATAGTACTCAGCCAGTCAAGTTTTTTTGGTATATCACATGACCTGCGCCATCTTAAGAGAACTGGCCTCGGCGGCTGTTTCATTGACACTGGCAATGAATATTCCTGCTTTCTATATTCAACTTTGTGATATGGCTCAGTGTCAAATCCTGGGCACATTCTTGTCCACCAAGGTTTCATGTCTGTAATGGCATACCAGATTAGTTAGACTTCTTGTAGGTAAAGAATAGATGCGTTTCAGTCCTTACATCGTGGTCATTATAAAGAACGCTCAACATTATGGTGGCGATCTGTTCCAATGTAATAGAAGTGGCATATCGCTAGCTTTTGAATTGCGAATTTGTCTCCCTTTCAAAAGCAATGCAATGTTTGCGCAAGGTATGTGTGTTCAATGTTTTTGGAGGAAAGTATCCTGTATAACGCCTTCTAAGCCTTGAGCTATTGAAGCTCTTAATGGAAGCTTTGGCTGAGGAAATTCTATCAGCGAAGTATAAATTTTTGAGATTCCTATCATAGTTGAAAGCATAGACTTATAGAATCTACGAAAATAACACTACGAGGCGGGCCCTGGATCGTCAGCAAATGTCAAGCTTGAGATACGTTGAAAAGATTGTTAAAGTGCTGAACTGCGCGACTACGGAGTCACACCATAGTTGTGTCCCGCCAGAAAACATTTAGCCCGATACACCCTCTTTCATACTGAATAACATATTTCTTTACTCGGAACTACCTTGCGACTCCTAGGCTGTAGCCTGCGCTTTGAAATCCGAAGTGTCTCACTTCTGTGCCTACATCAAAATCAATACTGGATTTAAGTGAGCCGCTTTGCAGAGTAAGAAGGGGCCCGCCTGTGAGCAAGTTGGCTCCACTTCACCATCTTTCAGACTTTCCTTAATTGATTTCGGAGGCTCCAATCCTTGTCAGTAGTCCTTTTGTGGGCTAAATAATATCGTGGCATGATCGAAGCAGCCGAGAATAAGTTTTGAATATATTTTGATGATCTCAGTCTTCTGTACACGGTTAAATGCCGTTTGATTCGCGAAAACGGGAAGCTAGCCGATTTCCGCTACTCTTATTTAGTGATATCTAGTTTCTCTCTAAAGAGGTTCTCAACCTCTTTCACAGCGGCATCAATGCCTTCAGGCTTATCGCCAACACCTTGGAAAACATTACCCTTACCACCAGCTTTGCCGCCAATGTTGTTGGAGACAGTGTTTAACAAAGCACGGCCATCGATGCCCTTCTCCAAAGCTGCATCAGAAATGTAACAGCCATGAGCAACTCTGTCCTCACCTGTGAAAAGGTAAATGGATTTGTCCTTGGCAGACGTTTTCATGTGGTTGACCGCTTCTGTAATTGCTTTAGCGTTTGTTGGAATGTTAATGAATTTAACCAAAAATGAAGCATCTTGGTTTTCAGCAAAGTAGTTCTTGACCTCATCGACAGTCTGCTTGATTTCCTTCTTGGCTCTGGTCTTTATTTCATCTTTGACAACCTTTTCAATCTTAGTAAATTTGTTTTTAAGCTCCTGTTTCGAAACCACAGATATAGAGAGCTGACCTAGTGCGACACCCAACTCTTTGAGTTTTTTTTCCTTCAAAGGAGAAAATGGCATTTTCTCGGCGGCAGTGAGATCAGAATCAAACTTGGTGGCAATGCGCTGTACCTCATAAGCTTCTGATCCAGAAACTGCGACAATTCTTCTGGTTCCCTTCGCAATGCCGCTTTCCTCAATGATTACAAACTCCTTAATATCGCCTGTCTTTGAAACATGGGTACCACCGCAAAACTCTACAGAGTACTTCTGCCATTCCTCACTGGCTGGATCGGCCAGCATATCATCAACTGGTTTTCCGACGGAAACTACGCGAACAGGATCAGGGTATGTCTCACCGAACACAGCGCGCACAGAAGAAATCTTACGAGCCAAGTCGAGCGGCACGTTTTTGTAGTAGACAGGCAAGTTAGCCTTAATTTGTTCATTGCTGATCTTCTCAACCTTGCTGAGCTCATCTAATGCGAGGGCCTTTTTGTGAGAAAAGTCAAATCTTAGCTTCTCTGGTGCAACCAAAGAACCCTTTTGATCAACATCATTACCCAAAACTTCCTTCAGAGCAAAATTCAAAATGTGTGTACCGGTGTGGTTGTTTTTTATAGGGAAACGACGAAGTTCGTCAAAGGATGCAATGACTTTGTCGCCAACAGATAGTTTTCCCTCGCCAAGCTGACCTGTGTGGAACACATAGCCATTATACAGCTGGACATTCTCTACGTTAAACTCCGCGACATCATCGATCACCAACGTACCCACGTCGTACTCTTGGCCACCCTGCTCGGCGTAAAAACATGTAGAGTCCAAGATAACACCATACTGCTTACCAACTTCACTGATTTCATCCACAAAGTTCTCACCATCAAAGATTCTTAGTACAGTAGCTTCAATGTTAGCGGATTCATACTTTGACGAATCGTCAGTCTTAGGAACGTTCTCAGAATTCAAAGTAGAGAGCTCGTGCACCTCTAGTTTAATAAGGTCAGAAGCGCTCTTTTTGCCACCCTTTTTGGAAGCTTCGTACGATTCCTGTTTGGCTTTCTCGAAGCCAGGACCATCAATTTTCAAGCCCTTTTCTTCCGCCATTAGCTCAGTCAAATCAACTGGGAAACCGTAAGTGTCATAGAGCCTCCACACCTGCAAACCGTCTAGAGTCTTATCTTTTGTTTGAGCAGCAGCCTGAGCATACTTTTCGAAAAGTTTCTCACCTCTGTCTAGGGTCTTTGCGAAGGAGGCCTCCTCTTCGTCAAGAATTTCGAATAAATAGCTTGGGTCTCTGTTGATTTCAGGGAACATAGCCTTGCTTTGCTCGATTAAAGTTGGAGCCAAGCTCGAGAAGAAGTTTCCAATTGGGTAATTCATGTATTTGCGAGCGTAACGGGCACCTCTTCTAAGAATACGTCTCAAGACATAACCTCTACCCTCATTGTTTGGAACGCCACCATCAGCCAAGGCGAATGTAAGTGTACGAACGTGATCAGCGAGCACTCTGTAAGCAGTGTCAATTCCATCAGCATCTTCAGCACCAAATTTGCCCTCATAGGGTCTGGCGCCTGTGATTTCCTGGATCCGTGCAAATAATGGCTGGAACACGTCTGTGTCATAGTTCGACTTAACATCTTGCAAAACGGAGACCAATCTTTCGAAACCCATTCCTGTGTCGATGTGCTTGCTTGGCAGAGATTTCAAAGAACCGTTTTGCTCCCTGTTGTACTGGATGAAAACAATGTTCCAGACCTCCAAGACATTAGGGTCATCCATGTTGACCAGGGACGCAGCATTTCTGCCTCCAATACGGTCGTAGTGGATCTCGGAACATGGACCGCAAGGACCTTGGTCGCCCATTTCCCAGAAATTATCTTTGGCGTTTCCTGGAAGGATGTGGTCCTCGGCAACACCCACCGACTTCCAAAGATCATATGCCTCGAGATCTGGTTCAAGGCCTTGCTTTTCGTCACCCTCAAAGTAAGTCACGTAAAGTCTTTCCGATGGAATGCCGTACACCTTGGTTAGTAACTCCCAAGAGTACTGAATGGCGTCCTTTTTGAAGTAGTCGCCGAAAGACCAGTTACCAAGCATCTCGAAAAACGTGTGATGGTAAGAGTCTCTGCCAACATCCTCCAAGTCGTTGTGCTTACCACCGGCTCTGATACATTTCTGCGAGTTTGTCGCTCTCTTCAGGCTATAGTAGTCGGAGGAAGGGTCGACAGTACCCAAAAAGATGGGTTTGTACTGGTTCATACCAGCGTTCGCAAACAGCAGCGTAGGATCATCGTAAGGGATCACTGGCGAGGAAGCAACGAACGTGTGTTCCCTCTGTTTGAAGAACTCCATAAACGTTGAACGCACGTTAGAGGCAGTCCATTTTTGCTTATCTCCAATGGTCATTGTTGAAGCAGTATATGAAAGCCGTCTTAAAGATTTCCGAAACACTTTTGAGCGTTGGAAAAGGCCTCAGAGTTAACTCTTGCGCTTCTTGTGGCTGACTGATAAGTACTAATCCACTTGATCGATCGATGGGCTTTGGAATATAAAAAAATTTAAAACAATTGTGCTGTTGCCGCCGTTGGTAGTGACTACGTTTAATGCGTGAGCTGCAATTGAAGGCTTCAGAGACTTACGTATCGTTGAAGCACTTTCAACTCGGGCTGGAGCTCTTATGAATCCTTTCCTTGTCCCAGGTAAAATTTCTTCTTATTCAATCCAAATCTCTTAGTATTTTTTAAACTTGCACCATGTTAATATTTAAACAGGTTCTGTAATGAAAGTGATACTGGATTAAGTTACACCATGCAATATGGTTCGTTATAGGTCCACTCTGACTTGCCACTTGATGGAGCATGGAGTCTCGAAAAGGCAATTCAAGAAGCTGAAACAATTATCACGTGATCTACTCTTAATATAAAGACGCCGACGTCGCCTGCAAGGGAATAGAATTTGGTGTAATGAACGAAGACGATTTGGTGATTTGGTAACATTAATGCTTTTCTGGGCTCTCCTTGTCTGGTCGCATACGATTTTTGCCAGCTGTGCCACTGTTCGCTTTCCGAACGCTTCATCAGGCGACAAGCTACGCCTCTGGAATGCAGTCGCCGGCTTAGTGAAGGACGAACAGCTTGTACAAGACCTTTATTTTCTGATTGCTGGTGTTAGTGATGAGCTCGACGGGCTGGACGGGGGTGATAGCCTACTAGAACAGGCAGCTAGTGTCTTGGCACACCATAACCCTGAAGTGGCGTCTCTCCTGCCGCTCTGGTACGCATTGGAGCCAGGTTTCAGTAAAGACGACTCAAACCAGAACTACTTTTTACTCAATAAGAAGCGCTTTGAGCATGCAGACGATCTTTTTTACTTGAAAACCGACGACTTAAACGCACAGAAGTCAGTCTGCATTAATGACATCCTGGATTCTGGGGACGTTGTGATAGGCCCCAACCGGGATGCACCTGTAATTCTCTTTTACGGATGTGACAGGGCTGAAGACTGGGAGGAATACAACAGAAATCTTTACATGGAGGCGTTAGCCGGCAAAATTAGGTTCGTTTGGAGAAGCACCTGTCCTAACGACTTACCGTTTGAGTTTGAGCCTACTGCTGTGGCGCTTACCGTGAAAGACTCACAGTGGAATTCTCCATTTGATCACGCATTTGATTTGCCAGAAGGCCTATCTTCGGGCAGGGCAACCAGATCTAGAGCTCAGCAAGTCAAAGATGAACAGCTGAAAGATCTAGATATGAAAGCGGGCACTTTGGTTTATGATTTCTATGAAAAAAGCCAAAATGCTTCAGAAACTATCAGATACTTCAGACAAATTGTGAACAACTTCCCGATAGTTGCTCGGCCTTTGGCAGAGCAAAAGGGACCTCAAATTGACAAACGGTGGGAAGGTGCTCTCAAAAAGTTTGCCAAAGAAGGAATTGACAATACTATGCTAGGCCTTTTCGTCAACGGGCAATACCACAAGTTGTCTAATTTAGACCAATGGTCTGTGCTGCAATCCATCACCCTTGAGCTTAATAGAATTGATTTTCTCATGACCCTTCTTCAAAAATACCAAAACATAACCTCGGAAGAGTCTTTGATATTGGCCAAACAGCTTTTGAATACCTTTTCAACGCGCTCTCTCGTCACCCATCAACTTTTACAGCCGGCGAAATACGACCTTCACCGGATCCCTGGCTTTTCTGAGAGCATAATATACTTCAATGACATTGAATTAGATTCTGATTATGCTGAAAAGCTGAAAGATGATATTGCAATGTTTTTTGAGGAATCCGAATTTGGAGAGTTGCCTGCATACCGTGAAAACTGGAATGAAGTTGTATTCGTGATTGATTTCTCGGATCTTCGTTCAAAAGACACATGGGAGGCTTTACAAGGTATGCTTCGAGCGCTACAAATCGTCAAAAAGGGCTACCCCCAAAGAATAGGCTTACTTCCTTTTAGTACGGATCCACAAGACTATGGAATACTTCGCAAAATTTACGAGCTGAAACAGAGCAAGCCGCTAGAGTCTTTGGAAAGTTACTTAGAAGAGCTTTCTCCTACTGAGCGACCTATAGAAAGTGTATTTCAAGAGCTGCCGCCTGTTCTCGACATTATAAGTGATAGGCTGAAGATTGACAAAACATCTATTGTTATAAACGGTGAAATTTACCCATTTAAATCTAACCTTTGGAATTATTTGGTTTCTAAAGTGGTGAAAAAAGATGTTTCTTACATCAAGAATGAGTTGATCAGAATTAACAACAGGAATTTCAAAGCCAGAGAAATACTCCATGCTAAGTCGTTTATTGAGAGAAACAGGAAATATGCTCCAGACTTTTTCGAAGATGCAACCTATAGTAATACTAATGTTACCGCGCTTCTTTCATTAGCACACCGTATCACTGAGACTTCCACCGGAGGTAACCTCAACACCATACATACGGTAACAGTAGTGGAAGACTTCAATACACCAACAGGACTGCACAGACTAATAAACTTGCTTCAAATAAAACTACATGGTGTGAGAATTAGAGCGGTTCATTCAGGATCTTTGGGGAAAAGCTGGGACAAATTAAAACCGTTTATATCAAGTGCTGATATCCCCAAGCTTCAAAATTACAAGAGTAGCCTCAAACTGAGCAGAAACTGTAACCATGCCGAACTGGATATAGCTAGTCAATGGTTGCTTGACCTTCCTCGCGATTTACTGCAGAACACATCATATTTGGCGGTTAACGGCAGGTTTATACATATGGAACAAGGTGAAGTCCCCACAACGTATGAATATGAAATGATAGTTCAACGCGAAGCCACAAGGGTTTTAGATGCAGTTGCATCACTTCAAGAGGTATTCCCAAGTGCATTGGAGCAACCTCTTGATCCTGACTACGTTGAAATGGTTTCTGCTGTTCTGACAAAAATGTTTTATGATGGCGAGAGCCTCTATAATAACGGTATTGACTTCACAGCGGAAACATCCATTTCGAGAATAAATTTGGGCGATTTGCTTCCTGCAGAGGGCTTTGGTGCTTTCCAAACAACCAAGGAACCAAGAAAGGTTGACATCACCCTCATTCTGGACCCTTTAGAAGAGAGAACTCAGAACCTGCTAGCTCTGGCATCTGATCTTGCGGTTTTAGATTTTGTTAAGCTTCAGATCGTTCTCATGCCAACAACAGACCTCAAAATCTTTCCAAACCATAGAATCTGGATCGAGAGTGAAAGAGATTTATCAATTATTGATACTAGGAAGTTTTTTGTTGACGTTGAAGCTCCGTCAAATTTGCATATTGGAGAGAGGAAGGGAGACGTTTTTGAACTGGAATACATAATAGTTGAAGTTAACGCTTTTGATGATAAGGAAGAGCCATCCAAGGGCTTGGTCGAAGGCGTCGGAGATGTATGTTTGAAGCTCCTTAATGCAAAACACGAAGTTCTTGATACCGCAATCACGACTGATACATTTGGCTATGCACAATTCAAGCTCCGGCAGCTGGAGCAGGGGCTCACAGTTGAAAGCTGTTCTAGCGATTACCGGGTCTCGTCATTTTCGTCCAATTCAAAAGCGGACTACATATCCTCGGATAAATTTGACGTTACCTCACTAGTTCCTACAAGATTATACGTCAGGCTTGAAAAAGCTCAAGAGAAGCAGCCAAGCTCTTCTGAAGATAAACATACAATCAACATTTTCTCGATAATCGAAACTATGGATGAAGAAGCAATTTTCGAAAAGCAGGTTATAAGTGCTATGCGGACGCGCGGTTCTTTCAACATCAAGTTTTGGATAATCTTGGGAGAAGAGCCATCTTCCTCATTTCCAACGCTAATTGAGAACATTTCCGCAGAAAGCGAAGGGGAAGTGGCCTTTGACTATTTGACTGTAGATTGGCCTCGTTGGCTTAGACCGCAGAGATTTCGCCCACGCCAGCTTGCAGCCGCGAAAGTGATGATGCTGGATACACTGTTTCCTAAGGACGTTTCCAAGGTGATATACATGAGCCCTGGCACACGAGTACCAAATGTCACCGAGCTTTGGGAATATAATTTTGACTCGGTCTTCTGTGCTCCCCGTGCGTACCAGCGCGACGGTACTCCTTACTGGAAGCAGGGCTACTGGCACAACTTTTTGAGTAAAAACAACCTGAAGTTTCACACCACTGAGCCTATGTTCATCGTGAATCTCGACAAATATCGCCAAGAACATGCTGGCAGCAAATTCCGCATCCACTACCAGCGGCTTTCGCCTGGCATCAACTTTTTAGTGCAGCTTGACCAAGACTTGGTAAATGACATGCAAACTCTCTATCCTATATCATCTCTGAACAAGAGGCTGCTAAAGGTCACACCTCATCTTCAAATCCTTGATGACAGCTATTATCAATCATTGAAGGACAAATTCAACAATCAGAAAAGCGAGCAGGGACATAAGGAATCCCTAGAAGAAATAGTACATGATGAGCTGTAGTCAGTTATTTGCGGCAACCAAAGGATTAGACCTTTTACCGAACGCCATACCAACGCTAGCCGCCCTCCGCACGTGACCGAAGCGGGCTATCAGAGATTGTTTACTATCGTCGATTATATCATGTAAAAGATTACACTTGAAAAAAAAAGAACACTGCACTCTTTTAAAGGCGCTTAAAGTCAAAAATGGTGCAGGGAACCAGGCAAATTTGACGACTCCAGCATCGTGTAAATGGGCCCGGAACGCCTAGATGCCTTGACAAGCTCAAATGCGGGATCTTCAGAGGACTTCTCCAGTGGAAGCCCTCTACTTGGCCAAAAACGATTAGCGTGTTCAAATTGCCGACGTCGCCGAAAGAAATGTGACATGGGGTATCCGTGCGCCAGCTGTGTGAAAATGAAGCTTGACTGCAACGTGAATATGGACGATATGCGAAAAAAGCGGTATGCAGCGGGCTATGTCAAGTCACTGGAGGCGCACGTTGCGTACCTAGAAACGAGACTAAAGAATTTGGACACCGCAAAAACCAGCGGGATGAGTTCCTTAGGAAGCAGCGAGCCAACCCTGCTTATCAGCGCCGACAGCAAGGAAAGGGGACTGTCTGGCCGGACAGTACCTCTCAACAGCAGCGTGGCCGAATTCTCTCATGATAGTGACAACAGCATGCGCTTTAACGCGTCAGAAAATGACATATTGCGTAGAAAGCGCTTTGTGAAAGGTAGTATATACCCTGAGGGACCAGCGAGCTATAAACCACAGAGAAGGGAGCCTGCGATTATTAAGCCTCAGAACCGTATTGCGGACCTGAAAACTACAGTAATCGTAAGGAGAAACCAAGATAGTAGCGAAACCTTGAACACGGACAAGAACATTCTTGGGAGTCTTTCTGCTTTTTACAAGTGGCTGTACCCCGGACCTTTTGTGTTTGTTCATCGAGAAAGTTTTCTCTACGGTTTCTTCAATCATAGCGAAGATAACTACGAAAACTCACAATACTGTTCCGAGGAACTTGTGTATGCCGTAGCTTCAGTTGGATCTCGACTAGTGCCCGGGCTGCGGTCACTGTCAGAAAGCTACTACCAGAAAGCAAAAGAGAAATTACTGACTATAGTATTCGACGAGCATAGCACGGCGAAAATCACCACGGTTCAGGCGTTGCTATGTCTAGCCTTCTATGAGCTAGGAAAAGGCAACAACCAGCTAGCATGGTACTTCTCGGGCTTGGCTATCCGAGTTGGGTATGATATGGGATTTCAGCTGGACCCGAAGGTATGGGTGACAGATGATGCCAGCTCTAGCGAGCTCTCGCAGAGCGAACTGGAGATTAGAAGCCGTATCTACTGGGGCTGCTACATTGCCGACCATTTCATATGTCTGCTTCTTGGCCGTACGTCCACACTGAGTGTTTCAAACTCTACCGTGCCCGAGAGTGACGAGCTGCCTGAGGTCGACGGTACGGGCGAGTTTCGCTTCAACAGTAAGCATGTTCTGCAGGTGTCGCTCCCGTTGAAGAATCTTGTGATCCTGTCAAGAATCGTGCAGGTTTTTACGGCTAAGATATTCATAGAATCGGGCTCCACGGCGCAGCGCATCGGCTGCCTCACGAGGTTCAACATCAAGGTCTACAACTGGCGGCAGTCACTGCCACAGTTTCTGAAGTGGTCCAAGAACTCTATCAAAGACACGGACTGGTCCACAGACCCCACCATCTCCTACTTCTGGTATCACTACTACATTGTGTTGCTCACGTTCAACAAGCCTTTCATGGAAGACTGCGAAGAGTCTAAAATACTTGTGCTGGAGGTTTTGGGAGAACTGCACACTTTGCTGTCGAACTTTAGGACGCGCTTCGGCAGTGTCGACACCGCCAGCATATACCAGGTTTACAGCAGCCTGCTTGCGGTCACGTGTCTCAAAAAGCTCACAAAGATGCCGCTCGATGGCCAGCCTGCAGGCGTGCTCGCGTCTCTGGACCGCGACCTGCGTTTCTATACCGATCTTTTCCACGAATTTCGCTTGACCTACGGCCTGCCTCAGCGTCTCCAAGATGAGCCGGACTTACATGTTGTTGACCAACTCAACACCCTGGCCTACACCCACGACTTCTCGCTCAGCGACGAGATAGATGATCTCATTAAGCAAGTCTTCGGCTTTGACACCTGGACCATCAACCCCAGCCATTCAGTCTAGCCCGCTGGCTTCGGAATGTCCAAGTCAGTACTGATATCACGTGCGAATATTTCCAATAGTCACGTGCGCGTCATCACTTGCAACAAAGCAAAAAGCAAGAAAATAAGCAATCCTACTCACACCACACGGCGGAGCTTTCTCTTTACCGGCGCAGAAAAAGTAACTACTAGTGATGAGCCATCGCAGGGATGAGATATAAAACGAAATGAGATGAGATGTTAGTGCTTTTGCGAGGAGATGGCAAATAATAGTAAGTTTCGAGCAATTTCAGAGCTACGACAAGGATTGAGAAGACTCTAAAGAATTCTGGAGTACCTGTAACAGCTTAAAAGAGAAATAGCAATCGAAACTAATAGTTATACTCGGAAAAGTGAGCCAGAGAAACAAAGTGGCATTACAAAGCAAAGAAAGAGGCGAAGTTATGGAATTTAACTCGCCACAACCAGAGCATGCTCAATTGAGCACAGTGGTACACCCCAAGGGCACGTCGCGGCTGCTGGCCGCCCTGCACCAACAGGTGGTGAGTGCTACGGCACCGCGCAGCGGTGGGCCAGCGCTCGGGGGCTGCAGTATTGACAGTACACTTGACGAGCACTTGATCCCATCGCCCCCGCTTTCACCCAAGCTAAGCTCTGTGGATGAGGGCAAAGTGGTATCTGTGGCACCACAGGCGCCGCAGATACCTGCTGAGGAGTCCGCTGCGCTGTGGGTGAAACCTGACTGGGAAAGTACTCGGTCGCCGGAGCGCTACCGCAGCGCCACCAGCGGGTTTCTATCGCAATACAGGTGTTTCGACTTCACGCGCGCCAAGCGGTACACGCATCCAAACAACAAGACTTTGCGCAAGACCCGCAACTATACTTGTTCTCCAAACTACACCTCAGGAGGGTCGGACTTCGAAAAGGTGTACAGAACGAGGCGGTCAGTGAAGAACGCCGAGACACCACGGGCCGCAAGAGGCAATGCCCCTGCGTTCCAGGAAGAGACCATGCACGATGGTGTGCTTGCGAGGCCTGCCACACCTACACACCGGAACACACACCGCAAAGCTAATTCGGTAACCTCTCCATTGGCATCTTCTGCGGTTTTGGGCGCCCCACAGTACGTGCCCAACATGAGCTGGGAGAAGCTGCCTGACTACAGCCCTCCTCTGTCGACTCTTCCTGCTAACAGCAAGTGCCTAAAAGTTGAGTGGAAAGGCTCATCCATGGACCTTTCTGCGGACCCTCTACGGCATCTGCTTCATCCAGCAGAGCTGCAGCTCGCCCAGATACTCCGGCTGCCTTGTGATTTGTACTTGGACTCCAAGAGGAGGCTGTTCCTGGAGAAGGTTCACCGCTTGAAGCAAGATCTACCATTCCGGCGGACGGACGCCCAGAAGGCATGCCGAATTGACGTCAACAAAGCGTCAAGGCTTTTTGCGGCATACGAGAGGATCGGCTGGTTGGAAGACGAGAATTTTGAGAGGTTTCTTTGAAGTGCAAGGGCGTCATTTCGCGCATTTTTGGTAATACATTTGGTTATTCGTATGTTGAATTAATGGAAAAACACGGTGATGGTGGGCGTCTTAAAAACATGAAAGCTTTTTTAATATCTAAATAATCACTACCGTATCATATTTGTTTTGAATCGTCTGTGAGTCTTGTAGCATAAGATCAGGCACCAAGGAGGTACTCATCTTAAGCGTCCCGAGACAAGCGTCACTTCGCGATTTCAACCGCAGAGGGGCGGGAGAGCTTTGATTATGTACATCTGAATTGAAAGTGTGACCGTCGCTTTTATCTTCTCCTGTAAAGACCGATCTTTCTTCAGTCATCAATTTCTTCGTACCGCGCAATTAGCTTTTTCTTGTATTCTCTCATGTCCTTGTCCCACAACTCCGCGGCCACCGCGTTCAGTGGAGAGCTGTTGTTTGGCTCTTCCAGCAGCGATTGTAAAGAAAGCAGGATAGTCTGTACGTTGTAGACTGCTGACCACTGCTCCTTCAAAATATCTAAACAAATATTGCCGCTCATATCCACATTCGGGTGCCACATTGGGCTCACAAACCTCACCTTTGGAGCTGTGTAAGGGTAAGTCTGCGCAAACTCTAGCGCGATCTTGAATCGCATTCCCTCATATGGCGTCCCGTCAGGGCCTGTGATGATACCGCACCACTTAGTGAGGTCTTCCTCGTCCTCAGGAAAAGCACTGAGACCTGGCGAAGGCGACAACATTAGTTGAACTAGCTCGCTCTGGAGTCTTTTCACTACCGAGTGACCATCGGGAATACTAGATTTCGAATTGCCTTCCATGTTCGGAATAAACCCAGCGCTGTATCAGAGAGTGTCAGTCGAATATGTGTGAGCTTGGCCGCAACGGTCTGTCTGCGACTCAGGTAATCTTTTCAAATACCTCCAGTGAGCGGACTTTTTGTTGATGCCATCTGATTTGGTTATACAAAACAGTAACGTGGATCCGTTTTGTGCCTGAGACCGCCGAATCGTCAAACATTATTGGTCATGTGACGTTGGCCATCGCGTCCCAATCAGGACTGGTGATCGCTATCGCATGATCAGTTGATGGAGAACGGCCAGTTGTCTCGGAATCATCGGCAACTTCCTGACCCTCCTCATTGGAACGGTTTCCGAGAAGCTGCTCGAGCGCCACCTTAGTGCTTTGTGCGAGATAATCTGTACGCGACGATAGATCAACGTGCAACTCTTTCCTTCGAGATATTATGCTTTTGAGGCGCTCAGAGGAACATTGATCATTTGATTCTAGGTACAAGCTGTGCATCTGAGAAGCCAGGAATTTTACGCTCTCGTTAACAGGGCTAAGTGAGCCAAGGATTGCAGCTATCTCTTTGTTATCAAAATCCTGTCCCTGCAAAAAGCTGGAGACTAGTAGCTTAAACTTCTTGACTCTTGATAGAGTCTTTTGTAGTGCCGCTTTTTGTCTGCGAAGCTCTTTGTGCGTTTCAATGGATTCTTGTAATAGTTGCATTTTGGTCTTCAGCTTAACGTCTAAAGCTTTCTTACTGTCTTTGTCTTCCAATACCAGGGAGTCGTGATGCCGCAGACGAAACGACCCGTTTTCAATTAGCTCTTGCGGTATGTGGAGAACGTTTCTCAGAATGTACAGCTCTAGCTTGTCAAAGCTTCTATCCACAGAATTCTCCCACAAGGTTTCTAGCTTTGCAATGCCTATTTTGATCTCATCTGTGTAGTCCTTTCCTTCCATCGAGCTTCTTTCCAACAAGTATTTCTCCATTGCTTGAGTACACTTGTACATCAGTTCATTTACCGCGTTAATTATATCGTCAATCAATGAAATTGGAGGATAGCCGAGGTGCTCTGTCAACAAAAGTGTCGTCCGCATGGTAGGAGCTGACATGGTTGGCCGTTGGCACAGCAAGTTTGTGTATAGCTGGACTTGCTTCGGTGCTTATCGCTGTGCAGCGTTTCTAGGCCCGAATGTTGTTATTTTCGAACGTTGATCGTGAAACAACAAAATCACCTTTGCCAGGTGTGAGCAGAAAAGACAAGAAAGCGGCAGTCGCATAAAACTTCGTCTAATGCAGTGTGATTAATATGTACTTATTATATTTTACAGAGTTTCGCAGCACCGGTAACCGCTGCAATTGTCCAAGCTCACTCACTGTCGCTAGACTCACTGCTGCTTGAATTCTTCTCGTAAACAATCTCCTCGCCGTTGTCCTCTTTTACCCTTTTCGAAAGCTCCAAATCTTTATGGCTTTCCCTGTTTTCTGTGGAAACCTCGTCATCGAAAATGATTTTCTTGTTGGATACAACAGGAAGGCTTTCCGCAGGGGAACGCGCCTGGCCGGTCTTGTCGTCCAACAAAGAGCCCTCCAATGACACCACTCTCCCTGTAGTGTAAACGTTTCTAACCGAGAATTTTAGCTTCCCGTCTAGTCTTTGTCCGTCTTCGTCAACCCAGTGTCCCAAAGACCGCGACTGGGTGGAGTTTCCTTGGCCGCTGTCAGAGTTGTTGTCGGCATCCTCGTTGTGGATGAAAGTCCAGTCCTGAGGAATGCTTGTCTTTTTTATGCTGGCATTGAATGCGTCGTGAATCAAAAGCCCGATATGCGATGGTGACTGTATGAAAATCCAACCTTCGATGACATCGCCGATCTGCGGCTGCCATACGTATAAGTCGACACTGCACCAAGTGAATCCAAACGGAGTGTCTGGAGTGATCTTCACCAGCTTTGTGGCGTTCTCGTTATCGCTCTCGTCGCTCACGCTAGCGTCCTCGATTTTCAAGTTCTCGTAGCCCAATACCACGCCGCCAACGTTGCTGCTGTACTTCATAATCATGGGGTTTAGATGTTGTTTCTTGATGCCCCGGTTGGGCTCTTTTAGGTACGTAGGCGCAATGGACACATACATTGACACCGGAACCTGAACGATGCACTTGGAGACCCCATTGCTCTCGTCTACGGGGTTCTTGCACACTTTTTTGTGTCTTTTTATGAACTCAGCATCCCTTTTCTGCTCGCTGGACCTCTTAGCGCTCGACATGACCGTTAAATACCCTTCTTTTGCCCAGTTATGTTGGCCAGTTTTCCGATGAGATGAGCTTTCTGAAGTCTTTTTCTCGAAAATTTTTTTTTGGATCTTCCCTCTAAGAATTCTACAAGATATTTGAGGAAGGGTCCGTCTGACGTTACAGAGCTTGTAGGAGAGCACCAGATGCTATGCTGGAGTCTTGTATTGAGCATCTCGCGCGGGAGGCGAGGGTCGGCATAAGCAGCGGAATGGTTTATATTAATAGCAGCTTAAAAATCAGAAACATTGTATAAATTCTGGAATAAGGAGAGCAGTTCACCGCTGAACTTCTGCGTCGGGACTTCTTTCAGCCATTGAACTGTAGTAGAAGGTCAAGTTCGCTGTCGTTGAAAAATAGACTAAGTTTATCCGTATCGGTTTCCACATGACGCTCGTCGTGTTGAGGCAGCGGCTGCTGGCTCGAAGATGAGGCGCTCGGTACAACCTGAGGCGACAAGACACTGGGGCCGGGGGCCACAGAATAGGATGCGGCAGGCACTGACCTAACACTAGAATTCGGGTTGAAGTTCGTCAACTGCTGTGGGGCCGAATTGGTTGACAGCGGCTCGCACGCGGATGCGGGCAGAAGCGCGGGAAAGGATAGTTTGGGTGACTGCGACGCTGTTGGCGCCAGAGGGAAAGACATCGGCGCAGAGTGAGCCATCAGTGCCGGCGACCTATATTGAGAGGCCGGCCGCGACGCTGATGATGGGGGTGCGCGATAAAACGTTGAATTGGGCCCCAAGTCTTTTTGGGAGAATAAGCCAACTTGGCTGTAGTAGGAGTCTGCTACTGGTGAAGGGTACATGTTTTCAGCGTTCTGCTGGCCATCAGTATGGGGCGGAGGAAGTAGCGGAAGCATTTTCTCAACCTTTTTAAAATCGACTTTTGGCCCGCTCAGCGAGGGCGCCAGGTCTTTGGAACACTTTTTGGACCACTCACTCACCTTGGGGCTGTTGCGGTTCTGGGCGACGTACCGGTTGATCTCGTCCATTTTGAGAACGACGGCAAGCCAGTTTTTAGCCGCAGCAAAGTCTTTTTCCTTGGTCTTGAGTAAACCGATTGCGACGTTGTAGCAGTTTTCAAGTCTGTCGGGGTTTGAAGGATTGTCGTTGTACTTTTCCGCGTCCGGGTCCATCCAGTAGAAGTTTGCGCCGTAGTTGGCCAATAAGCCACAGGTGAACGCTATGAAGGAGTGGTAGGGTGTAACCAACACGGCATTCTTGGATTTCCCTCCGGGGGAGCGTCCAAGTTCCTCTTCCAGCAAGGTTTTGAGAATGCATGACAGGGCCCGTACCGATTTGAAGCACTTTCTTGCGGACTCCGTCCAGTAGTTTTCGTGGAAGGGCGGGGGATCCTTCAGGTCCGTGGGGCCCACGGGCTTGTCTATGTCGTGCGGCAGGAATGGCATGTACTCGCGGTTGATCAGGGCCGTGGAAGCGTAGTAGACGCAGTTCATGGTGACCATCAGATTGTCCTTAATGATGGCCGGCTTCTCCTCGAGGTACTTTTCCCGCGACCACTTCCACTCCTTCGGTACCAGCGCCCATATGCCTTCCAGCATACTGTTCAGCTTGTACACATCGCTCTCGGGGTTCCAGGGACACTCGAACTCCGCGCTGTCGCGGTCGGGTCGCGTTACGCGCTTGCTGACGCCACCCCAGATCGCCCACAGGTACACGAACACCGCGTAGGGGCTCTTTTTCAGCATCGCTGTGTTCTGCCGGCATTGGCCCAGGAAACTGCACAGCGTGACCTTCTGATCGAACTTGACGCCCAGGTCCATCTCGGGCGCCGCGTCGAGCGTGGCCAGCGAGAACTCGTAATCGCCCACGGGCAGCAGCATGTCCGGGTTGTCCGGCAACATGAACGTCTTGCGCTGGCCCGCGCATATGATCTTGTCGAGCACGAATGCGCACCAGAACGCGCGCGTCTGCATCTTGCGCAGCAGCGGGTAGATCTTGACTTTCAGCAGGAACGACTCCTCGCTGTCCATGGACTGGATCATCCGCGTCGCGCACCCGTGCAGCATCCATGCCGCGTAGTACTCGCTGTGGCCCCACTTGACCACTGAGAGCACAAGCAGCGCGCACGCCACGTCGAGGCTGGGCTCCACCAGGAAGTGGCACTTGGCGAAGATCGCCTCCAGCGTCAGCCGCTCGCACACCTTGTTGACCACCTGGTAGGAGCCGACGCCCAGCCACTGGCTGGCGCTGGCGTCGCTGTCGCTGCCGCTGCCTGCGTCCCGGCAGGGATCGAACACGCTGGTGAGCGCGACCGCGGCGCCCGCGAGCAGCGGGTGCAGCTTCTCCGCGCTGTCGAGCACCGTGGGCAGGTGGAACACGTTGAGCTCGGGAAACGACCGCACGACACGCAGCACCGCTTCACGCACCACGCGTGCCGGTATCAGCGGCACAACGTCGAATATCGACCCGCGTGCCCACGCGGGCAGCGTGTTGCCGTCGACGGGCGGCACGCACAGGTGCGGTTCGATCTGCGGTCGCACGCCCGCGGTGAAGATCGCGTCCATGGGCACGAGCGACGCGGACGCCTCGCGCGCGTGCTCGTTCTTGGACACACGGAACCCTGCCTCGGGCCTCCTGGACTTTTTGTTCTCAGGGAACGTCAGCCGGCAGTCCTGCGCAACGTTGCGGTGGATACAGTACGTGCACGGCGCCTCGCCGTTGTGCACGCACTTGATCTTATGATTCCTGCATCTGGAGCATGCCTGCTTGCGGCGGATGCCATGGTTAGATTCTGCAATGGAATGGCCTGGGATGTGGTACCGCGGCGCTCGCACTCTCAAAGCGCACGTCCGTCTGCACTCACACACACCGGCTCGCGCCTCTCCCGGGCCCGCGCCGCGCCCCGGCCCGCGCCTCTCTCGAAATACATACTAGTACACGTCGCATTCAACCTGCTCTTGTCTCGCTGTGTGCCAAAACCTGGCCCGCACTCTTGCCCGCTGGAGCGTTGAGCTTAAGTCCATTTTGGCACAATTTCAATCACATGGCCAGCCCACCCTCCACCACCAAATTCCCTTTACGAAGCCTGCTTTCTACATGCACACGCCAACAGACGCCTGCGAAAGTCTGCACCGCCGCCACTGGGACACATCTGCTCAGCCTGCACATAAGGACAGGCCGCCTGCGCGCTCTGTGTGCGCACAAGCTGCTAAGCTTCCTGGCATGTCGTGTAACGGTACAACTCCCGTACCTTGTGGTCCAACTTTAATGGGATTGGCGCGCCTCCGGCTGATAATCTCTCCACTGCAGCATGCCGCAGTGTTCTTGGCGACTTTCCGCACGAGATGAGGCGCTTTCTGCACCGTGCAGTGGCTAAGCTTCCTACACTGGCGATGGGGTCGTAATTTTCGGGCAGACCGAGCAGCGACATTCTAGAGTCATGCGCGGCGACGCAGAGAACGCTTACGAAGAGGAGCTGAAGAACCGTGTGCATGACGCTGAGACAATGGCACGGTGCGTGCGGTGATGCGGTGATGTAGTGGTACGATGGTACGATGGTACGATGGTACGATGGTACGATGGTGTTATGGTACGAGTTGTGGCTGGTTTCTGAGTGCTTGCGCACGTGAGTGTGAGTTTGGGTGTGGGTGTGGATGTGTTTCGTAAGGCATGAGGGGACGAGGTCACATGACACAAGACCCTGGCCAGGACTGAAAAAAGGCTGTTGCTGTACATGGGAAAAAACGCCTTTGAGAGTGGTGGTTGTCATGGTGTACGTCAGTGTCACGTGAGCGTGCCCAAAACATAGTCTCAGCGGTAAAAACATGTATTTGCGTGCAACCGTCCCCGCGTGCAATATATACTACACACTTATTTCTTGTCCATCTTTTCCTTCAGCTTGTTCTCGAGCTTGCTGCCCTGGCCAGAGCCTAGAACGCTACTGGCAATGCCGCCGATGGCCCCGAGGTGCAGCTTGTTGCCGAGATCGGCGCCAGCGACGGAGCCGGCAATGGAGCCGGCGAGGTTTCCTTGATCGTGCGAAGCGGCGTTTTTCTCAGGCATGGTTTGGGAGGTATACGGGTTATTCGCTGGAGCATGGACAGAAGCGTCCCAGCCATCAAGCCCTGCTTTTATATGGGGCGCCGTCCCCCCTTAGCAATCGGGGGAGTCCGCAGGGGCCCGGAGATCGTGACAGCAACCGGGCGGGTGGCCGGGTAACGGCACGTGACTGGAGCAGGTGTGCACGTGACGAGTGGGTTTCCGCGTGTCACGTGCCCGCGTTGCTTTTCTGAAAAATTTTTCAGATTCCCATCTCATCGCAGCTATAACTGAAAGCACCACGCTAAGAGCGCATCTCATCGCCTCTTACAATCCCCCAAGCCATATCCTGGAGGTTTCGAGCCCAATCCGCGGTCCCCATCACACGCTCTTTCAACTCAACCCCTCGCGTCCGCGCCCCCCAGACCAATGGATATCTCGAAGCCCGTGGGGTCGGAGATCACGTCGGTCGACTTCGGCGTGATGACCGCCCAAGACATACGGAACTTCTCTGCAATGCAGATCACCAACCCCACCGTCCTGGACAACCTTGGCCACCCAATCTCGGGCGGTCTCTACGACCTTGCTCTCGGCGCCTTCTTGCGCAACCTGTGTGCCACCTGTGGCCTCGACGAGAAGTTCTGCCCCGGCCACCAGGGCCACATCGAGCTGCCCGTGCCCTGCTACAACCCCCTCTTTTTTAGCCAGCTTTACATCTTCCTGAGAAGCAGCTGTCTGTACTGCCACGGCTTCAGGCTCAAGGCCTCCGAGGTGCACCGCTACGCCTGCAAGCTCAAGCTCCTGCAGTACGGGCTCATCGACGAGTGCTACAAGCTCGACGAGCTGCGGGTAGGCACCCTGCAAACCGCTGTCGACGAGGCTGAGGAGGACGACGGCGACGACGACAAGCCCTCCAAGCAGGTCGACGTCGCTCTGCTCAGAGAACTCAAAATCAAGCGCAGAGAGTTCGTCGACATCAGCATAGCCACCGCTATCTCGGAGGGCCGTACCTCCCACAGCGGCACCTTCACCGCCACCGTCAACGACGAAAGAAAGGCCTTGGTCCACGACTTCTACAAGAGACTTCTTTCCAGACCAAAGTGTGACAACTGTGGCATGTTCTCGCCCAAGTTCAGAAAGGACGGCTTTACCAAGATCTTCGAGACTTCGCTCACGGAGAAGCAGCAGACCAACAACAGGGTCAAGGGCTTGATTCGTGCCGACATGATCAAGAAACAGCAGCAACGCCGCAAGCTGGCCGACGACCAGAATTCCGCTGGCGAGCCAATGGAGGTCGACGAGGACTTTGACAGCTCCAGAGACGCGTCCACCAGACCCAAGACGGGGTCCACGTACATCCTGTCTACTGAGGTCCGCAACATCCTGCGGAGCGTCTTCAAAAAGGAGCAGGAGGTTCTGCAGTACGTCTTCCACTCTAGGCCAAACTTATCTAAAAAGCTAGTTAGAGCCGACATGTTTTTCTTGGAAGTTGTGATAGTTCCACCAACCCGTTTCCGCTTGCCTTCCAAGTTGGGCGAGGAAATCCATGAAAACACCCAAAACCAGCTTCTGTCTAAGATCCTAACCACCTCTTTACTGATTAGAGATCTCAACGAGGAGATGTCCAAGCTACAAAAAGACAAGGTCTCTGTCGAAGACAAAAAAGTAATCTTCAACAGGCTCATGAATGCTTTTGTAACCATCCAAAACGACGTCAACGCTTTCATCGACTCCACCAAGGCCCAAGGAAACACTGGTGGCAAGGTCCCTATTCCAGGTGTCAAGCAGGCTCTGGAAAAGAAGGAGGGTCTATTTAGAAAGCATATGATGGGAAAGCGTGTTAACTACGCTGCCAGATCCGTTATTTCACCTGACCCAAACATTGAGACTAATGAAATTGGTGTCCCACCAGTCTTTGCTACCAAGCTGACCTACCCGGAGCCTGTCACCTCTTACAACATTGCTGAGTTGAGACAGGCTGTCATAAATGGTCCTGACAAATGGCCAGGTGCCACTCAAATCCAAAACGAAGATGGCTCGCTGGTCTCTCTCGTTGGCATGACCACCGAGCAGCGCAAGGCCCTCGCCAACCAGCTTCTGACTCCTTCTTCCCATAGCGCCACTCACTCTTTGAACAAAAAGGTTTACCGTCACATCAAGAATAGAGATATCGTTATTATGAACCGTCAACCAACCTTACACAAGGCTTCTATGATGGGTCACAAAGTCAGAGTCTTGCCAGGTGAAAAGACATTGCGTTTGCACTATGCTAATACAGGTGCTTACAACGCTGATTTCGATGGTGACGAGATGAACATGCACTTTCCTCAAAACGAAAACGCAAGAGCTGAGGCTTTCAATCTTGCCAACACTGATTCCCAGTATCTAACACCAACTTCAGGTTCTCCTGTGAGAGGTCTAATCCAGGACCACATTTCTGCAGGTGTATGGCTGACGAGTAAAGATTCCTTCTTCACAAGGGAAGAGTATCAACAGTATATTTATGGCTGTATCCGTCCTGAAGATGGTCACGCAACAAGAAACAAGTTGATGACTGTTCCTCCCGCAGTCATGAAGCCTGTGCCTCTATGGACTGGTAAACAGATCATTACAACTGTTCTTTTGAATGTAACTCCCGCCGACATGCCAGGCATTAATCTTCTTTCAAAGAATAAGATCAAAAACGAATATTGGGGCAAAGGATCCACCGAGAACGATGTGGTATTCAAGAACGGCGAATTGCTGTGTGGTATCTTGGATAAGTCCCAGTACGGTGCTTCGAAATATGGTATTGTTCACTCTTTGCACGAGGTCTACGGTCCTGATGTGTCAGCAAAAGTTCTCTCAGTACTTGGTAGGCTCTTCACAAACTACATTACTGCCACCGCTTTCACATGTGGTATGGATGATCTGCGTCTGACCACAGAGGGCAACAAATGGAGAAGCGACATCTTGAAGACATCTACTGATGTTGGTCGTGTAGCTGCAGCCGAAGTTACTAACTTGGACAAAGAAGTTGGAGCAAATGATAGCGAGCTGCTGAAGCGTCTGGAAGAAATTCTGAGAGACGATAACAAGCTGGGTATTTTAGACGCGGTCACTTCATCGAAAGTTAACTCTATTACCTCGCAAGTTGTTTCCAAGTGTGTTCCTGACGGGACAATGAAGAAATTTCCAAACAACTCCATGCAAGCAATGGCTCTCTCTGGTGCAAAGGGTTCTAATGTCAACGTTTCGCAAATTATGTGTTTGCTTGGTCAACAGGCGCTAGAAGGTAGAAGAGTACCAGTGATGGTTTCTGGTAAAACTCTGCCATCTTTCAAACCTTTCGAGACCGATGCTATGGCTGGTGGCTATATCAAAGGCCGGTTTTACTCCGGTATTAAGCCTCAGGAGTACTACTTTCACTGTATGGCCGGTCGTGAAGGTTTGATCGACACTGCTGTCAAGACTTCTAGATCCGGGTACTTGCAGCGTTGTTTGACTAAGCAACTGGAGGGTGTTCACATCTCCTACGATAATTCTGTCAGAGACGCCGATGGTACTCTCATTCAATTCCTCTACGGTGGAGATGCAGTCGATGTTACTCAAGAATCTCACATGACCCAATTCAAGTTCTGTGCAGACAACTATGACGCTCTTCTGAAGAAATACAATCCAGCCGCTCTGATAGAGCATCTGGACGTTGAGAGTGCCTTCAAGTACTCCAAAAAAGCGCTCAAGTACAGAAAGAAGAATGAAAAGGTTCCACACTACTCACAAAAGGTCAAGTATGATCCTGTAGTTTCGAAGTTTAACCCTTCAAAGTATTTGGGTTCCGTTTCTGAAAACTTCCAAGACAAACTTGAAAGCTTTATCGATTCCAATAACGATCTCTTCAAGTCGCGTGACACCGTGAGTGAGAAGAAGTTCCGTGCTTTGATGCAATTGAAGTATATGCGCTCCTTGATAAATCCCGGTGAAGCTGTGGGTATTATTGCTTCTCAATCTGTCGGTGAGCCATCCACCCAAATGACATTGAATACCTTCCACTTTGCTGGTCACGGTGCTGCAAACGTTACCTTAGGTATTCCTCGTATGAGGGAAATCATTATGACAGCTTCTGCTGCTATCAAAACTCCACAGATGACCTTGCCTATTCTGCCTGATGTCACTGATGCCCAAGCAGACACCTTCTGTAAATCGGTCACCAAGGTCATGCTATCCGAGGTTGTTGACAAGGTCGAGGTTACAGAATCTACTGGATTCTCAGAAGGAAGTACTGGTTCGAGGTCGTATTTCATCAACATGAAGTTCTTCGGAAGCGACGAATATAGCGAGGAATACGACGTTTCTAAGGAAGAGTTGCAGAACGTCGTCGCCGAGAAGTTCTTGAAGACTCTTGAGGTCGCAATTGTCAAAGAAATCAAAAAGCAGAAAAAGATGGCTTCGCCTGAAATCGGTGTTGCAATCCCCAGATCGCAAGCTGCCATTGCTTCTGGTGAAGGAGGCAAAATTGATGACGAAGACAATGATGAGCAGGAGTCAAGAAAGAGAACCAAACAAGCTGTATCGTATGATGAACCTGATGATGATGAGGTTGAGACAATGAGGCAGGCTGAAAAGTCGTCCGACGAGGAGGTTGACTCTGAGATGGACTCTGACTCCTCCGACTCCGACGATGCCGACGATGCTGAAGAGCAGAAGCCTTTGAGTAACAAAACTAAAGCTGGCCTCTCCAAGGTTCAGCGTGATAGACAATCTGCAGTAGTATCCTCCCACAGGTTCATCACGAAGTACAATTTCGATGACGAAGACGGGGAATGGTGTCAGTTCACTATCGAGCTGGCCGCTGACACCGAGAAGTTACTGATGGTTAACATTGTTGAAGATATATGTCGCAAATCTGTCATCAGGGAGGTGAAGAACATTGACAGATGTGTTCACCCAGAACCTGAGAACGGAAAGCGTATCCTTGTCACCGAGGGTGTCAACTTCCAAGAGATGTGGGACCAAGACGCGTTCATAGACGTGAATGGTATTACATCGAACGACGTTGCATCTGTTTTGAAGACGTATGGTGTTGAGGCCGCAAGAAACACAGTTGTGAACGAAATTAATAACGTCTTTTCTCGTTACGCTATCTCGGTCTCTTTCCGTCACCTGGATCTGATTGCTGATATGATGACTAGACAAGGAACTTACCTAGCTTTCAACAGACAAGGTATGGAAACTTCGACTTCTTCTCTGATGAAGATGTCTTATGAAACCACCTGTCAGTTCTTGACAAAGGCTGTTTTGGACAACGAATGTGAAAACCTCGACAGCCCTTCTGCCAGGATTGTTTTGGGAAAACTAAACAACGTTGGTACCGGCGCTTTCGACGTTTTGGCCAAAGTCCCTGCATCGCATTAAATAGTATCAACATACCATGTATATTAATCGTCAAAAAGGAAATGATTTGATTGTGTCACAGCGGCCAGCATTTGGCAGAATACTTCTGAACAAGACGGCGCCTGCCCTGACATTATGATGGGGGTATTGGAAGTCTCAAGATTTAACTGATGTACGTGAATTGACAACTATACATGGGTGAAGAGTCTTTAGAAGATCTTCGCAGCTCAATATAATGTAAGCTGGCTCGTAAGAAAACATGCTTCATAACTAAAATACAAGTAACGATAACGTGAAGAGAACTTTTCACTCGATGCTGAAAACGGTCTTCATCTTACGCAACAACAACCAGTCGGACTTGGACACCTGGTCTCTGAATGCAGGGTCCTTCAAAGTGTCAATAGATCTTCTGGATATCAAAGAGTACAGAGTGTCTTTTTCGTCAACGTGACGGCCCCATATAGGCTGTTGGCCAGATGGGTCTTCCAGACGCATTGCGACACCTGCTGCGGTTTGTCCTTTCTTGACTTCATTTACTGCTTGGTGGTTGATTTCCAATGAGATAACCTTACCAAGAAGCAGAACGTTTTTCTCTTTTGTAGTTGGATCCAGCTTCACGGTGCAGATTGGAGTACCAACTCTCAATGAGCCTTCCATCACGTCAACACCGATGATCATAGGGCCACGCTTGTTAATGATCTGCAAAGTGTTCAAAACGCAAGGGAAAATGGCGTCTTGCAAGAAGTCCTTACGACGTTGCTCCAGAAGCTTCTCTTGGTAGGCGGTAAACGCGTCAAACAAGTGGTAGATAACGTCTGCGTTGAAGATTTTGACACCCTGCTCCTCGGCGTAGTGTTCAGCTTCCTTGTCAATTTTGACATCGAAACACAACATGACTGCATATTCCTTGGCTTTTTCCAACATAGCGGTGGCCTTCATTACATCCCTCTTGTACACTGGACCTAATCCAATGGACATAACTGGAATTTTCATGTCCTTCAAGAAGTCCAGAAGGGCTTCAAGAGAACCCAGAGTAGATGCTTGCACAACGACACCACGTCCCGAAGTATCAACAGAGTCAAGCAGGCCTGTCAAATCCTCCATGACATCATCCATCATTTCCTCCTCGTCGTCTTCAGGGCCCACGACCAGCAGCCTGGAACCAGAAACAGCCTTCTCTAGGTCGTTGGCGGCAATCTTAACACCAAGAGCAGCCTTCACCTCTTTGTGATGAACGTACTCTGACTTTAAGCGCAGTTCACGCAAAGGTTGTGGAGTCAGCAACGCTCTTATAGTTGTCACAATTGGTCCATTTAGGCCACACAGAACAATTCTGTCACCCTCTCTCAAATAACCGTTGGACAAAATGACATCGATAGTGGTACCGAAACCTTCAACGACCTTAACTTCCAAGACGGTCGCAGCAACGTGAGATAGATACATCAATTGCTTGGACATTCTCTTTTGGGTGAGTTCCAGCAACAGCCACAGCAAGTCAGGAACACCCTCACCAGTAACGGCAGAGGTTGGCACAATGGAAACATACTTCGCCATGTTCTTGTTCTCGAAGTATAGTTCGGAGTTCAAACCTTGCTCAGCGAGAGCAACCTTGATACCTTCAAGTCTGGTAGCAAACTCTTGCTTAACACCTCTAGCCTGTTTCTGGAAAGAGTTTCTGAAAGAGTCATTAGGTGTAGACTCCCAGTCGTAAAGTCTATCGATTTTGTTTAAGGCAACAATGAAAGGAGCTTTCCTGTCCCTCAGAAGTCTAATGGACTCCATGGTTTGTTGCTCCAGACCGTGCATAATGTCAATCACCAGGATGGCGATGTTACACAAAGAGGAACCTCTGGAACGCAAGTTAGTGAAAGATTCGTGACCCGGAGTGTCAATCACCAGCAGACCAGGAACATCGAAGGTCTGCTTCTCGTGTTGAGCCATAACCTGTGTTTTCTGCTTGACAGCCTCGATAGGGAAGTAAGTAGCACCGATTTGTTGGGTAATACCACCTGCTTCTCCACCTTGCACGTTGGTTTGTCTGATTTTATCCAGCAGCTTAGTTTTACCAGTATCGACATGACCCAAAATACAACAGATAGGAGAACGGAGATCTTTTTGAGCAGAAGATGAGGGGGTTGGCGAAGGACGGCTAGAAACAGCCGCTGGAGCAGGAGTACTTGCTGGAGCGGCAACAGATTTTGAAGCACTTGTTTGGGTGGAATTTTCATTTGTTGAGTCCGCAGCCTCGTCTTGGGTTGGCTCATCGTGAATTTGGTCTTCGTTGTCAGATTCAGCTTCTTCGTCATCATCAAGAGCCAAATTTTCCCAATCATCAACCAGGACTTCTTCAGCATCTTCTGAAGCTTCGGCAGCCTCGGCGGCCTTTCTGGCCTCTTCGGCAGCAAGCTCAGCATCCTTTTCTTGCTGTGTCTTCTTCTTCTTTTTGCCGTAAACAACCTTCTTGGGTTTACTTTCGGAACCATCCTGGGACTTGTTCAAACCAGCAACCTGAAGGTTACCGGCAGCAAGTAGAGCAGCGCGTCTTTTCTCGATAAGCTTCTTTTCCTCCTTCTGCTTACGGGTCAAAAGTTTACCTTCGGCCTTCAGCTTTTCGCGCTTGGCTCTCTCTTTCTCCTTCCTTTGCTGTCTTGCCTCTTCGGCCACTTCCTGCTCCTTCTTCAGGCGCTCCTCCTCTTCTTTTTCCAAACGTTCCTCTTCCTCTTTCTCGAGACGCTCCTGCTCCTCCAGCTGCTTCTTCAGCTCCAATTGACGCCTCAGTGCGGCTAACCCAGCAGGGACCTTCTTTGCATTTTTCTTGGCACCACCAGCGGCCGATTGGCCTTCAGAGGACTTGGCACCGCTCTCTTTTTTAGCTTTGGCTTCAGCTGCAGCCTCGGCTTGCTGCTTGTTTAGCTCTTTGTTCATTTCCTTCTGAGCCTGCTGCTGGGCCTTCTTTCTAGCGGCTTGCTCCTTCTTCTTTTGCTTCTCTTTCTCCTTCTTCTCCTTTTCCTTCTCCTTCTTCGACTTTATCACAGGCTTTTTGACGTCGTCCTCCTCTTTTTTGTCGGCCTTCTTCTTGGTCTTTCTCAGTGCAGACATGAAGTCTGCTTCGATAGCCTCTGCGTCTTCAGCGCCCTCTGCATTGTCGGCGCCCTCAGTTTGTTCGGATGGCTCAGCCGACGACTCGGCACCATTTGTGGCAGTTTCAACTTCAGGTGTGCTTTCAGCTGGCGTTTCCCCGATTTCCTCGGGTTGAGGTGTGTCCTCCTCGAACTCCTCATCCCAGTAGTTTTGAGCTGACTTCTTAGACTTTTTCCCCATCTTGAACTATTGTAACAGGTGGGTTTGTTACTGATTTGTCTTGTCCTGAAAGAGAATATGAAGGTACAACATCTCATCTCTAGATCTGACATTAGTAGGAGCTGTTGCTTAAAGCCAAAAAATTTTCAACATGGGCGTATAAAGCGACTCCTGTGACAATCAAGCGGGTACAGAGTGATACGAGCACGTGCCTCTGTGTAACTATCCACGTATATTATAAACGTGTGTGGTGATCTTAAAATTTTTTAGCCATTGGCGGATGTACATGAGAAATAGCATCGAAGTATCGAGGACCTTTGCGCATACCATCATAGAGGTCAGTAAAGGCGCCCCGATACCAATAAGCAGGCAGCAAGATGTCTACAACCGTTGAGAAGATCAAGGCCATCGAAGATGAGATGGCGCGTACGCAAAAAAACAAGGCTACGTCGTTTCACCTTGGACAATTGAAAGCTAAGCTAGCAAAGTTAAGAAGAGAAATCGTGACTTCAGCGACACAGGGTTCTGGTGGCGCTGGTGTTGGTTTCGATGTGGCAAGAACAGGTGTTGCCTCGGTCGGGTTCGTGGGATTTCCGTCTGTGGGTAAATCGACGTTACTTTCGAAGCTCACAGGTACTGAGTCGGAGGCCGCAGAATATGAGTTTACCACACTGGTAACCGTACCCGGTGTGATCAGATACAAAGGTGCCAAAATCCAAATGCTTGATTTGCCAGGTATTATCGACGGTGCCAAGGATGGTAGAGGTCGTGGTAAACAGGTCATTGCGGTCGCGAGAACTTGTAACCTACTTTTCATTGTTCTGGACGTCAACAAGCCCTTGCAACACAAACAAGTGATTGAGAAGGAGTTGGAGGGCGTTGGTATACGTTTGAACAAACAGCCCCCAGACATTCTAATCAAAAAGAAGGAGAAGGGTGGTGTTTCCATCACCAACACAGTTCCGCTGACGCACTTGGGAGCAGACGAAATCAGAGCCGTGATGAGTGAATATAAGATGAATAGTGCAGAAATCGCGTTCAGATGCGATGCTACTGTCGACGACCTCATTGATGTTCTGGAAGCGTCCACTAGAAGGTATATGCCTGCTATTTACGTGCTGAACAAGGTTGATTCCTTGTCGCTCGAAGAACTGGAGCTGCTGTACAGAATTCCTAATGCTGTGCCAATCTCGTCCGGAAGGGAGTGGAATTTAGATGAGCTGCTGCAAATCATGTGGGACCGTTTGAATCTGGTTCGTGTATACACAAAGCCCAAGGGTACGATGCCAGATTTCACGGATCCTGTGGTGCTGAGATCGGACAGGTGTTCGGTGAGAGACTTTTGTAACCAGATTCACAAATCCCTAGTTGACGACTTTAGGAACGCGTTGGTTTACGGCAGTAGTGTCAAGCATCAACCTCAATACGTGGGGTTAAACCACATCTTGGAAGACGAAGATGTCGTTACTATTTTGAAGAAATGATGTTACAAACATCCCCTTGCATATCGCTTGCCATTGAGTCTGAATAATAGTATTTAACATAATTAATGGGAGGTTGTTACTTAATAGAGTATCTTATGGATGCGGTAGTATTACAACGGGCAGCTTGTGCCCGTAGCATGAGAGTTGTTCGGAAGTGAAAGCGAGGTAGAGGGGCCGCAATGCCAAACTGTTTGTCTCCTTTGGTAGCTTCGTTGGTGATATCACTTTGCTGGTTGCATAGACTGCTGCGTTTAAAAAGTGAAGGTCTCATTGCGTGTGAGAGGCTATGAAGCGAAACCAAGGAGCACATTAACCATGCCGTGCTGCTTAACCTGCGGGGCCTCTCGATGAACGAGTTAAACCATGTGCCTTTTTAGGCGCACGCTGTGAATCCGGGGGGGGGGGGGGGGTATCGCCCTAACCAGCGCGCTATGCGAGATGTTTTATTGGGGCTGGACTATGTTTCCAGCTCGAACGGCGGCTATCTTCCGAGCTTTGGGCGTTCCAGAAGCCGAAATTGTGCCGGGAGCCACGTTCGAGCATTCTTCTTCCCAGTCGGAGGACCAAGAATTGCGTCTTTTGGTGACGAATGCACTTGAGCTTAGACCTGCTGCAGAGAGAGAACTCGCCGGGGACATACCGCCATCATAGAATGGATTTTTGTAGGCCCTGGAGCCTTCTAAGTACTCCATTAGGCCTTGGCACCAAAACACAGAGTCGGGTTGGCATTGGTGGATGGACGGCCGCAGGGACTTAACGTGCTGAAAGGCCTCCAGAAGTGAGGCGGAAGAGTTGGTCATGACGATATGCGAGGAGAGAAGGGCTACCAGATCCTCGTCGTTACCGTTGGAAGAGAAGACCAGCACGTTGCCGGAGCCGGATAGCTTGAATATAGTCAGCAGGTCATTGAAGCTGGCGAATTTTTGGGCACCCTGCGATGTTACGATGTTGCAAGTGTAGTGAGCCGGACTGTTGTGCAGCTGCTGGTCGAGCTCTGGCTGTGGAGTGAGCCTGGAGTCTGCGGAGCAGCCTGCTGCTATGTCGCCTGCTATGTTGGCGGCCAGCTGAGAGAGCGAAGCCGAATGCAGTTGCGAGTACTGTGAGACCAGCTCCGCCTCTGGCGCCGAGAGCGGTTCCTGCGGACTAAACTCCGAGTCGAAGTTTACCACAAGGCAGTCTTGGACGGGCATGTCCCGGCAATACTGGGCGACTCGTTTCGTCGGGATGCCGACGGCAACAAAGAATCGGATGCAGTTTTCTTGGATGAACTCGCGCTGCGACAGCGTGTTGAGCGGCCCGAAGAACACGTTATTGGTGAGCTGTTGCGGTATAAGCTGGTTTCTGGCTGACGCCAGAGTGAACTGGTGGTGGAAAGACATCGCGTAAGACTGCCGGTGGAGCTTGGGAAGACGACGAGGACAACGATAACGACGACGGTGGTTATGGCTTGGATTTCGCGCCGCTTTTGTGACGACTGCGCCGGTGCTTTCGCTTTGCAGTAGGGTTATAACCACAGTCTTGAGAGCGCGATGAGCTGGGTAATTTTTCAAAAATGCAGACCATAATAAAGCGCCTACCGGTCTGCGATTTTTTCTTATTCTGAGGCTGAACAGCGCACGACGCCGCTCGGGCCCCGCGCACACGGAATCTCTAAACAAGCGAACGCACAAAGTGGAGGAGCTCTGTAGCCCAAAGACTTCTCCCACACTGTCTCGGGACTTTCCCAGCAGCGTCCGGGAGAGCAAGACCTGCGGCTCATATCGCGTCGTTCGTCTGTAACGATATCCACCTCGCGGGCACCCTCCACTTCGCAGCACGTGAACCACGCGTAGCCTAGTACTCGGAAGATCTCTCGCGCTCCGCGCCCTCCGCGTGAGACGAACACGAGCTGCGCTTGTCCTTGACCATATCATCCATAACGAATGACATCGTCACATCATACGTAGCCATCACGTGCCAATTCGAGATCCCTTGCGACGGTCTACCTTCCATTCGTGTATAATGACACATTCCATCATGTTCTGGCCCTTCTGCCATCCGCAGCGCCCGCGCGCGTTGAACGCACGCCCATCTTCCGGGGCTCTGTTTCTTATGAGATCGGCCGGAAACTACGGGGGCACTGACAGAAACACCCGTTGCTTCTTGGCGAATGTAACGGCGAACTCCGGAGCTGTGCGCCCTCTGCCGCGCGTATCGGCACTCCTAGAGCGGCTCGGCATCGCGGGTATCGGCTAAATTTCCAAGCGTCGTGGGCCCCACATCAAAATCTCGCGGTCTAACTAACTATCCGTTCAGGTCCCGCTAAATGGGATAATCGTCACAGAGGTCCAAAACCGTCGGTGAAGCGCACGAGCCGCGGAACCAAAGCGAGCACCGCGGGCTGCCAGCGGCGGCGATCCACTCTAGCTTCTAAGGTCCAGGAATGTAGCTGCAGGAACTGCCCCTATCTACTAGATCGTAAATCTTGGGGTTTGCGTGCGCTGGGGGAAATTGGAACTACCAAAGCGAGATTACGTACGTTTCTGCGCTACTATGCCGACGGAAGCCGAGAGCAGTAGCCCTGTTGCAGATTATTGCAGATGATTGCAGTTGAAACATCGCTGAAACACCGTTGTATCGCAGGCAGCTGAAAGTACGCGGTGGCTCTAGGGCTTTCTCGAGCGTTCGTGGCGCAAAGGGAGCGACATCACGTCCGACGTAGTGGGCGCAGCGGTCGGAATGAAAGAAAAAATAAATCCCGCGAGACCCAGGAACGGTACCCGAGTGCGCAGCTCCGGAGTTGAGGCTCGAGCGTGCAGGCGCGGGAGGAACGGACAGAAAGGGCAAGGTAATATTTTCCTAAAGCGCACACCCGTGTGGAGCGACGTGAACGGCAGCTCGCAGATCGCACGAGTAGCGGGCCGGATGGTTCTAAAGATGAGCTTTGCCGCGGCTAGGCTTACTGCTGAAAATGCGGCTGGACTTGCTCCCCAAAAACGTAGCAGGAAAGCTCAAGAATGAACTGTAGGCTGAACTGATAGCAAGAGGCTCTGTGGCAGCTGGGGCAAGCAAGCCTGGACAGGCTCAGCCAGGGATAGGGGGGAGGGGAACGTGGCAGTGGTGTTCTTGGGCCGAAGCCGAGGCGACATACCCAAATGACGTTTCTGAAGGGCGGCTTTACGCAACTACCCCAGAGGACCTTTAGAGAAGAGCGACGCGCTCCCCTGGCGCACGGGGGCTATGTAGGATCATCGCACGCGCGCGCCAGAGTAGCGCTACAGTCGGAACCTGCTGCGCTAGTCTTTGCCAGACGCGAAACCCGGGTTTGCTTTGGGTGTCTTTCGCCCAAACGTGGCCGTTTTCTTTTGCTTTTTTTATTTTCAATCTGGAAATTGGGCACTTCTTGTACTTGCGCCCAACCAGCTTTGCCAGGGTCTGCACTCCCCTAATAGCATCGGCGCTGAGATCAAAACATGATCTTCAGCAGGGTGCGGTTCCGTTCGAAGTGACGTCCAAGTGCTCTTCTTCTCCATCCTTAATCATTATTACTCTATAAACGTTACATACCCTGTTGTCGTCACGGTCGTCAACTTGATCCTGGCTTCGCGCTCAGGCATAAAAAACATCATAAAAAAAAATATAGGGCGCGCTCAAACCGATGGCGCCGCCGTGGAATTCGTCTATCATAATTGTAGTGACTCACTGTGGTCTGATTGTGTGTGTGTGTGTGTGTGTGTGTGTGTTTGTTTGTCTTTGGGTGCGAGGGGGTATTGGGCACGCGCGCAAGCTACCTAGCTGCGGGCGGCGGTCTCGCGCTCCGTGCGCGCACGCTCCACCTCTTTCTTCAGCCGCTGCACTTCCATCTCATACAACCGCTCGTTATTTTGCAGGTACAGAATGTAGTCGACGGCCTTTTCGAGGATCATGCTCTTGTTGAGCTTGGGCGTAGCCGTGGCAACGGCTTCGCCGCCGCGCGTGTTGCCGCGCGAGGTCTCGCCGACCTCGAACGCGGTTTCTTCGGACGCGACCCACGGTATAATCTGTTGCAGCTTGGCAATCTTGGTATTGATATTGATGCGGTAGCGCTTCTCGATCTTGTTGTGCGCTTGTTTCTGGTGCGCGGTCAAGCGCTTGCGAGGAGCGCGCTTCTTGCGCGCTCCCGCCGCGGCGGCCGCTGCGGCCGCAGCCGCATTGGCAGCTGCAGAGCCGCCAACGTCCGCGCCAGCCGCGGAAGCGGCCGCGGCAGCAGCGGCGTCTAGTCCGTCAAACGCGCTTAGCTCCGGCACGTCGAGCGCCAGCGGCAGCGAGCCGGAAGCCTCGCCGTCGGCCGAAAGACCGGCCGCGCCCAGGCCGAGCCCAGCAGGCCCGCACATCTGCGCGTCCTCTCTTTTCACGAAGGTGGGCGATCCGGAAGCCGAATTACTAGCAGTGAAGAGCGTGTCCGAGTCGGATCCGCGCGCTAGCATCGCGTTCGAGTCGAAAAGCGATGAGAATTGGTCCAGCGGCGACCCCGCAGACGACGACGAAGACGACGACGACAGCGATCCCGCGGCTATCGCGGCCGCACTAGGGTCGGCTCCCATCGCAGCTCCCACGTCCGCTTCTGCGTCGGCCTCGCCGTCCGCGTCCGCGTCTAGGTCAGCCTCGCCGTCAGCCTCTACGCCTGCGTCTGCGGCCCAGCCGCCCGTCTCGGCCTCAGCCTCAGCTTCATTGCCGTACTCGCCAAACGCGCCCATCCGCGAAGCCTCTGGGAACAACCAGTCGTCGAAACTCGACGCGCCGGCACCGGCGCTCTGCGCAGAGGGTGCCGCCGCCATGGTCATTGTACTGCTGCCTGGTCCGTCCATTGAGTAGGTGCGTATGTGGGAAAGATAAAGTTCAGGGGATAGTAGGTACACAGAAGGTCCTAGCGATTTAGTTGATCTCAATCGATCTCAATCAGCGTAATGTATATACGCATACGCTACCGAATCCACTACTGCAACATAGTGGCTTGCAGCACCTTCTTTTATACAGGATGCACCATCTGGGCTTTTTCCGTGCCAGCACCACTTTTTGCCATTTTGCCACTTTGGTCTGCCCAGATCGTGTGTGCGCGTGCGTATGTGCGCACAGAGCCAATTTTCGTTGTTTTTTTTTTTTTGGTTTTTTTTTTTTTCCTTTCCTTCCAATTTTTTTTTCCCTCTATCTTTGGGTTTGGTTTCTGCCACGCGGTCTTTACGCCTTCCGGAACAGAACGTCGCAGAACATAGTCAGGCACCCAACAGGCAGCGCGCGCAGGGTTCTCTGGGCGGTTGGACGCTTACACCGCCGAACCCGAATTTTTCGCTAAAACGTGCGCAGTGGGGCAGTGATCTGCAGACCGGACGTGGGCTCATTTTACGAGTTAGCAGCAAGACGACGGCGGGCCCCGGCAGAGAGCGGGCAGAGAGAGCTTGCTCATCCCAGCGGTAGCTGCAGTAAGGGCGATATTGACACGCGTAGAAGCGCGCGCGGCAGCGGCAGCGGGCCAGTGCCGCGGGTAGGGGAGACGCTGGGAATGGAAAGCAGGATCCAGATCACGCCAGGAAAAAGAACGCGATTGCAAGTAGTGCGAATGCGAGCAGTGCGTCATGGTGGGTGGGTGTGTAAAGGGGGACGTCGGGGATGCGAGAATGTCGGTTGGAAGGGCGCGGGCGGTTAGGGGAGGGGGAAAAGGACTGGAGGTAGCGCGGAGTGGGCACGTGGGAGACACGGCGGCGAAGCGGCGGCCAAGCGCGTGGAGATAGGGATAGAGATGCCCGAGTGAGGGTGAATGGAGGTGGACCGGCGGAACGGAAGGGGAATCAAGGGCACGTGATGAGTGGGAGTGGCGCACGTGCAGCGCACGTGCGCCGCGTACGAAACGCGCTTGTTCCGGGTGTTTTTTTAGGCGTTGCAGCGCTGCTGGCGTGAACCGCGCGAACTCGCCGGGACATGGATTACGAGGAACTGGCGCAGCTTTTGTCGGAGGCGTCGAGCCTCGACGCGTCGGCGCCCCATTCGCCTCTACATCTTTATGATTCCAGCCGCGGCGCGGTAGCGCGCGAGCGCTCACAGCGTTCACAGCGTTCACAGCGGCCGTTCTCGCAACAGCAGCGGCTTCTCTCCACGCTCGACGACGACTCGCTCGTAGGTCTCGTTAACACGTTCGACAGGCCCACGCAGCGGGCGCGGCTTCGCCGCCCCGCTGCCCTCGCGAGCGATGCTGCAGGTGTCGGAGATGAGCCGTGTATTGTGACCAGCTCCCCCGAGGCGTCGCCGCCTATCGTGCCAAGCACGCCGGACGCGTCGTCACAGCTGTCTGCGTCCGAGCCGTCGTCTACTCGCTCGCTTTCAGGCTCTCCCAGCGCGCCGCGCGCCGCGCCGCTCAACTTCGGCGACTACGCACAGTACTTTTCCGACAAAAGTGCGCATCAGCGCTCCCGCGATGAGTACATGAAAAAACTCTACCAGGACGCCCTCAACGACGGCCGCGAGTACCCGCCCATCTTCAAGGATTGCGTCGTCTACATCAACGGACGTACGTTCCCGGACCGTCTGCAGCTTCATCAGATGATCATTATCCACGGAGGGTCCTTCAAGCACTTCCTCAGCGGTAAGAAAAGTGTCACCCATATCATCGCGAGCAACCTGACTGCCAAGAAGCGCATCGAATTCCAGAACTACAAAGTTGTGACGCCCGCATGGGTCACTGAATCTATCGCGGCCTCCAAGCGGCTGCCCTGGCAGGACTACGCTCTCATTACGGGGGAGTATGGCCAGCAGAAGCTGCAGATGGCGCGGGCATCGGCATCGGCAGCGGGTGCGCCGGCTGCGCCGGCCCCGCTGCTTCAGCCTGTGGACACGTTCGACGCCGATTCCTTGGACTGCAAGCAGCCCGGATTTCTGCAGAGTTTCTTCGCCAAGTCCAGACTCCACCAACTGTCGGCTTGGAAGGCGGACCTTCGCGCGCTCTTCTGCGGAAAGTACGTCGAAGGTGCACAATTGCAACCGCCTCCCATGGGCGCACGACTGGCCATCTTCCACGTGGACTTTGACTGTTTTTTCGCCACAGTCTCAGCGCTCAGCGACGCCCGCTACGATCTTTCCCGGGACCCACTTGCGGTAGCACACGGCACTAACAGTTCCGAAATCGCCAGCTGTAACTATGTCGCGCGCAGCTTTGGCGTCAAAAACGGCATGTGGGTACGCAGCGCGCGAAGACTTTGTCCCGACCTGATATGTCTGCCGTACAATTTCGAGCAGTATGAAGTCAATTCCAAACTTCTCTACCAGATACTAGCGGGTAGCGGCTTTTTCCAGATGATACTTCCAATATCCATTGACGAAGCAATCTGCGTCAAGTACCTCGATGGCCCATCCGACGATGACGCTACTGTTCACCAGCAATGCGAGGCGATCACGCACCAAATACGCCGCGACGTCTATGATGCCACGAACGGATGCACCGTTAGCATAGGGTGCGGTAGTTCTTTGGTTCTCGCAAGACTTGCGTTAAAGAAAGCCAAGCCCGATGGACACTGCGTGATGGTCAGCCGGGCACAAGATTCTATTGATAATTTTATTGAAGAGTTTCCTTTGCGCGATCTGCCGGGTATTGGAGCTAGTATAGTGGAAAAGGTCCAACAACACATCTTATCAAAACAGACCGCTGAGCCGACCATCGGAGACCTCAAACATAACTCTTCGCTGCCGTTGCTTGCAAGCAAGCTGGGTACGAAGACAGGTCATAAGCTACACCTTTTTCTTTCCGGGAAAGATGATGAAGAAAACTCCAGAGTACTGCGGGACCCGCTTGATTACTTCGCTAGAAAGTCCATTTCCGTGGACATCAACTACGCAATCAGGTTCGACACTATCCACCAGATCGACGAATTCATAGACAGAATATGCGACCATTTGACTACTAAGTTGAAGGAGCTCGATATGGTGACACCCCAGGTTACTCTCAAGGTTATGCGAAGGTGTGAACACGCCCCCATTGAGCCTGCCAAATATTTGGGAAGCGGAGAGTGCGACGCATTTAGCAGAAGTAGTCGCTTTGGAGTCCCTACATGTGAGGTGGGTCTCATATCCACTGAAGTCAAAAGCTCTTTCAGAATGCTTGGCTGTCCCCCGAAAGACCTTAGAGGTATTGCTGTCCAGTTGAACAAGCTAGAGAAGGCCCCTGATAAGGTCCGCCAGCTCCGGCTACCTTTTCGGGAACAAGATGCTTCCAGTATAGGCTCTAGGTTCCCTGCGCTTAATGCGAATGCATTCCATTCCTTGCCGGGCGCCCTAAAGGAGGACGTACGAACAGAGCTTCTTAAGCGGAAAATCAACCTCCCACCATCACCACCTTCCAAACGCTCTGCTTCAAACTCTCCAGTGAAAGATTATTGGGGCAGACATGGCAAAAGGGCTGAGATTTTGAAGCAAGAGATGCCTAGTACACTGGACGAGGACTTCATGCGCCATTTACCGACCCAAATACAACGGGAGATAAAATGGGACCATGCAATTGTTAAAAAGGCTTCGAGCTCCGTTCGAAAGCGTTTGGGCCAGAAGGAGACGGGCATGTTAAATTCTTTCAAACACCGCCCTACCAAGCCTGAGGTAGTCAGGTTCCAAACTTTGGAACGGCCCCTCGAGATTAGCAGGCTAATCAAGTCTTGGATCGACGACACTATCGATAATGGGCCCCATATTGATGACCTTAATTTATTCGACAAATACTTAACCAAGCTGGCGGCTAAGGGGAAAACACATCATATTTTGAAAATAGCTAGAACCATGTCTTCACATCTAGAATATCACTCCTCTTTTACTCCATCAAATCCCCAGGGCCGCCAAGAATGGGAAGAGTACCTGTTGATAAGAATGATTCCAACTCTAACCGCTAGCGCGGCAAAGAGTGACAAAGGAGTTCAGGTAACATTTGAGCTGTAATTAATACTAGTAAACCAATTTGATTTTTACCGATGTATAAATTTATAAAATGTACACATTATTCATTCATAACTTAGACAGTCAAGACACGCAAGGTGTTGGAGTGGCCGACACCAGCAGCGAAACCTTGGATGGTGACAATGGTGTCACCCTCCTTCAACATACCGAACTCCTTGGCCTGCTCGATACCGAATTGCAGACGGCTCTCGACGTCCTTGGTCCAGTCGGACTCAGTACCCTTCTCGTAGACGAATGGGAAGACACCTCTAGACAAGTGAGACATTCTAGCGGTTCTTGGGTTTCTGGTAACCAAGATGATTGGGACGTTTGGCTTGTACTTGGAGACCAATCTTGGGGTGCTACCAGTGGTAGACAAGACAATGATGGCCTTAGCTCTCTGCTCGAAGACAGAGGCAACAGCAGCAGCAGCAATGGTCTCAGTGGTAGAGGTTGGCTTTGGAGTGCAGTTTCTCAAGTCATCGTAAGTTGGGATGTATGGGATAGCTTGCTCGGCCATCAAGGCGGTCTCGGCCATCATGGTGACAGCGTTGATTGGGTAGTTACCCTTGGCGGTCTCACCGGAAAGCATGACACAGTCAGCACCGTCCAAGACAGCGTTACCAACGTCAGAAACCTCAGCTCTGGTTGGTCTTGGGTTGTAAGTCATAGACTCCAACATCTGGGTGGCACAGACAACTGGCTTACCGGCCAAGTTACACTTAGCGATCAGCTTCTTTTGGACAGCCAAGACTTGTGGGGCTGGGATCTCAATACCCAAGTCACCTCTGGCGACCATAACACCGTCGGTAACCTCCAAGATCTCGTCGAAGTTGTTGACACCCTGTTGGTTCTCAATCTTGACAATGATCTTGATGTCCTTACCGTCCTCACCCAAGACCTCTCTGATGGTCTTGACGTCGTTGGCGGTTCTGATGAAAGAAGCGAAGACCATGTGGACACCGTTCTTGACACCGAATCTCAAGTCGGCCTTGTCCTTCTCGGACAAAGCTGGCAAGTCGACATCGGTACCTGGCAAGTTAACACCCTTGTGGGAGCAGATCTTACCGGCGTTCAAGGACTTGACCTTCAAGGTCTTGTCGTCAACGACCTCCAAGACCTCGAAAGACAAAACACCGTCGTCAACGTAGATGACTCTGCCCTTCTCGATGACCTTGGTGATGTTCTTGTAGTCAATGTACATGACCTTGTCGTCACTGGACTTGGCGTACTTGTCGTCAATGGTGAAGATCATCTCGTGGTTTGGTGGGATTGGGTAGTCGACCTCGTTGGTAGTGGTACCGGTTCTGATCTCTGGACCCTTGGTGTCCAAAGCGATAGCCAAAGGTCTGCCTGGGTATAGCTCCTCAGACTTTCTGGCGTTGTCGATAACGGACTGGTGGTACTCGTAAGAACCGTGAGAGAAGTTCATTCTCACAACGTTCAAACCGGCCTTTCTCAAAGCAACCAAAGTCTCTGGGTTGTTGGTCTTTGGGCCAATAGTACCGATGATAGAGGTTCTTCTCAAGTTAGAACCAGTGTCGGTCTGCAAGTTAGATAACCATCCTAGTCTGGACTCCATTGTGATATATGTGATGTTAGGGCTGTTGATCGCGAGTATGAACTGCTGAAGAGCGCAGAAGAAGAGTAGTAATTGAGAGAAGTAGGCGACAAACTGCTGCAATTTATAATGCCCGTTCCGATTTTTTTTTCAACACCATATTCTAAACTCCAACCCAACCTGTCATGGTGCTTCGGACGCGAGATCCAACTCGTGTCACCCACTGCATCATGTCGCTATGCTATGTTCAATCACACAACGTCGTAAATGTTGGCATTGCAGGTTTTTTCGATAGGTAGCCGCACCTAGATTCTCGCGCTGTTACGTAATCATTGTCTGGAAGCCAGCTTCCGGCTACGAACCCGATTTTCGGGAGGAAGCTATGCCCGCAGGGAAGAGGAAGCCAGCGGCGGAAGAGTCGCGGAAGCCGTTTCTGACAGCTTCTGCGAGTGACGTAAACGGAATGCGGAATTCCGGGTAATAGTTTCTCACGTGCCGCGATGGATGGGACTGTTATCACGTGCCTATTCAGTTTTAGTGCACGTGAGAACTATGATAGAAGGGCATGTTTTGCACGTGATGCTGCTCTCGGCGGCTAGGTCAGTTCAGCCAACAGGCGGTATAAAGGATGCACCGCGTATCCTCGGAAGGGCGGATTCAAAAGCCGCCAGTCTATGTTAATGGCGTGGGAAATATTATCAGCGAAGTGTTTTTTTAGCCTTACCCGCGAACAGCACTTGAGTTTCGGAATTGGGATTCCGAAAGTCATATTCGTTTAGCACAAGTCTTGCCGAAGCGTTGGAATAGTACTGCTGGTGGGGGCATATAAGAGTGTATGCGATTTTCCGGCTTCCAATATACATGTCTCAAACATTGAGTTTATGGATGATCGTGTTTGTGTTTGGTAGGCCAAGTTGTCTGCGAACTGGCTATAAAGCGAACTTGAAAACGATGTTTTCGGGTGCAGCGATGCGGGGTGTCAGAAGCGGCTGAATTTCTCGCGACCCTAAATCTCTTAAGCCAAACACCTGTCCGTTGTTTGGTCATGGGATACTAAAAGCAGCATTCAAAACTGAACCTTTTCTTTGAAGGGTATGCAATCCAGCATAATTAATCATTGGACCAAGTCTCTAAGAAAACCAGAATCCAGGGGGATTGAAGACGGTCCGCGACGGGATAAGTGATTACTGCTTGCCCACCGAAATAAAAGTGCCAAACTATGAAGGCTTGTCTCGCACAGCCTGAGACTTAATGCAGCCCCCCATTGCTTGCGTTCCATGCTCAAAACTTCTGATAGGTCTCAATAGTGGAATACCAGTCGACACACAATAATGCGTTTAGGATGATCAAAACGGCTACTAGATGTTAAGGCACGTGCAGGTACCGGACTTTCGAGTCGCCAAGATGCAGTATTACCAAAGAATATTGAGTACCTATTTGAATATGATATGTAGAGCACATACGTGAGCGGGCCTGCGCGCTCACAACAGCCACTGCTCAAACCGTTGCCAAGCATTCGCAGGAGGGATACGCTGGGCATCGAGGATCTTGGATTCTTCCTCTATTTCCTTGAGCCCTGTTGTCACGTCGACTTCAGCGATGGGCAGAAGCCAGGTGGACCACGTGCGAGTGTAAATCTTGTGCCCGACCCATAACACGACGAATATTGGTAAGGTGATGTACGCCGCGACAAAGTCAGAGGCGTTCCAGTGGATAAAAGAGGCGTAGCCGTTGGTTAGGCAAATCAGGGAAACAACTAAAATGAAGAAATAGGTCCCGTAGGGCTGAAGAGGAGACTTGAATGGCACACGCTCGTACAATCCGCGGAAAAACACAGCTTTGCGGAACTGCAAGTAAGCAACACCGATGCAGATCCAGCCAATGAACCCAGAGATGGTTGAAATGTTCGAAAACCACGTAAAGGCCTTAGCAGAGCCGGACGAAACATTCAGGAATGCAAGACACGAAAAGGCCGCACTCAATGCGACCGCGTAGTAAGGAACACCCTGGCGGTTAATACGGCCAAGGATACGTGGGGCGCTGCCATCCTCGGCCATTGACAGTAGTGAACGCGATGCCGCGAACATGAACGAGTTTCCGGACGACCAGGCAGACGATAGAATACAGGCATTGATAATATGAGGAAGAACGCGGATGTGTGCGTTTTGGATGGCGATCACAAATGGCGAGGATCCGGCGCCTGCTTTACCCTGTGCCAGAGCGTTCTTCAGCACTGGGTCATTTTGCGCGACAATCACACCGATTGCTAGCGCTGAGGCCACATAGAAGAACACCAGACGGTAAGCGAACCGACGAGATGCTTTTTCGATATTACGTCTCGCGTCAAACGCCTCTGAGGAAGTGATCGCGACCAGCTCAGGACCGAGAATAAAGGCGAACCCACCCTTGATTACACCGGTCCAAATATCCAGAAAACGCCCTGTGTTGCCTGTAGTAATATGGTAAGCAAAAGCGCCTGGGTGTTGCCAGTAACGGAAACCCAGACGGTCGTGCGAAGGACCGCCACCCCAGAACAGGATAAAGCTTAAAAACAGCAAGCCCACGATACACAGGATCTTGAGAATAGCGAACCAGAACTCGGTTTCACCGTATATCTTGACAGGAGAAAAGTTTAATACCGTGATGACTGCGAGGAAAATGGCGATCCACGCACCCTTGGGCACCGCAGTTGTCCAGTAAGTAACGACACCAGAAGCGGCAGTGCACTCCGCGGCGATAAGAATCACGTAACAGTAGTAGTAGTTCCAGCCCGTTGCAAAACCCAGCGAAGGGTCAGCGTAACGAGCAACGATCTTCGAAATCGAGCCACCAGATTGTCCGTTGTGCCCGGGCAGAAAGCACACCATTTCTCCCAGCGAGTTCATGACCGGATAGATCACAAGCGAGATGATGATGTATGATGTAAGCAGTCCAGCGGGACCGCACGTGCTTAGGGTCGACGATGTTCCGACGAACAGACCTGTACCGATAACACCACCAAGCGCGATAAGTTGGATGTGACGAGACTGGAGGCCCTTCTTAAGACCGTGGGGTTCTCCTGCGCCAGTGGCGGCGCCCGAGGCGGGCGAGCCTGATGTGTTAACCGCGGATAGCGACTCGGTATCGAGTTCAAAGACCTGACCGGTCTGCTTGTCGACGATGGAGGTTTCACCTGCATCCTTGAGCTCCCTGGGAGACGACATAGCTAAAGTGAGTTGTGTATTGCTTACTGGGCGATGAGGGAAAGTAATCGGTACAGCTATAGCAGAGACAATGTGAAGGAGTTCAAGCCTGACACGAGTATCTATGCACTATTAAGCGAGAGGCCGATGACTAGCAAGGCTCTTGGTTCTACTGACACTCTAAAATACACACCGGAGACCCGCGACCCTGTCTCTCTTATACAGGCTCCGCTACCAACAGCAGAGAACCTCCGATGAAGCAGCTCTGTGCCTGACGTGTTACGGTATACCACCAATACCCCGAGATACAGGCGAGATAGTACACAACGGGAGATAGAGACCTACAGGGACAGATACGAGACTTAGGTGGGGCAAACAAGAAGGCGTGCCAGCGGCCAGGCGTGTGAGCGTCGGGCGCCGTGACCCGGGTGCTAGTCGTGTGACCTAAACGCTATGCTAAAGGCGCATAATGATAACGCGCCGCGATAACGGGACACTGCGCCCGGGACTAGCACGAAAAAACTCAGTCCGGCGTAATAACTAGAGAATATATCAGTCACTATACACGTTATCGATGATTCTGGTCGCAGCTGCTCATCACCGGGACAGGTCTTCCGCACCCAGTGGAGTATGTGTTCTTCGTGCGTGCACGGCTGGTTAGAGAACGCCGAGAACACCTTCAGAAAGTTTGTTTGTCCAAAAGCGCCCCCGCAAGTTTTCTTGATATTTCTGGGCGAAAGCATCGACAAACTCCCGCGCGCGATCCTGCCCACCCGCGGTGTCCAAACCTCTGTTTCCCAAGGAAGGTGAGGGGTAGCTTCCTAAATATTAGTCCGCATCTTTCTGTGTTGTTCTCTACCACAGGGCCCCCGTTTGTTACCTCTCGCACAAGCGCGTGCGGCTCCAAGCTGAGCTGATCTTGATGATGTAAACACAGTCCCTGTGGCGCTCGAAAAAAGCCGTAATGTTCTGTTCTCGGAGAAGCAATTCCCGCGCGGGACTGAATTAGGCATTCTGCACGTCTGGGATATGATTTTGACACGTGACTATAAAAGCATCATGTATGTATCACACTGAACGGAGACTGTGCGTCACATCCTCGAAGAGTCATGGGCCAATACTAAACACGAATATTTGAGCGCAACATAGATGGGATGTACCCAACTAATTGCCCCGAGCACGCTCGAAGCGCTGATCCCCACGCCCGCTGTTATGTCTTTCGGTAAATCCTTTAGGTCCCATTTCCCTCACCTCGACCCCGCAGTCACGCCTTTGAATCACGGCTCGTTCGGCCTCACCCCAGGCTGTGTTACCGAGCAGCAGAAGCGCGTCTGCGAGACGCAGGAGGGTTATTCGGACCGGTTCCACTTTTCTGATGCTGAGCGCATTTACGCGCAGCAGATCCAGGCGCTGGCTCGCTACCTGCATCTCGACCCTCGCAATCTTGCATTCGTCACAAACGCTACTTGCGGCGTCAACACTGTCTTGCGCTCTATCAAATGGGACTTCAGCCGCGATAGGGTTCTTCTGCACTCCGTGTCGTATGCTGCTTGTGCCAATACTGTCAAGTTCTTGGCGGACTACTACGGACTCCAGTATGACGTGGTCAAGCTCGACTACCCGCTGGAGGACGATGACTTGCTAGCTCGGTTCCACGAGAAGCTGGCCACTGGCAGCTACCGTCTTTGCATGTTTGACATGATCTCGTCGATGCCGGGCGTGAAACTGCCCTACGAGCAGCTCATCCAGCTGTGCAAGCAGCACGATGTGCTCTCCCTGGTTGACGGCGCCCACGGGGCGGGACTAGTCGATCTCCAGTTCCTCGACACTCTGCAGCCCGACTTCATGACCACCAACCTCCACAAGTGGTTGAACGCGCCCAAGTCCTGCGGCATGCTCTACGTCAACCCCAAGCACCATGCTACCATCCAAAGTCTTCCGATCTCTTGGAACTATTCTCTTCAGAACTGTCAATACATTCCTAACCCGACAACAGCCGAGGACCGTCTGCAAAATGAAAGTCTGATGCACAACAAATTCTGGTTCGCAGGCACCATCTCCTATGCTCAGTACTTTAGCGTCGAAGAAGCAATCAAGTTCCGTGAAGAGACGTGCGGCGGGGAAGACCGCATTAGAGAATACCAGTGGCAGCTGCAGCGCGATGCTGTACCGTTGGTTTTGGCTGAGTTTGGGCCCGGCGCCAAACTGCTCCAAAACTCAACCAACACTTTGGCAGTGGCCGGGATGTTCAATGTCAGCTTACCCTTGTCCGAGAAATATTCCGTCCTGAAGCAAAAATTAGTCTCAGACGTACACTATTTCCAAAACTTCAGAGAAAAATGCGCCGCGCTCATGTTTTCGAGAAAAGCCTTTTTGCCGCTGGTTTGTCACAATGGGGAGTTGTGGGTGCGCTTCAGCGTCCAAGTGTATAACGAGTTAGAAGATTACCGTATTGGCGCCAGGTCCGTCAAATCTGCTGTAGCAGAGGTCCTCGATGCAGAGCTCAGTGCCTAACCAAATTATAATAGACATTCATAGAATTCATGTTACTGATGATTTTTTTGCCGCTTTCCACATGTTTACTGACACTTAATTTATTGATTTCATCTTAAAAAGAGAGTTTCCCTCTTCCAGAGATATTATAAAAAACTAAGAGTACATACTAAGCTCGCTTGCTATATGAAGACCAGTAAGTTTTCGAGCCAATGGTTAAGAAGGACGAGGGCAGGAATATGAACCCGCAACCAAGCGCGATCTTCCATCTTTTCCGCACTTCATTAGCCTTTTATTCAAAATCACTCGTACAAAATTACTTCAATAGAGCTCATCACCTTTATTAAACCATACCTGAACCCTCGCGGCCTATGAAGGGGTTACAGAACAAAAGGTTAGTCCCATGGAGCCGCAAAATGTCGAATCGATATTGGGGGTGATAGAGGAAGGTGTCCACGGCTCAGAATCTGTTTTTGGGGTACTGAAGGCCATTGATCAGTTTCAGCAGGATCCATCTATACTTGAAGATCGCCTTCCTGAGTTTATTGCTACATTAGTCGACGGGTTCTTCACTTCCGCGTCAGAGTATCAACATCGGTGCTCACAAGTTTTCTATACTTTCGCGAAGGTGTGTGGAATAAAAAAGGTAATGAACCATCTTTCCACTGATATATTTCTCCTTCCCAAAATCCTAGAGAAGCTCAAAGATTCGGGCGACTGGCAGGACTCATTCTTGCTACTTGCTTGGCTGAAGATGATCTTAATGTCGCCATTCAAACTAGAAAACGATTCGCAAATCTACGAAATGACAGGGAAGTTCAAAGTTTCACAGGCGCTACATCCACTAGTTTCAGCAGTTCATGCAGAACTTTTCGCAAAGAACATCAAATTGTTTCACTTGAGCCTCTCAAATGGACTGCTCGACCTGTATACAGTGAACTATACACTGAAAGCCATTTTAAGGCAAGGACAGGTCCACGAACGCCGCGCAGTCCTTGATTTACCAGCTCTGAACAAATTAACCAGTTTTTGCATAGATAGTGCAGACAGCACTAATGAAGTCAAGCTTCGACTCACCTTCAAAATACTACCAAAGCTATGTAAGTTGCATGCGGCTCATGGCAATTGGGAAGTAATCGAAGATATAGCTTCGTGGCTATTAGGCAGCTTCAATGTGCCTTTCACCGAGTTGAGGTTCCAACTTGCTCATAACTTTGTTAAAATTATGCAGCTTTTCATGACGCTTGATTCTGATTCCGCTTTCTCCCTGATAGAATCCATTGTTTACGATGCTAGAGACACACTTTCATCGAACCCAACAAATACAATAGACGAGGACACCTTGCACACGCAGCTTCTTGTAATAGCCGAAAGTTCTAGAATTGAATTGTTGAGTCCGGAGCTCTTAAAACTAATAGCTGCCAACATCATTCCGATAACCATAAAGTTTCAACAAACAAAGATCAACAAAATTTCAGGACATCAGGTTAGAGATGCCACCAATTTTGTTTGTTGGTCATTTGCTAGAAACTGTGACATAGCTTCCGAATCGGAAAACTTATTCCTTAATTCGTTAATGTGTTCATTGCTTGATCGGGACCTATTAATCCGGAGATCATCTGCCGCAGCACTTCAGGAAATTCTAGGTAGGTTTGGTAACACACTGCTAAAGAGAGAGGATGTTATGCGAGTTATTGAGCTTCCAAACAAAAACCTCGAAACTTCTTATTTACAGAGCGTTCCTCGACTTTTGAAGATTTTCAAAGGCACCAACTCGAAATACTCAAATGCGCTCCTGGACTGGCTCTTAGACTATAATATTCTTCAAAATAACGATTTGCACATTGTCAAATTGACCTGTGGCCTAATTAGAATATTACTAGAGAAGCAAGGGCCTAGTTACCTTCCAGAGTATTTTTGGAACCACATATCAGAGTCTGCAAGCTTGGTACTTAAGGGTGGTGATGTGTTAAAAAAGTGCTGTTTTACATATCTTGCTACTGAGGCGCAATTGCTTGAAAACGACATCGTGAAGAAGTGCTGTTCTGAGTGGCTTCCAACTTTACTTGCTATCATCAACCCGAGGTCTCCTAACCTTTCTGAGCGATTCAAAACACTCTGCGTTTTAAAGCTGCTGCACTATTACGCAAACGAAAACAAAGATTTTTCCCACTTTGACGACCATACACTTGATGTTCTCTTCCAAATTGTACGGCACCGTTCACTTTTAGACGACGATTATGAGGAGGTTAAAATGTCTTTTGTTTCTTTGGTGTCTATAGTTTCATCTAAAAAAGGTGATACTGAATTGACAGGCGTAGTCCATGGTTTCCAGCAAAGGTTTGAGGCACTTGTAAGACAAAACAATCCATTGTGTTGCGCGGGCCTTGCTTATATCGATCCTGATCAATTTGTCGAGACATTTCAAGAGTTTTGTCCACATATGGACTGCGAAGCGCGCCGCGAAGTTGTCTCAGGAATCTCCGATAGACTGTCGGGTATCACGGCACCTAAGAAACTTCCAATATTAACAGCAGTAGTAGCGCTTTTGGATGATTACACAGTTACGGACAGGGGGGATGTTGGAAGTTTGGTCAGAAACAGAGTAGTAGAACTAATTGAAAAACACAGAGATATCTTTATGCAGACCGACCCTTCACTGAAGTCCATTGTTTGTTCAAAACTTCTGAGGATAGCAGCTGAGCCAAATGAAAAATTACGGCAAAAGTCGTTCCAAGTTCTAGCTCAGGGACACGATTTCGATCATAGTGGCTGCCACGATTCAGCTATCTTGAACTTTTACCAAAAATTTTATGAAGACCAGGATACTGAGTTTTGGGCTGGCTTCATGTTTTCTGCTGGCGCAATACACTCAACGGATCAACTTATACGCACGAGCATTGACAATTTTCTCATTTTTTATGAAGGGCTTCCCAAGTTACGGAAGCTGAACCTATTAAATTATCTTGTGCGAATCCTGCCATCTTCATCTGAAATAGAAGCATGGCAAACTTCTAAAGAACACAAAAATTCTATGGGGTGCCAGAAGAAAGACTTAGTAAAGCAGGCTCTTACTTCTATAACATTTTGGAGGCGTGTTCTTGAGTCAGGAATGGATGTCGACCCTGCCTTCAATGCGATGGGAGCGTACGCTAAATTTTACAACTTGCATTTGACGAAGAAGTTTGCTGCGCTTACAATTGCCGTTATAAGGCTCATGCCATACATTGCAATAAGTTTCACAAGGCGCACACCACAAGAAGACAGGAAATTTGCAAACGTAATTTTGAAACGACTCAAAAGCCTCGCTTGTAGAAAAACTAATTCCTCCAAGCTGACTCAAATACAGAGTATGTCTTTCGAGGGTATGGCAATCATATATCTAGCGTTTGAAGATGGCGAAAAGGCTATAGAACTTGAAGGGGCATCCAGAAAAGATCCACAATCCCTCTTGGACTTCGAAGAAAGCATCTAATGTACCTTCTTATTAATGGTCTGTGTTAAATGTTCCAGTGTCTCCTTTATACGTTCTGCATTTTCACAGTCGGCGATAAGAGAGTAAGCGCTTGATGATTTAGAATCATTTGTATTCTTTGATTCGGTTTCTAACCGCAGCAAAGTTTTTGGTGACAATTCCTCAATGAAATTGGGACCAAAAATACTCACAAGAACACTTCTCGGTATGTGGGAAGAACTAGCACCGTTTTGATTTTGCCTTTCATTTTTATACCAAATTCCCACTTGTTCAACTATTTTTCCTAAATCCGTAAGATGCCAATCTTCCGAGAACTTGGATTTGATTAAAGACAAAATGGGCTCCCCTGGCTGCCAGAAAAAAGACCCCTCTCTATCGAATCTAAAACACACGTTCCCCACATCCAGTAAGTAATGGAAAAGGTAAAAGTAGATAGAATGTGCATCATGATCTCGAGTCGTACTTTGCATCAAATAAAAGTAGTCTTTATCCGTTAACTTGAAGGTTGAGACTACATCTCTAGTGGTGGAGTTTTTGAGATCGTTCTTCAGAAACATGAAAAGTTGGTAGCCAGTAAGCTTTGAAGAAGGTGATTTGCCTATTGACCGGAGAAGAATGTGGAAGCCGGCGTAATCTCTTGGGGATATCAAACTGTGTGAATTCAGAAAATCCTCTGTGAGGTTAAGTTGGACTATCAAATAACGCCAGAAAAGTGTCACCAGGCCTAAGGACCCTGCCGAGGCCACGGTTGACAGAATGGTATTAAAATGAAATGCTTTGAGCGAAGCTGAAGCTGCCAGACGAGGCCGGGTGTCCTCGAACAAGTGACACCAGTCCTTTAGTGCCATTCGATGATGAGGCAGCTTACAAGACAGAAACTCCATTGAGGCAGTTTCCTTGTAGAAGTCAATTTCTGATTCGTCAAACAAGTTAATGTAATCTTTGAAAGAAAGGTCCTTTTGGAAAGTTTTCCATGGAACAAACGCAGTCCGGAGTTCAGGATCATTTGCTTTGTTGATCGCCAATTGCACTTTAAAAGCTCCAAACTTTTCAGCAATAAACTTAACATCATTTAAAGGCTTTTCGAGGTTCGGGGTATTTTGTTTGAGCAGAAGCCCGAGCGTTGAACATGCGATATCTTCCAAACCAAGCGCCACAAACTCACGGACACATTGAAGAAGAAGAGACGAGGCTAAAGCAAGATCAAACGAATCTCTACGAATATCACATGATTCTAAGAACTGAACCAAATGCGCTATCTGTTTGGTTTGTAGATAGAACGAAATCTTTGCATAAGCATTTATGTTTTCATGCTCGACCAGTTGCTTGAACGCGTTCATAAAAGTTATAGATCCAACGCGGGTGACGATATCTGCGCAGTTTCTTAGAAAAATCTCATCAGGTTTAAGCAGTTTTCGAAGCGCAAGCACCTCGTTGTACTCTTTTAGTAATTCTAACGTAAACTTTGCCAGAGACACAAGCTCTTGTTGCTGAACGCCGCTAGATTTTACGCGCAACATGTGAGAAACCTCCCGGTATAATTCGATCGGTGCTTTCCCCATTATATGCTTTCCTGATTTGGAGACCCACCTAACTCTACTAGATTTTATTCGATTCAAAAGGATAAAGTATCCCCCCACATCATTAGCAAAACGGAGGCGTCGCAGCGTGCTTAAAATAACATTTAGAGAAACATCGATGGTTTTGCTAGGATAACTCGCTCCGCTGCGAGGCAAGGCATACGAGCTCCGCGTCACAACCGTATTTACTATAGCCTCCTTCAACCAAATGTCACTGCGCGACAGTGTCTTGGAAGAGGCAGTTTTCAGAGAAGCATGTTCTAATCGTTTAATCAATTTTTCGCCTCCTAATATTCTAGCTGTGAATGTTTGCAGAGATGATGGGGCTCCCTTTTTTTTTAGCATTTATGTACTGTATGTTTCCTGCGCGGTTTATTCTAGTTGGTTCTCACCTCGCTCATATTACTAGATGAAAATAATTCGTTGTCGTGTGCAAGGATGGCGATGTTGAAGAATAGCATTTAAGCGCGGGTCTTGAAAGAACAACAAGTAGGAAAAAGATTTCCAAGTCAATCTCTACGTCAACCCTCATGGCCCGTCTTAGAATTTGTTTCCTTGCTAAGAAGCATGATGCCTAATAAACGAGAGCTTTCTGTGTTTTAGCATGGACTATCACAATAAAACTAACACCGACTCAAAGTGCGTCCCTCTCCAGTGCTAACGGACCCACATTGAAGAAGCCTCCAATTAACACCACCCGTTGGACAGAATGGACCGCGTGCGAGTATACCCAGCTTTCCTGGAGTACACTGTTGATCCCTAGCGAAAAGCAAACAGCGTGAAGACCTATACTCCATATCCACTTCAGGATATGTCTATTTTTCTTGCCTTCTTATTCAAAGCAGGAGTAGGCGAAAGCTTGACACTTTTTGGCAATTTTCTTTTCCAGTTCATCTCCTCCAAATATTGCTTGGGCTCGGAATCAGGTATAATCTTCTTCTGATATATTTTCTCTAAATGACCCTTGTGTTTGGCTATCCACGGGTGCTGAAAACTGCGGCTGCTATCTAGGCGCCTCATAACATTTGTCTCAAGGAGACTACGAACAAAGCTTTTTGCATGTTCTGAAACCTTGGTCCATTGTTTGGTGCTCATATCCAGATTTCCAACCTTGGCATTGCGTATAATGCTGGCCTCTGAACCGTCGCCGTAAAAGGGTGAAATACCTGTAAGCATTATATGTGCAATGACTCCTAAAGACCATAAATCGCATTTCGCATCATAGCCGTGCTGCTCCATAGTCGCAGCTCTAGAGAATTCTTTGTACGCAGTTCTGTCGGCCTTAAAGCCAACTTCTGGGGCACAATATTCCGGAGTTCCAACCACAGTATGCATCCGAGAATGTTTCGTCGAGAGGTCTTTCGCGATGCCAAAATCTGCCAAAACAATCCTCGTGCATGGCTCTGGAGTACATAAAAGGATGTTGTCAAGTTTCAAGTCGCGGTGCACAACTCCCTGAGAATGGAGGTATTTGAGGGCGTGCAAAATTTGGAATATAATCACTAGTGCCTCCGTCTCAGAAATTGGTGACAAACAGTCGGTTTTCGCGAGATAGGAAAAAAGATCACCCCCGGTAATCAAGTCTTGGAAAATGTACAAGTTGTTTCTGTTATCAGAAAACGTCATGTGGACCTTGATAACATTGGGCTGTTTGTCGTAGGCTTCGTTAGTAGAATGATCTTATTGTTTTTATTCGAAAAAACGGTTATATGGGCGGAAAGACGTACATGAGCCAGTCGAAGCAGAATTTTAGCCTCTTTGTCAAGTCTATTAGGTTTCATTTTGATAATTTTAACGGCGTAACTCCTAGGCTGGTACTTGGTGGGCTCACCTTTCTCGTTAGCCACCAAAACATGTCCAAAGGTTCCACTTCCCACAATTTTCGATGTCAATTGCCAGCTTTCGACATTTACTTGAAACCCTAGTTGCTCGATTAAATCGCTTGTTAACATTTTGATTTTAGCTTGGAATCTGTAATCACATGCATTGGGAATTGTTATAACATCTTCATCTTCCAGCAGACACGTTTGTCCTCTCTTAAGTAGCAAGCCGTTGATCAGAATTCCGTTCAGGGAGCAGTCTTTGACATAATGCATCGGAACGCTATCGTCATCAAACCTAATAGCCCAAAACATACAATGAATACTAGAGATTGAAGGATGAGAGAAAACAATGTCACATTCGCGGTTATTCCTGCCGATTTTAACCAATTTGTTCTTAAAAATGGGCACGGCGGCAAAGCTCAAATTAACATCTTCGTTTCTGTGCACTGTGAGAGGCTCAAGGGCACCCAAAACCTGGCCTCGGAGTGATTCGAAGGTGCTGGCAGCCATAGAATACGGATGTTGAATTTGCGTTATTCTGCTACTTTGACCTTTCTTGATATTAGTTGGAATAGTTTTATTTATGAACTCTGCTTTTATTATTTTTAAGGTAACAATATTTGGTTTGAGTTTGGATATATATGGGGAAGAGCCATCATTAGAAACAAAATGATAAAAACCCCTGACACGCCGGAACACACAGGTGCCAACGAGGAGCTTAATGTTGATGAAATTCATGAAATAGATGAAGATGACGTTGAGGACTTAGACTTGGGTTATGGAAACGAGGATGACCAGGAAAATGACAGGTTTTCGGTGAAGAGGGAAGCTAGTGCCGATGACGGCGTGATATTCGATCAAAGAGATGACTTTGTGCCACGCGTGGACATAAACTCACCCTTCTCTTCCACCGCGAATATCGCGAGGCTTAGGGATGCACATCCATCAGCTCAAGGAAGGCTAACTATGTCACAGCAATCGAAATTCGTGTCATATTGCGACGATCGCTTGATGGAAATTCAACGAAAGTTTGTGCAATCAAGGGGCCTAGCTGAAGAAATTGGGTACAAGGAACTATCGCCCCTACTACAGGACCTTAAATCGTTGCTTGATTTTATTTGGTACTCCATTGAAGGGATCCCAAATACAGAACTGCTTTTGAAGCAGAACTTAGATGAAACGTCAGCAGAGCAATTCAAAAATACGAGATCTACCAACTTTGGACAAACTTACTACTTAATAAGGGTTGCTGACGATTTTCTGGATTATCTCACAAAATTTGACCTGACACACCTACAGGTCGAGGAACAGCAGAAGACTGTGGCCAAAGCCTTCAAGTTTTTAATGATACTGGACAAAGTATTTGCAAAATGTTTGGAAGGCCTTATACCTGGAAATCTCAAAATGAATGGGACGGAAATGGTAAGAATTAGTGGAATAGCAGAGCGTACACGAATGGTACTACCCCAGTACCTAGAACAGCAAAATATTCATGGCTACCACTACGAAGTGAGTAAAGTTTACGAGGAAACGTTGGAACGATGCGCTTGAAAGTCTAAGTAACATAAAATAAATACTACCTAAAATTGATCAAATGGGTTGGGTGCATGAACTGTGACGAGGGAGGGAGTAGACAAAGGAGTGACTAATATTGGGTTATGACTATCTTCTAGTGATCCTGCAGCTTGTGAGTGTGACTGTTGTTTAACCGCGACAGGCTCTTGCGACTGCTGTTGGGCAGCTTGTGAAATACTTCTGTAGGAGCTCAAGTCCAAAATAACTGTGACATCTTTTGTGATTTTAGCAAGGGATGCAAGGTTGGGCCTTACTTCATTCAATATAGGGAGATCTTTCATGATGATTTTGGTGTTAGCGAGAATTGAAATGATTGACTTCAAAAATGCGTTAATGCTTTCCCAGGTTTTTGCCTTCTCTGCGGTAGTGGAAAAGACTTCAGACTTATCAAGTGAAACATCTGCTAACCTTCCTTTTAGTAGTTTCGATAGCTCCATGGATTGAAAACATGTGTCTGTCAAATCTTTGATCTTGGCGGCTATTGAGCTCGTGATACTTGACATCTCCGTTGTCTTCGTACTGGCGATAGCACTTTTTGTAATCGCGGAGGTCAACTGGGAATAAACAACCGTCACCATTGAAATAACTGTGTTGAGAGTGTGGTAAAGTTGCGCGTCAATGTCAGCACTTCCTTGGTCGTCAGAGCCAATCTTGTTATCGATAACTGGAAGAGCAGGTGTGCCCGCTTGGGACGGCACGTCGGTCGCCCTCCGGCCTGCGTGCGGCGACTGCTGCATCAGATCGGGTTTGAAACTAGGTGAGCTATCATTTGCTGCCCTACCCTCTCCTGCCAGAGTGCTTTGAGACGGAGGGGGCGTTGTCATGACGGAACCAGGAGCAGAACGTAAGTTACTACTTTGAGGAATTGGTGATGTTGTGGGGTGTGCAGAATTTCCAGTAGCCGAACGTTGCAATGTGTTGCTTCTGGAGCGCGGTGTTATGTGCTTAAATCCTTGAGATATACTCAAGGAGTGAGTCCTAGCGACCCTCTTCTTCACAGGTGCAATAGAACCTTGAGGTGTGATTTGGCTCCAGGCATTGTACATTTCAGTGTAAGAGCACAGGATGTTCATGTAAAATATCCTTGCGAAACAAATGTCGTTCCCCTGAAAGAATGATTTGAAGTTCTTGCGCAACAATGCGAAAATTTGTTTGAATATGCTTATTATGGTAAGGCACAGCTTCACCATCACGTCGTTCTTGGCAGAAGTAGGACTCTCGCTTTGTTCTAAAAGCTCAACCAAGTTGTCGATATGAGATCTCACGCTATAGAGTAGGGAAACTGAATTGACAGCGACCGCCTTGTCCTCACATAACGACGTGATCTTCCGAATGCTTTGTTGACATTCAGTAAAACTAAACAGAAGTTTGCGGCATGCGACAACGAGCTCATCTTGAGTCACACGCTGTGAAGTTGTTTCCTCTGGCAAGACAGACAGCCGTTTGAAATAATCATTGTATTTGTTGTTGCTGTACAACTCTTCTTGCCGATGCTGTTCCTCCGAGACATTAATAAAGCCTCTCCGTTTAACGGCCTTACTAATCTTAGTATCTGAGAAGTATTTGCGCAGTGCCACGCACCAATACTCATCTGGGGACACGGAGCCCGGCAGTGAGGACGGCGGCACTTCGCTCTTTATCTGCTCGAGCTCCTCAGCTGGAAACTGATTGCCCTCTATCTCCAGAATCTTCAGGCTTCGCAGCGACATAACAGCGGGGTAGAGCTCGCGTATCGAAGCAACGCTGTTGTTCTTGAGCGAAAGGACTTTTATGTTCTCACACCATACACGCGAATATTCGTGAGGCAAATGAGTTATGTAGTTCGACGACAGATCGAGGATCTCCAGCCGCTGGCACTGTAGCAGCGTGGCTGGAATTTCTTGGAGCTTGTTGTCATGCAAATCCAGATATCTGAGTTCCGAGAGCTTATTGAAGCCCTCTGGCAAAGTGGTAAGCAGGTTTTTCTGTAGCGAGAGACGTTCAACTGATAACAAAAGGTCGATCGTTTCCTGGGTTAGCGAAGTAATCCCCAAGTCTATCAGCTTGATCGTTGGGTCTCGCTGTGACAACTGTTTGGAAGCTAGAAATGCCAGGTTGTTCCTGCGATCCACATTTTGACGCAGATTGGACAAGATGTCGCCGCGTCCGTCCATCAAACCAAGGGAGAGAGCTGTTCTGACGTGCCCTTTGGCTTGGTTCCGATGATGCGATGAGAAGGTGATTAGGTGGACTCGTTGTAATTCAGATGTAATTCCAAGAGATACGTAAATCCGGGTAACGACCGGGGTAACGAATCCATAGTCCTCCATCAAGATACTTGTTAAAGATGTGGGTTGTTTTACTGCACAACTCCTTGAGATCTTACTCATTGCTACACATAGCTAGCTGTCCAAACAAAGGATCCCATTAGCCGGAGTACTACGGGAACCAATAGGCTCGAGTTTTCGAGAAGCCGTCGAAAATGGGACTGTAATGATGGCTCTTTTTCTACAAGGGACTACAGCTATAGTAGACTTACTAAGTGCATGCTCGAAACAAAATGTCATTCTGCCAGCACCAGTGCACTTCTAAACGAAATCGTAGACGTTGTAAGTATACGCTTAGTGCTTCAAATCCGTTGATAAAATCTGCAACCACCGGCACTCGCATTCGGCTATACTCGCATTCGGTCATACCCCTAAGGCGCAACAATTCACTTGAGGCCTCAGCAGTACTCCCATCTTTGGCCTACAACCTGAACTTTGTAGCCTTTGTTCTCCACAATATTTAAAAAACTCTAGTCTGTGGTACCTGCTTAAGATGAGGTAGCGACGTCACATGATCAGAAGGGGGATCGAAAGAGAAAAGTTTATAGAATAAGTGAAGTCTCTCATCCTTCGAATATCAACCAGAAGATATCGTTCCCGCGCAACTATCTAATTAAAAATGGGTTGGTTTTGGGCTGATTCAGGTAGAAATTTGGTATGTCTTTGGGCTTTGAGCATTTGAAATGGACCTCATCACGACCACTAACAATTTTCTATGTAGACGAGTGGAAACAAGATCGCCGATAAGCCCTCGGAATGTCCGCTGGGACACTCTACACCAAAGGTCACCACTGGCGCAGATGGCTGTCCTGTGCTACATGGATCAAACACACAGAATGAAATCAACCCCTTCAACAACATGCCCAAGAACTTGTCGCATGAGAAACATATCGGCCAAAAACTAGAGCTGCCTAAGGACCGCACAACGAGCTCCATACCAAAAGGGAACCCGGACGAAGAAGAGTACTGGGAATACCCATCTCCGCAGCAGATGTATAACGCTATGATTCGCAAGGGAAAGATAGACCCCAACACAGGCGAGGAGATCCCGGAAGATGCTGTTGAGTCGATGGTTTTCGTCCACAACTTTTTGAACGAAGGTTGTTGGCAGGAGATTTTAGATTGGGAGAAAAAGTACTCGGAGCAGACTGAGATGGAGCCCAAGTTACTGCAGTTCATGGGGAAACCATCGCAGCTTTCCCCACGTGCACGCTGGTTCAGTATTTTGGGCACACTTTTTCCGTCAAAGTTCTCAGCTGAGCTTCCCTTTGACAGGCATGACTGGGTAGTTTTGAGACCCGATCCTACTTCTTCCGACACAAAGAACCCCGGATTTAAACAAGTTCGCTACGTCATTGACTTTTACGGCGGTCCAGATGACGAAGACGGCCTACCAACCTTCAACCTAGACGTTCGTCCAGCGTTGGACAACTTTACTAACGCTAAGGATAGGTTCACTCGTTGGACAGAGCCTATCATCCAAGAATATTTTGGTAGTGACAAGAAGTGAAACACAGCGGGTGTTCTAGCTGTCTTTTCAAAAATTCCGGTTCCTGTATGTAGCTTTGCGGTATGGCCTACTGCACATAAATAACTTTGAATTTGATTTTAATATATACACGATGAAGTTGTTTCTATTTTAATTACAAGCAGAGACCATTAATGTTGCATGCCATCAGGAAGCGGTACCTTATACCTGGTCAAAGTCTCGATGTCTCGCGAAGAGGGCGAGAAGTTCTTCACGCTGCGTACGTCATTGAGGAGCTTCTCCACAGCCTCGATTTGCTGTGGAGCGAGTTTTCCGTCTAGATTCCTCACAAGCAACGCGAGACTGTGAATAATCTTAGACGCAGACTGATAGGAAAGCGATTTCTGCGCCTTTTTGGCAAAAGTAGCGTAGATATGGACTTTTTCCAGAGAAGCGGCAGATTTCTCGGCAATACATTGCTCGCAGGCAGCATCGATTATTGGGTCCAAAATGGCTCTTGTTATGGTGCTAGGGTTCTTAGTTTCTTGCACAAATTTCTTGAAAATCTCTTCGCAAGCCGCAATATCGCCCGCTTTCGACTCAGCAGATATCATATAGCCATACTTCCTTGAGTCCAGGGGATATTTGATTTCGCCAAATAGCTTTCTAGTGATTTCGATGTCTGGACAGAACTCCGCGAATCGCTTGAAAATTGAATTAGTGGTATTCACGTCATTTTTGCTTTTGGAGATGCTTTTCATAAATTGGAACTCTGGGTCCTTGGTGTATAATGAGTTGATATACATCTTAAGCGCCAAAGTCTTGCTATCGGGTTTCAAGGGAGCAGAGGCATCGACGAACTGCTGGCGATAAAATTCTGTAATAATGTTCTCAGGAACCTTTTCTTGAGCCATTTTGAACAGGATCTCGTTAGCAAGCTTAATCGACCTAAGTCTCTCTGGAATTTGGTCACGAACATTCTCGAAACTGAAATCCCTTTTGTAGAATTGAAAGAGGAGATAGGTTTCCAAAAGATCTTGGTCAGATTTCAGCTCCTTAGGAATCTCATTGTTCCACAGCTGTTGTAGCTTATTAAAGTTCCTGCTTTCGCCTAAGGCTGCTAGAAGAGCAATGTACGATCCCACGCTGATCTTTTCGGGAACGGCAGCGACGTAGGAATTCCATACCGCCTCAATGCGCTTGGCTTTCTGGTCTCTCACATCTTTGCCGTAGACAGGGAGATTAGCGACCGCTAGCAACAGGGAGTTCTTGACTGGTTCATCGACGCAGTCTTTCTCTTTGGCAACGTTGAAACACTTGATAGCCTGTTGGGGTTTTTTGCAGCCGATGAATGCGTCCATAAAGAGCGCAACAGTGCTTGCGTCTAAGCCTTGGCTGGATTTCTCGGCTGCCGAGGTGAGTGCCGCGAACAGTTTTTGCAGGTCCCCGACTTGTTCTATAGCAAGAAGCTGCCTTTGAAACTCGGCCCGACAGACGTGCGCAAATTCAAGCAGAAGAGCTCCAAAGTTCTCTATCACGGAAGCCCGCAGGGCAGCGTCAAGTTTCAGGGTATCCACAAGGTATCTGATCCGGAGGATTGGAATTTGATCCTCCTTATCGGCAAGATTCAAGATCTGCGCGAGCTCTGCAAGCTTGGGGGAGTTGCCAGGCAACTGAAGGTAGCCCACGGACGCGAGAGCCACGTTGTTGGAGTGATGTGACCCATATGTGACCGTCTTGGGATTCTCTGCGAGCGTCTCCAAGTACTTCACCCAGAGTCCCAGTACCTCCTGTGGGCGGTTGGCTGCGACTAGGTGCTCCATAACCACCTGAAAGTGCGAGTCGCGCGCCAGCCCATATTCACACATGAATGTGAGGATCTCGAAGGGATCGGGGGGCAACTGGCGGCCAGAGTCGGCCGAAGAGCTGCCAAAGCCTGCGCGCCCTGCCAGTTCGGCCTTGGAGGTCTGCAACAGCTGCGTCAGCGCGGAATTGAGACCGAACGAGCGCGGTAGCGTGTACTGCGAGTCTGAAAGCGTCTGGGAGAGATCTTGAACTTTGGTTTTGAATAGGTCGAATGCGGCAAGCGAGCTGCGGCGGTCCGCGAGCTCCTTGGTTAACTCGCGACTCAGCTGCGAGACGGGGTGAACAGCCGACGCGCCTGCGCCAGCGGACGAGTTCCAGCGCACGCACAGACGCGTGCGGATGCTCAGTGCACTGTTGGACTTAATGGACCGTGAGATCATGGCGGGAAGGATTGAGAGCGGCGCCGATAACGAGCGGATCCCCCGAAGTTCAGACCCAGCGCGGTCCCAACTCAGAAAATTTGCTGGCTGGGGAAGCAGAGCTCGCTATGGAGTCTACACGTGATCCACACACGTGACCCAAACACGTGATCGAAATGCATGTGACCACCACAGTTCGGGTAACCACTAGCTTCTCGACCCGGCGTTATGAACAATTCTCCCCATCTACGTGTTTCGTGCTCACGCGAACGCAGCAATCACGGCATATTAAGCAAGAGTTAGCCGTTGCACTTGCTTCCGGCAGTCGATGTTCGGTACCCGGGTTTTCAGTGGTCCCGAGCTCCCTTGCTTCCATGCCCACATTTAGTCCCTGAAGCCTTATGCTACAATCGCCACACTGTCAGCCGTTCTTGGTTCGCTGCATATGCTTGCAAAGTCAATTCCGCTGCTCTTACCTTCCTTTCAGCGTTCAGTACTGGCGCTTCTGGCGCTGACCAAACCGTTTCTACAATGCTCTTCTATTTTCTGTCTATGACGTTGGGAACTCAGGCTTGCTTAGGTTCCCTCACACGACAAAATCTGCGCGAAGACATCATAGGACGCATATAGCTAAACGCAACGGACGCATCGAGCGCGGAGATCGAACTCGGATTTGAAGTGACACATAAACCCGGAACCAAGCTATATAAAAACCGGCAATGCTTTAAGCGCGTGCCGCCCTATATCTTTTTATACATTTTGCTCTGGAGAAATGATGTCGCATAAGATCTGTTCAATATATAGGTCTGGCACATTCTAGTGCTTTCTACGTAGTGAGTGCGCGGGATCAGTGCGCGGCTATGCGGCTGAGGCTTGGCCGAAGTGGCGGTGGCAGGGTGGCGCAACGGGATGGGAGAAGTGGGCTCAACGGAGAACAGCGGCAGACGGGCAGTAGCGGTCCGCGGATTGCGGCGGCAGTTACCCGCTTTGCCCTTTTGGTGCAGCGAGTCGTACTCAAACTATACTCATTTACACAAACAATTTTCTCGCATCTAGGAGCGAAGAAATTTTAGACACTTGCAAATGGTAAGTGGGCTCTGTGCAGCGCAGTTTTGCCTTCTAGTTCTCCTTTTGAACCTCACCAACTAGATTTGCGTCCAAAGGCGTGCATCCGGCGAAACAGCGGCTTTACAGCTACGCGCGGCGATGGATTCAATCGACAAGGACAAAGACAAAGAACCAAACGGAAGATGGCAGATGAGCTCTCTGCTCCAGGACAGTATAAACCCAGCGGGCAGCGGCGGCGAAGCCAGCGCGGACGGCAGCGGTGTAGGTCACAATGCGACCGAGTTGACGGGCGCGATGCGGGCCGTCGATCCTGGGCACGCGATGGGCGTGTTGGGTGATTCGGGCGTCGCGCACGATGACCTGCGCGATTCGTCCCGCGAGTCGTCGGGCCGCTTCGAACCGCCACGCGGCGTACTACCCTCGTCTGCTTTTGGGGGCGCTGTGGTGGGATCGCAGCTGGCGGGACCGCAGGCCGGCATGCAGAGTGGGCCGGGCCTTTCGGTCACCCCTGTGACGCCGTCGTCGACTTCGCGGTCAACCAGCGGGACCGGCGAGTCTCACGAAAACGAGCAGCGTCCCGGCACGCTCGACCACTCGCAGGCGTTTGTGCGGTCGGCACCCGAGATCTTGCGCGGGCCGCAGCCCAACGGGTGGATGAATCGGTCGCGTTTCAGACCTTATTTCAACATCTCACTGGTGGGCGACTCCAAGGTCGCTTCGTGTGTCTACTGTGGCAAGGAGTACAAGGAGGGCGAGTCCACGGGCAATCTCTCCAAGCACATCACCAACAACCACGCGGTGGAGTACAAGTCAAGGGAGCGAGCCGCGTCGAAGGAGAGCACACTAACCTCGCTAACCAGCAAGGAACGGTCGCTACGGCTGTCCTCACGCTTTGTGGCGGAGCTAAACCGCGACAGCGGCACTTTTGCCTCTGTGGTGCTCATCACTGAGACGCTGGTGCCCTTCTACGTGGTAGAATCCATGGGCTGGAAAATCATAAACGGGCTGGTACCGGACGTGCCACTTATAGAGACTCGCAAGGCCGTGGTCGAGAAGCTTGATCACTACAGCAAATCCCTGAACCACTCCCTGTACAATAGCCTCGAGGTCTCAACGTTTCTAAGTGTACAGCTTTACGTGTGCTCGCGCGAAAATGGCCTAAGATACCTGGCTGTCTCGGTTTCCTTCGCTCCAAACATTCTGGATCAAGAGAGGCTGGCCAACATTCACAGTCCTGAACTATTGTTGAACAATACGGGGGATCCAGTGAACGGCCATCTACTGGACGTAGTGGAGTTCAACGACCAATCACCCGAACACCCATCTTTATACAAAGGCGTGCTTAAAATTCTAGACGACTACAACATACGGCATAAAGTTGCAATGTTGACTATCGACCAATTCAGCCACGCTCTGGGGCTGCATGATGCTTTGATGACCGAGCTTTTGAGTGACACCGGCTCTGAGGTAATGCGCTATCTAGGTAATGTGCGCTTGAGCAGGTGCATCAACTCTGGGCTTGAACTGCAGTTTGAGTGCATCGGCAATGACCTAATTAAAGACGGCGACTTCCAGCATGAGTTCCAGAAGATCGAGAAGTTAGCACAGTCATGGGAAAACATTCCCTTCTTAAAGAATTTCGCCGACGAGCTGAGTCGGCCACCGTACCTATCGAGCCAAAATAATAAGACGAGAGGCGTATGGCGGCGGGTAACAAGATTTTTGCGAGTCCACCAACGGCTCAAGGATTGGACTAGTACCCCAGAAAATGAGTTCGAGGCATCAACAGTCAACGCAGTGAGCGAAAACATTTCACACACGTCACGGGCACTGGAGATGTTTAGATACTTCGTCAACTGCTGCTCGGTTTTTGACAAGTTGCGCGGATCCATGCTATCTGACGGCATATGTTTTTTGACAGAGGGAATATTTATCTATTATAAACTGAACCGCTTTTTCTCCTTCTGCGAGGAGGCGTACCATGGTAAGATTATCCGGGACGAAGAGTTCTCGTACCTTAACGGGTCCGAGAACCTACTACCAGAGCACAAGCAGAGGATACTAAAGGCAGTGTTGACGAGCCGCAGCATGTTTGATGGTTTCTTTGAGGGGGTCAGGAACAACTCGTTGTTCTACGTGGCTGCCGCGCTGGACCCGTCCAGCAGGATCGAAAGTTTCCACGGCCTGGCGTCTGAAGAAGAGCTCAGCATGCTCATTTGCCAAGTCGAGGTCACAATTCAGGACTACCTGGCCAGATGCAACTCCAGCGGTTACACGAGGTCGCATGAAGCCACGCAGGGTGGCATCAAGCGTAAGAAAACTGACCAGGACACCTCGAGGCCCACGCTGCCCCCCCTCACGCCCCGGGCTCAAGATGAGTGGACCCTTTACAAAAACGAAGCCAAGCTCTCATCGAAGTCGCGTCGCGAGGTGATCCGGTGGTGGTATGACCGCCGCGCCAGCTACCCGCACCTGTTCAGACTGGCCATGGCGCTCTACTACATGCAGATCAGCTCCAATGAAACCGAAAACATTTTCTACGTCACGGAGCACACGTTGAAGGTTTACCAGCGGAGCGTGGGCCGTGCCAACACGCAGAAGGTAATGCTGCTGAGAAACCGTTTCAAGAACTTTGGCCTCTACAACCAGGCACTGCGCTTCGTCAACCCAACCGTAGACTGAGCGCGCTCGCCCTCACCTGACACACGAACCTCATGGCCACAGCTGCAGAACGCCGCCGAAAAAGTGTAGTACATAGCATACAGGCGAGCTGCCTCGCGCGCGCGATTCCCACCTTCACAACCGTATACAGTTATAAAAAATCATGCGGAAATTTAACCCAGCCGGTACCGCTGACGCACCGAACCCCTAAGCCTTTGTGCCAAGAAAAACAAGCAACGGTTCGGCGGTAACCTTCCTCGTACGAAACGACTATACATAATTTAGCCTGCCTTGCAGCGGGTACACTGCCGCCACCACCTACGCTCCACGTTCCGCGTCTTCAGACACCACATAGCTCGTGCGCGCACGCTATCTGCACATCCTACTCAGCCCCAGAACAAACCGCTCGCCCAATTTTCCCATACCGGCAGTTACACCCGCTACGCCCGCTACGCCCGCTTCATTCCCCTTACCCCTGTGAAACTTGCAAAGGTGAAATAACGCAACGGCAGCGGCAACGGCAGCGGCAGCACTGCTCCCTGCCATTCGTAATTCTTTCTGCTGACCGCGCTGCTATTGCATCCGGCCCACGGCAGCGGTGCTCCCCGAAGACCCATGATACGCCATGATTAAGGAGCCGTTCGCCCAACATTGCAGCTCCTGCCGGCTCTGCGTGTCTTCTGAGTTGCGTTCTGCAAATCCCCTCCTACCTTGCTCTAATGAAACAAGCCTTGCCATGTCACGTTGACAGCCCTATGCCGTATTAGGCAAAAAACGACCAGACTAATTTTTTTGCCGTGTGACTTTTTTTCCTACGCTGAGCTCACCACGCGTTTTCCCCTTCCAGCTGGGCTCGTACTGCGCAGCAGCTGCCGGGTGGGCGCCCCGAGCCTAGCGCAGCCTAGCGCAGCCTAGCGCAGCCTAGCGCAGCCTATCCCGTCGGTGCGACTCTCCGCCTAGGCTGCACTGGGGCCAGCGTAGTGCAGGCAGATCTGCCAGCAAGTCGCTGCAGTAAATCCTATCGCTGCAGTGGCCGCAAGAAGAGACCGCAGCTGCACGCGGGTTCATACTGGGCATGAGCATTTACCGCACCGGACGGTCCGGGAGGTGAATTTTTTTTCCCAGCGCTAGACCGCGCGTAGCTTGCTTGCGGCAGCAGCACAGCGCAGCAGAATCAGCAGCAGAATCAGCACAACAGCTGTAGCATGTTCAGTGGGCTCTGCAGCAGCAGCGGTAGCAACAGCGGCAGTGATTAACGCGCTGAAACTAGGCTGGGCCCTAATAATGGAGATAATGAAATAGATCGGGAAAACCTAGTTAGGGAATTCAGCAGCGCCCTTCTTTTTGAGTGGGTGTTGGGCGTGGGCCCGGAGGTGGTGGGCCTCGGGGCGTACGGCATATGGGACACAGGGTATGGCGCCTAGGGCGCGGGGCTATAAGGTCTAAGCAAGCCGTGTGCAAGGAGAATTTCAGGCGTTTTTGTGACAACTGAAAAATATATATAAAAGTGATTCTAGTATATATAAGAGCAGGCTTTGGTGGGTTATTAACGACTACGTTTGGAGAGACGAGAAAAGCATTGCACCACCACACCTCGTGTACCGTAGTGCAGTACCCATCTCCTCGCAACCGCACGACACGTCTGCGCTTCGCCGTACACGCGTCTCACTCCTGTTCTCATCCCCGCTGGCGCCCGCGCGTCTCGCCGCCCCTTGCATTTTCTCTCTACTCCCGTTCTGCCGCGCGCGTTGCTCACATAGCCAGCCGGTCTGCCGTCAGTGAGCGCCTCTGCCAGAACAAACGCATCGCCCACGAGCTTCGAACCCGGGCCGTCGCGTAAACAGTCACCACACACGAACGTCGTGCTCGTCCCTTGCACGCGTCGGTTTTTAGGAAAACCGCACCTCACTCGGCCTGCGCTTTCTCCGCACTAGCATCGCTCGCTCTCCAGCGATCACATATCCCAGTCCTTCCGGCCCACGGAGCTCTGACAAAACACACCCCGCCACCGCGCATTACACCACAGTACGTCGCCTCGCATGCCTGAATCGACCCTAGCCGAAATGGCCGCCGTCCGGCTGTCGGTGTGGAACTCCCGTGCCGCCCACCCCCGTGTCGTTCAGATGGAGCTACTGGCCCACCAGCTGGCGTGCCAGGACTACAGCGTCGACATCCTGCGCCATCTGATCGATATAGAGCAGGCTAGCCGCCCCTGTTTGGCGAGCTTCCAAGCGCAGCCCGAGATAAACGTCCACATGCGCACGCTTATCTTCGACTTCGCTATGTGCTGTCACACCCGCTTGGGGCTCTCTACGTCTACGCTCTACCTGTGCTTCAGCGTGATTGACCGCTACTGCAGCCGCATCGTTGTCAAGAGCTCTACATACCAACTGGTAGCGCTGTGCGGTCTTTGGCTTGCTTCGAAGTACATTGACAGGAAGCCGCGCGTGCCTTCGTTACGCGCTCTTCAGAACCTGTGCTGCAACCAGTATTCGCGCAGCCAGTTCCAGGATATGGAGCTCCACATTCTCAAGGCGCTCAATTGGAGCCCTTGTAATGCGCCGCCGCACGATGTCTTTGTCGACATCCTTCTAAAAAACAAAATCAGTTCCTTGAGTTACAAGGGGCTTCATCTTAACGACCTCAAATACGGCAGTTGTATGCTCTGTGAGCTTGCCTGCTTTGAGCACGTTCTTGCATTTGATTACAACGCAAGCGCGGTCGCGCTTGCCGCCGTTACTCTCACGACACATGCCCTCAGGCTTTCTGTTGATGGCCAGTTTGTTCATTATTCTTCAATGCTGAAGGACGCCAATCTGCAGCGTGTCTGTGACCTCGTTCTGCGCAAACTCAGGTCACGCAATTTTCCATCCAGCTTCAAGCTCAAGTACCTTGGCCAAAACAAGCTAGAGTCGAACCCCATATTGCGTAGCCTTCTAGAGTATGAACTAATGATCGCACCTCCCATTCCTATGCAAGCCGTGAAAAAACCTGCATATGCCAGCTTTAGCCCCTCAAAAACAGGACCCTGTGCTAACGTTAGCCCAGCCCCTTCAGTTGGATTCCAGGATTCCTTCACTGGAAATTCGTTCCGTTCTCCACGTATGGTTGCGCCGCCTACGCCATGTACTCCCTCTAATCTATCATCTGGTTCAGTGCCGAAAGTCAAAACCCCGAGCCTCAACTTATCACCAGGTACTTCCAACTCTGGTAAGCATTATGAGGTGAGTCAAGCCAAAGCGGCAGCAGTTCGTCCCACAATGTTTAGGAGAAACGACTCCAAAAGAAACTCAGACATAATGGAACCTGACTTCTTTGATATGGCTACTGCGTCCAACAAACGCGCAAGGTAGGGAACTGCCCCAATTTGTTTTTACTACAACCAAAGAAAATATCGTTGATTCCCAGTCGAGCGAAAGCGACGCTCCAAAACAACACTAAAAACACCAAGGGATTCGAGAATAAAGCAAAAAAACAGCTAAAATAAAGCTAATCTAAGGCTCTAAGCCGGTGGCGTACTATCACATTGTCTCAGCCGCATCTTGAATGCAAGCTCCCTGAATACTTAAAGTTACGGGAGTTCAAAACGCAAAAAAAAGAAAAATGAAACTAACGAAGAAGAAGTCAAGCGGTTTTAGAATTTTCTAAAACAAGGCATTGAGCCAACTTGCCTCGAGTTATGCTACCTTCAATATCTATTCATGGGTTGGCGTGTTACGTTATCATCCTAATGACAACCATTGCATCGGGCAATTAAAGCGCTTTCTTACGCTGAAAAGAAGAGGTTCCCAAAATGGCAATTGCTGAAGTGCATTGTGTGCCTCTTCTCACAGCTGGCTCGAATGACCCAACATTAGCAGCCGTTCTTACGAAACTACGGCGAGCTACTCACGGTCGCCTTAGCGCTTATGCCCCCCAACGTTCTCATCGCATTCAATTCTAATGTATTTCTGATGTAAATATAATCAATCTAGAATTGAAACGCCTCAGCTGCAGCATAATTCAGGCTCAACTTTCAGCCAGGCTGCTATGTATGCTCACACGTCTGAATTATCCGTGCATACTTGGTCTTTTCTCGGGAACTAAGGCTCGTCTAAATTGACCCACATCAACCGCATGTAGTTTATGGTAGATCATCTGACCATTCTTTTGAAGCTGTACTGTTACGTAACTTCAAACACGAAGCTCATATAATGCATAATATACGAAAAATGAATTATTCTGAGGTTAGTGTCGCCAGCTTTGATAGGATATTCATGCTGTTGAAGTTGAACAACAAATGAGTAAAAGGTCGCCAGACATAAACGTTGTCAATGGCTCTAAACGCCCCAGTTCATTGAACTCGAAAATCTGTAACAATTATACTGGGTATTGTCCGGACCCGGAATCAGTCACTGTTGATGAGATCGACGTTCCCTCTTCCAAGGAAGAGATTGATCTCTTTTACAAAAATTACGTCCTTATGCGCCGACCATGTAAGCTTAAGGGTGTATCTTCGAAGGAAGTCCTCTTAGATCCACTGTCCCCTTTGAATATAACAAAGACCCTACCGGAACAAACGATTCTGCAGGTCGAGAGGAAAGTACAGGGCGGATTTGGCAGCGGCGAAAAGCGGCTAAAAATGAGCCTGGGCGAACTCATGGATCGTTTAAAGGATGGCGATGATCAGCTCTACTTGACGACCCAATACGCCGAAGACGACCCTGACAGAGATGGTACGCCTGATGCAGTCGAGGGTATGGAAGAAAATGTGGAAGATGACGATTATGATGACGCCAGGGAAGCCGATGGGGCCTTCGGAAGTGCTGGGGACTTCTCGGATGCCGGCTCCTTTGATTTTAGCGATACTCATGATGATTTTGAAGACTTGAGCGGCGCTGAGAGCATGCGCGGAGAAGACGACGACTGTACGGAAATCATTGCACAATTAAGTACAGGCCCACTCACTCAATCCGAAGCAGAATTAAGAGTAAAGGAGCTTTACCAGCCTCCCATGAATACTCTTATCGAGAAATTGCCAGAAACTCCAACCTTCCTCAACTCTCTTATCCCCCAGCAAATAAATCTTTGGGTAGGGTCTAGTGAAAATTTCGCCTCCAATGGGGAATTCTTAAAAGGGTTTGATGCGAGCGCCTCCAAATTAGGTCTGGGCAGGGCAGTACCGGGCGGAGGTTCATCTTCAGGGCTTCACCACGACCATGCAGATAACATCTACGTGCCTATTAGCGGTCGTAAGCGATTTACTCTTTTCTCTCCTAAGGATGCTGCTAAAATGTACACGGTTGGAACAATTCGCAAAGTTTATGCTTCGGGTGTTATAGACTATGCAAGATGCGAAACTGCACCTCTGTGGAGGGCACTGCGAGATGACGGGGCTATTAAAGCAGAGGTTGCTAAAAACGAAATGGAATTCAATTTATCATTGACGGCTGATCAGCGTCAAAGCCTGGAGCAGATCATTGAAGCTGACAATACCTGCCATCCTGCTATGGGCTCAAAGCTAGACCCTCCATCGTTCTCTAACGTCATACCTACGGTCGTACACCTAGATAAAGTCACGGACAAAGGTCTTCGTGCCGACATCAAAAAGGCTGCCCTTGAGAAATGGCCGATGTTTTTCGAAGCCAATAGACTAGTGGTAGACCTCCGGCCCGGCGAGATGCTATATCTTCCTACAGGTTGGTTCCACGAAGTGACCTCTTTTGGCAACGATCGATCTGCTACCGCAGATGGCCGTATTCACGTGGCAGTTAACTACTGGTTTGTTCCGCCCAACGGGTCCTCGCAAGATGAACTCTACACATATAAAGACCATTATTGGCAGAAAGACTACGAACGTACGAAGGTGGCACTCGAATATGCTAGGGCGCAGAGCAAGGACTAGTCGGAAGTTCCACAAGATGGCTATTTCATGAGGCTCAAAGCTTCGATAGCTCTTAGGGCTTCGCAGGCAGGGCTTACCCTTCTGTTTAGGACTGTTTGTTTTTTTCTGATCAAAAATTATAGCAACACATGATGCATGGGTGTATTACTTGACATCAGGCAGGCACTATGATAAACCAGTGAATGGTTGCGCGGGGTGCCAAGATGCGTGCTAACGTCAATGAATGCACTCGTACTCGTTAGGCATGGAGAGGATTAGAAGGTCGGAAACAGTGAACTGTCTCTCCTGTAATACTCTACATCCGTTGGCCAGCTCGTAATGACTCGTAGCTTTGACACTTAACATCTTTTTCTTCTAGGCTTCCTTTTGGCACTTTGTCACACTCATCTCGCTTTGTTTTGAGATGTATGTTTGTCATTTATATCGCTTACAAACTGCCGTACAACAGAAAATTAGTCCTTGAGTTTACATGAAAAGTGAAAAATATACAAGATTATTTTTTACTTCATCGGACGCCTGTGTAAACTCTATCCTCGTGACAAGTTGATATTGCGTACTACTCAACCAAGTCAGCTGTTGAGCAGGTCCAGCGGATCAGAACTGCGAAATTAAAGGAATACTCCAACTGGTTTATTACCTGTTCTTGCAGGTTAATTGATTTTTTTTTGCCGGCCTATAGTCCGCAAAGAATCGTGTCTTCGTGTGCAAGGCACTGAAAAAGAACGAAATCTTGGTCAAAGGGAACGATCCAAAACATTATCCGGGGTAGTTGATCTCTCTGAATTAAAAGTACTTTGTTTCGTACATTTGGCCATTCTTAATTTATAAGAGCATTTAAGACAGCTGCGAGTTTGCCAACAGATTCCGCTTTTGCTTCTAGTGTACGGATCAGCCTCTCAGGCTTCGATTATCGCTCCACTACACACACGTTGATTTACACCAATGGCGTTAACAAATTCCAGGCCACTTCAAATGCCTGCTCTGGAAAATGAGGCCCTTCACAATTCTGCGTCGCCCGTTTTCCAGCCCAGCTCTCTTAGGAGCTCAGCTCGGAGCAGCTGCTCTGAAAGTACATCAGAAAGAGACCACGCCCCTCCAACATCTGATACCAGCGAGGGGGTCTCTGACACACGTTTGACAAGGAAGGATGTAATAGCTTTGAAGCGTTCTGCAACGGCGTCACCTTTAACGCCTACTGGGGGCGTCTCTGAGCTTTCTAAGCTAGTTCCTGTGACAGGACAGAGACCAAAACCCACAAAGAAGGATTTGTTTATGGATGACGACATTTTGTTGGCAATATTTGTCATATTGTATGAAAAAGATCCCAACCAAGAAGGTGTCACGGTCAAACAATTATGTGATTACTTAGTTGATAAGCACCCTGACATGGCTGGCGCATCAACAAAGCTTTCTAATTTGATTTCTGCAAAGCTAAATGCGTATGTCAAAAAAGTCGAAAAAGGCGAGAAAACCTTGAAATACGCATTATCGAGACAATGGTCGGAGGGCTCTCCTCGGCGAATGGTGTATGTTTATCGCGGTGTTCTTGCACCAGATTACAAATCACATACGCAGTCCATGTCTACTCAAAGACAGGATTCAAAACAAACAACAGGGAAGTCTGCAACTAACTTCTCCAAAAAGACAAATAGCCTCTCTAGCAATCCTACTGATGCAAACATGGACTATTCATTGGCCGAATCCAAGCCCTCTAACCAAGCTAAGGGTACTTTCAACACAAGTAACAATAGTTTTACAATAAACTCTTTTGGAAGTGATTTCAACATCCCATATGCTGCCTCTCCTGTTACCATGAGAATGATACCTAATCTGGCAGCGCATACGTTCCAGGATGATCAATTGTCGAAAGCGGCTAGAGACAAGAGACCAAAGACGTCTGTGTCCGGACCTCCAAGTAAGAAACCGAATTTACAGCCTGGCCCAGTGGCTCCTCCCTATATCACAGCAGCGGCAGCAGCTCCGCGCTTATCGAAGGGAGCACCAAAAAGAAATGTAGTTTCAGGCGAGCTTTTGAACGCTGCTGCCTCTAGTATTCAAAAGTTAACCGCATTACCAAAACAAGGAGAAGGCTCGAGCGGCACTGACATAGGACTGGCACCACTCGCGCCTAGTCTTACTTGTCCTTCATGGTTACAAACCATACAATCTGGTTTTTTGCTTGAAGACATCGAATCCCCCGAAGCTGTTTCTTTAGAGGACTTGGACGGGCTTCTTGGATGACATCAGGTTTAATTGCTCATAATGCTTGTTCTGGTTTGGTTTCAAAACACAGGCAGCTTGAAGAGGGCAGGGTCACAGTTGGTTCACATGGCACCTATTTTCATGCCTATCGGGTTTTTAATGCCATCATTGGGTTGATTTTGTTAATATGAGGCGTTAGTTTGTAACATTACATATAGGGTTTTAAAAGGAATTTAAGACTGAATTTCAAATTCGGGGGAATATTCAGAGCAATCAGATAGCAACGGCAGATATGTGACAGTGGTCATAGACCGACAAAAGAATGCCAGCGCATGCAGTAATGAGTTAAAAATTTGAAGCATAACAATTTAATGGTCTCAGTAGTTACGTAATCCACACGTGATCCGGAATATTCGGTTGGTCACGAATAATGAAAAAGTCGCGAGTTTTATTGACTCTTGCTGTGGGTATATATTGAACACAGGCTTACCGCTGAAAAGAGAAGGAGGAGAAAGGCCGTGTTTTGAGCGCCTGCAATATTCATCTTTTTAGAGCTCTAGTAGGGCTTTCTTGCCTAAATATTTATGAGCAAGAGCGATGTTACCAAGATCAATTCTTCAGAGCAGATTATTGCGGTTAGGACAACGCTTCTCCATTAACCGAAGCGTTGTTGCTTCCGCATTGCCTTGTTTCAAAATTTGCTGTAATTTTAGGCTTCATGCGTCTTGCCGTCGCAGTTTTGGTACTACTACAGTTAAACGGCAGTCGGTTGAAATACCTTTTGAGAAACTAACAGAAGAAGAAAAGGCTGCACTCTCAGAAGAGCGAGCTGTCGACAAAGTCGATGTTTGTATAGTAGGCGGTGGGCCGGCAGGCCTAGCAACTGCCATCAGGTTCAAACAGCTCGACAACTCGGAAGGTGGTGGTGAGCTAAGGGTCGTAGTGTTGGAGAAGTCGCCTGACATGGGTTCTCATATGGTTTCTGGGGTTATTATGGAGCCCAAAGCGCTTAGAGAGCTTTTCCCAGAAAGCGAGTTTTACGATGAAAGCGGAAATGGGATTCCACTGCCACCAACCCTTGTGACGCCAGTGACCTCTGGGCAACTCAAATATTTGATTGGAGACTTTGATCTTCCAGTTCCTGAACCTCCTCAAATGAAGAATGAGGGCAACTATGTTGGATCTCTCAGTCAAGTTGTGAGATACCTGGCCGAAAAAGCTGAAGAGGTCGGAGTCGAAATCTACCCGGGTATTTCAGTGTCAGAAGTTATATATAACGATGAAGGCACTGCGGTCGCCGGAGTCGCTACAAAAGATATGGGTATCTCCAAAGAAGGGAGACCAAAATCTTCATTCGAAAGGGGAATGGAGTTCCACGCCAGACAAACTGTGTTCGCAGAGGGCTGTCATGGCTCTTTAACCAAACAAATAATTAAGAAGTTTGATTTGAGAAAAGGAAGAGCTAATCAAACTTATGGCCTGGGCATCAAGGAGGTTTGGGAAATAAAGCCCGAGAACTTTAAAAAAGGGTTTGCTTCTCACACAATGGGTTATCCTTTATCCAATGAAGTTTATGGCGGGGGCTTCATATATCATTTTGGGGAAGGGCTCGCAACAGTAGGACTAGTTGTTGGTCTAGACTATAGAAATCCTTATATTTCACCCTATCAAGAGTTTCAGAAAATGAAGCACCATCCTTACTATAAAAAGTTTCTAGAGGGCGGAAAATGCATAGAATATGGCGCTCGCGCGCTAAATGAAGGCGGTCTGCAATCTGTTCCAAAGTTGAATTTCCCAGGTGGTGTGCTTGTAGGTGCCTCTGCGGGCTTCATGAACGTGCCAAAGATTAAGGGGACGCACACTGCAATGAAGTCAGGTATGTTAGCTGCCGACGCCATGTTTGACTCCATTTCGAAAATCCCGAGCATCTCCGAATTGGAAGAAAAGGGGATCGAAAAGGTTGTGGAATCGCCCATCAATTTAGACTCCTACGAAAGAGCATTCAAGAATTCCTGGATTTATGACGAGCTCTATGAGGTTCGCAATATCCGGCCCTCATTTAACCATGCTTTGTTCGGTCGCCTCGGGGGAATGGCTTACTCTGGAATAGACTCTCTATTGTTAAGAGGGCAAGTCGCCTGGACATTCAATCACCATGAGTCAGATGCCTTTCTCACTGATGTTGCAGAGAAGTACGAACCAATTGATTATCCCAAACCGGATAATAAAATATCTTTCGATATACTTACATCTGTCTCCCGTACGGGCACTTACCACAACGAAGATGAGCAATGCCATTTGAGAGTTCCCGACCAGGACTTACAAAAGCATGCCGAGAAGGCTTATCCTAAGTGGAAAGGAGTTGAATCAAGATTTTGCCCGGCTGGAGTGTACGAGTACGTACAAGACGAAACTAGTCCGCTGGGTGTCAAGTTTCAAATCAATGGCCAAAATTGTATTCACTGTAAAACCTGCGATATCAAAGTTCCCACGCAAGATATTGATTGGGTTGTGCCTGAGGGGGGCGACGGTCCCAAATATACTTTGACATAGTCAGGGTTATCTATATTCGGTTATATTGTTACATAGCAGGCCTTATTTATTACCTTATCCGTTACATCATGTAAGCGAAGTTTTGTGAAGCTGTATCGTATAATGAATGCAGTGACACGTTATCGCAGTCAAGCATATGCCCATACGTTGAGAATACGCTCGCTGCTCTCCCTAAGCATGTCTTTAACAACATTCCAGTCGTCTTCGCTCTCAAGCATAACGAAGTCACCATCCTCATCTTGGTATTTGATTTTTGAAATATTTCCAACATGGGTTAGCTTCCGTTTAACTATTTGGAGCATGTTTTCAATCCCAGAATCAACTTCAACTAAAACAGTATAGAAGTCGTTTTGGTAAGAAATTCTCACTAGTAGTGTTGATTCCGGAATGGATGTTCTATAATTTTCCGAGATAGACCTGTATTCGTTTTCGAAAGATTGATGAGTGTGTTGCTTTGGAAGTACGTCAGAAATTCGGCGGTTTTGATTACTGTTGATTGAGTTCATACTATAGTGCGGATAGTATGTATTCGAAGAGAAGGACGAACGATCGCTGCTGCTGCTCCTCAGAGACTCACTTCGTATCTGGCGTAATAAGCTTTGGAGGCTGCTGCACCAGTTGTCTCGCGTTTCTTCATTTTTGAACTTCAAAACAAAGTTGCCCTGTTCTTTTGGTGACTCCCAAATTATGCTCAAGCTGCGATTATCAATAGGGCTAACCTGGTTCAGATTTACTATCATGATCCGCCCTCTTAGGTCTAGTTTCGAGTCTCCGGACCCCCCATGGCTACTAAGATTGTTCCCACTCCCACTTATATGTTGCAACGTGATGGTAGATGCTGAACTGGCCTTCTTCTTCAAAGAAATTGAATTGCCCTTCTTTTGAACTAGCTCGCTAAAGAGAATGATAATTTTCTCGAAAAGATAAACCTCAAACTCATGCTCTGTTTCGTTGCCATTTCCAGTTGAAATGGCGACCTTATCAAAGTACAACAGTTCACCAAACTTGGCTATGCGATAGCCTTTCCAATTAACCACTCGGTCGTAAAGCTTTTTGACAACCTCATGATTTTCAGTTCTTCGCTGATTTTCATTGATACTTCTAGCGATACTCTTCGAGATTTCCCAGGCCAGCTCAAGCTCTTTATAGTTTGCGCTGTCTTTAGCTTGCTGGAGTAATTCCCTAAGTAGTAGTGGATACTTGCACAACCTTTGAACAGGTTTCAGTAAAAAGGACTGTAATTCGAGCTTATTTCCAATAACAAAATCAGAGCCTGCCATCTTGTCGAAACTGGAAGATATGAAATCTATTGCAGCATTTTGGCCGATAGACCATGGTTCATATAGCTTAAAAAAATGCTTGGAGTGCATAAACAGAGCCCCAATTCTTTGCTTAGACGGCTCGACCTGACCGTTTATTTCCATGGATATCAGGAACCTTCTTTGAAAGTCGATGATGTCGCTAAGATTTGGGAAGAGCATATACAGTTCTTCTGAGTTTATTATTCCTCTCTGTAGAAGTTGGTTCCTATACTGGTTTAGGATTTCAAGGTCATAAACATACTTTCTTTCTGTCTCGATGAACTCTCGTACAACTTTTCCACGGTCTGTGTTTGACCATTTGATGTGTTCAACTGGAATTTGGGGAAGAACCTGAGGGGCAGAGTCCATCAAAGTCTTCACGACGTCCAAGACCTTTATAAAATGCTCGGTGTCATTGGAGAAAACGTCTGAAATTGTGAACAGTTCTTCATCGCTGAACGTGAAGTACTTCTTGCATGCTAAAATAAAATCATAAATGGATTTCTTGCAGATCTTCAAATCATCAGAAGAAACAACTGGTAGCTTGTACTGTGGCTTGACTGAATTAAAGATAATGCAAAGTGGTGAGCCTTGTTGAAATAACTGGGAGAGCTGGGTCACGGGATCGCAGTCCATCGAAATGGGCAAAATGCCCATGCTGAATGTTACAACAGTTTCTTCCACACTTATATTTGAAGGCTCAGGGTCTTCATTGAAACTGCTGGCAGACAGCGAACTGATTCTTCTGTCCAGCCCATTTTTGGCACCTGTAGCGCCGGAGTTACCGCTCATCGCGGAGCCCACACTTCGGTGGTGCTGTTGGCTCAATTGCTGCTTTTGTGATAAGAGAAGCGCCTGACGCTCGCTTAGTAGCTCACTGCTAGCATGTGCAAGGTTGAGATATGGCTTAATTTGAGGCAAAAGTTCCAATCGCTTTTGGATAGTCAAGCATATATGGTACAGTGAATCTTCGGTAGATACTTTTCTATTCAGCAAGCTCTGTGTCGACTGTGTGACTGATGTTGGTAGTGACACTGTGGATTGTGACTGAATAGCCATTTTGCCGATCGTTACACGCCCTTGGTGCGTTTGATTTGGTGCTTCGGCCTGCAACCTTCAAACTGTTCATTTCTGTTTCTCGAATTGTACGTCTGGAGAATTTACCTACATTGTTTGGTGACTATATACGAAAGAACTCTGTCGAGTGATAAGATTGCAAATGAAACAATGGATGACAAGTGTCTGAATCCTGGGCGCCTTGCAATACTCGGAGGTTGTGTACTGTCGGCGAATCCTTTTTCTATTATCTGGGAGTATTTTCCTCACCTATTTTCTTGCTTTCGTGCATTATGGTGTCAGTTATTCGCGTTGAGCAAAGCGTGCGGAAGAGGTCAGTTAGAACTACAAGCTTGCTCAGCCCATTGGTTCTGATTAGGTGCTCTTTTTACCCCACATAGACCTCTGAGCTTTATAGGTGATTTTATCAAGGACTGTTCCCACGGCCAGAACACCTCCAATACTTGTAATGCAGTTAAGCAAGAAGCCAGACCACGATTGTGCATACTGCTGCTTGTTTATCACTTTGAGCGGAGACATCTCAAAGTAGAAGTAGACACTGGGGAAACCACCCATGGAGTGGAGTGTGGTGGGATGATCAGAGTCGCGGCCACCCCTTATAGGTCTAGAATGGTATGTTGTGGTAAATTGCGTAGTCTCAACCTTTTCCCCACTTAGATATTCGTACCTTGTTGGAACAATCTTAGCAAAGTAAGAGAACTGATGATTATGTGTATCAAACTCAGGACTCACTTTTGTTCCGTCTAAGGGTGCGGTAGATGTGCCTTGGCCCGTTATGTCTTCAACTTCCTTTCCAAAACTGAGATGGTGAATAATGTGGTTAAAATTCAGGCTTGGTGACGCTAGGTATAACGAAGCGTCATGAAAATGACCTCTTTTATTTTGGAAACTTTTGCCTGGGGCGAAATGCAAATTACCCCCAATTCTATTCAGCTTAGCCATTCCTTTTATTCTGCAGCCCTCTTCGATGTGCTCATTAACCTGTTGCACATACCCCTCGCGTTCACACTGCTCAACGTCTTTGCCGTCAAAGAAAGCCCATTGCTTTTCTCCGTAGGCATCGCGGACGTCCTCGCACGTCTGGCAACACACTCGTTCCTCTTTGCTCACCTCGTCATTCTTAGTTTGGTCTCGGGCGCCGTAGCAGGGCCCGCAATAATCTTCGTCTTCCGGTGCGTATTCTCCCACATCCTTCCCCGGCTTGAACTGTTTAGTATCCAACACCTGGCCTGATGGATCAAGGCGAGTTTTACTCCAACCTTTGTTGAGAACGTCGAGTTGCAATTCGCCTGCACTGTCCATGATGTCCATATTTAGGAGGTGGCACGGAACATGGGGAAATGTGATGTCCATGTTTAGGTCTAGCTTGAGGTGGCGATCCCTGTCGACAACCAGCTGCGGCCGAGTGACCACTTCCTTCAAATGAAACCATTCGCTTAACAGAAGAAGGACGGTGACAACAACACACGACAGCGTGATCAGTCCACCAGTCCTAGTCCTTATACGAACGTCTTCTTCTGTCTTGGAAAACGCATCAATGGATAAAAGCTTTGACTTCTTCATCTGCCCGGCTTCGTCAGAGGGTGCGTTAGTCAAACGTTAATGTAAGTATCAAATTTTCTGCGTTCCTATGTGCGTAAATCATAATGGAACATAATGAGAATATGAATCAAATTGGCACGAGCCGGACACATGATATTCAACGTTCTTGAAACTATCAGCTTACTCTATATATGTGCTTGTGCACTGAAGCCGCCTTTCTCAGGGGCTCCACTGCAGTCGGCCGCAAGTAACAAGACAGATCTGAGTGTGTACTCGCACTGCTACAGGCCGCTCAGCCGTTAAACTTCTCGTCTTCTACAAACCGCACCAACACTTTCGACCCGCTCTGTAGCAATGGGTGGCCAGCCACCGCGATCATCCACTTGTTGAGACTCTGCATGCGCTCCTGGATAACCTCATCGTTGAATCGATTTCCCAGTAGAATCTTCCCAGGCAAATGCGGCACCGCAATTTTGGGATGACTTGAAAGCGACAGCTCCTTGAGTAAGCACTTGCGAAAGAGTTCAAAATCGGAATAACGGCGTCTTACGCGGCTCATACGCTTTGTAAAGGCCGGGACGTTCGTGCGGCATATCACTTCATAGTCTGTGAACATACCACGGTGATCTGGATGTGGAAAGTGAGTTTTTGGGTTCGTGACTTCAATTTCTAAGAAGTTCTCTGGCTCCGCGTAGATCTCGCTAGAGCTTTGCTGTTTGTGTGGTTGAAGTAGACTGGACTCGACGCTTGAACTGAACGATTGAAACTGCCGCATCTTTGAGGCTTGTCAATGACAGTCTGAAACTAAGATGCGCTCTGGTTTGTAAGTTTTGTTTTGTGCCTCATATCACCCCGGTTTAAAACGTTTTTCTTATTCTTCACTTTCCTTTGATTGCCCACTTAGTATAAGCTAGACACTATACAACCACGAATTAGAAGTGTAGACAATGGATCCACACCCTGAAGAAGAAGAAATTGATGTGTTTCGCAATGTTGGACAAGGACTTGTGGGCCCATACCGAGAAATAACTATTCAGTACTGGCAAGAACTTATCAACGAGATTGAGATGACCAACGAGCCGGGTAGTCCGCATCAAGACGACTTCAAGTCTCATTCGCTTCCCCTAGCACGAATCAAAAAGGTCATGAAAACAGACGAGGATGTGAGGATGATCAGTGCAGAAGCCCCAATTCTCTTCGCTAAGGCTTGTGAAATATTCATTACGGAGCTCACTATGCGTGCCTGGTGCATTGCTGAAGAGCATAAGAGACGCACCTTGCAAAAAAGCGATATTGCCCAGGCGTTACTAAAGAGTGATATGTTTGATTTCTTAATCGACATAGTGCCCCGAAACATAGAGTGATCGGATTACACATTTCGGGCTTTCTGAATGTGATTTAAACCACATAGTCACCGTTACAATATTCAAGTCCAGCTTTTGAGGGCATCATAGAGTACCCGGCTGTATCGCGCCTGACGCAGTTGTCAAAGACACAACGAGGCAAGTGCGCGACTTTTAACAATTATTTGGCGCTTCTCAACTCTGGGATGAACATCCGATGAATTTGTTCTATCAATTTTTCGACATCTATTAAGAAAGCTCTGCCTCTGAGTAGAGTTGGGTGTGTTTTTACTTTTAGGTTGTGATGGGAACTTCAGTCTGTGAATTTTTATATTGGATTGCTTGCCGATCACAAAGGGCATAAGTTACTGCTGTTTTTTTGATCTGGAGCTCAAATGGTGGTATCGGCGTGCATTTGGATTGTTTAAGTGAACGAACGCCTATCTCAAGAGATAGCGTGGCGGAAATAAATTATTAGAACACAATTTGTCATTATGTGCGCAGCCTCGCTATCTGCGGTTGTCCCGGTAATTGATGCTCTGTTCTAAAAACATCCAAACTCAGGTCCATAATATTCGGGGACGCAAAATGGGTAAATCTTGAATCGAGTCCGGCAGGCTTCTATGTGGTAATATCTTGGGGCCTTGGTACTATCAACAATACGAAATACAATGGAATTAGTGCACTTCAATTTATAGACTGCATTAAGGCTATGCGCTAAGTCTACATCGTGTTTCCAAGATAACGCTTTAAATGAAACTTAGTATATATTCATCAGCACGTAGGTGTTTACCAGTGTACTACAGACACGCTAAAAGACGCTGGTTCACGTTTTGTTTCTGTTACTGAATGGTAAAGCGTGGAAAAGACCGCCGAGCCCATATAGTATCTCAGTAGTGATATGCCTCGGATTAAGCGTGGGATCAAAAGCGAGAAGCGAGGGTCGTCCTAGACTTGAGGTATTCTCTTTACTCAAGTTATTATCCTTCGAAGGAAAGTGATTTGCGTTTAAGTGTAAGAAATGATTAAAGGTGATGTTCGGAACAAAGGTAAGGTTTCCACTTTTACTAGTTGATTTTGAATCAATACCTCAAGAAAAGGAAAGCAAGCCGCTACCGCCCTTGTTTCATTCGAGGCAGGCCGTGTGTTTTATTTCTACAAGCCTGCAGCTTTTTAACTAGATTCAGTACAAAGGTAAAACTTCCTAGCACGCACTCTCGTTTGACGCTAGAGAAGCACCACAGAGCCAGCCTCTACCTGTTCACTCTTGAAGTTTAACTTTGTTCTTATATATCACATACGTTATATACATACACGACAAAAATTTTAGTAGTCGCCGTAAGCATACAAACATAACTCGCCTCAAGCAGCTGCAGGAGGCTATGTCGAGTGAGGTGCTACAACTGGCTCAAGCCAGAGAGCTGGCTATGGACAACAAGCCAGGGGACATGCTTCCTAAAGTGCTGGATACTGCGATGGCTCTTCATCGCTCGTCCCCCTCGCCCTCGGTCGAGTTGGGAAGATTATGTGCTAAACTGTTTTTAGATGTTGCGAGCCATGAGGCAGTCGTCTCAAGTGAAAAACCGTTCCTTGCTTCTCAGCATTTGGGAGAATTGTGGAAACTATGCAGCAACAGCAAAGATCACCCAACCTTACGTGATGGGATCTTGGGTTTAAGCAGGTGCTATGACTGGCTTTTCGATCTCGTTGCCAAGACATCTAACAAAGAATTATGGGAGACACTGTGCCAATTCAGATCTTTCGTCCTCTCCAAGTGGAAAACCGTTTATCCTTTGGCCCCATCTGAAGATCCACTACAGGATCATTCGAGATCTCTTGGAGTCAAATTAGCGACGGTCAAATTCATATCTACTTTGGTGATTGTTCATACACCGGGGACTTCGGGGATTAGTATTGCTTCAGTACCAGAAAACCATCCGGTTATCACGGGCAAAAGCCAACTTGAGTCTGGAGCCAAAAAGTTATTAGGGCTCTTATTGGGCTACCTGTCAGAAGAGCCAATGATGGTTGCATCTTTATTTATTGGCGTACTCAACTGCTTGGCCTTTGTGATGAAAAGGAGGCCGCAGGCAACTTATCACATCCTTGGAGGTCTACTTAGGTTTAATGTCGATATGAAATACCAGCAGAATGCGGATTCTGTACTTCAGTACAGGTTGGCCAAGAGATTTGTAGAACGCTGCTATAAAGTTTTTGTTCAATTTGGCCTTAAATCCCAACTTATAAAGAACTCTGGCAATATGTCACAATATCACGCCAAGCTATCGAAGATCTCCCAGACACTTCATATAATAGGTGAGGAGACAAAGGCAAAGGGTATCATGAATTTTGACCCAAAACAGGTGGAGCGCAAAATGCCCTCCAGGGAGCGCACGAAGTATGTTGCGGCCCTGAAAACGTCAAGTCAAAACAGCTCTTCCCGAACCAGTAGCACGCACCCTCGAGTGTCACCAGACATGCAACTTTTAACTGAACTTCAAAAGTATACAATGTCCAAAAATTCTTCTTCTGGTTTCTTCAACACGTCACCGATCGCATTTGATAACACGTATGCTTCCGTTTACTCTCTTATGAACAGTAAGCACTCTGAAATTGATATATCAAAGCTTTCCCCAGCGGTTATGGCTAAACTCTGTACCGAATGTCTTTACCAAACCGACACCAACAAAATGATTTCGGGACTGTCTATAGTAGCATCTCGCTATACCGACTTAATGAATAAAGCTTCGCAAGAGAGAGATAATAAAAAGCGACCACTTGAGGTTGACACAGTTCAGCAATCTAACAAGAAACGGGAGGTCGTGAAACAGCCAGAAGAGGAAGAGCTTTCTGAGGATGAAGACAAGCAAGAATTCACGTTGAGGGCCCCAGCACCCATGTCGGAAGAAGAGAAGAAACAACATTTTGTCCGTATTGTGAATCATATCATGGCTGTGAAAGACTCAGAAGAGGAGCCAGGTGTCAATAATGAAGTTCCAGATAACATGCTACATAAGATGAGACTGCTTGAGTGGGATAATAAAACTTCGTGGCTAACGCTTTTGACGAGACTAGCAAGCCGGGGCGTCAGCCACAACGAAGAAATGAGTAACACGGCTCGCCAGGCTATCTATGACTATTTTATCGAAGATTTTGCTAACCGCGTGGCTGTAGTTATTGACTGGCTGAGTGAGGAATGGTATTACGAATCTTTAAATAATGAGAAGTGTGAGACCCCAGTATATGACCAGTGGTCACTCAAAATCCTTGATGCGCTGATACCATTCTTGGAGATTTCTCATAGACGACTATTCATAAGACTCGTTAGTGAATTGCCGCGTCTGTCTCAAGAGCACGTTGACAAGATTAGATCTCTCTGCCTTGATCCTCTCAGAGGCTCTCTGGGGTTCCAGTCGCTTAAATTTATGGTTATGTTTAGGCCGCCTGTCAAACCTTACATCGCAAAGCTGCTAACGAGCATGAAAGAGCAAGATGAGTCTGTAAGAGAACAATGCGAGGCCGTGCTGACCAAATTCTACTAAGATCTTTTTATATAAGAGAATTTTACAGATGGGGTCTAAGTTGGAAAGTCCCAATTTGAGTCTAAAGGGAACTTTTCATATGGAGAGTTAACTTGTTAATGCAATGGAGTCTTCCCATCTTTATACCTGTCATGGTCCTTTGCAGGACAGTATTTAGTCTAAAACTGAAGTATAACAACTTATGCCGCCTCCTACGGGCCTGGGCCAATACCCGAGGGAGCAATGCTTAACTTGATAGCTAATAGAGTTAGTCGCTGTCCTAACGGGTATTAGAGTTTCCGCGATCTCCACTTTTAGTAAACGTGGATGCCCTAAACAAGTGCTCCTGAGGGTATTTGTTCGGATCTTCATTTGAGTAATAGTGTACGAGATATAAGTTTCGACGATGTGGAAAAAATTTTCGTTAGTTAGATCCAAGCGCCTGGTCTTGAAGAAATCCTAGAAAGCCGTTGTCGACAACAGAACATCAGTCGAGAAAAGCAAGCCGCAGGACAGCTACCTCGTATCACCTAGAGCTTAGTATCATCCAAAACAGTCTCTAATTGTTTTAGAGTACGACATACGAGCATTAATCCAACACCTGTTACATTGAAGGTTGTATAGTTGCGGACTTAAACAGCGGACGACAAACACCTTCATCTTTAACTAAAAACAACAAGTTCTTCTACTGGTAGAAGTACCGTACTCTGAATTGCAATACGCATATAATGTTCAAAGAAGAGAGCATGCCATTCCCGCCCAGGGTGCACTCTCCCGTGGGCATGCCGAGAAGAGCACATCCAGGAGCTGTTCTTCTATCTCCTCAGGCTTCAGCAATGAATAACAGTCATAGTACTGGGCCCGGGAATAGCGGTGTGTCACAGCTTCCCCTCAGTCCCCAGCTTTCTTCTCAGCATCTCTCTCTCAACGATCTGTTGGATCAACAACAGAACATGTTGGTCGACTCGCAACGCGCAGCAGCCGGACCTGCTGTCGTTTCCCCAATGCTACAGCCTAGCTCATCTATGTTTTTGGACACTTTCACCAGGCCCGCCAGCAGCGCAGGTCAGGTACCGGCTCCTCAACACAATAGCATGGTCAACTTTGCACACGACCTTAATCAGTTGTGCTCTTGGATGACAATGCTTTCTACATCCCAGCAGAACTCTGTTATGGATAACCTTTTGTCTTCGTTGAACGAGGAAGTGCTACAGCACACTAAACTCAAGCTGGACAGTTTGATCAGCAGTGGGTATATTTCACCCAGCGTGAGATCTCCTCAAGTCATAGCCCCTATGCCAGACAGAGGGCCAACTCCCCAGCCATTGACTCTGGACTCTTTGTTAAACAACAACATGGACCACCATATGAGTCGCCAATGGTCGCCTATTCCTCAAAATCCTTCAAACAGCCAGCCCATCTACGACTATATCAATGATCTCACCCATAGGCCTCGTTCTGCCGATCCACAGCTCAGGAGAAAGATGGGTTCGTCCGGGAAACCAGTGCAAAAGAAATCGCCCACCCAACCTAAGTCAAATCCACACAACGGGCTCAGCTCGCCTACTGGCTCCAATGGCTCATCTGCTTCGTCATCCATGAATCCAAAAACGTTAACAGATCCAAAGCTTCTAAACAACATTCCTGCTTGGTTGAAGTCTTTGAGGCTGCACAAGTACTCTGATGCTTTGAGCGGTAAACCATGGGCTGAGTTGGTTTATCTTGAAGATGATGCGCTTGAGTCCATGGGCGTCTCCGCACTAGGTGCAAGAAGAAAGCTTTTGAAAGCGTTTGCGGTTGTCAGAGATTACAAGGAGCGGGGTCTTATTGACGCCAATGCATATTAATATATAAAAGACAACCGCAATATATAGGAGACTATCCTTTCCACCGCCTTTCTGTCCTCATGTTACTAATATAGTGATCTTAAGGTCCCCTGAGAAGTACTGGGGCGATGAAGCCTCCCGGCGCAGGTGAGCCGGCGGACCCGAAAAATGCACTACAAAGACTAAGAATTTCGAGCGCTGGAAGCTTTTCTGAATGAGCCTTAACTCCCTAGGAAACGTGCAAGAGAAATGGTTCACTGAAAAACATGAGATGCGCGAAGCCACCAGCCTAAACTCGCTTTTATTTTCTATGGCCTATATTCCTAGTTAGACGAGACGCGATTTAGGATGCAGACACCACTCTTGGTAATCGGCACCCTGGCTTCTCGAGCCGCTGAGTGCACTGCTTACAAAATAGTGGCCCAAACTGGTCAATCTTCCACTTTCACTGTCGCGATGGTTCATATCACGTGTATATAGTTTTCTTGGGTGACGCCCAATCTTTAGAGCCAACAATCACATTTTGCTGTGTTCCCTTGAGAAGCCCAGCCAATATTGCAGGCTTTTTTGTCGATGTTCTACTGAAATTGAAGCTTTCAGCTGCCAGAAAAGCCATATGAAAAATGCGCGCTTCTGAGACGTCGAGAAGCAGGCCATTGACCACACATACAAGGTAATTTGAAGGTTCAGTATCGATGAGCGCTTCTGTGGTCGACTGTATAATTAATTTCTAGAGTGAAGAATCTTGTTACACATAATGCTTCCCACTCAGCTGGTCGGTGCTTATTAAGGCTGTAAGACGAATATAAATATTTATATAAATTTGACATTACAAATGCTTCCAAATGCCAAGATACCAATCTCCAAACCAGGGCCCGAATGAGACTTTAATGCAACGAGTATGATTTTATCACTATGTACGTTTTGAAAAAGACGAGAATCCACAACCGATAAGAGGTCTCGGGTTGGTTGAAGCTAAAGATGTAATGCGGTACAACAACAGTTTAAGGAGGTACGGTATTGGGAATTCATCAAGATTCTGAAGTTTTTTTCAATGTGCGAGCCCTTTCAACATTTTACAGCTTCCCCTCCCAGAATTTCTTGTTAGCTTGAACGTTGTTGTGTAGAAACTTAAGTTCCTCAAAGTAGCCCCCAAGACCAGCAAAGAGCCTCTCTGCAAAAGCGTTAATGAATATTAGCTGGCCCTTTGGAATAGAGGGAAATCTTTCTAATATAGAATCCACCGAGTCAGGCAGAGGTTGATTATATTCCGTGTTGTATGCATCGTACTCTTCGGAACCTTCTTTTAATTGCCGTACCAAAGCGGCGCATTCATTGAACTCACAGGTAATCAACACCGCCCATTTAGCAGATATTTCTAATGGCCGCGTAACATTGGAAATATCGGCTGCTTTAATAATCAGTGACAAAAATGTGGGCTGCTGCGATGAAGCCTCGTCCATCTGGTTAACGTATTGGGAATGCAGGGCCATGTCAGTTGCAAGAATAGTGTCAGATATCACGTTGCGCCGGTCTTCTAGAAGCTGAGGCCAATGATCTTGAAGGAGATCTAAGAAGAGCTCTGTGTGGAAGTTCTCTAAGACTGAAGCTTTTTGGTACAGTTGTGCAACAGGGGAGTTCTCTTCGCACATGAGGGCATTATTCGTGCCGGGGTGGCCAATGTCGTGACCAATAGCGGCCACGCACACCAACAGGACAGATGCGTCCTTGGGGAAATGTAACTGAAGTCTGCAGCATAGCTGCCAAGTCGCTTGCATAACATCCACTGCGTGTCTAAAATTGTGGAACTTGTTACCCTGGTGGTACGAGGTTTCAAGTGTCAGCAAAAGCAGAAAAAGATCGTTGTCTGAAATGAGATAGCCGGCGTCCACTGCAAGTTTCTTGAGAATGAGGTAGCTGCACCATATTAGTTCGCAAGTAGACAGCGACAAAGCGCAAAAGTCCCACGTCGTCAGCAACTTCCAATAGTGGTCGTCAGTTTTTCCCTGCGGTAGCTGAATGAGCTTCCTCAGGTCTAAGGAAGAAGCTATGAGTCTGGCATACGATCTCCGTGGCTTTTCCGTGTTGGAATGGCGAACTTGGCTCAGGTGCGAAATCATGGAGTACATGTTCACGGAGCAGGAACTGTGCTGTTCCGCATACATCCAAGTGGTAACGCGTGTTAGCCTGTGATTGTACTCCGCGCGGTGGATATCTAGCTCTGCTATAGTGGGAACTGCCCGTTCGGGCGTCACAACGCTCAGGTTAAAACATGGAAACTGCTTTTCGAGGAGGTGAGCGAGCTCGGCCGCAGATAGAGCGTCCAACGCTGAGCTTGACGGTGGGCCGGCGTCCGGCGCCGATTCCTTCGACTCGCGGTACACCACGAGGTAGAGGTCGCGCTCGTAGTTGTCGGCACCTGAGAGCCGGTCAGAATAAAGGCGCGCGAGCAGGTCCGCGACAGTAGCCAGCGCAACAACGTGGCCCTTGAAGCGGGCTGCGAGCTGCGGTGCGATTTCCGGTGAGTTAACCGCGAAAAGCGTGGCCATGCCGGACATTTCGTTCTTTCAATTGGGCGGAAGGAGAGGGGAGAGGTTGAGTCTTAACACCGCAGCCACCTTTTCAAATCGCTTGTTTCTGTAGTAGATAGCCAGAGCTGTTCAGCGCTTTTTCAGTTCTGTGCTTGTGCTTGGTAATCTGGCTCTGCGCCTAGCGTACCTTCCTTGCCTGGTGAGGTGGGCGAATTCAGGTTCCGCAGACTAAATAGTTTCCATGTACTGACGTGCTACAGCAGGCTTATTCTTCACCGTTTCGCATACGCGGTCAAAAAAGCAAGGACCAAGAGCCATGTCTTGCCGGTGAGCATCCTTCCAAAAAAGAAACGATAACTCTGCACAATCCTGCGAGCTATCCAGAAAAAAAAAAAACAAAAAAAAATCCCCAAAACGTCCGTCCACAAATCCTGCGATAGCAAATGTCTTTCGGAATTAAGCGGATGAGATTACATCCGACTCAGCTTTTCCGGGTAATAGAAGCGCACTTTAGCACAGTGACTCCAGGGTGTTAGGGTGTTATAATGCCCTGTGATCCATATTCACGAAACCAAACTCCGAGCGGCTCGAGTTGAGCCCCCTCCATATGGAGTAAAAGCGAACATCCAAAAAAAACATAAGCCACTCGTTTATATACATTTGTCGGCGGTATGTGGGGTTTTATTTTAGGGGTACCAGCACTGTGGGCCAAGCGAAATGGTGTACGACAGAAGCTGGAAAGCGAATCGACCCCTGTATGAGGTTTTAGTCTCCGCCCCCTCGTGAAGCAAGAGGCAGGCCAAGACTTAAACATGTGTGTTATATGAGGCACGATTTAGCGCCATTAAAGTGCGAGGGGTTGAGGTCTACCCCAGAGTTTGATCGCTTTTTCTGCTTATCAAAATCATAGAGTTGCGGATCTGGCGCTCACAAAGTTGCAATAACACTCTGGGGCACTGCCACAAAGAGAGACTGCATACGTAAAGCATGATTAGTCTGATTAGCCTGGACGTACTAGTCATGTGATCTTATCATTGTGTACTTAAATGACGTTGAAAATGGCGTGACTCAGGTGATCCGGGTCACGAGTCTTTAGTGACTCTGCGCCGAGGTGGCGGCAGGGTCAGGTTCCAAGCGCAGTCTTCGTAAGACGTGCACGAGTAATGCGTTATCAGAGCTCTTCGCTTCAGTTATATTTAACAAGCACAGCTGTGGGCACGCACTGCGTTAGGCGATCAGGAACAACTCGTTAGGTGTGTTACGTATTCGCAGAAGTGTCCTTTAACATATGATTCGCACGTGCGCCCAATCGGCTTTAAGAGCTTCCTCCCGCTTCAGCGCCATTTCTCCCCGTCTGTTTTTGAGAGCACAGTCGTCGAACGCGCTGACCAAGACCCAGCTGCCTTTCACTTTCTCAAAGGCGGGTCCTTCGCTCGTCAAGTATACCTCTCAGCACGAGTGGATCGCTGCACACCAAGACGGTACCGCGTTCGTAGGTATCACCAGGTACGCAGCCGACGCTTTGGGTGACGCAACATACATAGAACTTCCTGAAGTCGACTCTGAATTGGAAGCGGGTGATTCTTTGGGCTCTGTGGAATCCGTGAAGTCCGCGTCCGAAGTGTACCAGCCGCTAGCAGGTACAGTCTTGGAGGGCAACGAGTCTTTGAACGACACACCGCAGTTGATTAACGAAGATCCAATGGGCGAGGGATGGATTGCGAAAGTTAGGTTGAACGACTTGGCCGACATGAACGGGGAAGAGCTCATGTCGTTGGAGCAGTACGAAGAATCTCTAAAAGAAGATCACTAGCTATCTCATAAATATTGATACGCCACGATTATCACATTTCAGCAAGCGGCACCATGCACACGCATGCCTCAGCGTTGTTGCCCTGTCGCTACTCTGCATGCTTGTTCTTCCGCTCCTGTTCGGCTGGCGTTCTAGTCTGAAGCTGCAAAGCGTGTACGCCTTTTTGTAGCTCCTCATTTAGCAGTGTATAGATAAGACGATGTCTCTTAGGTAGGGTCAAACCTTGAAAGGCATCACTCACGACCTCGATACGGAAATGCGACTCAATTCTGTTTTCAGCCTCTGCCATCCCATGGTGACCTGCGTGCTTGTAAGAGTCATTGAACAATGCAAAATGCTGCAAGTCAGGGAACTGCTGCCGCACTTTACTTGTTATGCTTTGTGCAATTGGTCCGGAGGTGCTTCGGTTGGCGGCGGTACTCATTGAACGGGCAAGCCTCCTGAGTAGGAGCATCTAGTTTTTTGGGGGTATATCAACTTTAAAATTTGGTCTGAAATTTCCAGTGAATTTTGAACTTACAATATTACTCTTTGACATACAGCACAACCAAGTAAATTTTAGCAGAGATGTTAGCAAGAGTGGCTCGCAGACTACTGTCGTTCACCCCGGAAGAGAAACTAGTTTACGAAAAGCTGACCAAGCAGCTGAAGCCCCGACAGATTGAGGTACGAGACATCAGCGGGGGTTGCGGGTCGATGTTCGCAATTGACATTACCAGCGAAAAGTTCAAGGGATTGTCTATGGTAAAGCAGCACAAACTAGTCAACAAAGTCCTCCAAGACGATATCAAGAGGTGGCATGGTTTGCAACTGCGGACGCGCAGCGAATGATCGCGGAAGCTGCCTGGCGATCAGGCCTCTCTATCTGTAAATAGTCATTAAAGAAAAGAAAGTATTTATTATAACAGCATCCTAGTGAAGGCGTTCCTTGACGATTATTCGGAGGTTGCGGGTTCCTCGAAAGAGGCGACTTCCTCCTCCTTCTCTTCCAATATTTCCTCCTTAATCTCTTCAACCACTTCGTAATCTTCATCGGCAGTGGACTGCTCAACTTGATCGAACACCTGGTAGTTGTACTCTTCATCCATGAGCGCGGCTCTGTCTTCTCTATATTGTGTCCATCCTTCCAGCATCGAACGGCGAGACAAGATCAGTTCTCTCATAGCACTGTCCGCTTGCATGGCATCAAGCTCCTCGAATTGAGCAGACCATTCTCTTAGGTTCTTTCTCACCTTCTTCCTCTCACCGTTTGTTAGTAGAGATTCAGGCCTTGGTCTCCAAACAAAGTTCTTAAAAGCCTCAATCATTTCCTCTCTGACGCACTCGCCTGCAACATTGAAAACCTTGTAACCATTTTCAAGCTTGTGTTTCACAGCAGAAGACCAGACAGCAACAAATCTCCCTGATGGATCCCATTGCATATCCGTGGCACTATAAAATTCAGGATGCGCGACAGCCTTCAGATTTGCCGCAACATCGTCGCTGTCGTTATCGTTCTTCTCGCCAGTGAAGTCGAAGTCATAGAAGTCGAAATCCGCTTTCCTTGTGTCTGGAGTGACCAAGGTTGCAACAACAACAAATCTACCAGCAGGGGACCATGAGATAGTGTTAGAGAATTTGCCAGGCACGGAAGCAAACGCCTTCCATTTCTTAGGCTCGGCCTTCACTGCAGTCTTAATTTTCTCCTTTTGCTCGGGCGCGAAGAAAGTAACAACGTTCTTAGGAATGGCTGGGTTGTCATCGGCGGTCTCGGTAGTAGAAATTGTAACAAATCTTGAGCCCTTTGGTTCCCAGCCAAATCTTACTGCAAGGTCCTTCATCTCCACCTTTTCGACGGGGACGTCCTTTTCCGTAAGTTTGCAGATTTCCAAGTTAGAGAAGAAAGTCTTTTTAGACTTAGTGTGACGATCAACCTTCACACACAAGTACTCGGCTTGGTTTTGCCAGTGCAACGTCACGTCGGACACCTGAACCAAGTTGACAGTTCTCAAAACTCTTCTGGTAGGGATCTCCATCACAGTAGCCTTACAAGACTGGTTATTTGACTCTGGAGTCCAGAATGCTAAAACCGAAGAGAGCTCGCCATTTCTGTTGACGGCTAACTTAGCGCCAGCAGGGGCGAAGGAAAAGTCTTGAATACCCTCAATCTTCATAATCTTTCCACCCAGTAACTCGAAGTTATTTTCAGCATCATAAACGGCAAGAGCGTTTGGACCTAGACGCGCGCAGTACTTGTCGTCAAAAGACCATTTTATCATAGGCCAGTGCAATCTCTGGTTTGGAGGAAGCGCGAAAGTCTTGACAGAGAGGCCAGTAGCGATATCCCAGACACAGAGCTGATGGCCATTTGACTCAGGGCCGAATGGGAAGTCTTCTGGAGCGTCTTCTGGAACAACGATAGGTTCTGGTGACAAAGTCACAAGGTACTTTTCGGTTGGAGAAATAGCCAAAGCCTTAGCCTGAGGGTGGAAAAATCTTCTTAAACGCTCGAAATTTCTTCCACCCCACGAGGCGACACCCTGGTTGTGGAAAGAAAACAAGTAAGTACCTTTAGGTGAAAACTTGACAGTAGTGTTGGACCAATTGGTTCTAGGCTCCACAGCATTCTCAGGTTGCTGAGTATTTCTGTTCCAGAAAACACCAGTTAATTCGCCCTTCTGTAGCACAAACTGATCTCTGCCTTGCTCATCCTGCAACCAAGACTGCAAGTAATCTGTCTTTTGGAACTCGGGAAACTTTGGCTCGTGGAATTCAGTGTCGAAATCCTCTGTTCCAAACTTCTCGACATCGGTCAAACTGTTGACAAAGAGCCTATGTTTTACATCAAGCTTCTTTCCGTTTAACAACTTGATTGCCTTTCTCGCTGAAGCTGGGGAATCAAACTCCACGAACAAATAACCCTTAGTACTCTTTTTCTCTTCATCCAGAGGGAGATTGATGTCCACCACCGAACCAGCTTGCGAAAACAGCTTGGTCAAGACTTTCGTAAGCACGGGGACCTTAGATTCAGGAGCCACTGGGGCACCATCAACAACCACGAAGTTGTCGAAGTTCACGGGCGACTCGACCTCGAACTTTTTCTCTAGGTCTGAGAAGTCGACGTCATCCACGGGAATATCCTCAATTCTTATCTCTTCCAAAGCGGATGTGGCCATTTTTGTAGATGGTATTTTACAAGAAGCTTTGCTGGGTATGCTTATTTCGAAGACATGTCCTTTGGTTAAGACTTTACACTCATCGAAAATTTTTCAAAAGACCCATTCGTTACCTACGACTTAATGTAGAGCCCTCATTTTTCATCACGTGCTTTTTTCCTGAAGAATAGAGATCAAAACATTGTTGCATGGTATTGAAGCCCTGGGGAACTGATGTGGGGATGCTCCCAAAGAGCTCAAACTTAGAGCGCGCTTATGCACCTAGCCAGCCTTCATATTGACTAAGCTTTCTGTAGGTAATAGAACGCTACTCTCAGGTCATTTGAAAGAAATAGTATCATACTGTGCGAAGTATCAGCCTTGTTTCACTAGTCATCTAGCAGACAGCATTTTCATTGAAAGAAGCGGGCTGTACACAACCAACGATGCCGCTACGTATGAGCCCCGTACAAGATAGTTTGCGTTGTCTTTCAAGCAAAAGTACGCAGTCAAGTGACGAAGAAGACGGCACTGAAAGAATGGGCGGAGCTGATGAACTAGACATTCCCCAACTCAACAGTTCAATGACGCCCTGGAGAAAACGTGACGTTGGAAAAGAAAGCGTTTGCCGCCAAGACAGCACTTTAGTCTCTCCAGCGGCGAGCGCCTCTGCAAAATGCGGTAATGACTTCGTCGATGGTCCTTTAAGCTTGGCGTCACCTGTTAACTCGCGGCCCCACACTCGTAGCTCGTTGTTTTCGGAAGGGTATACCTCTAGCGTTCCTACTTTGTCTGCTTCCTCCAATAACGAAGTCGAGCAATTGCAACGCCAATTAACAGCGTGCAAGTTGCGTTTAAGAGCGCTCGCTGAAGTAATAAAAGAATTAAACTATGACAGAGAAACCCACCATTTTAATGAAGGCTCGAACTTATCTCTTAATGCTAAGTTGGTTGACACCCTACCTCCTTGTAATAAATGTGCCGAATTATCTAAAGGACTCGTTGAACTTCGGCAAAGCTTAGAAACAAAAGACAAGGAGCTTTCGTCCATAAAAAATGATTATAGTACTGTTCTGGATGACGTTAATTCTTATTTGGAACATTCGGATGTGATAGCTAGCAATATCGACGAAATCTTGCTGGTGCTTTCCGAAAAGCTCGACATTTCCGCAGAAGAGAAAGAGGTGTTGTCAAAGGCAAGAACTATTTCAAATAATTTCGTTGATGTCAAGATTAATGCTCTTGGATCGACCATTCGTAAGTTCCTGGATACTCTGAGCACGGCACAACCACCTGAACAGTTTGATAAATCTCTTATGTCTTTACCCGACAATTCCCAAGGTAATTTATCGCAGATGGACACTAGGCTTGAGAGTGCTATCGAAAGCATGCATGAAGAGTATCATGCTTTTTTGAGGAGTTTGCAAGATAGAATGGATCAATCCGGGGACACGGAAAGATTGTTGGGGGACAAACTGAAGAAACAGCAATTGCTCATAGAGAAGCTCGCCAAATTGTTTCATGAACGATCCATAACAGGCATTACTGCTGACATGCTATCCATGGGCATGCATGCTTTTGAGGGGACCAAGAATACCGGCTACATGGAAAATTCGCCGCAGGAAGTGGCCGCCCCTAATGACGAGACAGTAGAATACAAGCATCAACTTGAAATCCAAAGCAGCAGGATGAAAGAACTAGAGGAAGAGATAGCCCACTTGGAACAAAAAAATGAGGAGTTAGGTAAAGGAAACGCGGAACGTAACCGTATTTTAGGGACGGGCGTGTTGTGTGAAGAGAAAGAGTTGGAATGGGTGGCTAAGGTAGAACATCTTACCTCTGAAGTGTCTAAATCTAACACAGAGTCGCAACGACTTGAGAAGATAATAACTGAGCTTCGAAGGGAGTTATCTGTAGCTCAAGAAGAGTCTGAAAAAACTATTTTGGACCTGGAAAAGACGCTCAAAAGGGCAGTGAGAAACTCCGGTTTGTATATGGGAGAAAACCGTGAAATGCAACAGCACATCAAAGAAATTGAAAGTCAATTGAGTAGCGCAATGCGTCACAATAGCCAGCTCGAGGAGTCTATAAACGAAGTTACTGAAGATCGCAGCGGGCTTGAAAATGAGCTCCAAAAGCTGCGCAGTCACTTGATTCTTCACCTAAACAAGATTTTTGATGTATTTGACAAAATACTTCAGAGGCATTCGATTGATCAGGCCAAGAAGAAGCTTAAAAACTTGGAAGCCCTCAGCTCCAATAATCATCACAAAGCAATACACGCGAAGCTTGAATCGTTGTACGTATTTATCGAGTCAGCGATCAACTCAATTGTGGAAGAACATGCAAAGCTGCTGCTAAAAGAGAAAAGAAGATCATCGCAGATCAATGTCAAAGACACAGAGGAAGGCTATGGATCTCAGCTGCATATTGAGCTGTTGGAGCGAAGATGGGTAGCAGAAAGAGAGAGACGAAAACTCGACGCAGACGCAGCAGAGTATAGAATTTCACAGCTTGAAGATGAGAATAGGGCATTACGCCTGAGACTACGGGACAGATTTGGCAACAACCAATAGCTGTAGTGCTAGCGCCATTTTAACCTTTTTAATCTTTATCTATTATAAACGACCACCGGTATGTAATAAAGAGCGAACTTTAATCACTTTATTCGCAGAAAACGATCAAGAGCGTAGCGCTTTTACTAATATTTGGGTTACTCTAGCTGCACGTCACCCTCAGCATCTTTCTTTTCGTTGTCTTTCTCATTCTCACTGGAGTCACTGGAGTCATCGCTGTCGGAGCCGTCACCGTTCTCTGCCTTTGCAAAGGCAAGGGCTTCGTCGAGTAAATCTTTTGGTACTGCCTTATGTAGGCCATTGGTTTCGGAAGCTGAACACCAACTCATTTCTAACTCGAAGTCCTTCTCTTTGTTGTCCTCATGGGCCAAATAGATTATCCTCGCGGCCTCTTTCACTGCTTCCCTCGCATCTAGCTCGGTTTCGGTGCTAATCACTTTTTCCAGCTCGGCTTTCGCTGATTGCCTGCCTTTTCCTGTAGCAGCACCTTTATATCCCCAATATGTGCCGCTAGGCTCGAGCATATAAAGATGTGCGCCATTTTCATCGACTCCGCCAACAATAGCTGTAATCCCGAAGGGTCTCACGCTATTGTAGAGCGTGTGTGCCTGCACATACTGTCCCAATCTATCAGCCAGAGCGGGAAGCGGGATTGGGGTAGCATATGTCTTCTTGAAACTCGACGCCTCCTCACGACCTCTGTTTACTAGATGTCTACCGTCCGGCATTAACCCTGAGTATGCGCAACCAACATGACGATCTATAGTTTGTATCTTTTTGTTCTTCCCTGGCACCAGCAGCTTTGAGGTAACCAGCTTTTCCACAGCAAGAACAATACCATCTTTGAATTTAATTCCGACAGACGTTGCCCCATTTTCAGCAGCTTTGACCGCATACTCTACCTGAAAGTTCCTGCCATCAGGTGAGAAAACACTATTTGAAAGATCATATCCAGTACCGATCGACGTCTAATTGAATAGCGCGTAGACATGTTAATATCGAGTAAAACAAAAACCATCTTCTTTCCTTATCACATACCATTGCAGTTCAGCGTCCTTTGATATCAATTGAGATATTGCTAACTGTGTGCAGAGTGACCAGATTGAAGGTTTCTGTTTGCCACCGAAATGATTATTGAAATTGGTATTTTGGGAGCGTCAATGATCGTCGTTACTTATGATCAGCTTAAAGATCACTTGAAATTAAGTGAAGGGCCCGTTTTAGAAAGCATTGGGATGCTCAATCACATTTATGTATTTGGGCTCCAGTGCCTCCCTTTTTCGACATATAGGCAATGGGAAAGGAACAAATCAAGATAGTTGTTTGCGGTGATGATGGAGTTGGAAAGACTAGCCTCGTGGCATGCCTTGTGAAGGACCAATTCATTCAGAACCTACAAAACTGCTTACCGCCAGTGACTATTCCACGAGACTTTTCTTCCAGTCCGTTCTGTCCAAAAAGCAGCGTTTTAGTAGACACAACAAGTTATGATCTACCTGCACTACATCGTGAACTGAAAAGTGCGGACGTTATTTGGTTAGTGTACTCGGACCATGAAACCTATGACAGAGTAGCACTTTACTGGATGATGATGTTCCGCTCTTTGGGGGTCAATTTACCAGTGGTTTTATGCAAAAACAAATGCGATGATTTTTCTATCGATAGTGAGCCCAAAAGCTCTGCTTTGTCCCCTTCTGATGACGCTCTTTCTGATAGCACAAAGGTCGAGGATGAGGAGTTCATCCCCATTTTGCGAGAGTTTAAAGAAATTGAGACGTGTATTAAAACAAGTGCTAAGGACAAATTCAACGTCAACCAAGCTTTTTATTTGTGTCAAAGGGCCATTACACATCCTATTGCCCCTTTGTTTGACTCAAGGGTGGGGGAACTTAAGCCTTTAACTGTTTTGGCGCTTAAGCGAATTTTCCTTCTCTCTGACAAGGATCAAGATGGTTTCCTTAACGACCATGAGCTAATCGTTCTACAGAAGCGGGCCTTTGGGAAAGCTATAGATAAAAGTGAACTTGAATTTATAAAGGAAACACTTCTGAATCTTTCTGTGCCCCCTCAGGAATACGGTAGCTACACGCTATATGTCCCCAACAAAGGAATAACTAAAGATGGTTTTCTTGTCCTTAATAAGCTGTACTCTGAGAAAGGCAGACATGAAACTACTTGGGGTATTTTGAGAGCTTTTCACTACACTGACTCTCTCTCCATAAGTGATAAAGTGCTATACCCTAAAATGGACATTCCAGACACTGCAAGCGTGGAATTGAGCCCATTGGGTTATCGATTTCTTGTTGAGCTATTTCTTACATTTGATAAAGACAACGATGGCGGACTTAACGAACAAGAGATCGATTTTCTCTTCAAAACCACCCCCGGCATACCACGGCTTTGGGCGGAGACTAATTTCCCCTTTTCTACTGTTGTTAATAGTCAAGGCTTTGTAACGCTTCAGGGGTGGCTAGCACAATGGAGTATGACCACTTTTCTGGACCACAAAACAACGACAGAATACTTAGTTTATCTCGGAATCGAAAAGGACGCAAAACTAGCTTTACAAATCACGAAATCGCGAAAGAAGAGAAGGCGAAATGGAAAATTTTATAGGGCGCTAGTCGCTGATCGGAAAGTCTTTAACTGCTTTGTTATTGGTAAGCCTTTCAGTGGGAAAAGTTCTTTACTGGAGTCTTTTGTGGGCAGGTCATTTCTAGAGTCTTATTCACCGACAATACGGCCACGGATAGCCGTTAACAGCTTGGAACTAAAAGGCAGTAAACAGTATTACCTTATTTTGCAAGAATTTGGGGAGCAAGAGCCAGCAATTTTGGAGAATGCCGAAAAAATGAAAGAATGTGATGTTCTATGTCTAACTTATGATTCGAGCGATCCTGAGTCGTTTTCCTTTCTTTTTGAGCTCATAAATCAGCATAAATACCTTCAGGAGTTACCTATGGTGTTCGTAGCATTAAAGGCAGATCTTGATAAGCAGCAGCAAAGATGCTATATTCAGCCAGATGACTTTACTGATCAGCTTTACATCGACCATCCTCTACATGTTTCCTCTGTTTGGTCTAGTTCTCTGAATGAACTTTTTATCAAGTTAACGGAAGCAAGCTTGGAACCTTCAAAGAATACGCCAGGGATAGCTCCGGACATTGTTAAAGAAGATATCAATTATTGGAGATATGCCCTTGTAGCAACTTCCGCTGTTGGTTTCACTTCTCTTTTCACCTTTACATTCTTTAAACTGTTTCGCAGCCTACGAAATGATAATTCTTGACATCTCGGCGGTTCACCCTAAAGCATTAAAGGTTAAATTGAGCAACCAGAAAATACTGTGCTTTAAGGGGTGACTTACTCAAGGCAGCCCTCCTTGTCACAGTATTGAACCAGCCAACAGATTGGGGCCGAAATATGACTCGCTGCAAACTTTAGACATCTTTTGCGCTTTGTCTTGAAGACAAGCCCCTTTGGTCTATAGCGTTCTCTGGAAACTGATGATGATACGGAGTAATGTAGTTGGGTAACTCTGTTATGCACTGCAGCCGGCACTGGTATTCATTTTGACCGACAGTAATTAAATTTTGACAACAAAGAGAACATGTATTTGTGGTATTGTACATTCCTTGGCTTGGAAAAAGCCAAGCCTTCTTTATTCTGAATAACATACGAAGAACATTTCGGAGTAGTAACTTGTATTTCTAGTCGCCAAATAAATAAAGTTTGGAGACTTCAGAAGTATCAGTGCATCTTCCAAAGTTTACATTGAATTTTGGGCTCTCACTTTTTGTTTTCGTTAGTATTTAAATAATTCCTATGGTTACATAAAGAGACGCTACTCTTGTGTTGGTGAGTGGCACCGCCTGAATGATTAACGTGGCAAATCATTCAGTTTCGTCATATTCGCCTCTTCAGGCTACTATTTCTGTTGGCATCCGGCCAAAACCTAGTATATCTTGTATAGTTTCTCAAGTGAAACAATTTATATGACGGCTTCTGATGAATATCGTTTTTAGTTGCCTTGCAATTATACGACGGAACCTCCTCCGAGGTTACGTTAAAAATTTGTTGCTGCTAATATACATAAAAGCGAGTCAGCAAGCGGTCGAGCATAACCTCCGTCTGTTTTGTGAGCGACTCCTTTGTCTGGTATGCCTTTTTATCAAAAAAAGGCTGTTATGGTCACAAATCTCATAGATATGGATTGTTCTTAGAATATGGATTACTGGAGGTTCCTGTATAGCCTTGGTAAGAAGTGTTACCAAAGGTGTTTTCAGGGGCTCTCAAGTTTTGAGTGCCGTGGCTTGAAGGGGCAGTTGGGATCTTCTGGTAATTCCCGAAGGTGCTAGGGCCTAAAACAGCGGAACTCGGCTGTACCGCCTCGCCGCTATTTGCACGCTTTTCCCGGGCGCCAGAGTGATCATCGAAAATCGAGCTATCGTCTACCTCGTCATCAAATAGCAATTTCTTAGAACTTTGATTCCTGTAGCTCTTGTCTGAAGAGATGTTACTCGCCTCATTTGTCGTCATTACGGCCTTACCCAACTCAAATAGCTCGGTTTCAGATTTCGACGCATTGCCGTTTGTTTGAATCTTTGGTATAAAAGATACACGGTCATCTTTCATAGGCTGGTAACGAGCATCTGGATTTCTGTAAATCAACGCGAGTAAGCAGGTGACTATAGTGAATATGAGCAAAAACAAAGCAAAGACCGCGTTCATTACGAACAGGACGACGGCCATGACCGAGGAGACGATTTGAGGCTGTTTAAAGAGACCTGAGAAGAACACAAAGAACAAAGCATTGAAAAAGTTCACGAGGTGAATGACAATGTTGAAAGCATTCGTACGCTTGTCAAGGTAAGGTCTCTTCCAACAAATGGCCACAAAATAAACCAGTTCTATGACGAAGACAACCATGGCTTGCGCTTTGCCATTATTTTGAAGTACTGCAACAAACAATGACCTCAAAAACGAGTAACCTAGTAGCGGCATCAGCCACCAATACAAGTCAGCCTTAAACTGAACATACAGGAAGCCATATCTGTTGAGAAAGTTGGAATCACCGTATAACATATAAGCTGGGGTCTTGTAAAGCCGTGCTGACTCTCTGCCTCTGAGAACAACTTTGATAACACCATAAAGCAAAACTGCGCTAATTGTTATCAGAATTACAACGGCATCAACCATAGTCGCAGCAGAGTCACGCTGAGTGAGCTCCCAGATACAGAGGATTGACAGCTGGGGGAAAGCGATGATACTCAGTCTAAAGAGCGTGCCCTTAATGATGTTTCCCCAACTTTTCCGGTACTCAAAGAACTTAGATGACTCCGCCATAACGCGAGTCCTGGTTAGTATTTCGACTATGGCTTTGAAAAACATAAGAGCAATCACCACGATGAAGACAAAGAAGAAGGTGAATACAACACCTGTTAAGAAAAAGTTGGAGAGCTCTATTCCAGCTTTGTAAGCCACGCGCTGAATTCCATGCAATACAAGGGTTTTTGTAGCATAGTTTGTAGAGTTTCTTTCGTTGCTAGTGTAGAGGCCTTGCTCGCTCAAGAAACTGTCCAGGTCCATACTGTCTGTGGTCGAGATAGTTAGTCTTCTGTACAGATGTTTTGCTCCCTCGACCAGAGCTCTCTTTATCCTTTTCTTCTGAACAGCAACTGATAGCACACCTTTGTTTGCTACAACAACAGTTGGTTCGCCACCCGTCGCCTTGATGTACCAATTGAAAATGTCTTGCATAAATTTAACGTTTATGATCCCCATGGACCATTGAAAGTTTTGGGACCACGCTGCAGCTATAGGGGGGACCCTAGAAACTCCCATCATGGACGTAATAGCCAGATTTTGGAAGTAAATAAACAGCGAAATAGAGTTGGAAGCAATATGCGCCGCAGTAGTAGAGTGTCCGATAACTGAAACAAATCCAGATGTTAGAACACCGAGACCTGATATGGCAGCGATTGGCCACGCAGCATACTTTGTTTGGACAGTTTTCCCGTTACCCAGTGGAGCCACGACGCATGCTAAAGGAGTGCCATGGTCAGTGTCGGACGTGGAATAAACAACCACACGTACTTGAGCGTCCAGGTCGGGCACCGTGTACGCCACATTAGGGATATCTTTAACAATATCAGAATCGACAGTAATGGAGTGATTGACATCAATGCGGCCTGCTTGGAGAGGACATAAAGCTGCCTGGTCCAGGCTACAGAGGTCGATGCTTTTCTCCTTAAGTTTGAGGCCATATACAATCACCTCGATCTCAGCTGTGACGTTTGTGGATATTGTCGTAGTAGCGTCTATAGTAAAATAGATCATGTTCGAAGAAGGGTAGAACTTCACCTCAAAGAACGAAGCAGTCAATTGCGAGTTTTGCATACAAGTCAATAAAGAAGTAGTTTCCAAATGACGGGAGGTGTTAGACGCGCTTGCTGGTGACACCCAGAGGTGGAGTAGCCCAAAAACTAGAAAAAGGACTCGCATCGGACCTGTTAAAGCTGCTTTCATTGTGAAGCTGGAAACAGCTGTGTGTGAGTGTACGTAGCGCTTGTTTGGTATTGATACTAAAATGGACCAACCTAAAGTATCGGACTCTCAAGCACTGGATTTTGCACTCAAGCAACAACCTCTAGTTTCTAAATATGTCCATCGCGATCAAGGCTATGCTTAGAGGGAGGAATTATTTTGCGTATTCGTAAACTGTTATATCTTGAAGAGCATCATTTATGTCACGTGATCTGATGAATCTTGCATTGTAGTGCGCCTCCTTTCCAGTAGAGACAATGTAAAGGCTTTTTCACAGCGCATTGTTTTCAGTCAGAAGTTTTTCGTAGGTGGGCGTGGCGCAGTTATGCTTTTTTCACATACATACCCGTTCAAAATATTCCGTAGTCGGTTCATAACATAATGGAAATTCCACGGCTCATGAAGTAGCTAGCAGGGAGACGGTGTATGTTTTCGAAGACCTAATACAAGATATGTGAGGGCCAAGTCTGAACGTTTTTTCGTTTCTAACGAAAACGCGACTAATAGTCTTGACCTTAAATTTATGATTTTGACGCTGTTTTATATTTTAAGAAATTGGAAAGTTGTAGGAGACAATGCCAGTTGGGATTCCGGATATTTTAGTAGGAATTGGTCAAAAAATGAATGAGGAGTTTAGATATATACACGAACAGCAGACGTCATGAACAACAATGCATAAGAGCGTAGGGAGCTTTGAAGCTGGGGACAAATTTGCTTGCTTAGCTGTAAAGATCGACAAAAGACAATCTGAGAGCTACCAGGGGAACGCAGGATATGCGCAAGCTCATGCCGCTGTGTGTTTCTACAGACAATGCAGCGAGTGAATAGCTCAGAGTGGGATACACCATTTAACACAGAGGCGCAGGAGAGAGGCGACGATTTATTAGCCAATATCACATTAGACGACAAATACATGTAATTGAAGAGATGGGTAAGACTCGTGGAAAAGCAACCCCTCCGTCGCGGCGTACTTATTTGGCCCTAAATCATGAGTTCCAAGCACACTGGGCCATCGTCCTACACAGCAAAGGCCGATGTCACCTCTCTCGACCAAGACTTGCTAGAGCTGAGGCGCAACAAGTTCTCGCGAGAGTCAGTTGATGAAATCAGCCAATGGATATTTGGCGCCGTCCTCAAAGAGCCGATTCCGTCCGACCTGCTTGCCGCACTTAAAGACAGCACCGCGCTTTGCCGCCTGGCCAACACCCTATACGCAGCAGACGCTCCAAATAGTGGCGCGCTAATAAAATACAAGGAGTCCAGAATGCCCTTTGTACAGATGGAACAGATCTCACAGTTTCTGGCTTTTGCGAGACAATACGGTGTGCCCGAGGACGAACTATTCCAAACGGTAGACCTTTATGAGGAGAAGGATCCAGCAGTTGTGTACCAAGCTCTAAAGTCATTATCTCGTTACGCCAATAAGAAGCACCCACAGCAATTCCCTGTCATTGGACCTCAGATAGCAACCAAAAGACCACGTCCACCCAAGGCAACAAAACCAAAGCACCTGCAAGGTTCTGGCTGGAGCACTTTGGAGTACGGTTACATTAAGGGGGCTAATCAATCTAGTGAGGGCGTAGTCTTTGGTCAAAAAAGAGACATCACCCGTTGATCTCATTAACTGAGACTTAGATTATGTTTAGGAACCGAATAGCGGTATATATCATCAGGGATTTTACTGAGTTCATATCCGCCGATTATGACCTCATCTTTCCTTAAGTGCCGGACAACAGACCAAACTCCCTCCTCTGTATCGCATACAATGATTTTGTGCTTTGGGATGTTTTTGAGAGCTGCAAAGGCATGTTCTAGATTAATACTTGGGGGAACCACCACCGCTATGTCTAGGTGTTCGAGTTGACGCCAGTCGACACAACACTGTGTAGCCACATCAAATATTATGCAGCGAGATATTGATTTGTCGGATTCATTAGTTGGTTGGCGCGTTTCTCTTGTAATCCACGAATACGAAAGGCCGATCGCAAAAGCGGTAGCAGCCCCGATCGTGGCGAGTGTTACCAGGCGGTGCTTGACTTTCTTTGATGCCATGTGCGGTTTTTAAAGGTTAGGCGCTAGCTAATCATGACCAATTTGAACTGCGGTTTTATCACAAGCTTTGTTTACGAATTTAAAACCATGTAAAATACGGCCCAGTACACGTAAAAATAAACTCCAACTATTGATGCTCGATCAAAACATCTTATTCTCGGCATCCACAGTTCATTTGGAACATATTACTACAGCTTTAAATTGCTTAACACCCTTTGGGCTACGAGATGATGTCCTTATAATAATCGACAACGACGGACTTTCCTTCGCGAGGGAGAACAATCACGTAATAAGCATCCAGCTGTTTTTATCTAAAGAGCTATTCACCTCCTATCAATACAACCCACCAGACAGAGACCCCGGCGCGCACACGAAGATATCTGTAAAAATCAATCATATCCTGGACAGCATAAGTGTGGTGAGTCGTGACAAGGATGACGTGATAGAGTGCACGCTTTCCTATGTTGGGGAAGGATCGCCTTTCGTTCTCATATTTGAAGATTCTACGGTAACTGAGAAAGTAGAGTACTCAACTTACCTAACGAAGGAATGGGATATGACTGGCCTCGAATTAGATAGAGGCGTAGTTGAACTAGAATGTATGATGAAGGGCGACATATTCTACAGCGCTCTTCAAGACTTAAAAGAGATTGGTTGCAAGGAGTGCTACATTTATGCAAAGGCCAGGTCTAATGGTAAGCACATCTTTGCTTTGATTTCTAAAAGTCACCTTGGGTTTTCCAAGATATTACTTCCAAGCGAGCGATCCATTTTGGAGAAGCTTGAAACATTCGACTCAGGCACTCATGGAAAAGTTTACGACAAGCCCGTGACAGGTTTTTTCGATTTTGCGTCCTTCGACAAGATGAGGGCTAGTGCCAAGATAGCTAGTAAGGTTCTTATAAGAAAAGACGCCCATGGGTTGATGAGCGTCAACATTTTGAGTGAAACAGACGACATTTTACGTGGAGACTCAAAATTCAAGCCGAATTCTTCTCCATCAAACCCCCATTCTTCTGCCTATCTATCCAGAGACTATCCTGGAATTGTTATAGACATTTCCGTGCTTGAAAAGGCTAGGGTGGATGAGGAGGACATGGAAGAAGCTAAACTTCTGATGCAAACTATTGACGAACCTAAGGCTCCACCTTCATACCAACCCGTTTCAGCTGGTATACATAACGGCGCCAATCCCGCTCCTCAAGAAAGCATTTCACTGCTCTTTAACGAGAGGAAAAGACCCGCTGAAGAGCTCGAGGAAAGGCTCGGAGAAGATGAGGAATACATCCCAGCAACAAACGACATCCCCTTGTTTTTCTGACATGCATGCATAGCGAAATTATAATCAGATAAAAATGGATTCAAATGTGCTTTAATATACAGCTATGTAACCCACTTCCTCTAAAAGGGGAACGATAATAATCGGAGCCACTTGACTCTATAAAAAAACGCGAGATGTGAATAACATTTCGATGCGCTTATTGAGAGAAGTGTTCCAAGATCATTTGACGCTCTTCGGTGTCAGCACCCCAGTTCTTGACAACAACAACGGAAGCACCAACGACCTTTCTGGCGTTACCTTCACGGTCGATCTTACCCAAACCGGCCCACTCACCCAATTGCTTGGCGTCAGCGACCTTGATCAAAGGAACCTTGTTCTCTGGGTCGTTGGCCAAACCTTCCACCAGCTTGATGATGTTGTCCTCAGTGACAGAGTCAACCAAGACGACCAATTGGGCCTCACCTCTGGTCAAAGCCTTGGCAGATTCTCTCAAACCTCTGGCCAAACCATCGTGAACCAAAGAGGTTCTCAAGACGACCTTCAAGGCATCTTCAATAGTGATGGACTCAGTTGGTTGCTCAACGGCGACTTCTTGGATCTCTTGGACCTCTTGGACTTCTTCAACGTCAGACATTATATTAGATGACTTCTTCGACAGGGAGACTGCTCAGTGGGGAGGGTAGAAAAGAAGATTTATAAAAGTATATGGAGGCGCATCTCAGGTTTTTCAAAGAACATAGCACATGAAAGTTTTGCGTGGTAGAGCGCGAGGCCCTTCGTCAATCAGGATGTAGTATTATCGCATTACATAACACAAAACTGGTTACAATAACGTAGAAGGCGATGTAATTGCCTGCTTGTTTTCAGGTCATTGAAAAAGAGTGATCCTAATGTATGGGTGTACTAAATGTGTATGGGTTCAACAGTCAAATAACCGCTATTGTGTGCCATACATGAACTTAAATGAGATGCTTTTTGCCCACTCCCATCATAACAATGAGCGCATCGACGTTGATGACTTTGTAAATTTGTATATTGGATGCTATTTACTTCTGAGGTTTAATCCGGCCCGGGCCTCCATCTTCTAGACGGCTTAAAACCCAGGACGCGATATGAGGTCATATTTCCATTTCGCCAGCGAATTCCACGGGTTCCACGCTCATTTCAGCGCTCAGTCCGATATCCATTCGGTCATCCTCGTCATCCACAACAGCGGACTCGTTCATTTGGTCAGTGTCATCTTCGTCCTCGAAATCCAAGTCGAAAAAATCATCGTCACTGCCAACAATGCGTTGGAATAAAACTCTGGCGGCGGTAACAGCTTCATCGTAAGAGATTTCAGCAGAAGGAAGTGCGGTATACAGAACGCCGTTATCACTGGCACCTGGCACCAGCTTCTTGTCGACGCCATCAACGGGGTCGTTGACGTCAAATATCGAGGGGTCCACCACCTCGAATGGCGGTGTCGAAGTTAACTGCTTGTAGTACAATTTTACCAGGACTTGTATTCTCTCTCCAGATATGTGTTCTTTGAACGATTGCCCGAGTTTGACAGAGTTGAGAGTGAAATGGCCGCTTGTGTCGACTTCTAGAATGCCGGAGTCATTCTCGATGTCAGCAGACGATTCCCTTATTATACTTTCCTCCAAAGCACCAAACGCGGCATCAAGATCCATTTCGCCGCGAGGACCGCTTTCTGTAGACGTTAGGTACCACACCGAAGAACCTGCCGGGCATACGTCGCTTCCGGCTCCCATTATGAGAGCCTGCACCGCTTGGCGATTCCCGGACTTGAGTGAGCCTGGTGGAAAAACTACCACAGCAGCGTACTCGCCTTCGCCGAACCACTCTAAACATGGTTTATCGACAACACAAGTTAGTCTTTGCACTTCAAACATCTGCTCAGGAACATTCCGGCTGTTCTTGGGACATTGCGTGGGTGCAGCGACAACCTTCTCTGTCACGGTGACTCTTGACCCGTCTCCGAAAATAGCAGTTTTGGACTCAGGATCATATGATACCAAAGTTTCATTAAGCTTGTACGTTGCACCTGCCACAGCAGCGGATCTGCAGAATCCTTGTGAGAGTTCGCCGGGCCCACCATATTTCGAATAGAGCACTGGGAAAGGTCCATAAACATCAAAGCTTGTCAGATATCTGCGTATCCTCTGCAAAGCCTCGGGCGTTTTCACATCTATGTTGTAGCACAAGCCAATTGAAAAAATCAGTTCATAGACTTGGGCTCTCTCCAGCTTAAATTTGTTCACCAAAAAAGAAGTTATGGGCTTATCGCGATAGCTCAACCAGACTTCTTGTTGGTTTTCCCAGTCTAAAACAAATTTGATGAACTTCATAAGATTGCGTTTAGTCATAAGGGGAAGAGAGGGGTTGGTAAAGATCTCTTGTTTCGTGTTAGTGAGCCTCTCAAAAGAATCATTTTCGTATGTGTGAAAGCTGGAGAGAGACTGAAACTCCAGATATTGATGTACCCTGGACTTCAGTAGTATTGACAGCAAGTCAGACTTAGCAAAGAGTATTTTTGGCGAAAGATCGATCCCAAAGTCTCGCGACTTGTACGATCCCCTACCAACCACGCTCGAAATGTGTAGCTTAGCATTTTCATAGCACTTCAAACTGCCCTGGTTGACATCTTGTACCCATTGTTTCAGTTGGTCGATGGTTAATGTTGCGGATGTGTCTCCGTAGTATGAATTAGAGTCAATGTGCAAAACATTAGAGCCTTGCCATGCCAGTGCTGCAGCCAAAATGCTCTCCACGAGTCCTGTTCCCACAACCACGACGTCAACTTTGTCCGGGGTTGTATCCGGCAAGGGGTCTTCAATTCCCGCGAGGTGCGGAACAACCACAGAAGAAGCCCTTCTCTCCATGCTGAACGACGACTGGTTTAACGTAGACGGACGGCGTTCTGCCATTGAGGTACGCCTTTCGGCACCCATCATTTTTATTCACTTTTTGCGTTTTCCGGTGTTAGGGTGGCGCCTCTTTTGAAAGTGGTTAACAGTGCGAAAACCCAACACAATGCAAGCCGTCTGTTAATGGACTTAACAGAACCTATCAAGAATAAAAGCTGACTCAGACTTTAGCGACAATATAAGTCCCAGATAGGTTATAGGCGGCCTCTACGCGTGATAAAATCGCTATTGTTGACTTTTACGCTTTTGTTCGCAGCCCTCACTTATAATCCACTTGAAAATTTTTAAAGAGATGTGTCGCTCCGTTTTGCAGTATTTCGGATACCCGACTTTTGGTAACATTTCACGAACACGAAAATAGATGAGGCAAACAAGCGTCAATGTGCGACCCGCGAACCCCGCAATCATTGTATGTGATAGTCCTCATAATTAGTTTATTCGAGGAGATTGATTTTCAAACGAGTAGCTCAATGTCGCATAAAAAAACACTTGTAGTCTGAAGTAGAGCATAGCAAGGCTAGAAACGTGTGTGTGCGATCTTGAACATCTCAGGAGGATAAGTAGAGCGTCTATTATCCCTTGCGAGATGTCATCCTCAATAAGTTTCGCTCACATTTCACATGCTATTTCTGTCTGAAATCGAGGAACAGGCGAGGAAAGTTAGCGGGAGCAAGAAAGATGTTCGTTGAGAGAACAACGAATAACAGCATTCCTCCATGTATACATCAATGCATCGCGAAATCTTGATGCTGGTCGATTATTCGTTGGCAATTATGGGACCTTGCGTACTTTGCCAATCTGTAATAAGGTGAGAGACCCTGGGCTCCCCTTTAATGTCTTCATTTTTCTTCTCGGACAAGTAATGTCCTACGAGAAAAGCACATGGATGTCTACAAAGTTTTGAGTGTGTTGTTGTTAGATACAGGGCACCAAAATCATTTCGACAGTCTCTGATAATTAGCCGAAAGTACCCTTTTGAGCACCGGCAACTCGATATTGAAAATACCGTCGACTAGGCCAGGGCTCTGTGGTTTACTATATGTTGATGCTTTTAAAATGCTAAATATACTTGTTACGTGTGGAATGGGCCGTATAAGATATCATGGGAAAGGCTTCGTAGTGTCCTTTAAATGCAATAGTTCTGTCGAGCGCAATGTAACTAGAGAACTAGCCAGCAGTCATGTTTTTTTCTTGGGCTCGCCGCAACAACCGGCCGTAGTAATGCTCAAATAGTGACGACTTTCGGTGTTGTTATGATAGGCAAAATAAAAACTGTCATTGTCCCTCGTAGATATAGCTCTTCCACCTTGTTTACATTAAACATCACTCCGCCTACCAAATACACGAAGCCGTTTTTGTGCATACCGGGAGCGCATATAAAGCGAAGGAGTTTGGGCCACCCTATATTCTCAGCCCTTTGCGATTCATTAGGGTCCGTTCCAAGTAAAAACGGTTTTAACACAAGGGAACTGAGATCTAATAAGTGCAAAGCCCCTCCTAAGGAAGGCGGTACAGGGGTTTTAGGCGCGCCCTCGGCCTTTTTTTTAGACCACAGCTTGTCGACATCATCCTGGCTTAGACCGCCGGTCAGGACTGCGTTCGAAGCTATCCGGACCAATGTGTGCCCCACGAGAGGCAACTGAACTTCATTCGAGTGACACTTCGAGTCCGTGCGTTTCACGTAAGTTGGAACAAGACTCCATTCTTCGTTGTCTAGGTCAAACCACCACATATCGCCGTAAACATGTTCTTTATCTGAACCTCCATGAACAAGAAGGGTTTTGCCTGTATATTGTGGATTTGGGTTGCCCTTATGGCCGTTCCAAGCACCACTGCACGTAGAATCCCCATAATTATGAATGTGGGGGTTTTCATACAGCTCTGATCGACGTGTAATAGGCGGAGCCTTTTCACCAGGACTCATTACACCCGGTGACAAAGTTTCAGGCTCGATACAAAAATTTGCACGTAGATTCTCTAAAAGCTTTGGCTCTGAAGAATAAGACCTCAACAGCTCTGTATCATAAACTGCACATGCATGAAATGCTCTCGCACCTGGCCAGGTGCCTCCCTCTTGTTCGTTAAGGACTCTCGCGAATGGTGTTGCTAGTGCAGTATCTGCAAATTTAAAATAATTTCTTTTACCCCGAGCAGTTACCGTGACTTCTAGTTTCCAAAGGTCACTTAGCGTCTCATATTCATCTTCGTTGACCTGACGATAACCCCCCATCACTATGACTGTAAAAACTCCGGAATTCAATGAGTTCGAAAGCTTTGTATTAATCACCTTTTCCGCCGTAAGAGATGTTTCAGATTGAGACCTGAGATCTAAAGGTTGTGAAATGGGCGATGAAGCTCCGCCGTTATCTCGCTTAAAATCTTCAGTTTTGCTCTCAGAGCTGGAGCTTGCAGAGCACGCCGCACATTTTGGAGAAGTAGTTGGGTTCAGCTGCACTGAGACTTGCGCATGACCGAATCTGGGAACTGTTGCTGGGTAAGCATTAAATTTAGTTGGTTGGGCAACCAGCTCAACCTTGGTAAATTTGAACGTTACAACGTCCAGAATATAAGCCGTGTTGTGAAGATATGCCCTTTTTTTCAGATAGAGTTTTCCAGTTTGCTCATCTAACGTGGTTTCTGTTTTAATCTCAAAACCACCATAATAGAAAATGTGACGCTTTGTCAAAACCGAGCCTGTCATACAGAGTAAAGGTGGCGGAATCTGACCTGTTGTAGCAGGCTTTTGGACCCTCGAGGACGATGAAGATATAACATAAAGGTCGTGGTTGTTGACCATGCATGGATTGTTGACCACATTATCTAGAAGCGGTGGTGGAAGATTTGGAACTCCATCAACATGAAAGGAATTTAGATCTGGTGCCTCGTCAGAATATAGATATGATGAAGTTAGTCCCCCTAATGTATAAATTTTATCGTCCAGGTCTACCGTGCACTGGTATGCGAATGGGGGGAGCTTCATCTCACCAAATAATGGTGGCATTGTCATTGACCCAACAAATGTGTTTTGATTTGAAGGGTATTCCGCAGGGTGTATTTTTACGTCAGTGAAAAGGCGATCGTCAATCTCTTTGCTTCCACCATTATGCGATAGCGCGGGGCCCTCGCTTTCCGAGTTTTTCTGACGAATATCCCATCGGGTCATGGGAATCCACATGTTATGTCTCTGCAAAAGCTTATTGCTTTCTAAAATCGGTAGAGGCAATTTAGAGCAATAGTTCAAATAGCCTTTCGAGAAGACCTCGGGAGAGTACTTAGATTCGTCGTGAGCATTTCTGAGTGGAGAACCGTGGTCATTAAACGTCTTGTTTGTGGCTTTGAGAGCATGTTTCATGCGCGCACTCCTCCTTGAGTTGTCACTCCCTACAGAAGGATTTGAACATCCGCTTATTATACTGTCATGACGAGAGACATGGATCTTGGACGAATAGTAGGCCATCAAGGCTCTTTCGTTATCTAGTTTGCGTCTCTCTGTAGGAACTTGGGCCAAGGCATCTCTCAACCCCGGCACGTAGTTAGAAAGAAAAGGTGGAGCATTATATTGGGATTTGTACTGATCTTTTGTCCAGACAGGAACACCATAGTTTCCCGCTACTGGTGCATTATTCTGAAGGTTAAGCGAAAGCTGGCTATTGTCGGATGATCCAGAAATGCTGGACACTCCCGATTGCATAGTGCCTTCCCGTTACCAGTAGGTTGCGTTTAGTTCTTCAAGCTTGTAAGCGCTATTGCAAGGGGCGTTATAAGATCTTCATTGGTTTAAAAAGCACCAAATACGAGAAACTATCTTTAAAAACGATAGTAAGAAAGAAAGCACGTGATAGGGGAAGGGCCACGGTCCGCGGGCTAGTATTCGCGTCCAACTAAGAGCCTATATTTCCCGTGAGTAAAGATAAAAACTGCGTATCTCTGCTATTCTAGCTATGGATTTTGATGGGGCCTTGACCTTAAATGAAGACAATTCAGTAAAATAAGCATAAGGAGGGCACTTCAATCGGCTTCTGTAAATTGGGTTTTCGTCTATTCTTACAACTTTGTAGAAGTGTCGAAAACGCAGACACCGACACAGTCGCTGTGTCGCGCGGCCTTCGAAAAAAGGCATCGACAGTATCTAATGACCTCGATATGAAAGATTAATTGAAAGCTTCTCTTAAGGGGAAAAGATCTTTGCTCTAATGTTTAGTTCGAAAACGAATCGGTTTTAAACTCATTAAGCTGGGTACTGCAGGAAATCATGTGCTCAAGCGTTTTCTTGCCATTTCGAAACTAAAAGGTATCAGTGCAAATTCGAATTAATATTAGCGTCAATTCCAGGAAGATTGTTTACATGCGCTCCAGCGGAGAAATACAAAAACAAAGAATATGCAATGGGAGCCCGCGGTTATTACATGTTCAAGACACCCAACAGCCCTCTTTCACGTTTTAAGCCACTTGCTTTTCTCTTGGCCTTGGCGCGCGAGGCTGAACCAAAGGGATAACATTCCCATCTATCATCTTGGAGAAGTCTAATCGTATTCAAAACATGGATAGAGATCACCTAGAAGCTATGTATTCATCTAACCAAGTCTCTAAAGATGCTACCATTATTGTTCTTAAAAATATATCCCTCGAAAGCTATTCAAGGGTTTTCTTTATTATTGTTTTTCTCCTTTATTTTCTGCATGAATCAAACCTCGATCATACATTCAATGTTCCCGCAATACCATTTTATATATAGCCCACCTTAGATTATTGCGAATCTGGGTATTTTGAACCGAGGTCCAACGGAAAGTTATGCACCTGTGATAATTTCTGTCTCTTAGTTTTGCCCTTGGAACTGCTTGCTGAGCTTGTCGAAACGATTTCTGATTGTGACCTCTTCAAAGCTGGCTTTCGTTTTTTACTAATCGCATCGCCACCCATAACAGTGCCTCTAGTAGAATTAAAGGAGTTGGCATCTGTCACAATTATTTGGAACTTAGGCTGCTTTTTGGCGGTTTTTTTTGCAGTGTTAGGAACCGAACTTGACCGCTCACTCTTGAAGGACCCCATCTTAGGGAGCTCTGGAATTTTAATCCGAGTTACATCCAAGTCGGTACACTTTGAAGGTTTAGGAGTCGGCGAGAGCGGGAGTTTTTCCATTTCGAATAGTCTTTCATCAATGTTCGTTTCGTGTTCGTCTTCGCTTGATGGTCCTAAATCTGAGTTTGTGATATTTTTCTCTCTGATAGAGCCAATAGAGCCCAGTTTATCTCTTGCTGATTTCGTCACAGACGAATTTAGTTGGATAGTGGTGGGAGAAGACCCGCAATCGTCCACACCACTCTCTATTTCATCATCACTCTCTGGCAATAAACTACCTTTATGGCAGCCGGGGCCAGGGCCTAGGTCGCTAGAGAGCCTTTTATTTGTATTGCTATTTCCGCGATGTTGTAAATTTGAGCCTTCTGGGCTCACAGACTTTTGGACATCTTTTCGGGCCCTCTGAAAATCAACCAATGCGCTGTTGGAAGAAGCAAGCAGCTTAGCATAGGGAGTCCCTATATCAGAAAGCACTCTCTTGCCGTAAGGCGTAAGTGACAAATAGCGTTTAGACGGCGAGGATGAATTGTGTGTTTGCTTATTTCTGGAGTTGAACATTAGGTTAACATCAATATTTCTGAGAGGAGTAATTTGGCTCTGAAGCGGCCCATTAGTTGCCTGTTGCGGCAAGCTGCTTTGACCTTGCTGGGATTGCTGGCTCTGGCTTTGGGAAGAGGAAACTATTGCGGAGCTATTAAAGAAACGGAGAGGCGTCTTTGCTGGTGTCCGGTGAAGGAGGTTAATTCCAGCTGGCGATTCGAAGAGGAACTCTCTAAATTGCTCGGGCGATGTCAACATGAACTCATTTCCGAGCTGAAGCACAGACGAGGGCTGTACGTTAACATCACTTAATGAAGAGGCACCATTAGACCCCGTCAGCATACTATTTTCCATCATGGATTGGTTTTCGGAGTGCGTTCTCGCCCGTTCCGACTCTTGATTGTGAGAGTTTGTGTTATTGTGCGCTTGGGAGTAAGGAGTGGGAAATTGAGTTGTGGTCGCGATTGGACTTGTGAAAGCATATTTCATATTCTCCGAAATAACCCGAAAGAACGCCTCTTCATCGTTACTGGGCTCCATCTGGCTCTTGTTTTCCTCAAGTTTCCGGACTCCTAGTTTTCAAACTGCTCTAATTCTGTGAGTTTTGTGTATACATTTTTTGATGAGCTCCAGTCCTTACGCCAAAAAATCGCGTACTGAGGGTAACATCTCATGAACTTGAATGTCGATGAGAGTTACAGCAGCGCTTGCTGAAAGTAGTTGTTCAAGCACAAAACCTACGATCGGATTAATAGGCGGCACCATAGCTCGGAATTGAGGCTCTATGTCAAGCAAGTCCTCACCGTCTAAGCAACTGAGTGAAAGCCTGGGCCGATTCCACATAAGCTCGCCATCTAAACTTAAACCATATATGGAGAATGATAAATTCCAAGACAAGGCTTTTGATTCACAAGGCCGTTTTCCGCGGAGTGGCAAGAGCTATGTTGACAAGCTAGATAGCTGGTCGGTTAACTACGGAACTGTTCAACAACACGGGGTCGACTCTGAAAATGCGGAACTACCGCAATGGAAGCAATACATGCAGGGCCAGATGGCAGGAGAGAAGGGCTCGCAGGAACTGCACGCGCCAGCAGACTTAGTTGTAACGTCTTCACTGAGTGACATTTCTTTAATACCCACCAATACGTTTAAAAAACGGGGAACGCGATTTCCGGTAGATGAGACGCACCAGCTAGACCCTGGCAACAACACGACACAAGAAAAAGATACAGATCTAGATATCGACCCCGCTCGCGAGGCTTTAGGTGTATTCGACAATGTCTTACGCCATCAGCGATCTAACTTTTTTAATGATGAAGGGCAGAAGACCAACTCGCCTGCGCGGTCTGTGTCCGATGGTTACGAAACAGGATCAAACTCATCCTATGATTCATTTGATCCTTCTCTTTCACCTAGCATACGTCAATCAAACAAAAAACAACCCCATCTGCCCCGGAGCGAAGTGGGGAAAGAGTCACCAAGGCGGCCTCTAAAGTTGATTACACCAGAGGACGCAGGCATGGTATTTAACTACAAGGAGGGAGTATGGGATCAACCGTCGGCTACTGTTGATGTCTCTACCAGCGGAGCTCAAGATGAAAGCTCACAGAGTAAAATAGTGTCCTTTAAACTACCGCGAACTCGTCCTGAGACCTCCATGGTCGATGACACTCCTCTTTCGACTCCAAAAGTTGATTCAAAGTTCATGGCTAGGAATCGGTCAGGAGAAAATCCTCAAGTTCCCATTGGTGTGGAAAAATCCGCTAGGAGAACAAATCGCGCCTCGAGTCTTCTTCCTGCAGACACTACTCACAATCTGGTGGATAACGTCACAAGCGTTTCAGACTTGGACACATCGTTCCGAATCTCCCGAGGGGCTGTTGTTTCCTCATTGGTAGACGCGATTCCACGGAAAGAAATTTGGGAAAAAGTCAAGGATCTTTCACTGGAGAGAAAAGCTCTTGAAAGTCTCGTGGGGCTTGATGAAATCGTGCCGAGCGTACTAGAGCTCAACGTTTCACATAACAAGCTAAACTCACTGCAAGGTGTTCCGAAACACACTATCAACCTATCCTGCTCTCATAACAGAATTGGGACTTATTGCCGGCTTGATGCATTGGAGCATCTAGAGGACGTTGACCTGTCCCACAATGCACTTTCTACTAATCTATCCTTATTTGCAGGCTGTCTGCATCTTCGCAACATCAACATCTCGCAGAACTGCATAACTTCACTGCAAGGTCTATCAGAATCGCGTTTGCGCATAGATACACTGAACATAGCCCGCAACCGATTGATTGGGCCGCTAGATTTTGCAGAACTCTTGTCCTCAGATAACGAACCTAATTTTTTGGCACACTTGCGGGAGCTCGACCTCAGCGGCAATAAGATTACAACAATCAAGAACCTGCATTTACTGACCGGCTTGAGAGTACTAAAACTAGATGGAAATCCGCTAGAGACCCTCGTGGGAAACACAAACAAAAGTTTGCGGAGTTTGACAGCACTTGGTTGTACGGCGTTGAGAGAGTTGGGAGATTTTCCACAACTACGCATCCTAAAGCTTAGCGGCGAGAGTCTCCAAATCCAAAGGCTGCCCGAATCACTTGAGCACTTCGAGCTGATAGGCATAACTGGTGCCAGCCCCTCCGCTGCGGTACCATGGAACATTCTACCGCATATGCTCCGCAAACTGCGACTTTCGCGGCTTGGTTTTGAGGAATTGCCGCAGGAGTTTGCTGCGCATTGCCCGGCACTGGATGCTTTGGTAATCACAGATAATGAGCTGCGGAGTGCCACACAATTATTTGAACGTCTGCCTGTGAACCTACGAACGCTGGACGTCCGAAGAAACCCACTTACACAGTTCAAAGCTGAATCAGAGAGAAAAATGCTGGCCGAAGCAGCTGCTATGGCGGCTCCCAACCTTAAGAAGATATTCCTATAGTTTCCATAAAGGCACAGCTATAAGGCCGGCTCTATGATGATGACTTGCATGATTCATTGCAGGTAGAAAGCCTGGTAATGCTCTACAATCTGAACTTTCAAGAAGCCCTGGCTCGCTAGGCGCGTGCATGAATTGCAAAGCCAAGTGCTGTCCGTAAAAACTGATGTGCGAATTTGGCGTGGCTGGTGATCTGCTCTGCCAAATATAGATACGACACAAACACGCACATTTAATAAAAAAAAAGGCCGACGAATGTGTATTTCAAGATATTTTCGAAAATCTTCCGGAGCAAGTTCTTCCTTGCCGGTGCCTTAAACATGTAGATCGTTTGCGCAGTACTGTTTTGCTTACTGGAGCTCTCTAGCGTTCTAAGCATCCCGTGTTACCCGCGCGAGCTTTTTAAGTAAAATGCAGTCGCATCCATGCTTAGAGCAACACCTGGTGGACCTGTTTGCAGCAATCTGTAGCCTTGCGATTAGTGAGAAACGTGACTTCAAGGCAGCTTCTGAGCAAGAGCATCCTTATACAGCCAGAATATCAATCACATTTGAATTTTGCTTATTCATATTATTCATGTGAAGCATTATCCCTTGAGCTCGCAACCACTTGACAAAACGGCGTCCTGAAAGAGCGCTTTCGAAATGTATTACAGTAGCAGTTGTTCTATATCGAACACCACCAAAAACCGGATTTCGGATGCATGATGATTAGTGATGTGCTCCGCTGCGGGGCGCCATGGCATTGGCACTGCTTCATTCCATGTATCCGAGGTATGCGTACCAAACGATACGTTCAAGTAGTATATTCCTTCGTCCAAAATGCAGTATACTGCCCCTTATGGAAATGGAAGAATGACGTTGAACAACTTTATTTGTGCATGACACTTGCAGCCCCCTAATAGTGGGGCGGACTTTCCTTAGGATAACCGGGAATTCAACAGCCGCAAAAATGAGGAATGACCACCGTGTTTGCGAAGAGGGTGAAAAGCGGGGATATTCTCCTTGGCTTTGCGGGATGAATGCTTCCTCTAGCAACCCCTAAGACAAAGATTGGAGAATCTATATAAAGGATGTAGCATCGAGACTTGGAGACAGAACAATGAGTTTTAAATCACAAACGGTTTGTATTGCAGAATCCTGAGTTCTATAATTATAAGCGCTGAAAATATTCTGCGTTAATTCAAGAAGCTATTGCGTTTCTCATATAAAACATTGAAGTGAACTGGTTCGCTCTTTTTTGCTCCTGCATACCTTAAGAAGTACCACACAATCCCATGCTTTCCAGATCAGGAACAGCGCTACGGGGTATTCCCGTGACTGCGACACGACTTGGAATGCGCTTTTATGCCCAACTGCCCTTGCGCGTGCCGGTTAAAATGCCGAATGGTATCGAGTATGAGCAGCCAACTGGACTGTTCATCAATAACAAATTTGTTCGCGCTAAGCAGGGCAAGACTTTCGAGGTTATTAGCCCCGCAACAGAAGAAGAGATTACACACGTGTATGAAGCGCGCGAAGACGACGTGGAGGACGCAATTGCAGCTGCAGACCAAGCTTTCAAGAGCGGCGTGTGGTCCCAGGCCGACCCATTAGTCCGTGCGAAGGCTCTCAACAAACTCGCAGAATTGATTGAAGAAGATTTAGAAACAATTGCGTCCATCGAGACTCTTGATAACGGAAAAGCTATCAGCAGTGCACGTGGCGATGTTCAGTTGGTTGCCAACTACTTGCGCTCATGCGCTGGCTGGTGTGACAAAATTGATGGCCGGCTCATCAACACTGGTTCAACCCACTTTTCTTACACTATTAGACAACCTCTAGGTGTATGTGGGCAAATTATTCCTTGGAACTTCCCTCTATTGATGTGGGCCTGGAAAGTCGGCCCTGCCTTGGCTACCGGTAACACCGTCGTTTTGAAGACTGCTGAATCTACTCCATTGTCTGCCCTTTATGTATCCCAGTTCGTGCCAAAAGCTGGCATCCCTGCCGGTGTTGTAAACATTATTTCTGGTTTCGGTAAGATTATCGGCGAAGCGCTCACTACACACCCTAAGATCAAGAAAATTGCATTCACTGGTTCAACTGCTACTGGACGCCACATCTACCAAAATGCTGGTGCCAATCTAAAGAAGGTGACTCTAGAACTTGGTGGCAAATCCCCCAATATCGTATTTGCCGACGCAGATCTAAAAGCGACTGTCCAGAACATTATCTTGGGTATCTATTACAATAGTGGTGAAGTTTGCTGCGCAGGCTCCAGAGTCTATGTTGAAGAATCTGTCTATGATAATTTCTTGGAGGAATTGAAGGCGGCTGCCGAGAATGTTAAAGTTGGCGACCCATTTGATGATGCTACTTTCCAAGGTGCCCAGACATCCCAAATGCAACTTTCGAAGATCTTGAAGTATGTCGAGATCGGTAGAGACGAGGGTGCTACTTTAGTTACTGGAGGTGAGAGATTGGGAAACAAGGGGTTTTTCGTGAAGCCAACCATTTTCGGTGATGTTACAGAAGACATGAGAATTGTCAAGGAGGAAATCTTCGGCCCAGTTGTCACTATCACAAAGTTCAAGACTGTCGAGGAAGTGATCGAAAAGGCTAACGACTCTGAGTATGGTTTGGCCGCTGGTGTCCACACCAAAGATATCAACAAAGCTATCGAAGTCTCTAACAGAGTCAACTCTGGTACCGTTTGGATTAATACCTTCAATGACTTCCACCATGCTGTTCCATTCGGTGGCTTCAATGCCTCCGGTATCGGCAGAGAAATGGGAATTGAAGCATTGGAGAACTACACCCAGGTCAAGGCTGTGCGTGCAAAACTAACACTCTCCGGAAAGTAGGTGGTTTCTCTGAAAGATAAACCATGTTCACTATGGTATAACGAAGTAACTAAATATTCAAAATAACGATATTTCAAACAAGAGCTCTTGAAAAACGACATTCAAAGAGGCTAAATGTTACGTACTTGTTTTGCAAAGCAAGCTACTGAGGCTTCGTTTGCTGCATAGAAAATCTCTAAATGTGACTATTTACGATATCGGGTATGGGGTTATACGCGGGGTTTTTTGAAAGCGAAGGGCGTGCTTGACTCTGAAGTGTTTGCGGAAGCAAGCAAATAGAGTAGCGGTATTTCGTGTAATCCTATTAATGGTGTTTTAGATAAATAACCTACTTTAATTTGCACTTCGTGATGCCCTTTTAATTTTAGTGTCTAGAACGGTCCATTCAGCACAAAAAAAAGCGCGCGTTGTCAATCTGTCGACATAACACATTTTCAAGCGCTAGTCATCTTCCTCCATCACTGAGATCTCCAACTCTTCGGTGAAGTCGTCCGTGGACTTGATTGGGATAACTTTCCTTGACAGAAGGTGTGCGTGGTCTTCGTCGTTCAAGGCGCTAGAATTCGCATTGGTAGACCTCGCGTCGCTTGTAGGCGAAGAACTCGCGCCCTGCTTCTCTAGCTTCGCCTTGGCCCTCCCGTTCTCTTGGCTTGCTAGCATAATCTTAATGAGCAGCACAGCTGTGAGAAACACGACAACAAGGACTCCGACTCCAAATATCATACCCCTAAACAAGGCGTCCAGCAACATAAACCTTGAAAAGATCTTGTTCACTATTGATTGAGCAGTCTCTCCTAGTCTCAACGCGTCCTTGTCAGCCATCGTGTACGTTGACCCTCCAATGGTGATATCCTCTAAAGTTGACATATATATACCTGGCTGGTGTGATTAGACTAAATATATTTTTTACTCGCCCATTCGCAATTCAGGAGCGAACCATAAAGCCATCACTCCTTGACTTTTGACAAACACACTCCCTCTGGATAGGGCACCATAATTAGCATTCTAACGAAAACGTCTTCTGTGAACATGTTAATGCCGTTGTATTGTACAAGATCTGAGGACGACGAGATATAAGGGCAGTGCGCTCATGAGAACAAGGTCAAGCGGGTTGACGCACGGAGTAAGCCGCGAAGAAGAAACTTCCATGCGCGGAATTTGAATACGCTCGCACAAAAAGTTGCTCATGGGCACCCTCTATAAAAAATGGGTTTGAGTGACATCCGTTATCTACGCTTCGACGTCGTCTGTCAGCAGATCAAAGGCGTTTGACGCCTCGACTCGAGGCAGAACGGAGGAATCAACCTCATCTTCATCAATATAAGCTTCATCTTGCTCCATCGAGTCTTCTCGGGTTGTCTTGTCTTCCTTGGAACTTGTATCCGTTTTCGGGCCTGTTAAAAGAGCCAGATCCCTTTTGATACTTTCGTTGGTGCGTTCCCAGCCAGCTTTTCTTGCGTTTTGGACATACTTCGCTCTTGACTTGGCCTTCTGCACTTTACCATCTAGCCTGCTTGTTATGTTAAGCGCTCTTTCCAGTCTCTCTTTATCCAGATTTTCAGGGAGGCCCTTCGCAATAGGCTTTTTACCGACCCTTTTGCCGGTCCCTTCTTTCTTCCGCATTTTCGCCTCCAGGAGTTGCTCATTCTTCGATGCTGTTCTTATCAGTTTGTTAGTCAAATCCAAATTTTGAGCTCTTGGAAGCTTCGCAAGTGTTTGAGCTTCGACATCTTCAACCTCCAACCTTCTAGCGGCTCTCGAGTGTTTAGAAATCTTCTTGGCCATCGCGAGAGTTCACTTCTTGTAGCTCTTGAGTTTTAATGTCATCTCATCGCGACAGTGTACATATAAAATTTTTATAAAATCAGTTTGAATACAATGCAGCTTACAGGGACATAAACTATTTAAGTAATATGTGACTAAACGGGAAGTAGGGTATGCCCTTCACGCGCTTATATGAGTTTTTTACGAGATGAGCTTCAGGCTAGCTCTTCGAAGTTGTTAGGTGTCAGTAAGATTTTGATGTTTTTCTCCTTGTTGTTAATCAAGTCCATTATGCCGCTTTCGAAACCATTTTCGATTCTTTCGCGACCCGTAATCATGGTTTTCACCTTCTTAATGTCGATTTTACCTTTATCCATTGCATCTACAACCTCTTCAAAATCTTGCGTAGTATAGCAGATAGACCCCGTCACAAATCTCTCTGATGTTGTGACATCCATCGGGCAAAAATTGATTGGCTTGGGGCCCCATACCGCAATATTGACAGCAACACCTTTAGGTGTTAGCGCATGCAAACCAGCGTTGAAAGTCTCGCTAGTACCGCAGCAGTCGTAAGAGAAGTTGAAACCTTCACCGCCGGGGGCCAACTTACGGAGCGCTTCGATGACGTTGTCGCCATGTTCTGTTGGGTTGAAAGTTTGAGCGCCTAAAGCTTCGGCTTTTTGTCTCCTAGCGTCAGCAGGTTCTGAGACTATAATGGTACTGGCGCCATGGCTTTGTAGCGCAAGTACTGCCGCTAGGCCAATAGGACCAGCGCCCAAAACCAATGCAGTCTGGCCAGGTTGCAGCTTTGAAATACGGACCGCATGCCAAGATACAGAGATAGGTTCTACGAGCGCAGCCACATCGAGAGGGATACTGTTTGGAATTTTGACAACATTACGTTCACTCATAACAATCTTCTCAGCAAAACCTCCGCTCTGACACCCTAGCCCACAAAATCCAAGATCAGTACAGCAGTTAGGGTTTCCTGTCTTGCAGGCAATACACAGGCCCTCCCTCTCGTGCTTGACATCCGGCCATCTTGAGCGGTCTTGACACGTGCAACACGCACCTACAACCACGTGATCTCCGACTTTGATCCGGGAAACGCCGCTTCCTACTTTTGACACGACGCCTGACATCTCGTGGCCCATTGCCTGGGGAAGGCCTTGGCCACTCATTGCGTGTGTCTTCCCGTTCGCCGGGAAGAAAATAGGGCCATCAAGATATTCGTGAAGGTCGGAACCGCACACCCCACACCAGCTAACGTTGATTTCCACCTCGTCCTCATGGGAAACCTGTGGCTCCGCGAGGCTATCAGTGAAGCGGATGTCTTTTTGGCCAAAGTATGCTAATGCTCTCATTGCTAAATGTCTTAAAAATCAGTCTAAAGTCGACGATGATTCAATGCGAATATGATGGAAATAGGGCAAGATAGCGCCTCAATTTATAGCTTTTTATCTTGTTTGACAAATAATCAGCCCGCGGAAATTGGAAAGTCCCTATATCTCGGACTCTTTAATGCGCTTTGCGAAGCTGCACTGCTTTTGGTAACAGGTCATGAGGTGACCCACATTGCACGAGCTCCGCAAAGCCGTTCAGTGCGCTTTGTGAACGCTTTCGCGAAAAACACCTCATTTGGAGAAATTCTGCTGGATGCTCGGTCTTCGACTGGCATCCAACAGCCGGTATCATGGAGCGAATATGGTGGAAAATTCTACTTCTCAATATAAAACAAGTTAGGGGAGGCGGAAAAATTGAAATATTTATTTACTTAGCCGCATCCGCTCACATTGTTTGGGCGGCTCTTAACACGATTGTCTGCAAGTAAAAACCGTGCCTTCAAATGTCGGGCATCATATGTTGTATTTTTTGCTAAGCTAAAGTCTACAAGCGTGCAAAAATCGGAAAGCTGACATCCGTTATAGGTCAACTTGCGCCAGCCGGTCTCTGTCAAATAGATAATTGATACCAACTTCTGAATTCCAGATAGCATGCAAAAATGAAGTCATCTTTAAACCGCAGTAACTGTGGGCACGGTGTGCCATAATCTCTATTTTGCGAATAATGAAGATCTGATCCTCGATTCTGCGGCAAAACGCGCCAGTTATCAATAGCGTCCAAGGCAGTATTCCCCATATTTTATGGTCACTTGGTAAACCCTCGAATAGTTGTATTATCTCTTTGGTGCGCATCTGCACATCGCTGCTGCCTGTGTCAAAGGTTTCGTAGTCTATTATTTTCCCTGCTAGCAGCTCACAGGCCTTCGTCACCAGAACACCGGTGGTAGACGTGACCCTGTAGTTGAGCCACTCCGCTTCGCTCACGTCGGGAGAGTAAGTAGGAGCGGGTGGGGCATAGCACGCGCACAAGCTTTTGAGGTGAACAACTTTGTTTAACCAGGTAGGACCAAGTGGCATGGGCATCCGTGCAATGTAAGAAAGTTTAGCAAGAATCTCGAATGCGTCTAGCGTCAGCCCTAGTAGTGGGTTGCTTACCCAGTCGTTGTAACCATGGATGTCGTATACGGGGCACTTGAGCACCAGGCTCAAAGATTTGAATAGGGCGCATGGGTTTGGGAGGGCCGAAATGTCCCGTGCGAACAGAAGCGAGATGGAGTAGTGATAAATGAAGCTCTCCATGAACATGCGCTCCTGAGGCTGAAGAACTATGCTCTCCCGCAAGAGCTTGTCGGACAGCGGGTCATCAAAAGACTCTGCGGGTGCGCGCTGATAGTATTTCTCACGGATGATTGAAAAAGAGTTGGCAAGGTGCCATACACACCCGTCCACGGTTCCTGTGAAGGAATTTTTGTCCCTTATGCATAACAGCTGCAACGATGCAAAGAGCCAGTCCTCGTCCGCGTAGTTGTCGGTCCTTTGGACGTATTGTAGGATTTGAGTCTTACAATCGATGTAGAGCTCATCGCTTAACTGCTGAAAGCGTTCGAGATCATACCAGGCAAGATACGTTGCCCCGCAGCACGCGAAAACACTACGGACAATAGAGTTCCTATCGGCCTGCGGGAGGAAGGTTGCGCCTGTAGTGAGGCTGGGGTGCGTGTACTGAGTGTCGAGCTTAGGAACAAAACCCTTCACACAAGTGTAAAACAAGAATTCCCGAAGGTCAACGCCCGCAAGATCTTCATCAGTCACTTCCTCCGCCTTTCTGTAACGCTCCAATAACTGTTCGTGCACCCAGTTGCTCTGCTGTAGAGCCCAATTCTGCGTGTCAACCGAGGCTGCAGAGTGTATTACAACAGAGCCGGTAGGGAGGCCGATAACATTAGCAGCTATCCCGCCCATATGCATGTCAAGTGTCGCTTCTACAGAAAGGTCGGTTAGGGCTTCTTGAGTGCTAACAGCTGCAACTACCTGCTTCGAGGCCTGCTGCACATCCGCGAATGCCGCCCATTTAGTGAGTTCCTCAGCGCTCTCGGCTGCGAATTGCGATGTTGCGACGAAGCAGCCTCTGTCCTTGTCATATTTGGTCAACTGATTGGAGCTTGATATTGAGTATGCCTCAAAGGTCAGCACGTCAAATTTTTTGGATGCTGGGGTGCGCGGACCGCAGATGATATGGAACTGAAATTCCTGGTCAGCTCCGCGGTCGGCAGATGTGCTTAAGTCACCAGCGGTCTGATCCGCGAGCTCGCCTCGCTTCCGACGAACACGGCCGCCGGTATGTTGAGGCCACGTGCATTGCACGAAGTTCCGCTCACATCCACCGCAGATGGGCTTCTTCTCGTCGCACTTCTTCCTGCGCGCGCGGCAGGTTAGACAGCCGTGTACAGATCTTTTTCGCTTGGGTCGAAAGTCCATGCATTAAGACCGACTTGCGGGAGAGACAGATGCTAGCCGATACGTGAAGTTTAGGACAGGATAAAGACCCTGTATCTTGGGTACCTTTTAAGCGCTGCGAAAGTGGCTTTGTTGCCGTTCGCAGCACCACTCGCGCTGACTCACAAACGCGCATAATAGCGCTAATTTATGGCGCTAGGTATGGAACTGCAGCAGCAACAGCAGCGCTGCATATCCTCTATCATTTTAGACGTCGATATCCTCTCGAAGCGCGAAAAGATGAGTCTTAATTGCGAGTACCTGGGTAGCAGGGCACGTCACGGCCATTTTGGTGCTGGGCAACAGTTCAGTGAGCAAGATTCAACCGCAGCGAAGGCACTAGGGCTGTTGTACCATAGGAGGTCTCAAAATAGAAGCTGTAACTGACATGCCGAGCAGAGTCTACTACGAATCTGCATGTAGTTTGGAGAAGGCCTGCGACTCCATCAGCCTTGCAGAAACGCTAACTGTAAAATTCCGCACGTCGGATAGCACGCTATGCATCACGTGACGTGCAGCTACTCAAAGCTGCTTAAGAAGAGCCGTGCGCCTGAGCGAACCCTTCGTATTGGAAATTGGCCCAAGCACTAGACGCTGTGCTGTGGTATAATGGTTTTCTTGTGGGAGGGGTGCTTGGCGAGCGCCTTGCCGTATCTTTTTACCACCGGGGCTCACTCCGAATGCTCGAGAGGAAAACAAGACATTAATTTTTTCTCGTCAGGGTCCTTACCAAGCGCGGGCATCGAAGCAGATTTCAATCAGTCACGTGTACGAAACAATCTGCGGAGAAGCGGGTACGGCTAATACCACAAGATTTTGGCATGTTACGTACTCTACATTCTAGCAAGGCTTAGGTATTGGCATTTCAAGGTGCAGTAGTTTCTAAGAGGTTCAAGAAGCACGTAATGCTGCGAGGGAGGACGAGTCAGTCGATCGGGCTAGCGGCAATGCGCGCCTGTCGCTAAACTCAGCGGCGTAATACCCGAAAGCCCCCCTCAACAAATTGAGACCCCAACACGCCGATCAATGAAAAAAAGTTACCGCGCTTAAAACAATCTAAATTTATCAGTGAAGAACATAAGGAGAACAAACCGTTGATATGCAGTCGTGCCTGTTAGAAAAAGCCTTCTGCTTTTTTTGCCTCGGTTAACTACCGCCGCACGCGAACGCAGCAACGGTACTTGGCTGTAGGAACCGACCGCGTCAAAAAACGCCGTACCAGCTATGCGGCCCGAGACCTGCGCTCTACAGCAAAACGCAGACCTACTATCTAACTTTAGACTTGGCTTCCAAGCACAGCCTCGCTGTTTACTCCGAGCCCTATCTAAGTCAGTTTTTCCACGAAGGTGGCTACTAATTAGGCCTACGGCGCTAAAAGCACACCGTAGCCGTAACCTATTATGTTTTTGTGATCACCGCGGTTCTGGCGTGTCATCTAGAAAGTCTCCAAGTGATATCGCGCGAAACATATTCGGCTGTGCTGCACTGCTAGTACAGCCTTACCCCCCACAAATCGCTAGAATCACGATTTACGGAATGAAATAACCTACGTATTGCGTATCGACCGCCAAGCTGTGACGTCGTCCAACGCTACCTCGCCTCTCGACCGTTGTGCTGCCGATTTCTTTGCCAAGCAGTACCGAGCCGATACCTGGCGTGCCCAGCCCATGCCACATCCCCCGCCTACTCATGTTGCTCCGAGGCCATGGCGCCCGGATTTTTAGGAAGCGGGGCCCCCGGAGCATTTTTAGGTAATATTTCGGCCAGTCCTGGTGGCACGATGCTTCTAGGGATAGCGAATGGGCCGTTGTTCCGAAAGCACATTGGCGGACCCCTGCAGAAAAGCTTAAGTTTGCCCTACAAACAATGACATGCACAGCTTACGAGAGATGAGGGGAAGCGTCACAAGAGGAGAGCGACAGCAAGTTAAGGAGTAGCTCCCCAGCTGAGACATGGCGGCAGCATATAAAATGCGAAAGGACAAGCAGCGCCTGTTAGAAAGTCAGACTCAAAGTATCAAAAATCTTCGGCGACACGATCTAAAGCAGAGATCGAAGCCACCGACTATTACCTAATCAACCGCTGACATAAGCTAGAGCTTACAAGCTCGAGGGACCAGCAACGACGTCTTCGCCAGAGCGTCGCGAGCACTGCACACTGTACCATGAAATTATTCAAACTCAAAAACATTTTCGCCAAGGCCGAGGATCGGCCGACGCCTCCGCAGATCTACAACTGGCGTATCTACGGCACCGCGCTTGTTGCGTCAACAGCTAGTGTGTTGATCGGCTACGATACGGGTTTCGTGGGCGGATGCTTCGCCAACAAGTACTTTCTAGCAAATTTCGGGCTTATCGAGGGCGAGACCAGGACCGACGATACTGTATCGAATCTGATTTCGTGCTTCCACGCGGCTGCATTCTTCGGCGCGCTTTTTTCCTACCCGCTATCGCACTACTGGGGTCGTAAGAAGGCGCTCATCATTGCGGCTGCTGTGGCAACTGTGGGTGCGGCAGTGATGCTGGGCGGTGTCACAGGCCACCTTGCGCCTATGTATATAGGTCGGGTGTTTACGGGGCTTACTGTGGGCGCTTCCACCAACTTAACTGTCGTATACCTCAGTGAGGTCTCTCCTGCGTCAATCCGTGGCCAAATCATCGCCGCTTTCGAAATAGGCTGGCGCGTGGGCGATCTGGTCGGTTTTTGGATCAACTATGGTATCAACCAGCACATTGCACCCGGCAACAAGCAGTGGATTATACCTGTTGGCGTGCAGGTCATACCGGCTGCTCTATTTCTTGTGGGATCCCTCGTTATGTGCGAGTCTCCACGTTGGCTCTTCCAGATGCACCGCGACCAGGAAGCTATCAAAAACCTGTGTTTCTTGCGCAATTTACCAGATGATGACGGCTACATGGTTTGGGAGATCAATTCTATCCGCGACTCTATAGCGACACAAAACGCAGAGATCGGGCCCGGCTTGCTTGATCCTGCGAAGGAGGTTTTCATCAGAAACAGGAAGTACGCCAAGAGACTTGTAATCAGTAGCATTTTGCTAATTATTCCTAATTTCATGGGGATCCAATCCATTAATTACTATTCCCCGAAGATATTCAGCAGTATCGGCGTGAAGGGAACCAACGCTACGCTGTTCTCATCCGGCATGTTTGGTGTGGTAAAGTTCATTTGCACGTTCATCTACATTTTGTTCATCGTTGACAACTTCGGCAGGCGAAAGGCGTTCCTGGTCTCTGCCTCTATGTGTTCCCTATGCTTCTGGTACCTAGGCGCCTATCTGAAGGTTAACGATCCCACTCAGCCTGGGGTAACGCCTGGCCCAGGCGGCAAGGCTGCAATAGGATTTATGTTTATCTGGACGGCGTCATTTATCCTTGCGTTCTCGGGTGGCCCGTTCGTGTGGAGTTCCGAAGTCTTCGAACAGAACATCAGAACGTTTGTACAGGCCATAAACGCTGCCATGTCCTGGGTCCCCATATTTATCATGACTAGATTGACAACGACAATGATCGATCATATGAAATATGGCATCTTCTTCTTCTTTGCGGCAATTGCCGCCCTGGCAATACCCTTTGTGTTTTTCTTTGTTCCTGAAACAAAAGGTATTGCCCTTGAGGACATGGACTTGCTCTTTGCAAAAGGTCTACCAGCATACAAGGCACACAAAGTGGTTACTTCCAAGCCCGACGACACTGTTTTGGAGATACAAAACTCGGCCTCCCAATTTTTCTCGGACCAAGGCTCCAAGAAGGGTACTCAGAAGCTTGTCGAGGACGCAGACGTCGAAGAATCGGCCTCAAAAGTCTGAATGCGTCATTACATACAAGCATCGCTGTTATTGAATTAGCGTAAACCAGTGTATTGATACTAGCACTACAGCTTCCATAAATTCTGTTGATCTACATTCAGAACTTTACCGCAAGTTCGCTCGCTTAACACCATTTTTCACCGACAAAATTGTTCTATATTTCGATTAACCTTTTATTATTTCATTCATACATATTCTGCAGCTTAAGCCCAGACGTCGCCCTGGTCGAACATAGCGTCAGCGACTCTAATGAAACCAACCAAGTTGGCACCCTTGATCAAGGATGGAAGGGCCTCAGCGTTGTCCTCGTTAGTGTATTCACGGGCAGTGGACAAACAGTCGTTGAAACAGTTGACCATGATCTTCTTCAGCTCTTGGTCAACTTGCTCTCTGCTCCAGGACATTCTTTGGGAGTTCTGGGCCATCTCTAGACCGGAAACAGCGACACCACCCATGTTAGAGGCCTTACCAGGAGCGTACCAGACGGCAGGTTCGGAAGCAGACTTGGCGGACAAACGTTGGCCTTCGAAGATGTGAGCAGCCTCAGCGGTGCAACCCATGTTAGAACCCTCGGCAACGAACTTGACACCAGCAGCGACCAAGGCCTTGGCCTCGTCGCCGGAAACTTCGTTCTGAGTGGCACATGGCAAAGCAACGTCGACCTCGCCAACGTGGACCCATGGGCGGGCACCAGCAATGTACTTGATTTGGCTGTTGGAGAAAGCGGAGTACTCACCGATGATCTGCTCGAGGGTCTTGAACTGAACCTTGGCCTCAGTGATGGCCTCAACCTGCTCGGCGGTGATACCGTTTTGAGCAATGACGGAGCCCTTGGAGTCGGACAGAGACACGACGGTACCGCCAAGCTCAATAACCTTCAAGGCAGCGTATTGAGCAACGTTACCGGAACCGGAGATAGCGACACGCTTACCAGCGAAAGACTCCTTGCCCTTGGTGGCGAAGTCAATCATAGCTTGGGTGTAGTACACCAAACCGTAACCAGTAGCCTCTGGCCTGATCAAAGATCCACCCCAGTTCAGGCCCTTACCGGTCAAAACACCTTCCCAGGAGTTCTTGTAAGATTTGTAGGCACCGAACAAGAAGCCGACCTCACGGCCACCGACACCGATGTCACCAGCTGGCACGTCGGTGTCCTGACCGATGTGTCTGCTCAGCTCTCTCATGAAAGAGTAGCAGATTCTTCTGATCTCGTTGTCGGATCTACCTTTCAGGTCAACACATAGACCACCCTTACCACCACCTAGGGATTGGCCGGTCAAGGCGTTCTTGAAGATCTGCTCGAAACCCAAGAACTTCAAGATAGACAAGTTAACGGTTGGGTGGAAACGCAAACCGCCCTTGTATGGGCCCTTGGCGGAGTTGTACTGCACTCTGTAACCGGTGGCGACTTCCTGCTCGCCCTTGTCGTTCTCCCAGGTGACTCTGAACTGGATGATTCTCTCAGGAACAGAAACAATTGGCAAGACCTTCTGGTACTTAGGCTGCTTCTCGAACAGGGTGGAGTCCTTTAGGGAGTTGACAACCTCCTCGTAGGCTTGTTGGAACTCTGGCTCGTGGGCGATAGGAGACATTATGGTTTATTCTAGCTAGCTCTGAACTTGCTACTCTTAGGAACGAACTTCCACGAGTGCCAACCGGAAAGTACCCCGAACTTTACCCACATATATACGTTTTCGGCTCACACCGCTCGGCGCTCGCCGCCTGCTGCTTCTTCCGCTTTACGACTTTACTTTCCTGGTCGACGTACTGTCAACTTACTCTACACACACATCTAGCCGCCCTCTACTTGACAGCGCCCATCTGCGCCGTCACTACCACCGTGTTAGCACGAAAATTTTTTAACATTCGCGCCGACACTACACCTGTGTCCAAGTTTCAAGATTTGAGATCTGCTGCCTGAATTTCGGCCAATGAGATCACGACCTGCGCTACCTGGCACGCCAAATTATAGCGGTCCTGCTTATGCAAGATATTCCGTTGCCCATTGCAAGCCAACGAGCCAATCAAACAAGAGAATGCGTTGCGATAAGGCTGTTCTTAGCGCCTTTTTTTCTTTCCGGCTTAGACCGTGGTTACATCAGAAAATAGAGTACTATGGAGAAAGAGCGCCGGTACCGGCAGGGCAAACGCAAGAAGAAAAACCTGGCACAGCTAAGAGGCACGTGAAAAGAAAGCAGACGCGAAAAATGAGAGGCGCATGGAGACGTAAGGCACGACGGGAAGGCAGTAGCGAGTAGTCACGTGGTGATACCAATATTGTGCTGTCGCGGTTGAGATATTACATAACACACAATCGCTGTATTATCAGGTATGGTAATTACTGCACCACGTGAGATAGCGCATCTGTAGGGCAGTAGGTGAGAGAAGATGCCGCCGGCGCAGGCACCCCTTACAGTTATGAAGGAATGGAAACTGCTGCTCCCAAAACGTAAGCCTGCATGCCTTGGCGCACAAACTCCGTCGAATCACAACCTAATACATTATCAGGTATGCTCTCTGGAGTATTGTTGAAGTGTTCCTTTCTGCGAATAAGGTACGTATATCAAGTGGTTCATTAAATTTCGTAAAGCTACTTACAGCCGATATTTCATTAGACAGCAGCCCGGCCAGCCGGCGCCACGTGCATCGCCTTCCTACTGGCAGAGTCATACACACAGTATTCCAGGCTCAGCGGTTTCACCATTGCAAGCCGCAAGGTCACGACCGGTTGCCGTGGTGCCCGTATCGTCGTCTGTCAAAGAGAACAGATACAAATTGCCTCCGCCATGCTTCCGGGGTTGGGACGCGGTGGCCGCGTCGCTTCCGGTCAGTGTGTAGTTTTTGGACTTGCCGAAGCCCGGGAAGTTCTCGTCGTCGGACTCATCCTCGCTCTCGCTGTCACTCTCGCTTGAAAAATCGTCGTCGCTCTCGGTATCGTATTCGCTAGAGGCACCGTCGTTGTCGCTGTCGCTGTCGCTGTCGTACTCGTACACCGTTTCGAGCGGCTGAGGTAAGGCAAAGGTCACGTGCCCAGGGCCACTTGCACTTGTGATGCCTAATTCTATTGGCTCATCCTCGTCCGACGTGTTCACCTCTTCGTCCTCTTCCGAATGCAAGCTTTCCATAACGCGGTCTAGCAGGTTTGCATGGCCGACCAGCACACGCAGGTTCAAGTCCTGGCTCTTCCCTTGCGACGCGCACCGCATCATCTTACTGCGAGCCCGGCTTGCTAGCGTGTAGCGTTGTGTAACTGATAGGGTTTCTCTGTAGTGTGTGTCGAATAAGCTCATTTTGATAGTCAACGCTCTTGTTGCTTGATTTCCATTAGCCATAAACAATTCTACTCTTCCTCTACCCGATTCTAAATGCCATCCACACCATTATAATATACTGTTGCGAACTATGCAGTGCCGTTTGCTAAGCTTTACTCATCACTGCTATTGATGAGTAAACCATCCGCCCCGTGTCCGTCGTCCGCGGCCGGAAATAAACGTTTCTATGCTTCCGCTACTGCAACGCACCATGTAGGTGGTAGAGGAGCCCATTACAAATCGTCCTGCATCTCGGAACTGAGCTACAGAGAACACAGAAGTCTGCTATACTAATCCGCGGCCAAAGCCGCAGCTCCTATAAAGCTGACAAAAAATCTGTACTTCGCGGACGGTTCTAAGTGCAATGTTACCCTCTTCAAGTCAGCACGAGCTAACAAAAGCGGGTGTATGGCGGCTCCGCGGCGGCTCCGCGACGGCTCCGCGGCGGCGACCCCGTAGCGGCTAAAAGAGAGCTGCTGTACGGCCGTATCGCCGTCGATCCGCGACATCAGTACGGCCGCATTATCCCCGCCGTGTACCCTTAAATCGGCCGAGCTGTTTCTCGTACAAAGGGCGTACCGTGCTATGGGAAGGCCTTCGGAAGCATTAATTTGTTCCGCAGCCGCACCAATCTGCGCTAGGAAAGCTGACGGAATCCCGCGGAAGGAAGTCGGAGTACACTGCAGGCAAACGGAAGCGCCTCAGCCGGATTCCCGCGGTAGGAAGAAACTGTGTAATTATTGGTCCCGCAGCTCCGCATTGCTGTGTACGACGGCGCTTAAGCGGCATTCACGGAGAATGTTCTGCATCATTAACCAGAACAAGAACCACTAGCAGGGATGCCGGAAATCAAACATCCCCGGAGTTAGACGTTCTAGCCCCGTGTGGTTATAATTCTGTTTCGAATCTATCTGCTACGATGGTTTGACTGAGTATCATAAACGTTTAGTGTATATATTCTTGCATAGTAGAATTCACGAGCTTAGTTCTCCTCTCTCTCGCGCAAGCGCGACCATTTCGACGAGAACCAGTCAAAAATGGGGTCCGACTCGCCCTTCACGATGTACTCGCCTTTCTCGAGGCCAGAGTGAGCGATATCATCCGTCAGATCTGGATCTCTCAAACACAGAGCAAAGATCACGAGCGGAGCGCAAAACACCAATGCCACAATGGTTTCGTACCTTTGTACGTGCCTGTAAGCGCTGACAACAGCCTCTCTCTGAGGAGTGCCCCATGTGTACGTTAGAATGAATTCAAAGGGTGAGCCGTAGGCTAGGGTTGCTAATTCCGCATCCCCTAACCTCTTCAGCAGCTGCTTGTATAGCGTCTGAGTCCAAATTGCACCAGAAACCGCGGCTCCCACGGCTCCGCCAATTCTGTACAGAGTGTAGTTCAGAGCCGTCACCGTTGCAAGGTTCTCGTGGGATGTCGCTGATTGTACAGAAATGTTAACCGGGTATGTCCACATTGTCGAGCCCGCGCCCCACACGCACACGGCAGCAATGATGCCAGAACGGGCATACGAGCCTCCTCTGTAGTGATATAATAGGCCTATTCCTACCATCCACATGGCACAGCCCATAACAATGTAAGGCTTCAGCTTTTTCTGTCTTGTGATAAACAAAGAGAAGATGGGGGACCACACAACAGACACGAAAGATGAAAGGCTGCTAATTCTGGTTGCGGACTTGACCGACTGGTCGACTGCAATGATCAGGATGGAGTATAAGTAACCAGCTGCCAGAGAGAAAATGAAATAATTCAAAAAGCTTATAGCCATTGCCGACCATACCCCTCTGTCCTTTACTAGCCCATATGGCACAAGTGGGTCTCTAGCCCATCGTATCTCCCAGTACATAAGAATTGGGACGAGCACGAAGCCAAGCACAAAAGGCCCGATAATGTGAGAGTTGTTCCATTGGGAGTTATATCCTCCGGCCAGTGTCAGAGGCACCAGTATACAACCCAAAGTGGCTACCAGGAGAAGTACGCCCACCACATCAAGTTTCCAGAAAAGTTCAACCAAGGTGTCCCAAATCCCGTTGGTCTGGAAGAATGATTTCTCTTCTTTTAGTGCTATCCACTCAGGAGTCTTGCGAGCCTTAATTCTCATGTGAAGCATACACGCAATAAGAGGTATACAAGATAGCGGGAAAATAAACGCCCACATTCCGATATCCCAAGACCAGTTATCCCGCGGGTTTGCCACACTCGTAATGTTACCCGAGATCCAAGTGTTGATTATGAAAGGCCATGTTGGCACGATAGTGTATAGCAGCCTCCATCTCAAGGACGAAAAGTCGGAAAGAATCAGCAAAAGCACCAGGATAACCCCCACGTATCCTATGTTGTAGAATACCGCACCGGCAGCATATCTTTGAACATCGTACGCCTGCGACTGTATAATAGTGCCAACGGCGTAAAACACGATTGCAGTGATGAAAAGCGACAGGCGACCAAATGTGTCTGAGAGCCTAGCGTAGACCAACTGAGAAGCAGCGCCAATAACAGAGTTAATGACACTAATGGTCGATAACAAAGAATGCTCGCTGTAAGAACTGGTGGCATATGTTGTGTAGATGTATCTAATGTTCCCGTCGAGACCGTATCCGTAGCCACATACGAAAGCGGCAAATAGCAGAATGATACGATAGTACCAAGAATCATACTGAGCCGCTAGAATTTCAGTCTTCTTGATTACAATATGCCTCGTAACCCGCAACTTATCTGGGAGCCCGTATTCATTGAGCTCCCTATAAGAGTCTTTGTTATCGACCTCGATGGGATATGCAGAGCTCCGTACTCGGCTCTCTGTCTCTTTTTCGATACTCATTGATTGATTCTTTTAAGCTGCAACAATGAATGCCTGGTGCCATGCAAGCCCCTCCGCCGTGGTTCTATTATATAGCGCATCCCTTTGTTTCTTCTGTTAGCCAGGTTAATACATCATCACCGCTTACGCCGGCACTGCAATGCACACATTTATAATTGCACCTCTTTTATCTAGTTTTTTTTTTTTGTGGTGTCGACCGTGGCTATAATGCCAAGATCCGAAGCATAGCGCCAGTGGCCACGCATTTGCGCGCTCGTCTGAGTAGGTTCATGCACAACGCAAGTTATATCCAATACAGTTCAAGTCACCTTGTGACTACCTGATTGAGGCTTAGTCTGGTTTAAGTAAGGCCCTTCTCTGCTTAACATGCAATTGGCATGGTACCTGGTTAGCACGCCCGTTGCTACGGCCCTCGAATCTACTCAAGGGTTTCTCGTTACTTGTCAAATAATGAGTGCAGCTTCAACTATACGGCTAATATTAGGGATCCGACCATAACCGAAGCCATGACTACTCCTTTGTTCCTACGTTCAAAACACAAGCTAATGGACGAACCTATCAGGGAGAGTGTTTAAAAGAGCTCCTCTTACATGATTTCTGTAGCCATATGTTGTTATGAAAAAAGCCTGCGGACAATCACACTCGCAGTTCCTACCATATATGAATATCACTCTACAAGGACATCCAAGACCGTACGAAAGTTAATACCCTTGAGACAACTTTTGGGAAAAACAGGGATTGCAACCTTGGAAGAGTAGCTATCACCCCAGTCCACAGAAGAACGTTCATTGAATCTGAACCTTTAACCTTATTGTTTTACATAGGAGTGTGAGGCCTTCTGCTCTGATTTCAGGGATTGTTTTTGTCAAAGTAATGTAGTTTTGGACAAGCGCAAGCAATGAACAAAGGAAGAAGGCTCTTGAACTAGCTCTTAGATTGTCTACAGAATCATGCCTCGGTCTCTCGAAAAGGAGAAAAATATTTTGCAGGTGTTAAGTGTTTTGACAGATTGAGGATCGGCCACTACTCCACTTCCATTTTAACTTTCCTTTGTGGAAAAAATATAATCCGATTATCCGGAAAAAAATCTCGCCGCTCTTCGACTGCATCCTGCATGAAAAATTTTTCCGTTTCGGAAGGTGACAGACAGCAACAAGATGAACGGCGGTAGTCAGGGGTTATTGCGGGGTCCTCATCTCAATGCTTGAATCCTCGCTGCTCCAGAAGGCGGTTGCGAGGAACAACCGCCAGGTGCCGCTGGAAGTCGTGCTGAATGGCGGGGAAAGTAGAATCGCCAAAACCTGTATTTAAGATGAGATTGAAGCTTGCTAATATGAGTTTTATCGCTCCAAACTCTCCATCTCCATTCAAACAATACAGACTCTCTTGGTGTTGGCTTACCATTATCAACGCATCACACCAACCAACTTCCAAAAACTTTAATTAATCAGAAAGTGATAATTTGAACAAATCATATAATCGCAAACAATGGGCATCCTGCAAACACTCTTCCATGCTGAAGAGGACATCCAAGGATCCAAATTTCGCGCTGTGTTTATCGGCCTTTTCGTCGCCTTCGGAGGCATTCTTTTTGGTTATGACACTGGTACCATTTCCGGCGTACTAGCTATGGACTATGTCAAAGAGCACTTCACCTCGCGTGGGCACTTCACAGCAAACGAGACATCATTAATCACTGCAATTCTATCAGCTGGTACATTCTGTGGTGCTATGCTAGCTCCTCTGGCTTCGGACACACTTGGACGCAGACTGGGTCTCATCATTTCTACTATCATTTTTTCTGTCGGTGTCATTTTACAGATCGCTGCCACTGGTCAGGACCTTCTTATTGTTGGTAGAGTAATTGCGGGCGCTGGTGTTGGTGTGCTCTCTGCCATCGTTCCCCTTTACCAGTCTGAGGCATCCCCCAAGTGGATCAGAGGAGCTGTTGTGTCGTGTTACCAATGGGCTATTACTATTGGTCTCCTCTTAGCTGCTTGCGTGAACCAGGGAACACACTCTAGAAATGACAGTGGCTCTTACAGAATTCCAATTGCACTTCAGTTGCTGTGGGCAATAATCATGTTCATCGGTATGGTTGTCCTGCCCGAGTCTCCAAGATTTTACATCATGAAAGAGAAAGTCCCCGAGGCACGCAAGGCACTCTCCAAACTCAGAGGGCTCCCAGAAGAGCATGAAGTGATTCAAAACGAGCTCGAAGATATCAGTGCTAACTACAACTATGAGAGGTCCTTCGGGTCCACCTCTATCTGGGACTGTTTCAAGCCTGCTAATCACCAGTTGAAGCGAATCTTCATTGGTATCGCTATTCAAGCTCTTCAACAGCTCACGGGTATCAACTTCATTTTCTACTACGGTACTCAGTTCTTCCAAAATTCAGGCATCAAGGATCCTTTCATTATTCAGCTAATCATGAATGTGGTGAATGTTGTCATGACTGTCCCTGGTATTGCGCTGGTCGAAATTGCAGGGAGAAGAAACTTACTATTATGGGGTGCTATCGGCATGTGCGTCAGTGAACTGATCGTTGCCGCTGTTGGTACGGCGCTGCCAGACAGCTTTTCTGCGAACAAAACATTGATTGCCTTCTCTTGCACCTTCATTGCTTCATTCGCCGCAACATGGGGTCCCTTGGCGTGGGTTGTCGTTGGAGAAATTTTCCCACTAAGGGTGAGAGCCAAGTCGGTTGCTGTGTGTGCTGCATCTAACTGGCTATTCAACTTCGCAATTGCCTATGCCACCCCTTACCTTGTCGACAGTGAACACGCAAACCTTCAGTCTAAAGTGTTTTTCATCTGGGGAGGATGCACATTCTTGTGTTTCCTGTTCGTCTACTTCTTCATTTACGAGACTAAGGGACTAACGCTTGAACAAATCGACGAACTATTCGGGACTTGTCCAAGCGCAAGGCACTCTAAGAGTTTTGTTCCTTCAAGCGGCCCGGCTTTCGATGCATCAAACATTTCCGACTCTGACAAGGCTGTTGTTGAAGTGGTCGAAAAAGTTTGAGCATCGCACATCTGACAAATTAATGAAAAATGTCATAGTTTAAATTTCATAGTTGCTATTAATTAGGCCTATAAAAATTTAATGGTTATAATCGTCCTTCCAAGCTTACAATCTTTATTAGATTCTCTGTACCGTATTTTTCACTGGTCAAGATTAGTTAAAACCTCTCAAAAGTCTCTACGTAAGACAGATTTGCATAAGAAAGTTATAATAAAGAAGGGGGTCAATAAATAGCTCCTTCAAAATTTTGTCAACACAATATTATTTGATCAATAGAACTGCCATGAGTTGTTGGTAGCCAATAAAACCTGAAGTATTTGTGAAGAAAGCTGTTTTCTATAATTTTTCCCGTTTTGCAGCTCCCGCGGCCTTAGTACACTCAGCGAGCTTCCTGAAACAACTTAGCAGTAAATGCATGGCGAGCCCGCTCAAAGAACCTCAACCGAGGCAGAAGATTATACGTAGAATGCTTGAAGAATAACTTCGACTAGTTGAGTCAATAGGTGCTCCTCCATGGTCTTGATTAATTTATGTGTAGAATGAGTTGCCCTCTAAAACTATGCTTGCGAATAATGTATGATGAATATTCATTTACTGATTGAACAGCTAACCAGAATACTTCCGTTCCTGTGGTTAATAAGTAAATCAAATGAATAACAGTTAAGCTACTACAATAGAAAAACTAACGATCTTTACAACTGCGAATTTCGTCTGAGCCTAGTTTTGAATTCTTCAACAGGCAGCTTATAATACTATTGAGATTTGATGCTGCCACCGAAAACTTTTTTTTCAGAGCTGTCTTCTGCTACAGAGAAGAAGTAGAGGATGTTCCGACGGATTGTCCAGTACACGGCATCCCACTATTTAGCTTGCCTGATTCCAAATTATGGCTGTTTGATACCGAAGCAGCTAGCGTTGTTGATCAAGGATGCTTAAATTTATAGACTGTCTTAGAAATACCAAACGGGAAGTTATCTAGCGTATACCATTACTCCTGAGATCAAATTTCCGACCTATTTTACCTAGAATTTCACCCAATAAGACAGCTGCATACGTATGGAATAGGACTCTAGTACAGTAGCTTTTTAAAATCCAAGAACCCCTATATTGGAGTGAAACATGCCTGTCAAAAATACAGCTCTGTGCGATGGTTTGGAAGGATGAAAGGAAGTGTTCCAAGCAAGGGTTCGCGATAAAAGTTGCCTAACTTCTAAATTTTTGATTTGCACAAAAAGTGAAATAGAGACTGATACCTTCAAATTCAGGCAAGGGCAATGGTTTCAATGACCGAATGATCAAAATGTTGACAATCAGGTTTATAAAGTGCCCAAAATGATGCTCTTAATTCACGAAAGAGTTACTTTTTACCTACATTCGATTTAGCCTTCATGTAGGTTTAGATTTCGATATCTAATAGTATCTAATGGCCAAATCTTTGTTGGGCAAAATAGTATAGTAATCTTTATAAAAAAATCACGATTAGCACTCAGAGCGTATTTTTACAGTTTTCAAGGCAACAGACGAGGCTACACCTTACGCAAACTATTTTTTGTCTCACCAAGAGCTTCGTGTGTTTGCTTCTTTGTAGAAATTGGAATACAAATGTCTTTATACTGTCACGAAAGACTTCTTTTAAACACCTAGGAACTCAAGGTATCATATCATTAAGGTACACTGCTCTTTCCGAAGAGTAGGTATTTTTGGTTTTGTAATACCGCATGTGGAGTATTAGAGTGGACAAGAAAACTAAGGTCACTTGGATTTGGAAACTTTCCCGGTTCTGCGATTTGTCCATCAACAAATAGCTACCTTTGAAGTGTCTTTTCGCAACACGATTTATCGGATCCTCCTTGAGTCTGGGCAAAGAATATGAGCAGGCGTCTAGATTTTGTAACATCACTATATTGAAACGGTAAGCTACCAGAAGCAAGGAACAGCTTCATATCTCCTTGTAGCGTGACATTTGCAGCTGTATACACTAAGATCAAGCATTTTTTGCTTTGACTGTCAGAAGATTCCACCAATGGAAATAATATGCCCAAGCAAGCACTGAACAAAATTTTGCTTTCGATGCAATCTTTAAGCAGACGTATGTACTTGCATTGCAGAACGGAGTTTGTGACCAATAAAGAAACAACTTGTAGAATGCCAAGCTTTTTTTTTTTTTTTTTGATGTCTATAGCGGTATGGTCCGAGACATACGAGAACGAACGTGAGAGAGATCTATATAAGGTGTAAAACATTCGGCAAAGAAGTAAGTTCGAGTTTATACTGTCGATGTCGGTAAAAAAACCACATTAATATCACTATATTCATTTAAAAATGACTCAAAACAAAAACTCTAAGTTAATGTCAGACATAAACCCCGTCAAAGTTGCCGTGGTAGGCACGGGGAGCGTTGGATCAACCACTGCGTATACTTTACTCCTCAGTGGTATGGTGGCTGAAATTGTGTTGATTGACATTAACAAAGACAAAGCAGACGGCGAGAGCATGGACTTAAACCACGCGGCCCCTATAACCACTGATTGTCGCGTTTATGTCGGAGACTATTCGGACTGCAACAACGCTGCAATTGTAATCATCACGGGAGGGGCTAATCAAAAACCTGGTCAAACCAGAATGGATCTAGCAGCCAAGAACGTTAAAATTATGCAGGACATTGTTCCCAATATTGTTAAAAATGCCCCTGACACCATTTTACTCCTTGCCACAAATCCGGTAGACGTCCTCACTTCTATCAGCTACAAGCTTTCGGGATTTCCTGCCAGTAGAGTAATTGGGTCTGGTACCTTACTTGACTCGGCTCGTCTAAGGTACAACCTCAGTAAGTACTACAAAATCTCTTCTGAGAGCATTGGCGCCTTTATTATAGGTGAGCATGGTGATTCTGAGCTACCCGTTTGGTCTCTTGCAAGTATCGCAGGAATGAGGCTTCGCGAGTACTGTGAAAAGTCGAACCAAGAATTTGATCAGGATGCCCTTCAGAAAATTTTTGAGAAAACACGCAGCGCTGCTTACGACATTATTAAGCGTAAGGGCTACACTGCATATGGTATTGCTGCCGGGTTGGTTCATATTGTTGAGACAATACTCAAAGACGAGG